>OZ010604.1:48421536-48816536 GCA_963932145.1 Acanthosepion lycidas
AAGATAAACAATGTTCAACAGAATCTATTTATAGTTTGTTTATAATTGGTACATAATTGTTTATTTATAGTTGTTGTATCAACAGCATGGGGTTAACTCTTCCTTTCTGTTAGGGGAAGCTAATTTCCTTTCCCTATAAAGAACAATAGCTCAAAATATAATTGAGTTACTTCCCTTGTCTTCGAAGAGGAGTGCGCCACTTCTGAATTGAACATGGCTACAAGCAGACATGCACGTGGAATTCATTTTTTCAAATCAAACAAATCCTTGCTGTTCTTAGACAGTGAATGAATAAAAGTTGTTTATGCGTTAAAATACACTTGTTTTATTTTCATCTATTTTTGTTCATCCCAGCGGCCTGGGATATAACACTATTATCATGGGTTTGTTTTAAAATAAATTGAATTCTTAAGTTACTGCAGGAATTAACTTACTTGAGTTTCTTGTTTGGAGAGATCCAATCCTGAGATTCTGATTTCCTTTTTTCTGTGCCTCGTTGTTTCACTTGCTGCTCCTCCTCCTCTTCTTCTTCTTCTTCAGTCTTTAATTGCTGAATTCTCCAGTCAATAGCTCGAAGAATGTTATCACTGTCTTTAGGATTAGCCTGTCAATACCAAATAATAACAATGAAGAACTTTTTAAATTATTAACTTAGCTTTCATTTTCAAAATTATGATGTCCCTTACATGAGGAAAAGTTATTTTTGACTTGACTTTCATCTTTGGCAGCTCATCAAAAATTATTTGAATATTCAATGAATAGAAGACTTACAAAGGTGTTTCTATATTTGATGTTTTTCTACATTGATAGTATGAGAGAATCTTATACATTAGTCTTTTATATATCAGAATAATGTTAACAAGACAAAATTAATTACTTGAATAACTTAAGATTTCATGAAAATGGGGAAATTGATATTTAAACATTAATAATACAATGACCACTATGTAATGTAATAAAAATTTTTCAAGTACATTTTGCTTGTGGAACTCTTTTTGGGCCTCTTGCTTTCCAGTCAAATTTGATCCTCAAAAATTTAAATGCAATGTCAATCTTTATCTTCTGTTTCTTAATTCCCATTTATTTATTGTTCTCCCTCCTTAATGTTCATCTTTCTCATATTCTCTTACATTCAGTAACCTCTTGCATCTTAGTGACTTTATTGCCTTGCTTAGGATGAAATACTTGAGACAGACTAACAGACCAGATCTTACCTTCAGTCAGCAAGAACTCCAACAGCCTCTTTTCCTATCTGATTGCAATTGTCCATCTCTACATCTCAATGGACAGTGTGTGGCTGCTTTTCTGACCACTAACTATGACTGCCACTATGTAGAATGTGGCTTGACTATATAAGTCCACAACTAGAAATCCATATCTTTCAGCTGAGCATCACTTGATCACTAAAGTTCTTGACTATATAATTCATTTACATTTCCATACCTATGGACAGTGGATGATTGATTTGACACTCTCACAGCTTGTTTTTACTGTTGTCATAAAATTGTCAGTGCTCCAGACCCAGATAAAATCATTCAGCCTAATATATGATGGCATGAATCACTTCCCAAAATCAGTATTTTTATGCCCAAGCACCAGAAGTCAGGCTGAGAACTTTTCAGCATGTCATGTGCATTTGAGTGCGCATGCAGGCACTTATTTTATAGCACTTTCACAGAGCACAAAGATATTTGAATGATCAAAGGTGGAAATGCTGGAAAGTGATGTTTAGATTACAGAGCACAGATACTACACTGATTCTCAGCAGAGGATTGGGGGA
Source organism: Acanthosepion lycidas (assembly GCA_963932145.1). Lineage (NCBI taxonomy): Eukaryota > Metazoa > Mollusca > Cephalopoda > Sepiida > Sepiidae > Acanthosepion > Acanthosepion lycidas. The sequence continues at coordinate 48,423,317 of OZ010604.1, forward strand.
AAATTCTGATCGATTTTAAGAAAAAAATCATTTCACCCCAAGTAAGGCTATAAATCCGATAAGATGAAAGGGCGAAAGAAAAACGTTAGTGAGGAGAAAGGACAATAAAAGCATGAGTTTCACAAAGACAAAAGATGGCGATTGATGTTGCATTTAAATTTTTGAAGATCTTTGTTGACAGGAAAGCAAGAAGAGAATTTCACAGACAAGAAGTGTTAGAATAGAACTTAGTCACATCTATTTCAACAGTAAAATGAAACCCAGTTTCCAAAACCTTACCAAAATAATGCAGTCATTTTTATTGGTAGTTGCAGAGTGTGTATGTTGTATTTAGGATTGAGTAATTTTTTTAAATCTTACCAACAGAACACAAATAACAACAGTTAACAACTCTTTGAATGTGAAGATACTGTAAAGAAAACCTGGAAATGTTCTGCAGTAATCAAGGTTAAAAGGAGGATAATTTAATCATAAAATGATTTTTTTTCTTTTTGTCATAATAAAATTTCTAATAAAAGAATCTGGTTTCACTTAAAAAAAATAAAAAAAATGTTTAAAATCAATTTAATATTAAAATCTTGCCATTAATTTTATCTATTCAGATATAAGCTTTATAACTTGTGAATTTATACAAAAAAAAAAACAAACAAAAAACAACTTGCAGCTTTTCAAATTTAGGAAACAAAAGTTGTCTTCAAATAAGATGACATAATAAATAAATGCAGGCAGCAATGATATGGTGGCTACTTACAACAATGAGGAAAACTTTTATACCATCTCCATCTGCAGCAGTAATACGAACGGTTTTCTGACTTGCTCTTTCTACTGTCATACCAGTCCAGATTTTGGTATTGAGTATAACACGTAAACTGCCCTGAGACCGCATTACTAAGAGAAAAAGAAATGAAGAGATTTCAATCAAAGAATTGCCATTTATAATAAAATTTCATTACATTTGTAATCTGAGAGTTCAAATTGGTAAAGTCGGTAAATAACTTTTGTAAAAAGATTTCATAAAAACACACACAAAAATAGTTTTCAAAAAGAGTGCTGGAAACATTTACACCCATCTTCTAATCTGACATAGGAAATAACAACATTGAGAAAGCCAGGGGAACAAGAGGAATGATTTGTGGCTGTGTAGAGGCACCCAGGGTGATAATACACAAGTTCACATTATCTGAAGGTTGTGAATGACAAAAATCATGTCATGTCACAAGGGTTTACTGCAGGGCACCAAAGTCAATAGTAATGCCTACAACAAGTTGCTAATATGAACTAGGATTGGATGGCCAAGGAATTTTCACAAACATGCCACCTCTCAAAATGGGGCCCTTCTAGATCTTCTGATTTGAACACCCCAGGCAACTATGTCTGAGGTGTTGATGACAGGGAGACCAACCAGTGACCACACAATACCAAAGACTTGTTTTGGAAGGCTGCCATTATGAACATGCTGGCCAACATGAATGACCCAGGCATACAGTTGCTTCTGAGGCTATATCAAGACTGTCCTTTTTTTTTTGTAAATTAAAAATATGCACAATTTAAAAAAAAAAAAAAAAAAAAAAAAAAAAATTTTTATTTCTATTAAAGGTATTTTTTTTTACTTGGTAATCTGTACTCAATTACCTGCCAGATCATATATGTAAGTTCCAATAAGTAATTTTGACTTTAATCAAGATAGCTAGGAAAAGAGAGAGGAGAAGTAAAGGCACCTTGCTTTCTCACTAATTGCCGGCTATCTTTGGTTAGTGATCATCATTGAAGGACAGAAATTAGGATTTTTATTCTGCAATTTGGTAGAGAGAAAACTCAATAGGATTGTTGATAAAACAGAAAAGAACTACTTAGCAACTGTGTTAAATACAGAGGAGACTAATTAGTTAAAGATTTATTTTAATACTGGAACATTTCACCACTGGTAATATTTAATACTATATATACTTGTGTATAAGTTGATTTTGTGCATAATTTGATCCCTGAATATTTTGGCATGAATTTTACCACCCAGAAAAATTTCCCTATGTATAGTGCAACTGGTCACTGAAAATGCACGATTTTTGTTTTTAAAAACTTCAAAAAAAATTATATATTACTATTATACATTGCAACGGTAAATGACTTTTGTAAAAGGAATTCATAAAAACATGTACCTCCCACACGCACACACAAACAAAAAAACAAAACAAAACAACACTTGATTTTAAGTCTCTACTCTCTGCCAATATTTAGGTTTAGTCAGCCAAAAAAAAAAAAAAAAAAAAAAAATTCCTAAGGATAAAAACAAATTACTCCTATTTAAGAATTTTTGGTTCATTTATAGTGAATAGCACTGCAGGTTACTGATCATATAATTTTAATCAATGAATCTGTTCAGTGGCAAATATAAAAAGGGCGTTTAAATCAACAGCACTAAATAAAAATAACAAAAATTTGAACAGATAACTCACCTATTCGAGACTGGAATTTTTCAGAATCATTTCCTACCAAATCATTTAATCGCAGAACACCACATCCTCGTTCAATCCACATTTGAGATGGTTTATCAAATACAAATAATTTGCATTTGCACTATCGGGCGACAAACAAAAAAAAGAAAAAAGAAAAAAAGAAGAGAAATGGATAAAATTTGGCAGAAAAATTGAAAATATTAAAAAATGTGTTGCAAAATGAGAAGCAAGGATAAGGATATTAAAGTATTTAGAGAGTAGTTAGAATAAATAATGGTAGAGAGTGAATTAAAGAATGCCAAGAGAGAAAACAAGAAAAATATGAAAAAAGAACGTGGAATAGAAAGGTAGTTTGAGGAGGGGGAAAAAAATTGGAGCGGATATATATATATATATAGATAAGGTTGGTGCAAAAATAATGTCCTTATATATGTTACTATGTGAGAAAACGACATTATTTTTGCACCAACCTTATATATATATATATATATATATTAGTTGGCCACTTGTATTCAAGGATACCCATCTACTAGAGCAGCTAGCCAATCCCTATTGCAGATGCTTGCTCAATACCCAGAGCCCACCTGTGGTTTATACTGCAACTATGCTGAGCAGACCTTGCTTACAGTTTCTGGGAGAGAGAGTATTATCTAGCGTGATCAACAGTTTGAACAAGGCCAGCACACTCAGGCCCTTCAGCCACGATCACTTGTGGGTTTGTGTTAGCACAGCTATCAACGGTCCCCCAAATGTTCCATCTACCCAATTTCACTCACAAGGCTTGGGTCAACCAGTGTTATGGTTTTCAGACACTTTCCAAAGGTGCCACACACTGGGATCAACCTCGATCCAATCCAATAACATCAGGAAGTTGCCTTCCTGACAAATCGACCATAGTGAGAGTTGAACCCGGACCTCATGGTCAGAAAGCAAAGGTTCTAACCACTTTGCCACATATTACATAATAACCCCATATATATATATATAGGGAAAAATATTGTTAAATGTATAACAGATACAAAAATGGAAAACTAAAATCAGAAGCAAGAAATAGCTGCTATGGATAGACAAGCTACTGAGAGGAGGGATGGTGGAAAGGACAATGATAAAGGGAATGTGGAAAGAGTCAAAAAAGATCATGAGAGAGATGGAGGGGAAAAGATAGGCAAGAGAAAAAACAGCTGAGATTGTAAGAGAAGTGCAAGAACCTTTTAGAGATGAAAGCCAAATCAGTCATTACCTGTAATACATTTGATTCATCTTCTTCTCCCGTCTTTACCTCAATTTCTTTGTACTCTGGCCGCACACCATGCTTGGCCTGGTATTCCCGTGCTGACTCCTCTAGAGATTGACACTGTTTTTCTGAGAAAAAAAAAAAAAAAAGAATAAATGAAAAATGAAACAATTACAAATATACACACACACGAAAACTTAAAATATGAACATATAAAGTATGAATGAAAATTTCTGGGAATGTGATCAAATTGATAAATCTCTTCAAGTGTCAAGTTACATATGACATTTTCATATTTCTTGAAATTATCCCTGCCAGAAAATTCATTCCCTTATAATTTATCCCTTATAGCTTTTTTTTTTTTAAATTAAGAAATTATTCTATGCCTCAAGTTGCCTAAACTCTCAACTAACAAGGACATATACACTGACATGGACTCACAAGGTGCTGCTCAAAAGTCTGGAGTGGTGGTGGTAGTAGTAGTAGATGATGATAACGAGAAAAAAAAAAAAAAAAAAAAAAAAATTAGGTATTTTAACACCTTGTTTTCATAGTCTCCTTTAAAGTTGCCCTCTTTGATAAGGATATACTGACTCACAAAAACAAGAAGCAAAATCATGTACCGGGTGCGATGGGTAAATTGTCGCTATTTTATAATTTTTAATTTTGCACATACACTGTATAGTAGGATCAGTTGGACACTATGAGAAAAAGACTACCATGATGCAATTCACTTCACCAGAAATTTGGAAACAGCATGCTGTAATGTTTGGTATTTATGCCAGAAGCTCTAATACAAAAATTGCAGAGTGTTTGGGTGTCAATCTGAGGGCAGTGCAGAGGATTTGGAAAGAATTGGATAAAAAAAGAATTCCTGAATTAGTTGGTGAGGGCTTCAGACTCAACATGGAGACCTACATAAAGTGCCTTGAAGAGGTAGTGATACCCTGGGTAAAGAGGCTGGCTACTGGAAGACCCAATGTCTGGCAACTGGACTCTGCACCATGCCACACAAGCAGGAGAATCCAGTCATGGCTGTCAGACAATTTCTGCAACCTCACCACCCCTTATATCCGGCCACCTAACTCCCCAGACTGCAAGCTCCTTTATTATACGTGTGGTGCAGTTAAGTGACCAACAAAACTCTTTTTCAACACCAAAGATGAACTGAAGGCAAGGATTATCAATAGCATTCATTAACTTAAACAAGGAGACTGTCCAGAAGAGATGCAGGAGATTCCAAAGCTGTCTGAATAAACTTACGCTTTAGTTTTTAAGTATATTTTTGTGTAATTTTGGTAAATATATCTGTTAAAATGAGATGCCAGTGTTATTTTCATTTTTGCATAATTTAGATGACAATTTATCCATTGCACCCTGTAGACAGTGGGTTTATATGTACTGTTCATATCTACCTAAATTTTGCACACACACACACGTGTGTGTGTGTGTGTGTGTGTGTGTTAAAGGCAAAATAGAACCTTGCTTGATTTTGAAGCCCCTTTGTAGATAAGCGGTCAAAGCATGCCACATCAGATGGCAGTTACACCAGGAAAGAGGGACGCAGGTTTGACTTAGTGTCATTAATGCCTTGCTTGGCAGTAAATTGATAAAAAAAAATGTTCTATACCTGTTATGTTGACCTCACAGCAGCATATGACTATATCAATAGAGAAAGATACCTTTCTCTTGTCATCCATTAGAAACTATTTTCCATACTCCACTGAATGCATTTATCTAATATAGGAACAATACCAGTTCACAAAATCATACATGTCTGGCAAGGACCTCAATACAGAAACATTTCAAACCTAATCAGGAGTATGACAAAGAGCATATGAGAACTTCAGTCTATTTAAACATTTTTTTTTTTTAAGACAATGCCCTGCGTATATACAAGCAGAGATGTGCATTTAAGCATCCCATATTCCAATCTACTAATAGAAGATAGTGATCCTGCTTTCCCTCAGAGACACCAATCTACTGATGATGGGTGTGGGAGGGCATGTTGACAATATATGTATTCATAATTAAGATAAGAATAATCATAAACAAAAAAACACAACATTCTCTACCAAGTCTACCAAGAAATAGGATTCAAGGTAAATCTTTCATAAATAAAAACTATGATCTGAAATTGAAATGAAAGCAGTGATGGCATGTATCCTAAATCCATTATAAAAAAATAAGGATATGTATTAAATAAATACCAAACACTTCAAATACCTCAGTGTATTGATTAGTTATAACAAAGTTAGCATAGAATATAAGGAAACAGAGCATAGAATGGGTTGTGCTAGAGAGATTTTTGCCCAACACTGTAAATTGCTACAAAACATTAGTTATGTTCTTAAATAGCCTTGTCAGATTCAAACTTTAATATGGATTGTCATGCATACCACCAAATCCCTTTAGAAATATCTAAACTGTTAACTGTATAGAACCACTTTCCCAGATCAATTGTTAAAAATGGCTTTGAGCAAATGAAACGCAGATATCAGTGAGGAGCATACTTCTTCCTACCTAATGGACTGATGCTATAGAATCACAAAGAACTGTAGCAAACAATAGAAACCAAACCAAACCACTTGAGAACTTTCAACAGCAGCAACAACTAATGTAATGAGAAGAGAAAAAAAATATCAAGATGGTGACGTTCCACATAACTTCAAACAAAAAGTTAGGAAGGAAGCCCCATATCAATACTGGAAAGAGTCATAACAGTGGCCTTGAAAAATCTATTTCCCTGAAAAATTGTTTTAAGAGATTTTATAAATTCTCATCAACAGTAGCATGAACTGCTTGGTTAATGAATGTTAAATGTTTCCTTATAAGGAAATGGCTAATATTGCCATCAAAAGTACCTGTAATTAACCACCATAAAGAAAACTGCTATTCCTTGTTTTTTTTTTAAATTTGCAAATAAGACCAAAGACAATTATTTAAAGTTTGAGCAATAGGCAAAAAATATTTTAAAATAATATGACCTTTCTTTTTAATTTTTATTTTATTTTATTTCTTTGGCTGTTTTCACAAAGTATTTTAAAGCAAGGCAGACTAGTGCCTGGAGCATATATAGTCTTTTTTTTTTTTTTTTAAATGACTGCATATCGGTGTATTGTCGTGTAAATGATTGTAGTGAATTTAACTTTCTCTTGAAGTGGATGAAAATAAATTTCTAAGTCACAACAAAGTGAACCTTTAAATACAAAATTTAAAATCTTTTTTTTTTGTTATTTACAAGTTTCCATACCTGGGGTGCCAACTTCTTCACCCAAGTTTGTAAGGCGAGGATCTGATGTTGGGGAAGGAGAGGGTTTATCTGCAGCCACAACCCTGTTTGCAAGATTCTCACCAAACACAAAGCCAGAACAATTGTTGCTCTTTTTAGAATTCTCATCAATTCCCTAGAAGTTCAGAAAGACAAAGTTATAAAAATTCATTTTGTCAAATTACATGAATCTATAAGGCAATATTAGTCATTTTATTTCTTTTTATTCAAAGTGAAGTTTTACTTCATACAAATAATCAACATCAATTTTGTCAGAAGCAAATGTGTTAACAACTCATTTAATATTTATTCTAGCCATTACAATAAGAATTAGTAAATTTGTGATCCTAAGAAACCAAACATTCAGGTAAACTATAAAAATTCTTTTAATGATGACAGAAACCAATTTCTTACACCTTAATTTAATAATCAAGTACTTACTACAACTCGTTGGTGCAAGTTAGTTCCAAACAAAAACTCTCCCCCGCTGCTGCTTGGAGTAGTGGAAGCTGTCCCACCATCAGAACTTTCTTTCACGCCAAGGGAAGATGGAGCATTAGGTAGACTGGAGCTAAAAAAAAAAAAAAAAAAAAAAAATCACATTAGCATGAACAGAGTACATTTTCAGGTTTTCAAATAGAGTGTTAAAAACAAAAACTCAACTGTGCAACAATGAAAAGTTCGTAAATTATTTTTTAATGCAATATAAAAGAAAAACGAGAAAATAAAAAATCAATTGCTAATATATACTGAGGAGTGAATGGATCGATTGCTGAAGGGTTCAATCTACAAAACTCTACAAGGTAACATCAATCAGCTAAATGCCAAATTTTATAGTTGTATTAATTATATATAACTTTCCCACCAATGTAAGTTTGCTTCTGTCTTTTCTATAAATACTTTCATGGTAATTGTTGATGAGCTCATCACTATGGTACCTAGACTTTTTGAATTTAAGGACAGTACTAAACTGGTATTAAGAATATCAATTTACGGTTGAGCTGGCTAGATGTAACCATAAATTTTATGCTAAGTTTTTTTTTTTCATACTTCTTGTTTTCTAGCCAACTTTAATATACAAAAATTTAAATGCAATGTTAATTGCTATCTACTGTCCTGCTGATTGTTCTTTCTCCTTCCCACTCATTAAGGTTTCTGTTCCGAATTCTTCTGCACCCAGTAACACCTTGTGCCTTTACTGCCTTGCATGGGATTATACAGATTAAAAAGTAATTTTCTTTTATATAATTTAAATCAAGATTGCCTGCTGAAAAATTACAATCAAGTTCACACACACAGAGAGAGAGAGAGAGAGAGAGAGAGAGAGAGAGAGAGAGAGAGAGAGAGAGAGAGAGAGAGAGAGAGAGAGAGAGAGAGAGAGAGAGAGAGAGAGAGAGAGAGAGAGAGAGAGAGAGAGAGAGAGAGAGAGAGAGAGAGAGAGAGAGAGATATACATATACTACAGTTAATCCCCCCACCACCCGAATTAGCATGGGATGAACTTGACAGAAGAGTGAAACCTTTTCATCCAAAAAAAAATGAGAAAGCACTCTTAAAAAAAATGTCATCAATTACCAAACAAACTCTGAGAAACTTTTGCAATGAATGCCAAAAGTGTGTTCTGCAGTAATCAAGGTTAAAAGGAGGATATTCTGAGAGAGCAAAATTTAATCATAAAATGAATTTTTTTTTTTTTTTTTTTTTTTTCTTTTTGTCATAATAAAATTTCTAATAAAAGAATCTAGTTTCACTAAAAAAAAAAAAAAAAATTACCAGGGGTACCTCAAACTTTTGAACTGTAGTGTGTACACACACAAACACACAGACAGACAGACAGAACTCTGCAATTTCTAAAGAATGAATTGATTTAGTTTTAAGTTTTCTCAAGCATGCAAGTCGACAGGCATAAATACACAGTTTAAAATTAAAAAAAAAAAACATGGGATCTATTTCTAACATAAGTATCCACTAAAAATAACATTTAAAGTGATACTATATTGCAGAAATAATGATTTGATAAACGGCAATTATTATTGCTTGAATTACCACAGTATTAATAAATCCACTTGGTGAATATGAGAGCAGGGTTGGGGGGAGAAAAAAGATAAAAGGGTCAGGATATTATGTAGTATTTATTTGGATGACAGACATTATGCAGTTGAGAGAGATCAGAGAAAAGAAAAGTGTTGGAGAAAAAGATTAAATTTAATACTTGCAAATATACAGCAAAGATTACCTTTTATTTATCCCTTTAAAAACAAATAAAGACAAACAAAGCAACAAGCTGACATAGAAATTTTCCTCACATTTTAAGGTGGCAAGAAAATATAAACTTTTATAAGAGAAAATAAATCTGATTTTCAATTCCATTACCTACTAAAGGCCGGTGATGAGAATTTTGAAGGTGAGCTGGACTCATTTTGCCCAGGAGTTGTAGTAGAGCTGATACTTCCTGCTTCAACTCCTGCCAGTCGACTGGTAGTATTATCAGAAGAGACTGCTTCTTTTGGCGTCTCACTCGATGGCTTGGAAGATGAAGAGTCGGCATCTGACTTTTCTGCTTGATCTAAGATGAAACAAAAAAAAAAAAAAAAAAAAAAAAAGATTATTCACATATTTGTAAGATTTTTCCTAAAACATCAAAAACAGCTTATATTGACCAAATTAGAAATGTTGATAAGTTATCTGATGAGAAGTCTTCTCAATTTTAGGAATATTTATTCGCGTAATAAATAGGATTGTGATTCAAGCAAGGATTTTCTTGGAGTTGCTGATGAAATATTTTGTTGATATCACTTCATATAGAAAGTGTCTTGTTGGTCTCAAGTGATTACTAAAGTAATTTATCAATTTATTTTGATACAAAATGCCTGAGAGAATGCCCTTGGCTCATATGAAAATATATAAAGAATGTGAATGCAAAGAAAAAAAAAAAAAAAAAAAAAAAAAAAAACCTATATTCACAAGCATCTTTTAAAAACCTACAGAATCATCATAAATTGAAATCAACATTCATTGTAGAATAGAATATGCTTTGCAGAGATAACAGCATCAAGAGAAATATAATCTAGTATAAAATCAGAACGAATTGCCACCAAAACATTTGAGAAGTGAAGTGCAAATGAAAATAAGCTTCATAAAAAAAAAAAAAAAAAAAAAAAAAAAAAAAGGATCTTTTTATCTCCTCATGTTGTAATTTCATAAGGATCTTTTTATCTCCTCATGTTGTAATTTCATAAGGATCTTTTTATCTCCTCATGTTGTAATTTCATAAGGATCTTTTTATCTCCTCATGTTGTAATTTCATAAGGATCTTTTTATCTCCTCATGTTGTAATTTCATAAGGATCTTTTTATCTCCTCATGTTGTAATTTCATAAGGATCTTTTTATCTCCTCATGTTGTAATTTCATAAGGATCTTTTTATCTCCTCATGTTGTAATTTCATAAGGATCTTTTTATCTCCTCATGTTGTAATTTCATAAGGATCTTTTTATCTCCTCATGTTGTAATTTCATAAGGATCTTTTTATCTCCTCATGTTGTAATTTCATAAGGATCTTTTTATCTCCTCATGTTGTAATTTCATAAGGATCTTTTTATCTCCTCATGTTGTAATTTCATAAGGATCTTTTTATCTCCTCATGTTGTAATTTCATAAGGATCTTTTTATCTCCTCATGTTGTAATTTCATAAGGATCTTTTTATCTCCTCATGTTGTAATTTCATAAGGATCTTTTTATCTCCTCATGTTGTAATTTCATAAGGATCTTTTTATCTCCTCATGTTGTAATTTCATAAGGATCTTTTTATCTCCTCATGTTGTAATTTCATAAGGATCTTTTTATCTCCTCATGTTGTAATTTCATAAGGATCTTTTTATCTCCTCATGTTGTAATTTCATAAGGATCTTTTTATCTCCTCATGTTGTAATTTCATAAGGATCTTTTTATCTCCTCATGTTGTAATTTCATAAGGATCTTTTTATCTCCTCATGTTGTAATTTCATAAGGATCTTTTTATCTCCTCATGTTGTAATTTCATAAGGATCTTTTTATCTCCTCATGTTGTAATTTCATAAGGATCTTTTTATCTCCTCATGTTGTAATTTCATAAGGATCTTTTTATCTCCTCATGTTGTAATTTCATAAGGATCTTTATCTTCTCATGTTGTAATTTCATGGAGGTGTGTGATATGGTCAGTAAAAGTTAGAAATCACGAGGTAATTTGACTAATGGAAAGACTGATCAATCTATTCAAATCCCTTAAACTTTTGGATAGCAGCTTGTACAGAGCACCAAACACCAGAGTTCTTACAAAATTTAAACCGACAGAACTTTTAATCTATCCTAATATCAAACGTTCAGGTTTTAATCAGCAAAGAGGAAAGCAGGTGCATTTGTATTTTTGTAAAATCTACTGATCAATTCATACATGGATGCCTAATTTAACTAATATTTTGGGTGTCCATTCTATTAATTTACAGAGTATACAAGTTTCTTTTGTAGGAAAGGAAATGTCAAACATTTTCAATTTGTAAATCAATATACAAAAACTCTTTTGTATACCTGTGGGCAGGTTGTGATTTGACTAGACATCTGCCCATACACATTGTGATTACTGATTTGAACAGACCTTGATCATAGTCATATTATCTCACTATATTATTTGTACACATGACTAAAATACTCAAGTGATACATTTGTCTTCATCATCCTTATTGCTGGGGTTGGTTGAAGTTGATACAAAACCTCTTGGAGGATTTCAACTAACATTTTGGATGACCATTGTATCATTTCTAGAGTATACATATACAGAAGTGAAATAGGCTTATCCCCAAAGAGGAGTGACAGCATGAACTATCAGGAATCAGATGTAGACAACTATTTTTTTTCAGCATAAGAAATAGGTAGTTTTATTCAAAGCACCTACAAAAATGATAAAGTGCCAAAGTTAATATAAAAAATTGATTTTATTCAATAAATTGAGTTTGGATATTGCTGGATTTGAAATTGGAAATAGCTAAAGAAAAACTCCTTAAAAGCAAATAGTCTTTTGGACATTGTGGTCACCTGGCCAAACCTTTCCACCACTAGACTTAAGGAGTTAGCAGACATGAATGAATTTGGCTAAAGAATTCTGATTACTATTCAACACTTTTCATACTGCTTCTTACCTAAGAAACAATACTATAAATGTCACAAAGTATTCAAAACAGATTGCCAAGTTATGGTTAAACACATAGTTGTGCTATGTGATTTTGGAAACTGTATGAAATATGATACTAGAATGCTTCAATTGTCTAATTTAAATAATGGTATAGTTGCTGTTAGGTAGTTATTATCTGGCTCCTGGTATGAATGTAGTCGCTGTTTAAACCCCAGTGGCTCCACTGTTGTGCATACAGCAGAAAATATTGTGCCATGACTTGAGAAATTAACATATCCTGGATAATTCCAGCCAACAATAAAAAGCAAAGCATAACAATATATCATTCTCCAAACTTCTGAAATACAGACACCTGAAAATGATCAACCCCAGATAATAAAAATGAAAAATCTGCTCACAAAATGTGGCAGAAATTAATGTTCTGTATTGAGAGAAGGAGGAAAGAGAAAACCACTCTCTCTTTAACAACAATGTCCTCCTCACAAAAAGCACATGTGACATTTGGACCAACAATACAAAAGGAAGTGAACTGACAAAACCATCTGATAGGTGAGCAATAAGAACTAAAAATCTATTTGGCCTGTTTTGACAGCTTAAGTAGCCTTTGAATTGTAGAGATAAAAACAATCAGTTCAAATTGACTTGTAGCAAGTCAGATGCTTAGCATTTTCCTTGACTAAGTGGGCTTGCTCCTTAACGAAGATATATTTCTCTTGCTAATCACTCGGCCATCAAGCCAAAGAATAATTGTGGGTGAGGCTGGGTGTATTACTATTTTTGAGGTAAAATTAAAAGAATAGTTCATTTGCCGTTAAATAAACTTTTTTTTTTTTTTAATTTCTTACAGTGGAGCAAGAGCAATTTGTCATTCATTAATCCCTAGCGGACATTTTGGAAGATGTTCCAGGGGATGGGGGTTTAGATATTTAAACATAAGGATAGTACCTTGATATATAGATATCTAAACATAAGGACAGTACCTTGACACTGGACAATGCAGTGATTTAACAATTTCCCATGTCTTGTCTGACTGTGGGGGTGGAAGAGGTCATAAACCACTTGTTATATAGGAAAAGTGAAATATTTTCAACTTGTAAATCAATGTTCACACTCGGTAGCAGATGAATAAATGTCTCAGATACCTTTATCAAATGAATTCTTATTTGTGGGATCAGGAAGTGTGGCAGGCTTGATCAAACTGTGAAAGTTTTGAGACTGAACATCTGAAACACATACACAAAAAAAAAAAAAATAAAAAAAATAAGCAGTTTGCACCACCCTAAATTGTTGTTTGGGGCAAATACAAAAAAAAAAAAAAAAAAATTTGCCCAATTTTAGTTATTAAAATGCAAGCAATTTGTCTACCAAACCAAGGACTCATATTCTGATACAGGTAAAATATTTACTGAATTAGAGAAATAAAGACAATACAATTTACTTATATAGTAATAAAGTGGAAAATGTGATAAAAACAAAAAAACAAACCCTAAAATGACTAGGATATTTTTTACGCTTTGAAGTACAACATTGTCACAATGATCAGTGCATTCAACATTATCACAAAATAATTAAAAAAAAAAAAAAAAAAAAAAAAAAAAAAAACCATCAGTGGGGAAACTATAATTTTTTCTGTCGGGTGTATAAATAGCGGTGTCAAGCTACTGACAGCAGTTGACTATTAGTCATACTGCAGTCGATGATTAGTTGAGTACGAGTGTGGACTACGAGTTGACTATTGATTGGACTGCAGTCAATGATCAGTTAAGTATGAGTGTTGATTACAAGTGGATTACTAATTGATTACTAGTTGCTTGATTGAGTGACTATCAGGAGTTAAACAGAGGTGCGTAGAAGGTATCCACTGAATTGAATAACAAGTTTGACTGACTCTTCTTTCTTTATGTTACGTATTTATTTGCAGTGTAATTAATTACTGTTTATTTAACATTGAAGTCTCGAGTTGTACTTTATCATTAATGGCCGCCTGATATGGGTCACAAAAGCAACAAAGATACATCTGACTCAAAACTCAATTGACTTAATGTGTTAAGTATGGGCACCTCAGCATAGGGCAATGATTAATGAGCATGTAATGTTGACGTGTATTGACTAATTAGTTAAGTCAATAGTCCACTGAGTGCTCCATACTTGTAGCCTTGTGTCAAGCAAGGCTAAGTTTAGTATCTATTAACAATGAGTTGTGTGGGTCAAGCCTGGGTGCTAAACAGTGGTGTGCAAATGATTGCCACAAGAACATGAGTTTTAGGGGGGGGGGGGTTTCCCTTCTCTCATACATGGAATATTCAGACAGGATATTATGGACCTGTGCAAAAAAAGCTTTGTAGCTTGCTTTTTAAAAAAAAAAAAAAAAAAAAAAAAATCATTTCATCCCCAAGCAAGGCATAAAGCCACTAGGGTGCAAGGGATTACCGAGTGTTAGAGAATATGAGAAAAACTATTAAGGAGAGAGAACAATGAATGAATAAGAATTATCAAGACAGAAGATATCAATTGATATTGTATTTAAATTTTTGAAGATCAAAGTTAATGGGTAAGCAAGAAGCCAGAAGGAAGTTCCACAAGCAAGACGTGCGATAAAAGAAACTGTAAGCATAGAACTTATGGTTACACCTACCCATTTCAACTGTAAGATAATGAGACCTGTCTGCCAATCTAATACTGTGCTTAAATTTGTAAAGTCTAGCTACCATAGAGGAAAGTTCATCAAAACAATTATGATGAAAGTATTTATAGAAAAGACAGAAGTTTTGTTGCAGCAGTGGGAAAAAGAGTGAAGATGCCAGGTCAGGACCAATAACATTGCAGATTCTTTGGATTTTATCAAGAATCTCTAAATCTCTGTTAGAAAAATTAATTTGCATCAATTGTTGATGCTACATCCAGAAGGAATTGGTTTTGAAAGAAAGAAGATTTCATCTGGCACTGCCACAACAAACACAACTGAATATATTGTAAGTGTCTGATTTTATTATGCAAGTCAATGTTTCTTAAAATAAAATTGGTATTACCCGTCCAATTTTAGTTAAAATTTTTCACTCTCTTAATGAGACATCAAAACCTCCTATTGGACCTACATCTGGAAACACTAGCAGTCTTCCCTTCCATTAATTTAAAAAAAACAAAACAAAAAAAAAAAACAGTAATGTGGGATATCGTTAGGTTTGCAGAAGGTGAAGGAGCAACAGTTTGCTGAAATATACTTTTAGCTTCAAGTTGTGACCTCTCGTGGGTATAGGTCACAATTTGTAGCTAAAAGAGTATACATAATACAAATTGCTTTTTGCATCTATCACCATAATCGCACTTTGAAAGGACAAATGATTTTACTACCAATAATGCAATCACAAAACATCACTCCACCTTCTCAGTGTTGTTGAAATAATAATGGTTAATTATTTCCATAAAGCAACAAAACTTAAGCCAAGTATGTAGCGCTAACTTACACATTTCATGTCATGTTCTTTACTTAAACCTTTAGCATTTAACACTCTCAAACCTGCCCTGTAAATATTGGCTCTCAAAGTTTGTCTGTGTTTGTGTGACTTTCTACATTATTTACTATGTTGTCATATACTATACATAGGGTGGTGGGTTACGTGTGGAATGAAAATTGAGAGTCAATATTTACAGGGCGTGTTGAATGCTAAAAGGTGGTAGCTTAGTTGCTTTCATTTATTTAGCCAATGTTCTTATTGATCTGCATCTACTTACATTCACAACACTAGCTTCTTCAAATATATATTACTAACCAATACACTTTACATTGTTCAAGAGTTTATTCTTGTTTTCATGATGCCAATGTTTCCAATTTCTTTTTTGATTATTCTCTGATCAATTTTTATGTTGTGTCCCCATCACTTAGTAATGTTACAGAATGTGTAAGAGTTTAAGACAGAGCCAGGATTGTCAGTGATTGGTCAAAATACCAGGTGGCCATTGTATTCTGACAGTGATGAATTGCCGGGGTTTTTGATGCAAGTGCAAAATGGAACAAACTCAACAGAGGGCCACAGGAATTGTTGATATACTTCCCAGACCCAGGTTCAAGAGACAAACTAAGACCATGTGCAAATGGATGCTAAGCCAACAAATGTCATGCATTCCATAGGAGCTGTTCCTCCTGCTACCTCTTAGAATCCAAGCTGCCACATTTGTCCCGCTCCTCTAATAAAATGAGTCAGAGAAAGAACCCATCTTTTTGCTAATACCATCTATGCAGTAGCATTGGGGTCCAGTGATAACATGAAACGCAATAGTAATATGATTAAACACCCTTGATTTGCATAAAATCTCAGATCAACTAATAATTGCAAATATTTCTAATGGACATAATAAGCTGGGAGTCACACGTTATATTTATCCTCTAAGTATATTCTGAAACTTTTTGACATTTTATTTACACTATTTATATTTGGACTATTGTCCTCATCTTTGTTGTTATGACAATGTTTTAGCTGTTATGCTCTCTGGCCTTTCTAAGGGGCAACAAAAACAAAGAGGAGGACAATATTCCAAATATAATATAGTGTAAATTCAGACAAAAATTAATTTGATGCATATCACATTTATTGTGGAAAACTGGATAAAATGTATAATAAAAGCAGACTATAAATGTAAAATAATTTAATAATTTCAACAATTTTTTTATTCAGTTTGGATCATTCAATCTAACAGCAAATATATGGCTTACCTACTTGTTAATCTTTGTTCAAAGTTAAAATAATTTCAATATTTATTATATCATTGTGAGCTTATGTCATCATATGATAGACTAGACTGACCTAAAAAAAAATTTTTTTTTTTTTTTTCGACTTCATTACTTTTGCCAAATAGTTTGTTTTGCAACTCCTTGTCTCTTAACTGTTGACAAATAAACTACAAGCTTTCAAAATGTCTACAGTGGAAAGTTGTGGAGAAACTATCTTAGCACACTTTCAAAACACAAAAATGTGGGAGGTCACTTACTGAATCTGGGGCTGGTTAAAAGTGGACCTGTTTTGAAGGCAACGAATTTAAAATCTGGAGAGCAAAAAAAAAAAAAAAAAAAAAAAAAAAAAGATTAACATTTAGTTTAGGGAAGCATATTTGCACAATGATTTATTTTCTATTTTATTAATGAGGACCAACACTTACCCATCAGTAAAACAAGTGCTCTTCCTTTCACAAACAACAGAGATTATAAATCAATACAAAATTTAATGAATATAAAAGAGTTGTTGAACTGTCAAGATGTACAAACTACCTCAACCAACCAACCAAGACACTCAGCTGTCATTTAATAGTAATTATCAGCAATACATTCAAAACCAACAATCTCAACCAGAGAAAATGAATTTAGAGAAACCAGTGTTCTGATTAATTGACCTAATAACTTTCACATAATTCTCAGACATTATAGCAAACTCTACTGCATTATACATCTGAACAATGGCTTAAATAAAAGGTCAAAAATAAAATCCTTTATTACGTTTACGAAATTCTAATATTTGAGAAGAAAAGTATATCTTATGTTCCATCAAATATTGTAATTTCTATTTGATTATGGAAGGAATGCCATGTATGATGAGTAAATCCAGTTAGGTCAATGCTAAGCTGTATGTTGAACAAATGATCAGGTTTAAATAGGGAATTCAACTGAAGAAAAAAACCTGACCAGTGATAGAGTGTGATTATTCAACATGACAATGCTTGCCTCAATGTCGCTAATAAGACCAAACAATCAAGAGTCCAGTTGGGAGGTTCTGTCACCCCAACTATATTCTTCTGATTTAGCCCATTCAGCCTAACCACTTTTTCAGCTGCTTTCTCATAATTTAAGAGGGGTTACATTCAGCAAAAATGTGGAGCTTAAAATGTGGCCTGATGAATTTTTAGAGTTGAAAGCTAGGAATTTCTATTGTTGAGGCATTGAACAGTTAGTGGGCTGTTGGTAGGAAGTCGTAAACAATGATGGGGAATATGTTGCTGAATGATTCATCAGAAATATTAATAAATAATAAGTCTTATAGTAAATTATAGAAAAAAAATGAACAAATTTATGTAACAACCTAATAATTTCTATTTGATTATGGAAGGAATGTTCATCATGATGAGTAAACCCAATTGTATGAAGAATGCTTTCTAACAAATTCAAAGTTAGGAAAAGAGAACAAGTGTGAACCCAAGTTTCCATACCTAGAGTGTTGGCTTCTTCACCTGAATTTGCAAGGCAGTGATCTGAGGATGGGGGTGAGGAAGGTTTGTCAGCAGCCACAATTCTACCTGCAAGCTTCTCACCAAACACAAAACCAGAACAATTGTTACTCTTTTTGGAATTATCATCAATTCCCTAGAAGAAAGGTAGCAAGAAAAAAAACAAAAAAAAAAAAAACAAAACTTAATGATGATAAATTCTCTGCCCAAAGAAATGTTATCTGAGAAATAGGGGTATCTATGTAGTGTGGGGAAATAGAAAAAGAGAGAGTAAAAGTTTTAGGATTCAAAAGGGAAACAAATTTGTTTTGAAATAGTCATTGACAAACAGATGCATTTTTTATACAAGCAGCAAATTTCTTACATTTTAATAATCAAGCCCTTACCACGATACGCCGGTGCAAGTTCGTACCAAATACAAATTCTCCCCCACTGCTGCTTGGTGTACTGGAGGCTGCTCCAGCATCAGAACTTTCTATCACTCCAATGGAAGCTGGAGCATTAGAAGTATTCAATTTTTTGTTTTCACTACTTTCACTTAGTCTGAAAAAGATAAAAAAGTAAATTAAAATTCAACTTGGACTGTCACTGATCGCATTTATTTTTGTGAACTTCAAATTAAATACATGATACATATTCATGTAAGTGCCCTCATCTGATATATACCCCCCACAAAAAAAAAACTTTAATATATATATATATATATATATATGGGCTTATTTTCTTTGAAAATGTAAATCGCTATATTGAAATAGGAAAAAAAAAAAAGACTTCCAACAGATTTGCCAACTGCCATTTTAATTTGTTACTATGTTTGCCTTTAATAAAACACACATTGAAGGATAAAGTCAGTAATGTTTTAATACATCCTTCTTACCTACTGTCTACGTACAGTTTACAGTATTTAGAAACCAAGGTTTATGAAGTTGGCTTGATATAATAATAAAAAAACGTGGTGGTAAGACAGACACACAAATTTTGTCTTTGTTTTAATCTTTTTCTTATACATGATGATGGAAGTTGGGACAGGTTGTCATTTCAGAAAGCCAAGTTTTACAAATTTTCTTCAAAAATATTTAATAATTTCAATAATGTGACCAAATGATAATGTAGGTTTTTGTCTCTAGTTGACTTTCTGGTGTTATCTCTCTGTAGATTTTACCACTTTCACTTAATTCTTATTTAGTATTATCATGTTCTTTGCAAGGGGTGCCCCAGAAACTGCACTGCAACCATGAATCATTGTAGGTCAGGACTATTGTAACCCAGAGACTGTGTTAATTTAAAAATAAAGCCTTCAAATTTAGAGAATGTATTTTTCGTGTATTAAACTAAAAACATAAAATATATAAGAAAAAAAAAATCTCATGAATAAACAGAAAATGTAAAATGAAGAAGTATTTGATACATTGGGCCTTAAGAACTCAATTTCTTAATTATCTTGTAAATAGGAAGTCAAACATTTAACCATATCATGATATCCTTTCATGCTCATAGTATTTTTTTTTTTTTTTTTTAAACTAGGGAATCTTAAATTTTGGGAGTTGAATGATGATAGAAAAGAAAACTGGAATAAGTAGAGATCCAATTGAAGATGGAGAAATATGCTCTACGTCAAGGGGGTTTTAATGGGACAAGGAAGAATTCATATCATTCAATAAAAACCAAAAACCAAAAAAAAAAAAAAAAACTGATTTTCAATTCCATTACCTACTAAAGGCCGGTGATGAGAATTTTGAAGGTGAGCTGGACTCATTTTGCCCAGGAGTTGTAGTAGAGCTGATACTTCCTGCTTCAACTCCTGCCAGTCGACTGGTAGTATTATCAGAAGAGACTGCTTCTTTTGGCGTCTCACTCGATGGCTTGGAAGATGAAGAGTCGGCATCTGACTTTTCTGCTTGATCTAAGATGAAAAAAAAAAAAAAAAAAAAAAAAAAAAAAGGATTATTCACATATATTTGCAACAATTTCCCTAAAACATTAAAAAGAAAAAAAAAAAAGAAAAAAAAAAAGAAAAAGATTACCAAATTGTAAAAGTTGATAAGTTATCTGATGAGAAGTCTTCTCAATTTTAGGAATACTTATTCTCATAGTAAATAGGATTGTGAGTTGCTGATGAGATATTTTGTTGATATCACTTCATAAAAGTGATATCAACAAGTGATTACTAAAGTAATTTATCAATTTATTTTGGTACAAGATGCAGGAGTGACTATACTTTGCTCAAAAATGTTTGTGTAAAGAATATGAATGCAATTTTGTAGCATACTCACAATAATTAGTTGCTATCTACTATCTATTGTTCCCTCTGATGTGGCCAGGTATTGAACTTAAACTTTGGGCCCAAGTCATTTTAGGAGTACTCAACAAACTTATTCACTGGGTCCTCTGTTCTTAGGGACACATATCACCTGAAGAAGGCCTGTGTGTACAACACCCAAAACGTTGTGAATATACCAACAGAGATGAGTACAACAGTCCGAATGATGTAAATAGGGTAAATAGTTACAATACCTCATTTTTGAAATATAGACAGATGTTCTTCCTAGAGATACATGATAAAGATCACTTTAGCTGAGTGAATGGCTGGTTTGACTTTTGAAATATGCCTGTGGAAGACTGATTGACTCATTTTGTGGTGAGTCACTATTTATGGAAAACAGGTTTCTTTCAGGTCTCAAGTTTGATTTCCTGATGTGCATATGAACAGGAACATGGGAAGGGTTTCGACTTCATCCCCAGTCACCCACCAAATACTTAAACTAAACAATCAAGCCAGAGGATACTCTTAAAAGATAACAAAATTCAATTACTGAATTCTGAACAAGATCTGACCTATATAGACCAGCTGATTTATGAGCTGTCATTTTTCTAGTGACAACCAAGAATAAGGTGCGTGTCCTAGTTTCACTTAATCCTACCAGTTAAAAATTTAAGTCATCAGTTCAACCACAGACAATTCCTAGTACTAAATCATTTTTTTTATTTTACTAATATTCAACCAATACAAGGCCCAAAAGTCACTGAAGATAGAGGCTGTGTGGAGTAATATAAGCATAGGAAAGGACAAATGTTAAGAGTATAGAGCTGAAACAGACTTTAGAAGGAACCGGAAACCCAACCCTAAACAGGAAACTAGAGATAAACCTCTGAGTCTTTTTAAAAGACCAGAGAGGAGTGTGACCTGGATTATAAGTGAACCTATATTGGAATTAAATGTCTTTTGCAATTCTTCTAACTTTATCCTTTACTATATCCATAATTCCTAATTCATGCCAGTTCATCTTTCTATAGTGCAACTTGTACCCAAATAAGGTATTTCCAATGGCAAGTCTTTTGTCAATTTCCCTTGGGGATTTAATAGCATGTTTCACTCACTTCAAACCCATAATATATCAAGTTTGATCAATAAACCTCCTGGGTACCTTTATCAAATGAATTCTTATTTGTGGGGTCAGGAAGTGTGGCAGGTTTGATTAAACTGTGAACATTTTGAGACTGAACATCTGAAATACAAAAAAGAAAAAAAGACAAATAGTCAGCATAAAATACCTTAAATTGTTGAGTGAAAAAACAAAAACAATAAAACAAAAAACTTTTCAGAACACTTTATATTTTATTTCTTGACTAATTTTTTTAGTCATTAAAAGTAATTAGTCTTTCAACCAACTGACTTTTGAATAGAGTAAATATTTGCACAATGAAATAAATGAAGTAATATTAAAATTTATTTGTATCATAATAAAGTGGCAGTACATTCAGGAATTAATTATTGGCACCGAATATTGAATCAGCATACTTAGTACAAATTCTGGCTTAGTCTGTTGCATTCACTTTCAGACAGGGAAACATGTATCCTTTTTCTCTCTACCATAAATAGTTAAATTTTAATCAGTCTAGGACAACTCAACTCAAAAACTACTCCACTAACTTAAGTCATATACATTAAACTGTGGAGAGCTGTGACTGCCTATATCCTGAAAGAACATAATATAAAAAAACAACATAAAATTAAAAAAGTAACTGGTAGATGAAATAGGTAAAGACAAACCATAAAATTACTTGTGCATTTTTCATTTCTAAAGAAAAACATTGTCGTCATGTTGAATGTTGTCTTTATCATAAATTACAAAACGAAACCTTTCAGTGAGCAATAAAGATATGCCCGACTGGTTACAGCAAAAGAAACAACTGACTCAACCATGTCTTAAATGCAGGCACTTCAGCATAGGGTAATGGTTAGCAAATTAGTCTGGTTGACTAAATAGGGAGTTCAATCTTCACTAGGTATTTCATAATAGTGGCCTTGTGCCAAACTAAGCTAAATCTAACAACATGGGTTGTGTTGGATCAAGTTTGCATACCAAACGGTAACCAATTGCAACGGGAAAATTTCAAGTTCAAAGAGTTTTTTTTCTTTTTTTTTTTTATTAAAGATTTGGATAAAGGCTTATGGACATATACAAAAGACAACTTTGGAGTTGGGATGGAAATTCATTTATATAAATTAGGTACTGCCTCATACCTAAGTATTGGTTAAAGGCAATCGATTGTGAAAATATTGAAGATAACAGGATTTTATGACACTGCCACAATAAACATAAGCACAAATCTACATAATAAAATCTGACATTTTGTGTAAATCAAGGTTTCCAAAATAAAATTGGTATTAACCAACTGATGTTAGGAAATATTTTCAGGATATATTTATACAAGTGATATATTCAATAAATTAATAAAAATTTGAGAGACTTATCTGATTTGACCGACTTGATGATATCAAAATGCTCATTTGATGAATTATTTATTGAACATCTGGTCCTGATGACTATATGAAACTCATCAATCAGTCAGATAGGTAATGTGAACTTTTGATTTATTGAATATTATAACTCTGGTTACCTACTGAGTGTGTTTTCGCAGGAGTTCTGTGTGCCTGAAAAATATGCTGAATTCTAAAAATTTTCAGGTGACATGTTTTAACCGTTGGGACTTCATCAGATTAAATTTGTTATGTTAGTGCACCTACACATGCACTAGAAGGAGAAATGATGGGAATTTTGAATTTAAATTTTTTTTTTTTTTTTTAAATTATTATTTTGGATAATCTAGCCAATTTCATTAGATGCTTTTCACTTTTATTAGTAGGTATCCTATACTGTAATAATAGATGATCTGCCAGGAACAGATTTACTGTGGATGTCCTTGCACATCAAGACGTTTTCATCATCAGAGAAGTATTTTTTATTTGAAAATTGTGGTCAGTCTTGTTATGGTGAGCAACCAATGCATTTGATGTATTGTTTTGTAAAATGTCCCTTTTGTGTTCATATGATCTTTTATTTAGATTCCTTGACGTTTCTCCTATGTATTTTTTTGTGACAACTATTACAAGCAATCAAGTAAATTCCTCCTTCAAGTTTTAGCTTATTGTTTTGTTTAGTATTGACTAAGTCTTTTATTGTTTTAGATGTAATAGTAACAAATTTTATATTTAGTTTAGAGAAGTTCTTTTCAATTGTAGATGTGATAAGCAATATATAAAAGGTAAGTGAAAAGGTTAAGAAGGAAACTCCTTTGAGGGGTTTTCTTCAAGCGATAACAGCTACTGGACTTGGGAAACTTGTTTTCCTAAAAAACTGTTTTAAGGGAATGGTTTTTATAAATTTCAATAAAAAGCAGTACTGGCTGCTCAGCCAATGAATACTAAATGTTCCCTTGTAGAGAAATGGGCCATATTACCATAGATTTGAATAAAAGAATATAACTTTGAAAAAAACAAACAAAAAAACAAAAAAAAAAAACAAAAAAAAACAAAAAAAAAACAGTAGGTACAACAGCTGCAAGTAATAATGACAACCAAAGCAATCTGCGTTTTTTTTCCTCTTGAATTTCCCATAAAGCTAACCTTAAAACAAGTCTTTGAGTGAGTAAAGCCTGAGAGTCTTCATAAAAATCATCCTTCTTCAAACATTGTTTACTGGTGCTACAGAATCACAAAAAAAAGAATAGTACCAAATAACAGAAACCACATCACTTGAGGACTACCAGCAGTAGTAACAACTAAAATAGCACATGTGAAGAGAAAATAATAATGATATAATCAAGATATTGTCGTTCCACACTACTTCAAATAAAAGGTTAGGAAGGAAACCACCATCAATACTAGAAAGAGTGATAACAGCTATAGTACTGGCTGCTCAGTTAATGAATGTAAAATGTTTCCTTGTAGGGAAACAGCTAATATTAGTTAATAATATGTCATTTATTAAAAGTATTTATAACCTGTTTTGTTAGTGTTAACTTATATTTTATTATTGATTAATAAATACAAAAGAAATAAAACATGTTTGATTCACAAAATATTCCATGTACCTGAAGAAATTATTACTTTATTATTTTAAATGTTAACATGGGCTTACTAGCCTACCAGGAATACCATGGGGTCTGTTTTTTCTATTTTATATGTCAACAAGAAAGGAGTTTGTATGTTCAAGATAGAAACTTAGAGAAATAAAACAAGCCTAATGGAAACAGAATTATTCTTGAAAGTAGTGGGTCACACTAACGTCTCATGGGAATTGCAGAAACAAAATTAGCACAGGATTCAAAAGGGACTAGATGGATAAAATCTGGACAAATTATTTTTAGACAAAATGATGGATCATTATCGATCATTAATCGCTGCAGAGATGGGCAGGTAATTCATGAAAATGGGCAGATATAAAGAAAGAAAAGAAAAAAGAAAAAAGGATGCTTAAAAAAAAAAAAAAAAAAAAAAATCTGATGAGACAATACGAAAGAATTGGCTGAGGAGATATTGTCTGATGTAGTAAGTATAACTCCGCCCCAAGATTGGTAGCAGGAACATGAAAACCTGGAGGTGGGGCAAGATAAATATAGAGAAGATTGAAAAATTATAATTTTTTTTATTTATTTATTTTTTTTTTTTAAATAACTAAATTAACTCCAGCCCAACCATACTGAGTTACCTCTATATAAGCAGATTGATTTTGTCCATAGACTGTTGCAGTGGAATTGTCAAGAAAGACACTACAAGTTGTCATCCTCTCTCCTCTTTGTCACCTACTTGAGTCGCCCTTCCAGAAGAGTTGGTCAACTGAAGTAAAATTTCCAGGTTCAAGAAATTTATGCTTGGAGACTGACAATTTAACAAATATTTCCTCAAATATAAAAACAGTTACTTTGCTTGCCACAGTTAACTACTTTTTTTTTTTTTTTTTTTTTTATATAGATTTGTTGATCAACAGAACCATAACAAGGTAAAAAAATTAGGTGACAAAAAAAAAAAAAAAAAAATTGAGGAAATGTATGTACACTTACTGAATCTGGAGGTGGTTAAAATTGGACCTGTTTTGAAGCCAACTGATTTAAAATCTGTGGGGGGGAGAAAAAAAATATTTAGTTTACTAAAAGAAATATTTGTATAATCATAAAAGATTTTATTCAAGAGGCTCACCACTTAGTATTCAGCAAAGGTCAAAGATACAAGTTTTAATGAAAAAAAAAAAAAAAAAAAAAAAAAAAGTTGTTGAACAGTGGAAAAATGCAGAAACTAAACCACCACCTCAACCACACACCCAACCAACCAATGAAGACACTCAGCTGTTATTTAATGAGAATCATCAGCACTGAAAGAAAACTTTTTTTTTTTAAATGGAGAATACATTCAAAGTAAGCAATCTCAGCTAGAGAAAAGAGACATCATCATTTGGATTAAATGATTCAACTGTCATATTCCTTTCAGAATCATATATGTCAGCAATTTCACCACCCACTTGAAAAATGGGTTAAAGTGCTATAAGTTTTTTGTGAAATGTTAACTGTATGTTGAACAAACGATCAGGTTTAAATAGGGAATTCAACTGAAGAAAAAAAACAAAAAACCTGACCAGTGATAGAGTGATTATTCAACATGACAATGCTTGCCTCAATGTCGCTAACAAGACCAAACAATCAAGAGTCCAGTTGGGAGGTTCTGTCACCCCAACTATATTCTTCTGATTTAGCCCATTCAGCCTAACCACTTTTTCAGCTGCTTTCTCATAATTTAAGAGGGGTTACATTCAGCAAAAATGTGGAGCTTAAAATGTGGCCTGATGAATTTTTAGAGTTGAAAGCTAGGAATTTCTATTGTTGAGGCATTGAACAGTTAGTGGGTTGTTGGTAGGAAGTCGTAAACAATGATGGGTAATATGTTGCTGAATGATTCATCAGAAATATTAATAAATAATAAGTCTTATAGTAAATTATAGAAAAAAAATGAACAAATTTATGTAACAACCTAATAATTTCTATTTGATTATGGAAGGAATGTTCATCATGATGAGTAAACCCAATTGTATGAAGAATGCTTTCTAACAAATTCAAAGTTAGGAAAAGAGAACAAGTGTGAACCCAAGTTTCCATACCTGGAGTGTTGGCTTCTTCACCTGAATTTGCAAGGCAGTGATCTGAGGATGGGGGTGAGGAAGGTTTGTCAGCAGCCACAATTCTACCTGCAAGCTTCTCACCAAACACAAAACCAGAACAATTGTTACTCTTTTTGGAATTATCATCAATTCCCTAGAAAGGAAAAAAAAAAAAAAAAACAAAAAAAAAAAAAAAAAACAACAATTAATTAAAAAAATTAAAAAACAATTAATAATAATAAATTCTTTGCCCAAAGAAAGGTTCTCTGAGAAATAGGAGTTTGTGTGTGGGGGGATAATCAGAGAAAAATGGAAATAGATAAAGAGAGAATAAAAGTTTTAAGATTGAAAGAGTAACAAATTTGTTTTAAAATAATCATTGACAGACAAACATTTTTATAATCAAGCCCTTACCCTAACACGCCGGTGCAAGTTAGTGCCAAATACAAATTCTCCCCCACTGCTGCTTGGAGTAGTGGAGGCTGCTCCAGCATCGGGACTTTCTTTCACTCCAATGGAAGGTGGTGCATTGGAAGTATTCAGCTTATTTTCATTATTGTCACCGAGTCTGAAAAAAAAAATATAAAATAAATAAATGAATGATGATAAAACAAAAAAAAAAAAACAACTTGGATAGTCTAATAATTTTAGTATCAGTAATTTTTTTTTTTTTAATGAATACCAACAGGAATATTTTTTCTATTATTTGGAACTGATTTTTTTTCTGATTCTTGCTGATATTGATGTTATAGACACACAATGTTTTGACCAAATATCCTCACGTCATAATCAGGTGTCCACTGATTGGGATATATGTTGGTTATTGTGATATTCTGTCCCTGTTTTTCATTCGTCATTAACAGATCCAAGGGTAGAGCTCATGGCCATTAGATGATAGTAACACACACACACAACTCCTATATCCACAACACTGCTCTCTAAAGGACATTAGTGGTGTCTTTGAGCCTTTTTATATTCAATGTCAGATGGTTTTGACATTTGGTTATGATGGCAAGTTCATATTGCTTTTCATAATTGAGCATTTCATCTCAGAAATACTAAGCCATCTTTTTTTTTTTTAAACAGTAAAGTTCAGTCTATACAAGGCCCGTGGGCCACGCAAGGTAGAGGGTTATGTTAAGGGGTAGTTTCTATGGATAGGAGGGGAAAATAAAGGTTAACTCTAGACTTGAACACATTAAGATTGTAGTGATTGGAGAAACATCCTCTTGAGAGTGTTTCACAAAGCAGTGGTTTGCAGGAAGAAGCTATTCAAGTGGAGCTTACTTCTCGCTGATGGAATATGGAGGGAATGTGGATGATTTGCTATGTAAGTAGCATGGCAGGTCCT
This sequence comes from Acanthosepion lycidas, assembly GCA_963932145.1. Taxonomy (NCBI): domain Eukaryota; kingdom Metazoa; phylum Mollusca; class Cephalopoda; order Sepiida; family Sepiidae; genus Acanthosepion; species Acanthosepion lycidas. The sequence continues at coordinate 48,451,438 of OZ010604.1, forward strand.
AGCCATGAAGGTTAGACATGGCGAAAATAAGGAATATAGTTCGTCCGAGCACTTTCCATGAAAATACCAACAGAGCAGCAAGAGGTTCGCCACATCCCACCTGTGAGAGAGAAGTTTGGCATCTACATATATTAATGTCATTATAAAATTTCACTGTTTGAACAAAAAGAAAAGAAAAAAAAAGAAAGAGGAAAAAAAAAGAAAGAGCAAAGAAAAAGGTATGTTAATATATAATACATTTCTTATATAAATAAATCTCAAATTGTACGAATATTGTTGAACCGTAATGAACTAGGATGGCAAAGAAGTTTGCACAGATTGACAACCTGAGAAACAACTCCAGAAGAATGATACAAAATGTGAAATGCAAGATTATTTAATAAAAATCCACTATTTTCTACCATGGTAGAGACAAACAAGCAAAGAAATAAATACTGAGCCAGGATATTTTCTTTACTGTAATAATCATTAAATCAAATCCATAAAATAATTTTAACTGACAATTTATGACAGGTAATAAAAACAAAGAATGCAAAATAAGACGTAATCTGGGTTTAATTCTAACCAGAGATAGAGGTTTTTTTTTTGTTTGCATTATATAACCATCAGGTTTCACTATGTATAGAAAGCATATAAAACAATGTACTGGACAGTTTTTCTTTTTCAAAAAAAATCAGTCCTCATGACTGCGATAGAAGAAAATGAAAGTAATATTTCAATTATCGAGAATAAACAAACTGAAATCTGTATCCCATCCCATCAGCTGTCATCTTGGAATCTTGTCATAAAATACAAATCATTATTATGAGAAAATGAAGAAATCCTCAAAGAGAACATCCTGATCAAACAGAAATAAAGAAACATTTCTGATCACATTCTTCAAAACACATTAAATTACAGTCTACAGATTTAGAGAGATGTTAGCACTTAAAATATAAAAGTGGTTTTTCAGGCATTAAACTAAAAATATGAAATATCCAATGAAATTGGAATTAACAACATTTAACAATATCAAGAGTACAATTTCATGATATTCTTTCATGCTCATAGTATTTTTTTTTTTTTTTTTTTACTGGGGAATCTTAAATTTTGGAAGTTGAATGATGATAGACAAGAAAACTGGAATAAGTAGAGATCCAATTGAAGATGGAGAAATATGCTCTACGTCAAGGGGGTTTTAATGGGACAAGGAAGAATTCATATCATTCAATAAAAACCCAAAAGAAAAAAAACTGATTTTCAATTCCATTACCTACTAAAGGCCGGTGATGAGAATTTTGAAGGTGAGCTGGACTCATTTTGCCCAGGAGTTGTAGTAGAGCTGATACTTCCTGCTTCAACTCCTGCCAGTCGACTGGTAGTATTATCAGAAGAGACTGCTTCTTTTGGCGTCTCACTCGATGGCTTGGAAGATGAAGAGTCGGCATCTGACTTTTCTGCTTGATCTAAGAAACAAAAAAGAAAAAAAGGATTATTCACATATATTTGCAACAATTTTCCTTAAAAAAAAAAAACTAAAAAACAAAAAACAAAAAAAAAACACTTATATTTACGAAATTGGAAAAGTGATAAATTTTCTGAAGTGAGGCGTCTTCTCCATCTCTGGGATTCTTATTCTGGTAGTGAATGGGATCACAATTCTTTGCAATGATTACCTTGGAATTGTTGAAGAGATATTTTGCTAATGTCACCTTATACAAAAATATCCTAATTTCCATGTTTATTCATTAAGTACTATCAAAAGCATGATGTCAACAATTGATTTGATTGTTGGGTTTAAATGTATATCAACCTTTGTTATGTCAGTCAACAGCTGTAGTATCTTCACCAAAGAGTAGGATAGAATTGACAAGATTTTTATTATAAGGTGGTGTGATTTCATGTATGACATTTGCAGTGAAATGCCAGAAATGCTAACTTAATGGATCTATCTGCTGAAAGACCATACATTTTTTAATTAGCATCTTGTAACCGACTTGATGGCCACATACAGGTTGCGATGTCATCTAAATTTTGCAAAAATGAAAATAACTCAATAGAGCTCAAATTAACAGATATAATTACCAAAATTACACAAAATTATCTTGAAATAAAGTGTAAATAAACATTATCTTGAAATAAAGTGTAAATAAACATTATCTTGAAATAAAGTGTAAATAAACATTATCTTGAAATAAAGTGTAAATAAACATTATCTTGAAATAAAGTGTAAATAAACATTATCTTGAAATAAAGTGTAAATAAACATTATCTTGAAATAAAGTGTAAATAAACATTATCTTGAAATAAAGTGTAAATAAACATTATCTTGAAATAAAGTGTAAATAAACATTATCTTGAAATAAAGTGTAAATAAACATTATCTTGAAATAAAGTGTAAATAAACATTATCATGAAATAAAGTGTAAATAAACATTATCATGAAATAAAGTGTAAATAAAATTCAATAAAATCAACAGTGGCTTCAACCAGGGTCTCAAGATGACTTGGGAATCTCCTGTAACTCTTCTAGACAGACTCCTTATTTAAGTTGGTGAATGTTGCCATAATCCTTGCCTTCAGTTCATCTTTGGTGTTAAAAGGTGTTTTGTTGGTCTCTCGCTCAACTGCATCCCACACGTAATAATCAAGGGGGTTGCAGTCTGGGAAGTTAGGTGGCCAGATGTAAAGGGTGATGTGGTCACAGAAATTGTCTGACAGCCATGACTGGGTTTTCTTGCTTGTTTGGTATGGTGCAGTCTTGTTGACAGAATGTCTTCCAGCAGCCAGCCTCTCGACTCAGGGCAGCACTATCCCTGCAAGGCACTTGATGTAGGCCTCTAACCAACAAATTTAGGAGATCTTTTCTCATCAGAATCATCACAGTGAGTTTTTCTGAGCTGCAGTACCTTCGTAATCACCATCAGACCCATCCAACACTTTCTGAATCCTATGCACTGTCATTAGATTGACACCAAACACTCTGAAACTTCCTGTGCAAATGTGAAGCAATACAGCATAACATTTCCAAATTTCTGCTGGAGTGAATTGCATCATGGTGCTCTTTTTCCTCAGACAGTGCACAACTGATCCTATTATACCCTGCAGTTGCCAAAATCAAAATGCATATGTGAAATGAAAGATATATAATAGCAACAATTTACCCATCACACCCTGTATAAGACTGAAGTATTTGCAAAGTGTTAGACAAGCTATGCAGACTGGGTGTCTACAGCATCAAGATTAACATTAGCTTTCCAAATACCTCAACTTTGCACTGGGATATGTCACATTTGTCGAAACGCATCTTATATTAAGTATGACAACTGCACTGTACCACAATTGCCAGTGTTATTACAAAATGAAGACCAAAAGTGAAAATAATGAAGCCATTGCCACTAATATTGTCTTTCTACCTGTATTAATATCACAAAGAGCAATTCTTAAGAAAAAATTAAAAGTTGCATTTGTATTTTTGTAAAATCTACAACATGTTATTTCATACATAGATACCTAAGACTTTCACATTTTGGGTGGTCACTGTATTCTTCATAGAACATACATATACAAAAGTCTTTTGTTTAGGAGAGGAAGAATGAAAACATTTTCAATTTTTATACCAATATATAATCTCTCTTTATAATTAACTTCAAACCAATAATATATCAAGTTTGATCAATAAAACTCGCAGATACCTTTATCAAATGAATTCTTATTTGTGGGGTCAGGAAGTGTGGCAGGTTTGATTAAACTGTGAACATTTTGAGACTGAACATCTGAAACACAAGAAAGAGAAATAATTAGCATAAAATACCCCAAATTATAGGTTGGAATAAACACTTGCCATTATTATTATTATTATTATTTCTTGACCAATGTTTTAAGTAATTAGTCTTTCAAGCTACTAACTAGTCTTTTGAGATATAGTTTATTTACTTAATATGAATAAATAAAAGACAATATTACATTTTATTTGTGTATTGATAAAGTGTCAGGATGTTTAAAAATTAAATAATTATCAACACAGAAAGCAAAACCATCTCACTTAGTTCAACTTTCAACCGAGTATGTTGCAATCACTTTTGCACAAATATCCTTGAGGAAAGCTATGAATTCAGCTCTTCATCTGACCATAAATAGTTAAATTGCAGAGGAGACTAGACTGCCTAGCCTTAGATGCAGACAGTTGAGTACAACTGAATTCCAAACTGGAGAAGATAACAAGAAACCACTCTACTATTTATCTGAAGGAGACATGGCAATTCATACATATTAAAGGAAGCTGTGGAGAGGAATGATTGCCTATGTCTTGAAAGGACACAGAAGCATAAAAAAGAAAATTAAAATAAAGTGGTAAATAAACTAGGTATAGGCAACCATAAGATTACTTATGTAATTTTTATTTTTAAATCAAACATTAATGTCATGATAACCATTGCTAAAAAAAAAAAACAAAACTCAATGAGCCTCAAATGTACATCTGTCTGGTCAGAGTGCAAGACACAATTAACTCAATCTTAAGTGCAGGCAGCAGAGTAAATTAGAATTTATCATGCAAGTAAATGTTTTTCAAAATAAGTAATGCTCTTTTGTACTAAATATAAACGTTGTTTTGCAACTGTCATGCCAGTGAAAATGTTTCAACTCAAGAAATAAGTCAGTTGTCAGTTCAAATAAATGTAATGCTTGGAAATTTTATGACATTCTAATAAATGTGAAGCAAATAATCATGTCGTGAAGATAATTCTTTTAAAAACAATAATCTAGCCATACTAAGTGGCAGGATGTAGAGTGAAGAAAATAATTTGTACCAGTATTTTTATTTGGTACACATTATTATAAAGCAATTGATGTTAGGAAAACTTTTTTAGCCTATCCTTATATTGATTTGTATTTACTCAACCCACCCACAAGGTCAGGTTGTGACACAAGGTCAGTTTAATGTGGGGAAGCCCAAGCCCGGGCAAGGAACAAAATTTCCCCGAGTCACCGCAATCGTCGGTTGTGTTGGCCTCAGTGTGTGCACTGATCCTCCTCTCTAGTGCAATGAGAAGGCACAGCCTTGGGCAGCTGTTCCCCAGGGCTGGGCACCTCTAAGTATAATTTTCCTCAGTTGTGACTGTCCTTTGACAGAGTCGCTCCTGAGTGCACTCTGCCCAAAGACAGAGACACAACTGAGAGATGCCTATCCTTATATTAATATAAGCAATTTATAAGTTTTAGTTCTTATTATCTGTCCTTTGACAGAGTCGCCCCTGAGTGCACTCTGCCCAGAGACAACTGAGAGATGCCTATCCTTATATTAATATAAGCAATTTATAAGTTTTGGTTCTTATTATTTGTCCTTATTAAAATATATTATTATCTGGGTTTCAGCTAATAATGATGTAAATAAACTATGCATAAAATGTTATTAAGCACAGACGAGAGAAAAAAAAATAATTGTGATTAATACACTATATGCCTGAATACATTAATATGGGCTCCTTCATATTCTATAACCTTCAGCAATCTTTTACTATTGATTTTTAATTTTTCTCCTGTTTTGATTTTAAAGCAGACTTTACTGTTTCTCCAGAAATGTAAAATATTGTTTCCCATTCTCATATACATTTTCTATCTTTGAAACAGTTTTTTGGCAAGGTGGGCAATTGTCAGTTTTGCAGAATGCAAAGGAGCATTCTTTTGCATGAATATACTCTTTAAGTCAAAGCTGTGAAGTGTATCACTCAAAAATAACTTGATAAATTCATGCGAAACCCTGAAATAACAAAGATAGATAATTTGGATCTTACTAGCCTACCAGGAATACCATGGGGTGTGTTTTTTCTATTTTATATGTCAACAAGAAAGAAGCTTGTATGTTCAAGATAGAAACTCAGAGAAATAATACGAGTCTAATGGAAACAGAATTATTCTTGAATATGGAGGGTGACATTCACATCTCATGAGAATTGCAGAAACAAAATTAGCATGTGACAAGACTCAGCTGGGATTAGATAGATAAAAACTGGACAAAATGACAACTCATTATCAATTATCAATCTCTGTAGAGGATGGGCAGGTAATTCATGAAAATGGGCAGATAAAAAGAATGGATCCTAGGCAAAAATTATAATTTGATGAGACAATGTGAAAGAATTGGTTGAGGAGATATTGTCTGTGATGTGGTAAGAGTTGTGACAGAGACTTTTTGATTAATAAGCACATGATAATCTGGAAGTGGGGCGTTAGCAAGACAAATATGGAGAAGCTTATAAAATGAGAAATTAATTTTATTTTATTTATTTTATAACAAATTAAATTAACTCCAGCCCAACTATACTAGGATACTTCAATATAAGCAGGTCAATTTCAGCCCATAGGCAATTGCATAGGGAACGCACAAGGAAGTTCTTATCCCCAAGCCTTTGTCACCTACCTTCATCAGATTTTACAAGACACTAGCCAAAAAGAGTTAGCCAACTGAAGCGTTTTCTCAGGTTTAAGAGATATTTGCAAACTGAAAATCTAGTAAAAGCCTGAGAGTTTAATGACTGACTTATTGAATCAACTACCAATCACCAGTTTGGGACATTGTTGCCATTTTGGTAATATGCTGGTACTGACTAACCAAGCAGCCCAAATTAAATAGACTGCAGAACTTGGAAGGATTAAAGTGCTGTCACCCTCAACAAATAAGCTGTTATTGTTTCTCCAAGCCAGAGTAAGTTGTCTGTCCTCAAAGTCACATTTTTTATTGTATTAAGATGTTTCAAGCAGCTTTGACAAAGTCTTCCTCAGATTTAAAACTTAAAAAATACGTGGATGGAGAAGATCAATTTGCAGGGTGAGACCTTGAGTAACAAAAAGAAGAAAAGAGTAGTTTTATAGTGCTTGTGAACACAAAGAACCCAACCTCCACCCCAGACACCATATCCTGCCTCTCCATTCATCACTGAAGATTGCTGTTGAGAAATCAGTTTTCACCTCTTTTCTCACCCTAACTTAAAATGTTTTCCTTTCATGGTTACTTAAAAAGTGGTAGCACACTTACTGAATCTGGAGGTGGTTAAAAGTGGACCTGTTTTGAAGCCAACTGATTTAAAATCTGTAAAGGAAAAACAAAAGATTAACATTTAGTTTAGGGAAACATATTTATTAACTGATAAAAACATTTATTGTATCAATGAGAATCAGAGAGAGAGAGAGAAAAAAAAATCACTTAGTGAAACAAGTGCTTTTCCTTTCAGTAAACATCAGAGATTACCAAACAAAGTCTTAATAAAAGATAGCCATCAGAACTGAAAGATTCTTTTTAAGCAGCAATACATTCAAAACCAACAATCTCAACCAGAGAAAATGAATTTAGAGAAACCAGTCTTCTGATTAATTGACCTAATAACTTTCACATAATTCTCAGACATTATAGCAAACTCTACTGCATTATACATCTGAACAATGGCTTAAATAAAAGGTCAAAAATAAAATCCTTTATTACATGTTTACGAAATTCTAATATTTGAGAAGAAAAGTATATCTTATGTTCCATCAAATATTGTAATTTCTATTTGATTATGGAAGGAATGCCATGTATGATGAATAAATCCAGTTAGGTCAATGCTAACAAACGATCAGGTTTAAATAGGGAATTCAACTGAAAAAAAAAAAAAAAACCTGACCAGTGATAGAGTGTGATTATTCAACATGACAATGCTTGCCTCAATGTCGCTAACAAGACCAAACAATCAAGAGTCCAGTTGGGAGGTTCTGTCACCCCAACTATATTCTTCTGATTTAGCCCATTCAGCCTAACCACTTTTTCAGCTGCTTTCTCATAATTTAAGAGGGGTTACATTCAGCAAAAATGTGGAGCTTAAAATGTGGCCTGATGAATTTTTAGAGTTGAAAGCTAGGAATTTCTATTGTTGAGGCATTGAACAGTTAGTGGGTTGTTGGCAGGAAGTCGTAAACAATGATGGGGAATATGTTGCTGAATGATTCATCAGAAATATTTATAAATAATAAGTCTTATAGTAAATTATAGAAAAAAAAAAATGAACAAATTTATGTAACAACCTAATAATTTCTATTTGATTATGGAAGGAATGTTCATCATGATGAGTAAACCCAATTGTATGAAGAATGCTTTCTAACAAATTCAAAGTTAGGAAAAGAGAACAAGTGTGAACCAAAGTTTCCATACCTGGAGTGTTGGCTTCTTCACCTGAATTTGCAAGGCAGTGATCTGAGGATGGGGGTGAGGAAGGTTTGTCAGCAGCCACAATTCTACCTGCAAGCTTCTCACCAAACACAAAACCAGAACAATTGTTACTCTTTTTGGAATTATCATCAATTCCCTAGAAGAAAGGAAACAAACAAAAAACCAAAGTGAAAAAAAAAAAAAAAAAAAATTCTTGGCCCAAAGAAATACACTTAAGTAATAGGAATATGTGTGTGCATGTATTTGCTGTTCAAAGAAAATGGGAATAGAGAAAGAAAGATATAGTAATTATCAGATTTTATAAAATTATTTGTCCCAGGCAATCAAAGGCCAAATCATACAAATATCTTCATTTGTATGACCATTATGATGATAATTATTAATTTGTGCCTTAAAACAATTCTTTTGTTTTGAAATAATTATAGGCCAACAAACAAATGCAGTTTTTATACAAACAAATTTCTAACATTTTAATAATCAAGCCCTTACCCCAACACGCCGGTGCAAGACAGTACCAAATACAAATTCTCCACTGCTGCTTGGAGTAGTGGAGGCTGCTCCAGCATCGGGACTTTCTTTCACTCCAATGGAAGCTGGCGCATTGGAAGTATTCAGCTTATTTTCATTATTGTCACCGAGTCTGAAAAACAAAAAAAAAAACAAATCGTCTAATCATTTTTAAATATTTTGATATTTATTACATTTTATGAATTTCAGATTTCATGCGTGACGTTTGTGAATAAAAAATATCTTCACTCATTGAACAATTTCAGAGAGATAGAAGAGGAGAGAAAGAGGTAGGAGAAAAGAAAAAAAAAACAAAAAAAAAAACCCCACTAACAATGGCAGCAGAATATTATTATGTATAAACCTGTTTAAGCAATTTTTTAAATTTTTCAAACAGTCCAATCTCTAGTCATTTTCCCTTGGTCTCAGGACAGTGGCTGATCACAGAAAGGAGAGGGGGAAGAAAAGAAAGAAAAAAAAAATAACTATTAACAGTCGTTATATATGTATAATTAATATTCTTTAATTTCTTCAGTAACTTCATTTTTTCAAGCGTAGATAAAGGTTTATGGTTGCACTACTTACACCTACCACCATGACTGGCATCTCCTGCCGTCTTTGGTGGCATCCCGAACAGATAAATATGTAGCTATATATAAGAAATGTGCAAAGATCCCAAAAACACTCAGCCGCTGTGGAAAGCTGAAAACACCATGTGGCACCTCTCTTTGTAGCCGCTCGAGGAACTAATGCTGGAGGATTCAAAACATTGTTGCTGGACCACATAGTGCTGGATTAAAGAGGTCAGCTCTTAACATGGTTACAATGAATAAGGTGTGATATGACTACGATAAAGTGGTAGGTAGTGATGATCAGGAGGAAAGATATTGGTTGACCCTTGACTTTTGGTTAAGGCTGTAGTGTTCAGAGAAATTATTCATAAAGGACACTAATAAATTTCTCTTTAATAAACTGATTAGAAATGCATTCTTAGAATTATTTACAAAGCAATTTTCAAGCTACTGCATACAGTCTCTTCATTTGCATATACCACTAAAGTATTTTTTTTTTAAATTTCTAATTGATTTTCATTACTTTTGTGAAGCAACTTTGCTTTGTATTTTTTGGAAAGAAAGTAATCTAGTTCAATTTGAGCTATGGCTAAAAAATGAATACAAATTTCTAGGACTACTCATGTAAGCGGAAGAAAAGAGTAAGTGGATAAGGGGGATAGATAACGATTGACCCTCGACTTAAAAGTGGTTACAATTGTAGTGTTCATTTAAAGTAGCCATGCAGAAGTTTGTTTTTGGGGGGGGGTGCACTGTCTGAGTGGAACTTTATCCTTACATTTGGAAATTTGATGAGCAATGATTTCCAGGGTGTGAGGCTGGAGCAAAGTGTGCTCTCTCTACACAAGACAAACAAACAGGTAACAACTGTTGATTGCAAAACAGCCTTCAAGTAGAAACAATGTTATAAACGACCATACAGTATCTGTTTATTTACTTGTCATACTATATTTCCACAATTTGAGATATTCCTTTCTCATGGCAACAGGAGATATTACTCAATACGAATAACTGAATATGCTTTGTATTATTATGAACATAAAAAAAAAATATCAAGTAGGGGAGATCAGGCTGATCATTCATTGTTTTTTTTTTTTTTTCACTATTGACAATCTAATACTAATCAATACTAAAAAAAAAAAACAAAAAAAAAACAAAAACAAACAAAAACAAACAAAAAACAAACAAAAACAAAAAAAAAAAAAAAATAAATAAAAAAAAACAAAAAAAAAAAAAAATAAAAAAAAAAAAAAAATAAAATAAAAAAAAACAACAAACTTCTTTCTACCATTTGACAGTGTTGAAGTTAAAGAAAAAAAAATATAACTATATAACCAATTTCATGTGGGTTTAATTTTAACCAGTGATATAGTTTTTTTTTGTTTGCATTACATATCAACTATATATATATATATATATATATAATGAAAAACAAACCACTTTAATGTACCATTACGATAATTTATTTCACCTAAATCCTTTTTTAAGGATTCAGGATCATCAGGTAAATCTTCCAACAACGAATTGAGAAAAAAAAAATGGGATTAGAAATTGGTGGGTAGTGTAATTTTTGTAATTTAATAGAGGGGGTTGAGAGTGGTAGTTAAACAGACAACATAAAGTATAGGGAGGGGTTAATTTTATATCTCTCTTAAGTATGTTTTATATTGGAGTAGGAGGAGTGACAGAAACTTGACCTCTTTAGATGGTTAATAAAACGGAAATGAATTGTAGAAAATGTATACAAGTGAGTCTTACGGTAAAGAGAGAGATAGGAGGGAGGGGGAAAGAGAGATGGAGTTGTTATAATTTTGTTTTAACAAAATTATGTAAAAGATAGTTTACAATGTTTGATAGAAAATTCGATGTCTGAAAAAAATTTTGTTATTAACTTAAATGTTTAATTTTTTAAGTAAATAGTTTCAGGATGAAATATAACTATTATTGTAATAAACATATTTATCTAGGACATAAAGAAATATTTAAAATCTTAATAGTTTATTCACCCGACTAATTGTATTTCCACAATATAAAAAAAAATAAAAAAATAACAATAACATCTATTTTAATATTTAAAATTAATTTATGAATGTAATTTATTTATTATATTGGTAAACTAAATTAAAGATTAGGTTTCATTATTTAATAGAATTTGAGGGTAATATTAATTTTCATTTATTCATATATGTCTCACAAGTGTATTCATGTGAATCCCTACATACATACGATCATTAACAAGTCAAAAAAAAAAAAAAAAAAAAAAAAAAAAAAAATATACCATAGAAACACTTGAGATAATTTACACAAAAATTCATTTATCCTCGTACATAAACTATATATACATTTTACAATCTTTATCTATATTTCAAAATATATATAGATTTCACAGTTAAAATTTAATTTTATCAGTGTGATTTCGGAAGTGTTTCATTTTAAAGGAATTTAGCTAATATTATTACTATTATTAATAGTCAAAGATGAAAATGATAGTAATATTTCGATTATTGAGAATAAACAAACTGAAATCTGTATCCCATCCCATCAGCTGTCACCTTGGAATCTTGTCATAAAATACAAATCATTATTATGAGAAAATGAAGAAATCCTCAAAGAGAACATCCTGATCACATTCTTCAAAACACATTAAATTACAGTCTACAGATTTAGAGAGATGTTAGCACTTAAAATATAAAAGTGGTTTTTCAGGCATTAAACCAAAAATATGAAATATCCAATGAAATTGGAATTAACAACATTTAACAATATCAAGAGTACAATTTCATGATATTCTTTCATGCTCATAGTATTTTTTTTTTTTACTAGGGAATCTTAAATTTTGGAAGTTGAATGATGATAGACAAGAAAACTGGAATAAGTAGAGATCCAATTGAAGATGGAGAAATATGCTCTACGTCAAGGGGGTTTTAATGGGACAAGGAAGAATTCATATCATTCAATAAAAACCCAAAAGAAAAAAAAACTGATTTTCAATTCCATTACCTACTAAAGGCCGGTGATGAGAATTTTGAAGGTGAGCTGGACTCATTTTGCCCAGGAGTTGTAGTAGAGCTGATACTTCCTGCTTCAACTCCTGCCAGTCGACTGGTAGTGTTATCAGAAGAGACTGCTTCTTTTGGTGTCTCACTTGATGGCTTGGAAGATGAAGAGTCGGCATCTGACTTTTCTGCTTGATCTAAGAGGAAACAAAAAAGAAAAAAGGATTATTCACATATATTTGCAACAATTTTCCTTAAAGAAAAAAAAAAAAAAAAAAAAAAAAACTTGGAAAGTTATGATAAGAAGCCCTTTCCATTTTAGGGATTCTTATTCTTGTAGTAAGTGGGATTGTGATTCATTAGTTCTCTTGAAGTTGCCGATATCAGTCCTGTTGGTCCCAAGTGATTATTAAAAATAATTTATCAATTAATTTTGGTGAAAGATGCACAAGAGAATATGAATGCAATTTTGTAGCATATTTAGTTGCTATCCCAATGTATGAAGTTAACTGGTGGAAGAATTTTGTTAAGCAGAGGAAAAGAAATTGCTCAAACATTACCAGCTGGTGGAATGCTGGTTGACAATTTGAACAAATCTGATCAATCCATTCCATTTACAAATTACTAAAGTAGAAGTTACATTACTTTTTGAATGAATCCCATAAAATCCATAATACTCAAATAATAATACATTTTGTATATGGATGCCTAAGGTGGAATTTAACATTTTGGGTGATCACTGTATCATTCACCGAACATACATATATACAAAAGTCTTTTGTTTAGAAGAGGAAGAATGAAAACATTTTCAATTTTTATACCAATATATAATCTCTCTATAAATAACTTCAAACCAATAATATATCAAGTTTGATCAATAAAACTCGCAGATACCTTTATCAAATGAATTCTTATTTGTGGGGTCAGGAAGTGTGGCAGGTTTGATTAAACTGTGAACATTTTGAGACTGAACATCTGAAACACAAGGAAGAGAAATAATTAGCATAAAATACCCCAAATTATAGGTTGATAGAAAATAACATTTTCTTTTTACATCTAGGATTTCTTTTTAACCATTTGATTTGATGTTTCTAACTGTAAAATATAACATTACAAAAATCAAACCAATTAAAATAAATTCATATGAATCTATACTGACCAACTGGAATTTGCTGTCTGATGGACATGATTATCATGTAGAGACAATAATTTATATTTCTCATTTTGCATCGATTGGTGAACTTCCAAACATCTTCTGTTAGATTGATTGTTATTATGGCTTATCAACCCTTTGCAGGTTATTTAAAGCCAGAAAATATATCTTTAGAGACTGAAGAATCATTTTGGAGATAATGGTTCTACTAATTAACCCATAACTGGGGGAGAAGAGTTGGATATCCTTCCCCAAGGATATTTGTGCGTAAGTGAATATAACAAATTCTGAGTTGTCACCCATTATACCACCCACACATCCCAGGTTACTGCAACTGGTATTTCCAAGTGGTCAACAATCTAGGTATTGATCAAGCTCGATGTTGCTTGAAACATCTGTTTGTGTGAGAAATGGTGTTTTAAAGTAATGTAGTTGTAAGCAAACTTCTACTGGAGAAGAAAGTTAACCATGTAAGTTGTTTGAACATAGTTTTGTCAAGTTAATAATTTGCCACATAACAGACATATAAGGGATCAATGAGGCAATGATAAAAAATAGCTTAGAATTTGGAGGGAAAAAATAATCACACACACAGACAAGATACTTACTTAATCTGGAGGGGGCGAAGAGTGGACCTGATTTGAAACCAGCTGATTTAAAATCTATAGAGGAAAAAAAAAAAAAAAAAAACAGGCACAACATTTATTTTATGTAAACTAATATTTTTTGATATTATACTATAAAATTATTGTCTGAGACAAAATAATCTCATTTTAGCAACCAGCAAAACAAATGCTCTTCCATTCAGCAAAGATGAATACAAATTTGTTGAATTTCTAGTAGCACTGAATGAGAGAAATTTAGCAAAAATACATACAAAACTATAAAGCCAGCAGTCAAGTTATATTATTTAAAAGCTATATATACTTTACCTTTGATAATTCTGGAGCCCCATGGCACTTGCATGGATCGTGAAGTCCAAGAGAGCCCCATGGCACTTGCATGGATCGTGAAGTCCAAGAGAGCCCCATGGCACTTGCATGGATCGTGAAGTCCAAGAGAGCCCCATGGCACTTGCATGGATCGTGAAGTCCAAGAGAGCCCCATGGCACTTGCATGGATCGTGAAGTCCAAGAGAGCCCCATGGCACTTGCATGGATCGTGAAGTCCAAGAGAGCCCCATGGCACTTGCATGGATCGTGAAGTCCAAGAGAGCCCCATGGCACTTGCATGGATCGTGAAGTCCAAGAGAGCCCCATGGCACTTGCATGGATCGTGAAGTCCAAGAGAGCCCCATGGCACTTGCATGGATCGTGAAGTCCAAGAGAGCCCCATGGCACTTGCATGGATCGTGAAGTCCAAGAGAGCCCCATGGCACTTGCATGGATCATGAAGTCCAAGAGAGCCCCATGGCACTTGCATGGATCATGAAGTCCAAGAGAGCCCCATGGCACTTGCATGGATCATGAAGTCCAAGAGAGCCCCATGGCACCTGCATGGATCATGAAGTCCAAGAGAGCCCCATGGCACCTGCATGGACCATGAAGTCCAAGAGAGCCCCATGGCACCTGCATGGACCATGAAGTCCATGAGAGCCACATGGCACCTGCATGGACCATGAAGTCCATGAGAGCCACATGGCACCTGCATGGATCATGAAGTCCATGAGAGCCACATGGCACCTGCATGGATCATGAAGTCCATGAGAGCCACATGGCACCTGCATGGATCATGAAGTCCATGAGAGCCACATGGTACCTGCATGGATCATGAAGTCCATGAGAATGACTCAGTTATAATTTGTTTTTTTAAATTATTAAAACCAAAGATGGAAGCATATTGGTTGTTGCTATGATTTTGCAGAGATAATTAAAAGATGCTAATCCTCTCAGAAATTGCTTTTCAGTAAATTATTATGGAAAGTGTGAAGTAGTGTAGCAGTTATTACAGTATGGAAAATGAAGATGGCAAACAGGTTCACTTTGCCGCTTTTGGTGGGGAAAGGCATAAAACCATCTTCCTTTATTCTTTTCCACCAGTTGACATACTGACAAAGATTCTGACACTGACATGTTAAGATGGCTGACTTGCTTAGGTCAAGAATTCTTCCCTACTGTCAGTACACCACATAGCTATTTTTAAATCCAATCAAAATTCTAAAGATCTTGGGAACATTTTAAATTCCTGCTGTCACTTAATGAATGTTTTATTTTCATTTTCTTATAGTTTCTTATAAGTTTTAATTTTGTAGAAGATTTTTGATTTATTTTGTACAGGAAACAGACTATAGTGTTTATACATCCAACTGCAGAAAAAAAAAAAAAGGGGAAAAAAAGAAAAAAAAAGGGGAAAAAAAGAAAAAAAAAGGGGAAAAAAAGAAAAAAAAAGGGGAAAAAAAGAAAAAAAAAGGGGAAAAAAAGAAAAAAAAAGGGGAAAAAAAGAAAAAAAAAGGGGAAAAAAAGAAAAAAAAAGGGGAAAAAAAGAAAAAAAAAGGGGAAAAAAAGAAAAAAAAAAGGGGGAAAAAAGAAAAAAAAAGGGGAAAAAAAGAAAAAAAAGGGGAAAAAAAGAAAAAAAAAAGGGGAAAAAAAAAAACAAAAAAACAAACCATTTTACACAATGATTCCAAGAAAAAAATGAATAGAAAAAAACCATGAAAAGATTGGAATACTACAAAAAAATCAGGTCACGATAGAATGGTTTACGCAATAGAAACGCGAAGGTGTTGAGATGACAGCAGATGATCTTAGCAAACAACTAATCCAACACGGCTTTATGGTACAACTATTATATGCATTGTAAAATGTGAAACACCAGACTACATCAATTCATGAAAACCTGGTGGGGTTTATTGATTCAAGCAAAGAACCAGGGAAAAGATTACATGCCTTCTTATAATCTTCAAAAAAGAAGGACATAAAAATAATATCAAAATATTTGGCAGCCCATCATAACACTATTTAATAGAAAAGAAATATTTATTTAATAAAATACTTTCAAGTTAAAATAACATTTATATGAATGCAAGCATGAAAATTTAAATAAAAAATAAATTAGGACAGGTTGACAAAAGACAGGTTTTGACCATGTTGGAAAAATGGCATATGATTTCAGTATTCTTGTTTTTATTCTCTTCTATATTTACTGCTGTGAGAGACCAGATATAAGATGATTGGTTTCATGCCTTTCCTTAAGATACCAGAGTGAAAAATAATGTTAAGTGGATTTAAAATGAACAGGATTTTTCTAATTTCTAACAGACTACCAATTGCAGCAAGTTGTACATCCTGAGCAAACTGGATGAAGAGAGCGTCAATATTCCGTCAAATTAGCTACTGAAATTAAAAATGAGGATTAGCTAATCAAGAAGCTAGGGAGTATACTAGATAAAATAGTATCATTTAATGAGTTAGTAACCTAATTCTGTAATTGCAAAGCAGCACACAGCCAATAGAAAAACAACATGTTCGTTCTCCATGTTAGAGAGCTTTAGTTAAAAATTCAATTCATTACTCAACAGTACAGAAGCACTTTGTTTATACATTAGCCAGTTCAGTGGGTAGCAACCTTTTATTATTTGTTAGGATGGTAACTATTTACGATTCTTTAATGGGAGTATGCCACATAACTGAATGGACATTTACTGCCATAATACAATATTTACTTAATCAAATTATAACTAGTAACAAGGGTAACACCAATTTATCTATTATTAATTGGCAACCTATTGAGTGTCAACAAAAAAGGATTATGTTCAAAATTCACTATATTTATTAGGTTGGTGCAAAAATGACGTAATAATGTCGTTTTTTGACGTATTTTTTAACGTCAAAAAACGACATTACGTCATTATTTTTGCACCAAACTAATACATCAGAAGAATGCTCAATAAAAGCAGTGTAGACATAGAAACACAGTATGGTAACTGCCATGCCTAAATGACCATGATCTGATGATTACTTATGATGTGAAATTAACAGTCACCAAGCAGTGTGTGTGTGTGTGTATATATATATATATATATATATATATGAAACTGTTCTTTTGCTTAAGCAGCAAACAAAAGTTATTCTGGAATATGATTCTCTTCCTATTCTCACTGTAATTGACCCTTTCCATGTGCTTTGCTGTTTGTTTCACTAGATATTTCTGATTATTAGTTTTAATTCTGTTTATTTTACAGACCAAAAGAATTCTTCTATACACACATTCCAAATTAAAAACCAATTTTATTTATTTTGCCGATTTGCAATTCCAGCTTTGGCTTTATTCCCCGGACTCATTAAAGTTGACCCATTTCTATGTTGGTCAGTTTGAACATTTCAAATCTGCAATGGTTACAGGATGTAAATAGTTACTTACTAGTGGAGTCAGGACCTGGCTGTCGTGATAAACCAAATCGACTGGGAGCAATAATTCCTAATAAATAGAAGAGTCATCAAATGAAAACCAAAGAGAACTCTACAATTAACTTGGAGTGAAAACGGCTGATTTTTTAGGCTTACAATTTTCATCATTTTATCAGGGGGATCAGAATTTATGGAGTTTATAAAGGGACCACATATAAAGTATTGAATTGTCTGATTTAACTACCGACCCCTTCCTGTTTCTGTTAAAATGGAATCATTTTGCTTCACCTTATTTATTTAAAAAGTTGGCATACTTTTTAAACCTTATTCCTAAATCTTTTTTACAGTTCAGTTTCTTGACTAATAGTAAATTTTGATTTTATTATTACTCTATAAGTATACACAATTAGTCTTATTTAACAAACAACTAATAATAAAATGCTATTAAGATACTTTTAGCCATACTGATGAGTATATACAATCAATTTATGTTTTTTTCGAGTTGTACCTTAACTTTGCAATATGTTAAAATTTGTATCATTTGAAAGTGATATTTTAATTTGTTCTATATTACTGTAATTTTCTTTACAAGTTTTTTTTTTTTTTTCCTCCTCTCTCAGGTGCCGGTGCAAATACATTTCATTCGCATTTCAAGTAATATTAGTGACTTAAATTTTAGCAAAATTTTGTAATTAAAAAAAAAAAAAAAAATAAATATTTTAACAATATTTTGATTTATAATCATAATTTAATAATTTTAAATCAAGTACACTCGAATCAAACAGGATTTTTTAAAAAATATATATTTTAACATGATTTGCATTTACAATTTATAATCATTTAATTTTGTGGTTCCTCAGGAGACTAGTGTACCAGATAAAGGTGTTTATAATCTCCCCAAGCCATTTGGGATACAAAACAGAGGGTGATTTTTGAAGTTTCATTGGGAAAATGTATGCCTTATAATGGTAGAAAATGCAGTTTCTTTGAGGAAGGACAGATTGGAAAATTTAATATTTACAGGATGTACTGAAGAAAGGAGAGGAAACAGTGAACAACTTGCCTAATAAGTTTGTGAGAATAGATGACAGAGCAGGGACAAGGAGGGATGGTAAAGAAATATTGACTAGAGCTATAAGGGACAGGAAATTGTAGAGAGCCATAAATTCTCACACACACATTGCACATAAATAATATGAAATACTACTGAAAAGTTCTTGGCCTAACCTTTCCTAAAATCTTAGCAAATGATAAAAAGTTTCTTTTTTTGCTGGATTTTCAGCACCCCCTTGTAAAAACAGGCATGTAACTTATGTATTAGTATAAGCAAGCAGAAAAACAAATTTAGGAAGGAAAGAAAGAAAAAGACAAAAAAAAAAGTTTATTCGATGTCTAAAGTAGGTAATTGACCACATTGCCTAACAAATTAAAAATAGTAGTTTAAGCCTAAAACACTGAACTCAGAGATAAACTATATATATATATATATAGATGTGTGTGTATGTATGTATGTATGTATGTATGTATGTATGTTTAGTAATGTAGGAGTAAGAGAAAAGTAGTTATCTGACATTTGAAGAAAATTCTTGAAATCCTTGCTTTTTTTAAAGATTACTTTAAAAAATATTTCTGGGATGAGGACTTATTTACACTTTTTATATTTGGATTATTAACCTCATCTTCTTGTTATCACAATGTTTTGGTCGTCATGCTCTCCAGCTTTTCTCATGTGTATGTCAATCTGAGTAACCTACAGAGATTTTAGAACTAAGCCCTTTATTTAATCTACAGGGACAGATTGTTCTCGTTCCGCTGGTCATATCTACGGATAATGGCTTGTTCTAATTTTTTATTTCGTACTGTTTAGTTATTGCTCACCCATTTCCACTGAGTGCAAGTACACACTGACCAACCCAGGAATTGAACTCACAACCACTATATCATCAAATTCACAAGCCACTGCTTTTATCATCTAGGATATTGACCTGTGACCCGGATTGATATACACCTGAGGAAAACTGGCAGGCACAACAACCAAAACGTGATAACAAAGATGAGGATAATAGTCAGATTATATAGTGTAAATACTTATAGTAGTAAATAATGTCAAAAATAAACAGAGAAATTAATGATGGCAACAATGTATCGAATAACAATAATGGAGATAATAAAATATTTCTGACTGAAATGCAGAGTCATCTTTGTTTTTAACATTTTCTTCCTCATGCAAATTTGGAACACTAAGTCCACAAAATGACATGTATTTTATTATACAGGTTGGGAAACCTTTATTCAAGATTCTTGGGTTCAGGAGTGATTGGTTTGCAGGGTTTTTTTTTTTTTTCTGATTTTGGAATACAAGCTATTTAATTTGTATATAGCATCTATATAATGGGGGAAGCTTGGCAGTGGAACCTAAGCATAAACATGATCCCCCTTTACATTTCATAACACAGCTTTTATATATACTCTGAAGGTAGTTTTATAGAAATAATAACAAATTTTGTGTACATGCTAGTCATGTAATACTAACACATATTTTTAAGCAGTGAAATTAAGATTTCATGTAAAAATAATATTCTGTACATGTATACCCCCCCCCACCCAAAAAAACAGGATTATTACTTACAAAAATATATAAATGCAGGACTTTTTGACAATTTGAATAATATCTTTACTGAGCATGAAACACCTGGTAAGTAATCCACAAACAAAGGTGTTACTGTGATGATTACTAACAGAAAACTCGCACCAACGTAGGCTACATAGCTGGGCTTTTTGAAACTATTTGTGATAAGTCATGTCAGTACCTGAAAAACTTTTGGAATTTGGGATAAAGGATACTCAACCTGTATATAGTTAGTTGAATTTCGGCCTGAAATTCACTATGTATAATGTTTGATCTATGGGATTAATATTTATCACTAAATAAAGTGTATTGATAAGGAATGAAATTATGTTTAAAAAAAATAAATAAAAATATTAACTATTCTTAGTCATTCAGCTATGAGCATTTTGGTTCACATACATCTATAAATAATGCAATATCCTAAGTGATATCTTTTAGAAAAAAAAGAAAGACCAAAAGTATTTGGAGCTAGCAGTGTGATTTCAAATCCAAATATCTGCTACCCAAGTGTTTTATGCTTTAAAGAAAAAGATGCAAACCTTAAAATTCCCCATTTTGCAAACACACCAACATGGAACAAATACAAAGGGAAATTACTGTTCAACCCTAAATGAAGACAAAGTTACAAATCTTTTATGCCCTGCAATGTTGCATGTCATTTTGATATAAATGGAACCTGATACAAGTACAAAATTCATGTTTGAATTTCATTAGGCAGCATAAATGTAGGTGTTCTTCAATGAACAATATTACTCATTCCCCTCATGCCTAATATTTCGACCAGATATCCTCAAGCTTTCTTCAGGTGTCTGCCACAAAAGAAAATAATGAAGAAATTAATCCTCAGAGAGCGCTATGTATATAATGATTGAAGGTAGAAGGACCAAGAAAAAACTGTTTACCTTTGTTCATAGTAAATATTGGTTATTTAAACCAACTTCAGCTTTCCAATTACAAAGACATTGGCTTAATGGCTCCAAACATAACTAGAGCTTTAAAAAAGTGAATACTACATAATTAAACAGAAAGAGTCGGATAACAGTAACAGTGAGAATAGCCTTTATATAAGGCTCTGACATCCTATCATCAGAACCAAGACTATATATATATATATATATATATATATATATATATATGTGTGTGTGTGAAGATACAATTTTTAATCAATTCTATGAGAATGCAAATTCTGTAACACTTATCAGTCAGTGAGTATTTAGCACCTGATGATTGTGTAACCACATGAAACTCAGAGCCATGCTACTGACATGTGTATTCAGTTTTATATATACATATGAAATGTATATTGTACATATTGAGTGCTGGTGTTGATAAAAGGAAAAAAATTAAAAAAAAAAAGAAAAAAAAGAAGACTACCCTACCATTGCAATAACCTGATATAGTTAACAAAATTTAAATTATATAACTGTCAGTTTCAATTCAGCACCTGAAGATTGTGTTGTGCATAAAACAGAGTTGTGCTACTGGGGAGAAAAAAGGAGTGTGTGTGTGTAGTTTTAAGATCTACTATATTTATGGGTTAAAGTGCTCAATATCAGGGATAAAGTGTATGCAATTATAAAAGTGGATATTGAAGTCAATGCCCAGAAGCAACAGCCAGCTTCATGCTAAATGCAATTGTCAGGCCATATTGTGTGTGTGTGTGTGTACTATTAAAGTGAAACCAACAGACAACTTGTAAAAAGTTGTAACAACTTAATAGAGAGGAAATCTTAAACAAGGAAAGAAAAAAAGATCTAAAGGCAAACACCTACCTACTCAGTAAAGAAATGTACTCAACACCGAGATTACCTAGGCAGAATAAAAAAAATGCTTCACAATGTTAACTCCTATCAAAGAACAGCTCAAGTTGTTACATGAAATTCATGTGACCTTCAGATGACTTGAACACAAATGAAAAATTGGGGCAGTTTTATATAACCCTTGACCATAAAATAAACTTTTTTTTATTTATTTATTTATTTTTAGGGGGAGGTGGGTGTAGTGACAACAGAATAATTTTATTTAAAAAAACCCATAGATAACCTCATCCTTATGGGGGGGGAAAATAAAATAAGCAAATAAAAAAAATTCTGTGAGGAGCCTATTTTACAGACACTTCTTCATATGAGATATTATAAAAAAATTTTTATATATCGAACAATTTTAAGGGGGAGGAAGCATGACAAAGGTGTTATAACAAAGGTGAGTTTATATATATATATATATATATATATATATATATATATATATATATATATATATATATATAAAAAAAAAGACAAGAGGAAAAACTATTCTTAGCGGACACATTTTCCCCTTTGAGCGACTTTATGAAGGCAAATGTAAGATTTATTTTATTGCACATGTTTATATACAAAAGAAAAATAAATCATATTTGCCATGATAAAGTCCCTCAAAGGACAAAACATGTCGGTTGAGTTTATTTTTTCCTTGTCTTTTTATCCATTTCGTTCCTTTACAGATACACTATCTGTGTGTGTGTGTGTATATATATATATATATATATATATATATATATATAACCTTGACGGAGGTTTATTCTTGATTGATTGTCCCCAGTGGACCATAAAAACTTACAACTACTATCTTGTAGGCAGGATCAAATATCTGATAAGTCAGTGACTACAAATTTGGTGGTACCATCATCTAAAATTAGAACTGACCTAGAGAAGAGCTGTGAAAATGAGCGAGATCTCAAACTAGACACCTGATGTGTTTGCAATATATTACTTCTTTAGCTTTTGGACTAAAGACAAACTTCAGCTCACTGTTGCACATTTAATGTCAGGTTTAGGCAGAAAAAAATTTAGGTTTGACAACTTCAAAAATGTGATGAATAACAAAGCAATTTTTTGAAACAACTATTAAACTTTGAAAAGATTTTGTTTTCATTATAAAGTTATGACTGAATTTTAAAGTAGAATATATTTTTTCAACTAAAATTTTTTACTGCTACCTTAACATAGAGGGCATTACCTCAAAGTAATATTGTATCTATCAAAAGTCATGCGATTATTCACACATCGATTACCACTTCTGTTGTGGATCAGAATATTTATATACTGTGGAAAGCATTACACATCAAATTTATTACACACAAAATCTGTGGATAATAGTTTCCAAAAAGCACAAACTATTGAATGTGCCTGACTGAATCTCTGGGAGGAGTTATGATTATTTACATTCAGATTAATGTCCTCATCTTTGGTACTATCACTATTTACATTCAGACTCCACTTTATGGTTTTCATCACCTGATCACATTCTGCCCGAATTTCTGGGATGAGGAGTTATTATTTATAGTCTAATGACTTCATTTTTGGTGGGTAGCCTTCAGGAAATTTTGAACTTAACCCTTTATTTAATCTATAGGGGTAGATTGTTATTTCACTATCCATATCTAGGGTTATATTGTCTTGCATTTTCCGTTAAAGTATATGAATATTGCTAGACAAGTGAAGCAGAACAAGAATAATTAGTTTAAATAAAGGATTAAGTTTGAAATGCTCTGAAGGTTATCCAAGTTGTCAGACCCTTACAGAAGTGACAGAGGGTATAATGGCCATAGCATTGTGATACTAACAAGGATATTACTTTGAATGTAAATAACATAAACCACATTGGTGGCATATTCACGGAACGAACATTAAACTTTAAGAACTAATAAATTTAATTTTTGACACATAAACAGACAAGTTTTTAATTATTATAAATAAATAAAAAGACAAGGAAACAGATTAGTGACAAGAAATCACTGAACCTTAAAGACAAAAATGAGAAAAAGTCTTAATTATAGATTGGCAATTGATAACTAGACAAGATAAAAGAAACAATAACTGACCTTCAGACGACTGGGTTGTTATTGCAAATGGATTCGGCATCATTTTGCTGGCACCAAGAACTAAAAAAAAGGAACAAATACAATAGTTGGATTTACAACAAAGGGAATAAATATTTGGTTGATTGGTTGATTCTGTTTAGTGGCTTAAACTATCTGTTATTTAACAATTTTATGGTTCTAACTACACATAAAATGTATTGCAAGTCATTTTTTGAAGAGAAGAAAGAGAAAGAAAAAAAAGAGAAGAGAAAGAAAAAAGAGAAGAGAAAGAAAAAAGAGAAGAGAAAGAAAAAAGAGAAGAGAAAGAAAAAAGAGAAGAGAAAGAAAAAAGAGAAGAGAAAGAAAAAAGAGAAGAGAAAGAAAAAAAGAAAGTAAAAGAAAAAAAGAAAGTAAAAGAAAAAAAGAAAGTAAAAGAAAAAAAGAAAGTAAAAGAAAAAAAGAAAGTAAAAGAAAAAAAGAAAGTAAAAGAAAAAAAGAAAGTAAAAGAAAAAAAGAAAGTAAAAGAAGAAAGAAAGTAAAAGAAGAAAGAAAGTAAAAGAAGAAAGAAAGTAAAAGAAGAAAGAAAGTAAAAGAAGAAAGAAAGTAAAAGAAGAAAGAAAGTAAAAGAAAGAAAGTAAAAGAAGAAAGAAAGTAAAAGAAGAAAGAAAGTAAAAGAAGAAAGAAAGTAAAAGAAGAAAGAAAGTAAAAGAAGAAAGAAAGTAAAAGAAGAAAGAAAGTAAAAGAAAGAAAGTAAAAAAAAGAAAGTAAAAAAAAGAAAGTAAAAGAAAAGAAAGTAAAAGAAAAGAAAGTAAAAGAAAAAAAAGTAAAAGAAAAAAAGTAAAAGAAAAAAAAGTAAAAGAAAAAAAAGTAAAAGAAAAAAAGTAAAAGAAAAAAAAAGTAAAAGAAAAAAAAGTAAAAGAAAAAAAAGTAAAAGAAAAAAAAGTAAAAGAAAAAAAGTAAAAGAAAAAAAAGTAAAAGAAAAAAAAGTAAAAGAAAAAAAGTAAAAGAAAAAAAAGTAAAAGAAAAAAAGTAAAAGAAAAAAAGTAAAAGAAAAAAAGTAAAAGAAAAAAAAGTAAAAGAAAAAAAGTAAAAGAAAAAAAAAGTAAAAGAAAAAAAAGTAAAAGAAAAAAAGTAAAAGAAAAAAAAGTAAAAGAAAAAAAGTAAAAGAAAAAAAAGTAAAAGAAAAAAAAGTAAAAGAAAAAAAGTAAAAGAAAAAAAAGTAAAAGAAAAAAAAGTAAAAGAAAAAAAAGTAAAAGAAAAAAAAGTAAAAGAAAAAAAGTAAAAGAAAAAAAGTAAAAGAAAAAAAAGTAAAAGAAAAAAAGTAAAAGAAAAAAAAGTAAAAGAAAAAAAAGTAAAAGAAGTAAAAGAAAAAAAAGTAAAAGAAAAAAAAGTAAAAGAAAAAAAAGTAAAAGAAAAAAAGTAAAAGAAAAAAAAGTAAAAGAAAAAAAAGAAAGAAAAAATAAAAAGGAAAAAAGAAACAAAAGAAAAAAAGAAAAAAGAAAAAAGAAAAAAGAAAAAAGAAAAAAGAAAAAGGAAAAAAGAAAAAGGAAAAAAGAAAAAGGAAAAAAGAAAAAGGAAAAAAGAAAAAGGAAAAAAGAAAAAGGAAAAAAGAAAAAGGAAAAAAGAAAAAGGAAAAAAGAAAAAGAAAAAAAGAAAAAAAAGGAAAAAGAAAAAGAATAAAAAGAAAAAAAGTAAAATAAAAAAAAAACAAAGTTTACAGAAATTTGCTAACTACTCCCAACATCAAGTCCCTCAAATAATAAATATAATAATTGGTATTGCTTCAATAAATAATGATGGCAAACTGGAATTGTTTACCTATTGCTTGTTAGAGCTCATAAATTTATAAATAAAGCTGCAAATAAAAAAATTTAAAAAAGCAATAATTATTTGTAACACAAAAATTACATCAATATATCTTATTTTGGAAAGAAAAAATAAAAAAAAATAAAGAGAGCTACAAAGATTTACATAAAAAATTCATACCAAGAAAAATTGTATTTAATATTTAGATGTAACCTTTCAGTTTTGCTAGACTAAGATAACAAAATGCCACACAAGTTCCAAAATAACAGTAGAAAATTATTTAAACACACTGAAAGGTTAAGCAATAAAATAGAACAATAAACCTATTTCAATTATCAGCAATACTTAAATAAATTGGCCCACTCATAAAAAAAAAAAAACAAAAAAAAAAAACAAAACTATAAAACTGTGTTATAAAATATATTAACCCTAATAAACATCAAGTTAATTGTTAAAATGTAGATAAAATTTATATTACATTCCAGAAATGCTTACCAAATTTTGTGTGTAATAAAACTTGAATATGACCATCACTATTTTTAGCACTAATCAGTTATTGCTAATCCCATTTACACTGTGTCCAAGTACATACCGCTTGGCCCAAGAATTGAACACACAATTACTGTCAGTTAATTTACAAACTAACAAATAAAAACTAGGTAAGTTATCCCTAAACATGGGAAGGCTATTAAGTCTATATCCAACCCTTGAATAAAGATTAAAAACATGAAGTGATTAAAATCATAACACATACAAGTATAAATAAAAATGTTTGTCTTCCCCTTGTAAAACAATTGCAAATCTATTTACATGTCAAAATATAGAATACACGTGGGCACCAATACTGATAATATTGACAAAATGCACCTCACTGCCAACTGAAAGTTATTTTTCTTTTTAACTTATTATCTGAAGGTTTGCAAGAGTTTTTTTTTTTTTTTTAGATGATGCCAAGGCTTGGCATATTTTGTTTTGTTTTATAGCATATCAACCTCAAGGGATTATTTAATGCCAACAAGATTTTTAGGGCAGGTTTGTATGAATAGAATTTTTGTCGAGAGTTAAATGTATTGCTGGTACCCACCCCCGATAATTTTACTGTAAAAATGTATTTTTATACTTTCATAATGTTTTCACCCCAGTTTGGGGGGTTTACTATTTGCCTATAGCTGGGTCCCTAACAGGTGCTACCACCCAGGTCAGAGTGAACCTGAGAACAGTAGCAATTAAGAGATGGTTCCAGGTTCCCCAAAACCTCCTGATCACAGGCTTTGCTGCTGGATATAGTGCATTGTCATACCCAGGATGAGCTGGTGCCAAGGAGTGAAATCCAAAAATTACAGTTGATATATTTGAAAAGTTATGTTTGAGTTTCCAAAATCTTTCAGACTCAAATGGTCAGCAATGGAAAATATTCTATATACAAACTTTTATTTTGATGTGAATGTACATTTCATATTTATGGCTTACCGCCACTTCACGTTTAAACAATGGTTCCAGTACGTTCAACAAAGTTAAGCAATGCTGAGCCTGCCCAGTATCTAGATGGATGACCACTTGGGAATACTAGGTGCTCCAAGCTTCGATGTGCAGTTGGTGTAATGGATAATTGCTTGAAATTTGTAAATCAGAGAGCTAAGTTTCAATTCCAGTTTGGCATATTCACTTATAGGCAAATACTCTTAGGAAAGATATGAATCTACCTTTTCACCCACCTGCAGCTTGTATCACAATAATAATAATAATATATATATATATATATATATATATATAATTTTTACAATCTAAAAATATTTTCTGGCTTTAAATAACCTGCAATGGGTTGATAAGCCATAGAAAATAAATCTACCAATCTTATATTTCAGTGTAAAC
This sequence comes from Acanthosepion lycidas, assembly GCA_963932145.1. Lineage (NCBI taxonomy): Eukaryota > Metazoa > Mollusca > Cephalopoda > Sepiida > Sepiidae > Acanthosepion > Acanthosepion lycidas. Next base: position 48,479,342 of record OZ010604.1, read on the forward strand.
ACACATGTAAACAAGTAACAACTCCAATTAACAATTCTCTACAACTTGCAATTTATATCTTTTTAAATGGTATATACGATACAAACATAATAATATAAATAATCATAAAAACAAGCAAGGAAAAAAAAAAAAAAAAAAAAAAGTAACAGATATATATATATATATATATATATATATATATATATATATATATAGTTTAGTAAGAGACAGATGGATACAAAACATTAAGGCAAAGGTCACTTATGCAAGAAAGGTGTCAAGAGGACTTACTTGGGTTGGATGTTGTAGCAGAAAAACCTGGCATTAAGGAGAGAGAAAAAAAAAGGTTTCAGGTATCAACATTTAAATGATTCATGTAGCATTATGGCTGAGTTTATTAAGAGTTTAATCATTTATTGGCATCCGTCTGAAATGGGGTATTGTAACTATTTACATCATTTGACTTGGAATTAAGCTATGAAGGATTCTAATGTTAAAATCTTTTTAGGAGCTAATACTTACTTTTTTTATAAAACTAAGCACAAGGCAAGTAGAGATAATCAAAAAGTGTATCATCCCAACTAGTTTAGCTAACATTTTTGGTCAACATAGATAGCATATAGATAGCATATCAACATGACTAATGTTAAAGAAAAAGAAAGAAAAAAAAAAAGTCTCACCTGTGAGAGAAGAAGGAGAAGGACGACAAAATGTCAGACGTGATGGTGGGATAAGAGGTGATGATACTGTTTGGGTGGATGTGACCCCTGATGAACTCTGTGAAGATCCCAATGATGATGATGTAGATGAGGATACAACACCATTAGTATCTCCATTTTTGCCATCTAGAAAGACAAACAAGCATTCTATAAAAAATTGTCATAGTGGTATTTCTTTTGACAAACTGATATGAGTAATTATATAACCTGTGAATGGTAAGAAATGAGAATACATGGATGTTTGGACAGGAAAGTTGTAGCTTTTCTTTGTTTATGCTGTCACTTAAAACAATGAACTTCAGCATTTGTGTTAACATAGAAACTAAATTACAAACATTATTTGTTAACTAGGTAAAATAATTTGAGTAATAATGTAGCAAAAATATAATTTACATAAAATCAAAATGGTTATAGAACTAAATTCAACACTTATATCAGCTTGGACATTTTCACGAAGACATCACAATGTTAAATTTTCAATTCCAATATTGTATTTATACATTATCTTGGGTGACCGTGTTTCAATGTTACATTTTTAGAAGCGTTATCAGACAGTTTGAATAAAATGACATTTAAAGTAAATGTAATGATATCCTATAAAACCTTACTGACTTGGAATTAAGCTATGAAGGATTCTAATGTTAAAATCTTTTAGGAGCTAATACTTACTGCACATATTTATACCCATCCACCCCCGACAAATTTTAGGAAGAAACATGATTTTGTGCTATCGAGGGCATCCGCAAGTCAAAGATATTTATATATATTCAGGACCATTATTCCTTTCCTTTTTCCTAACAAAAACAAATTGTGTGTATCTTATGGCACTGTATTGATAGGCAAAAACATAAAAAAGGATTTTATCAGCTTTTTCTTACTTTCACAAGAAAAAAAAAAAAAAAAAAAAAAAATAACTCAAATATTTGTTTATAAACATTACTTATTTCTAATACCTTAGTACTTCCTAAAATACTAAACCTGAAAAGTACTTAAGTAGATTTGGTTTCCTGTAATACACTAGACTATGAAAAACAACAACAACATAAGGCTTAAAAGCTGAGAAAGTAAACTGAGAAGACCTATTCACATAGCAATTATGCAGCAAAGTGACCAACTCACTAAAAGAAATTAATGTACTAAGAAAAGCATCTTGAGTGAACTTCCAAAAACACTTAAGCATAATTAAAAATTTCTTTAACAAGAAAAATTCAAAACAATTTTAAGATTCTAATTGCTAGCTGAAAACTGGCTCTACAGAAAGACCAAAATGGACCTTCATCCGCAAGAAGATATCATGTACTTATTAAATTTTTATTTTAAAATCATCACCATAATGAACTTTTCAAACACATTTAATTTACCAGCCAAATACCAGTCCTACAGACTGAGAGAAGACAATCGTTATAGAAGTTCTCATTGTTTTTATTGGTTCAATAATTAAACAATCGACTATGTCTACATATTTAAATAATTGTAATGTTTTTATTAATTATAATAAAAATTCAATAACAGATTACATCACCCACTTATACTACTCTATACTTTTTAAGTTGCCTTAAAATTTTCACAATGGTGTAGCTGGCCCCTGTTGGTTCTGTAATTTAATAGGTCTAGATAGGTTCACCTATTGTTCAGTTTACACCTCTCCCTGATTTTTGAAGAGGTGTAGAATTTTATCCCTTGTTTCCTGTTTAGGATTGGGTTTCTGGTTTCTTCTTAAAATTTGTTTTTCTCTTCCAGTAGCCCCTTATGTCTCAGTGGCATTATCACTAACTGACCAAATAACCAAACCTTTTTTTTTTTTTTGTTATGTGTTTTGACCGGATCAAGAACTTTTCATTGCACACACATCTAATATATAGTTATGACCAACTTGCTTGCTACATTTACTTTATTACTAGCATCCTAATATTGTAGATTTTACATGTTAAAAAAAAAAAAAAATTGCTTTTATTGATAACAAAAAGAATAGTTAAACTGACCATAGAAAAAAATTATAAACAGTAATAGTTTAATGTATGAGATTTGCTATCATCAGTATTTGTAAGTAAAATGTCATATTTTCAGGGTTATTTTTATCAGTGAATTTTCTACATAATACACAAGACAGTGTTGTAATGATAAATGTTAGGATCATGATTAAAATACAAATTATCCAGTTTTATGGCTCATTAGTTTCTCTATAAATAGATTTTAAGTCTATTCACAATCTCCAAATCCACTTTAAAAATCAACTATACAAAAAAGCAAGATTTCCAATTCTTATGCCTGTAAAAAAGTCAAGAAGTATGATATATACTCAAGAAATATCTAAATTATACACTAGAAAATTATTTGACTGTTAAAGGAGGAAAGCTCAAAAGGTTTTTGTAGACATTTGTAGTAGTTGTTACATAGTGTTTCTTAAACATATCCTTGTGCAATATTTCATTTAAATAAATTATCTCTGACATAATAAATCAAGTAAAAATCATTTAATGACTGAATGTTGATTCTGACTGAGGTCATAGTTTTTTTTGTTGTTGTTTTATTTGTAACATTTTCTTTAGCCTATTGATACAATTACATTTTTTAAACTTCATTTGACCTTACTTAACAATCCATTTACCCAAACACAATTTTTATCAGAAAATTGTTATTGATTTATGTCAGCAATTATTTTAGATTGATTTCTCACCTTAATCTCAGTGTGATTTCAACCTTTGTTCCAGTGACATTTTTTTTTAAAGTTATTCTATCCCTAGGCTATCACATTACATTCCAACAATTATGACTGTGATTAATACAGCATACTAGCTTGATATATACTAAAATATAAGTGGAGATAATTGGGCAAAAATGGAAATCTTTTTAATGACAATGCATTCTGCCAACATGTGTTAGGTTTGGTATTTTCAGGTCAGAATGAAAGATAGAAAGAAAATGTGTGGGGATTTTTGAGGTTAAGAAGGGCAATAAATTACCTTATAAGATCCAATGATCAGAAAGTGTCTTTTTTTTTTTTTTTTTTTTTTTTAAATTAAAGCAGTTGGTGTTTGTTGGGTTTGAAATTAACCCATTCCAAGTAGATCTGTTTTTTTTTTCTTTGCTCTTCTTAACCTCAAGAATCCCAAAGCATTTTCCTTAAACAGTTATGTCTTACATTCTGACACGAAGGCACCAAACATAACACATCGGCAAAATGCATTGTCCTTAAGCCTTTCCACTTTTGTCTCATTATCTCCACTTTCATTTCAGATACTATTTTACATCTTATTAAGACACTAAAATGACTTCAGTATGTATATACAAGTATCATGCAGTACAGACCATTATATATGCAGGAAGACATAACTTAGTGGTTTTAAAATAAAAAGAAAAAAAGAAATCACTCCTAATATAGGTCAACTGACTAATAGGCAAATTTAACTGGTCTTGAAAATGAATGCTGTATTCATTCCAAGCAGATTAAATTAATACTAGTGATAAGAATAAAGTGTAGTTGAAGTATACAAGGTGTTAACATTTCAAAATACAGTCTGTTTAGTACGGACAGCTTCCTTTAACCTTTGACTTATGAGAAAGTTAGAAAAAAAAAAAAAAAAAAAAAAAATTTACAATTTAACCTAACCATAAGAAACAAATATTCATATTTAATAAAAGGAGAATAGCACAAATTATATGGAATTATTAACTTGCAAACACATGGCATAATCATTAGATCTTTTTCAAAAATAAAGTAAAATATAAGTGTTGTTAACTGTGATAACAATTATTCTGTTCTGATAAAACAACTATTGGAAAACATTTGAATAAATAAATAAATGGTGGTATTGGCAACATTAATCTTAATACTATTAAAAAAAAATTAATTCATACTATTAGAAATAGTAATAACAGCAATAATAAGTTGACATTATTTTCAGTACAAATTGCAGCGATAATACAGAAGAACTCAGATCCATTTTCAAAAATTAGTTATTTTAATGACTAAATATTAGAATACTGATATTGGGAAGCGAGTTAGGCTGAGAACTTTTCAGTCTCCCCCACTCCCATGTACTGCTGTTACTATTTTCACTGATACCACAAACTAATAAAATATTAATTCTTATTAGGTAGGAGAGTCATTGTATCATTGTTATCTGTAAGAGTAAAAATCATACTTATAAAATCATCTTATTGTGGAGCAATGTTAACCCCCCCCCCAAAAAAAAAAACAACAAAAAAACAATTCACTGGGAATGAAAGAGAATGGAAAGATTTTAGAAGGAACTGGAAACACAATCCTAAACAGGAAACAAGAAAAACAAAAAAAAAATAAATAAAATAAAATAAAATAAAATAAAAATTTCAGAGTTTACATACAGATGTTATAAGTATAGATTTTAAATAAACTTTAGAAACCCAATCCTAAAAAAGAAACAAGGGATAAAACTGCTACACCTGTTCAAAAAACTGGGGAGATGTGTGAACTGGATGATAGAACCTATCTACTCCTATTAGCAAGCCAGTCATGTTTACCATAACTACAAGTTCATTCTATACAGAGTGCTCTATATTGTGGCCCTAGAGCAGGCTATGCTGTAACTTAATACCTATAATGCTACTACTGTAAAAAGGACTGTAAGTTAACAAGTCAACACTGCAAAGTCACAAGAAAAAAATTCAAATTTACTTGAAAATATGTTCAACTGACAAAAGATGATGATAGAACAAAATAGAACTGTTACCTGCTTATTATAAGCAAGGTGGGTAATGAAAAGGTAAGTTGTCAAAAGTGGGAGTAATAGAATATTTCACAAAATAGACACATACAAGACAGAGATGAGTGAGAAGGTTGCAAGATTTTTTTCTTGTCTGAAAAATTGTTATTTATACAATGAATAAAATATACACAAAAACACTGTATCTTAGCCATTGTCAATGGAGTGTGGAAAGATCTAACTTGTAATAAATAAACATAACGGCAATAATATGACAACAAACAAGAAATGGTGCAGTGTTACTTTTTGTTGCAACTATTTTGAATGGTTTCTACAGGTTTGGAACCCAAACAAGCAACACATGGTTGTAAGAAATATTAGATTACCATGTAAATTTATTTTTAGTCATGAATTCCATATGCCAGTCAGAGTTGATATGTAGTAGTAGTGATAATATTGAGTAAATTTGCAATGCCAAAATGTAGAAAGAGGGAAATTTAGGGAAAAGGGTGGGAGATAAATAAAAACAGAAAGCATGTGCAAATGAGAAAATATAAAAATATACTGATTATAAAAAGATGACAGATCACACCATCCAAGAAAAAAAAAAAAAAAAAAAAAGAACTGGACCTGTTTACTCTGTTGGTTGTGTGTGTGAGAGAGTGCTCCAGAAAAGCACAGTTACCTGTGCTTTTCTGGAGCACTCTCTCACACACACTCCAAAGAAAGTACACACATTGGTAGAGAAAACAAGATACAACCTGAGAAATAAAGAAGATGTGAAACAGAGTTAGAGCCATGCCCATAATAACTGGAATACTGGGAATTTTTAAAAGACACTGGAAACAAAATTGGAGATTTAAAAAGGACCAAGGTTGTCCAAGCCACAGCAGTAGTGGAGTCAACAAGAGGGCTGAGGAAGACATAGGGTTTGTTGTTTTCCCCCAACATCAACCACTGTTAATTTATTTAATGTCCAAATATAATATTATTAGTCTACAAGAATTTATTCAATTGAGGAGCAGGTAAATGTTGGTTGTTTATACTCGAGTCAGCAAGCATTGATTGGTAGCCCCTTTGGTCTATTATGACTATTATTATTTTGCAAGGGATGCAAAGGAGTCTATTCTAGTCCTTGCCAACAGAGCAGTTAAAATAAGAGGAGACCTCCTATTAATTGATCTTTAGTAACAACCACTGGTAGTGACATGACAATGTTTAATACCACACAGAAAATATTACAACTGCCAAAACAACAAACAATTCCAAAATCCCTTATATATATATATATATATATATATATATATATATATATATATATATAAAAGCAAATATATGGATATAGATCTGACAGTATGAAGAAAAATATACGGAAAAAACAAACAAAAATCCTTATATGCAATTATGCTGTTTTAATGTTAATATGTCAACGTGGGACATTTCGGTCTAATAAACCATCTTCAGGACATATTCATAAAATATAATTAACATTATCAATTCAACATGACAAAGACGATGGACATAAGAACAAGACTTATCCAAACAGATAACTGAAAGTTTTATATGATCAGCGTTCCGTTTAAACATGGTCACGTTGTCATCACGTGGATGACGCTGTGAAAACACATTCCTAAATTTGAGTATTTTGAATAAAAAATGAAAAGAATTCTATTTTGATCTAAAATTTATATGTACGCTTTCAGTTATCTGTTTGGATAAGTCTTGTTCTTATGTCCATCGTCTTTGTCATGTTGAATTGATAATGTTAATTATATTTTATGAATATGCCCTGAAGATGGTTTATTAGACCGAAACGCCCGACGTTGACATATTAACATTAAAACAGCATAATTGCATATAAGGATTTTTGTTTGTTTTTTCCGTATATTTTTCTTCATATATATATATATATATATATATATATATATTTCTTAAACATATATTGATAAATATAACAAACAACAAATGTCTATTATGTTTGATCAAGAGCCATTTTAAATTACGTATATTTGCTTGAATTCTGGGGGAAAATAAAGACAAAAATTGTCTAACATTAGCATTTTTTTTAATTTTTTTTTTTTTTAAATAAGCTTTGATAGTGAATATCTTTGTTAAAATGTTATATAACCTCTCTGAAGATAAGCTCATGTGAGCTGAAAGCTTAGATCAAGAAACAGCATAATAAAAAGAAATATCCAAATTTTGGATAATTTTTTTTCTTTATCTTCACCTGAAATTAAAGCAAATATACAGTTTAGAACAGCTCATGATTAAACATAATAGACATTTGTTGTCAGTTATATTTAACAATATGTTTGGAATAAATAAATAAGTAAACAAACAAATATTATATATATATATATATATATATATATATATATATATATATATATACACACACACACACACAATGAAAATACGTAACAGCACCAATTGGTAATTTCTGTAAATAATTGCTGTCTTTTGTCATAATAATACTATTGGGATATTTTAATCCTACCCCAAAATATACACTGAATTCATTGTGAAGACTGAACTTATTGAAATAAGGGTAATCTAGACACACATGCTAACCAATGTTTTGCAGTAAGGTGATTTCAAAAGTATAATTTTACTCTTATAGATAATTATTCTATTACTATCATGACTATAAAAATATTTTATTAGTCAATTTGTGCAGTCAGTACAAATAGTAACAGTGGTACAAAGAGGTGCTGAAAAGTTCTGTCCAACACACTTCCCAATATTAGTATTCTGATATTTAGTCATTAAAATAACTAATATGGGAAAATGAATTAAAATTTTTCTGTATTATCACTGTAATTTGTGCAGATAGTAATATCAATACAAATAGTGCTTCCTAAAAGTCATGAACACTATGAGAGAGAGAGAGAAAAATTGTTAATGTAAAAGTCTATCAAAATGGATTAAAAACGCAAAAACAAGCAAGCATTTACATAAAGATAAATAATCCCAAGATATATAGGTGCACAAAATGGAACTTATAAGCTGAAATATTGCTGTTAAAAATGGAAGTGTAGACAAAGTTCATTTGGCACTCATTCTCTTGGGGAAGGGGTATGATGCCATCTCTTCTTTCCTAAGTTAGGGATAAATAGTAAGGCAGATTGAGCTCTGTAGCCTTGATAAATCTACAGGCCTGAGGGAAAACTCGCAATTCAAAACCATGGAGAGAGCAACGGGAAACTAATCCATCATCTTTCCTAAAAACAATCATGACAATTCACAGATATACAGAAAAAGAAGTAGTAGAGGTCTATCACCACCTATATCCTGAAAGGGCATAACATTACAAAAATCCAAAAATTCTATTCAATATGATTTGATTTGGTTTGTTTTACAGCATAAACCTCAAAATTTTTATTGCTGGTAATGTTTTTCTTCAAAAATCGGATTCTGGGAATATTTTTCCTTGAAGTAATCTATAGCTGGTCATTTTTTTCCAAAGAACGTATAGCTGTTATTTTTTTTTAAAGTATTGCTGATAATTTTTTTATTACAAAGTATTAAAACCTATTTTTACAAAAATTTGGGGGTTAACTATTTGCCCATAGCTAACAGGTGCTACCACCCCGGGTCAGGGTGGACCTGGGAACACCAGCAATTAAGAGGTGGTTCCACGCTCCTCAAAATCTCCTGATCAGAGGCATTGCTGTTGGACGTAGTTTATAGTCATACCCAGGACGGGCTATTCAATATGGAATGCAAACAAGATAAATGAAAACAATAAAGGACTATGTTAAGCAATTTGCTTAGTATTGTTTTTTGACCTACAATGATAGCATAAAAAAAATGAAAATTAGTTGTGTACAAAGATACTATAACTAAAAAGAAACTTTGATTAGCAATTTTCTTTTTCATGATGGCAGAAAGTGAAATATTAGGTTGGTGCAAAAATAATTTCGTTTTCTCACATAGTAACATATGTTAGAAAACGAAATTATTTTTGCACCAACCTAATATCAAAGCAGAATTTTATGATTCCACAACAAGGCACCAAAATATTATTGAAAAATTCAAGTAATATCTAAGGGAATGGAACACAAAAAAAAAACAACAAAAAAACAAACAAAAAAAAAAAAAAAACACTAATTTAAAGAGAAAGTTATTTGAATGTCAATTTGTGGAAGACCTGAAATAAACTGAACTTTATCAACTTGGTTTTCTTCAGACTTGTAAGAATTTAATTAAAAGTTCAAGGAGAGATGAGTAAGACTCCCCCATCCATACGAATACTTTCTTTGATTTCTCACCCATGATTTGTTGGAGTGCATGTGTGCGTGTGTACACACACCTGTCCGAGCGTACACACACCTGTCCGAGTAACCAGATTTTTTTTTTTTTTTTAATGCTTTGATCAGTCATCCTTTCAAAATTGGTAATCTTTTTCTAATTTACACATACTCACTGTTTTTATTTATTTCCCACCTCTTTGTACATTTTGCCATTATTATTATTATTTCTCCTCCTTCACTATTAAACACATCCCAACTCTGACATATTGCAACATTCTTTTTCATGATGGCAGAAAGTCAAATATCAAAGTAGAATTTTATGATTTCACAACAACAAGGCACCAAAACATTACTGAACACTACTTTGAGTTAAATCTTGAGAAAGTCATTTGCGTATCAATTTGTGAAAGAACTGAAAGATGCTGTTAGCTTTATCAATTTGGTTTTGGTTTATTTTGTTTTACGGCATATCAACCTCAATAGGTTATTTAATGCTGACAAAATTTTTTATTGCTGGTAATAATTTTTTTTTCAAAAAAGTATTGCTGGTTAACGATTTGTCCATAGCTGGGACCCTAACAGGTGCTACCACCCCGGGTCAAGGTGGACCTGGAAACACCAGCAATTAAGAGGTGGTTCCACGCTCCTCAAAACCTCCTGATCAGAGGCCTTGCTGCTGGAAATAGTTTAACGTCTTACTCAGGATGCCAATTTGGTTTTCTTCAAACTTGTAAGCATCTAATTAAAAGTTTGGGAAGAGATGAGTAAGACTAAAGATCAATGTGTATAAAAGCAACAACACTAAAGATTAATGGCTCTTATTAAATAGAGTCACTTCCAAATGCAACAAAAAGAGACAAGATTTCTCTTCCTTTCCAGATGGAAAATAGGTGCTTAATGAACTTAGCCCACTAAACTTATGACAGATATAAAATAGAATGCTTAGAAACTTTTCCCAAAAGAGAATAAGAAAATCTTGCTATTTATCCATATTTAGTTTTGTATGACAAAGACAGTAAATTTTAAGGAAAATGGAAACAAAAAGGACAATTATACAAAAATTAAGTTTCTGAGATAAAGGCCTGGAAAATTCGACACTCATAGTACAATACTGAAGGCAAGAGAAACAGAGGAATGCATTGAATAACTGACCTAACAAACTTGTATAAATGGATGGCACAACAGGATTATATTTTTTTTTTTCTTAAATACAGCCTATCAACCCTTTGTGGTTTATTGAGAGTTAAAACATTTTGAATTGTAAGAATATCCCCCCCCCAATGAATCGTGCTGGTGGAAGGGATAGTAAAAAAATAAACATTGCTCAGAGTTACAAAAAGTAAGTAGTGGAGAGCCATGATTGCCCATATTCTGAGAGGACATGGCACACAGAAGAAAAAGATGATTGATCACTTCTATTTGTGTATATTCTTGTTATGAAATTTTCTAGAAGGAATCCCCCCACCAATTTCCATAAAAGAGGAAACTTCCAAAATACTGTAGAAATAAACTAATTTTTTTAGTCTTCACAGAAGATACACAGATTTTATACTTTACAAACTTATAACCAATATTAAGTGGAGCACAGATATAGCATTTTTTTGTTAATTCTATTGTCCTAAAAGATAAATGGTGAAATTTAGAATTACAAGGCCTAAAATGTTTTAAATAGTAGGATCTTTACTTTTTATAAAAAAGAAAAAGTCAAAGATTTTCCCATGTCCTTATTCCAAAATTATGGCATGAAATGTGTAGCTCTGAACATTTCAAAATTGAAATTAAATTTGATGAATTTAGATCAAATAGAATCCGACTTTTCCAAAATTATAAAAGTAGATTTTTGTTTTTAATAAAATTTCAATACAAAATCTGAGATAAGTTTTGATGTACTTGTATAATTTGGAGTGTAAAAACAAAAACAAAAAACTGCAAAAAGGAAAGTTTTTCTTTTGACACCACTATTATTTTATCTTTTTTCACTCCTTGGGATAATGTTTATGGTTTTAAAAAGCAATTAGAATTTTGAAACCGAAACACATAAAAATGAATTTATACATTTTCTTTGTTCTTGCACATTTACAACAAAATAATAAACACTATTAGATTGTTTATTGGAAGGGTTGGCAAAACATTGGCTAATTGCCAATCAATTCAAATTTTAAATAAGGATTCCCTCACAGTTGATTCACATTTTTATAATTTAGCAAATGTTTATAAAAATTTATTAATAAAAAAAATTGTTTTTCATATTTATTTCTTAATAAATTGTTAAATGATAAATATTGCATTAGTTTTAATCCAATTGTATCAGTTTTAGAATGTTGTAAATATAAAATTATTCTTGTAAATAAACAATGTAATAGTGTTTGATATTCTTGCTGTAAATTCTCAAGAAAAAAAAATAAAAATAAAATAAAAAAAAATAAAAAAAATGAATAAATTCACTTTGATCATGTTTAGGTTTTATAACAATTCTATCACTTTTTTAAAACAATAAACATTGCCAAGGAGTAAATGTAGTTAAAATAATAGCAATGTCAAGGGAAAAAAAAAATCTTTTCTTTTTTTTTTGGCAGGCCTAAAGTTTAAAGATTGCCAAATCTTGAATGTCAGAACTGCTTGAAATATCACAAAGTGACTCAAAATAAAGAATGTGAATAAATTTCAAAAATCATAACTCACCTGAAGAACTTGAATCTTGAGTTGTACTGTCAGCCTAAAAAAAAGATAAACACTTGTTTTTAAATATTTAAATTATTTAATTTGCATTTTGTAATTACAAAATTCAAATTCTAAATGGATACAATGAGTGAGTGAATATAATTTATATCTATAAATGCAGATATAATGCCACAAAGCCAAAAGTAATACATAAACAGAGTTCAAGTGGGAACAAATATTTGAAGACAAGTTAATCAGAGAAGAGAGAAAAAGAAAAAAAAATGATATTATGGTGATATCCCAACAAAGATAATGCAATTAATACCCAAACATACCCAAAGTGCAGATCTGTGAAATCCAGTGTCCCTGTAATCTACTGAAACAAATCCATTGTAGAAAAAGGAATGGGAATTGGTTTTGTAATCAACAAAACTGCAATAAAGACACAGGTCATCTATGTTAAAGTCTGTGCTTCAACAAATTCTATCAATTTTGATGCTCTGTTTAAAAATCTAGATCCAAGAATGGTTACAAATGAGTGCAAAATATTAAGATTTAGTGCGTATCTTTAATATGATGTAAAACAAGATAGCAAGCAAACTAGAAAGAAAAACAGTAGAGAAAAATTGAAGATAAAGAACGAAATAAAAAGAAAAAATATTTGAGACATGTGACTTACAATATAAATAGTTGGTATAAAGAATATTCAATACATGAAACTTATGCACAAAAGTTTCAGACATTTATTCAGATGCTTAGTTAAAAAAAAAAAAAAAAAAAAAAAAGAAAAGCAAAGCAAAAACTAATTATAATTAAAGATTGTTTTTCTCTTTAAAAAAATTTAAAGAACAAAATAATAATAGAATGAAGACTGAATTTAAGAAAAAAAATTGCTACATGGTTTATTATTCAAAGATGAATCTAAACCAAATCCACAGAATTTGGTGACTCAATTGTAGAGTATAGGTTACTCTAAAATAAAGGAATCTGGAGTCACCAGGCAAAAAAGATGTCTACAAGTATATTTGCAACATTCTTTGGCACATGTGATTCAAAGATACACTCAAATCTTAAAAAAAAAAAAAAAAAAAAAAAGGTAAAGAAAAGAACTAAAAATGTCATAAAAAAAATAAAATAAAAACAAACCCGGATGCAGTTGCCATCAGAGATAGCAAAAAGAAAACAAGTTGATTACAACTAAAAACAAAATATGAAAGCTATTTTAATAATTTCCTCATGAAGTTTTATGAAAGCCATTTTGAGGAGAGAAAAATCTGTTTAAACTTCCTGTCTGTATGAGTGTAAGTCTTTGTTTCCACAGCAACTAGATTGTATCGAAGGCCAGTTTACTAATTATATTTTCTGGAGAAACGGACAGTTTAAATTCTATCAACAACTTGATATGACCTCCACAAAAACCTTACAACTGATCTTCCTCATATTTAATGTGCCACGTGAAATTTATCTTCTCATTCCCTGCTTTGATCCTAAACACCAAATGACAATTAGGAACTGATTAGATTCACCATATTATTAATTTGTGATAATGTGGAATAACAAAATATAGGGAGTCTTGGAGTTACATTAGACTTCTGTTTCTACAGTGCAACGTAACCTGATTTTCGATGTAGGTTGGAACTCACATGTCTGCCTAATGCTTGGGATCTATAATGAAGGATAAAAAGTCCCCCCCCCCAAGAAAAAAAAAAAAAAAAAGAAAAAAAGACACAATTGAGAGTGAACGTAGTACAATCTAATATGGCATACAGCTGGTGAAGAAACAATGTCATCTCCCTTCTATACCACTGTGTGATGATGCATTATATTATGGAAGATGGTGCCATAACCACAAAACACTGTACACTGGATCCAACATAACCCAAGGACCTTCTGTATAGAATAAATATGGGCCTTTTTTGTTAATGGAGAGTTAAAGCAGTGGTCTTGCCTGAATTTCTGAGATGAAGTGTTATCAATATTTACATTTGGACTAATGTGCTCATCTTTTTTGTTGTTATCAGTGAATTTGGTGACAGTAATTGTGTTCAATCCCTGAGCTGGGTAGTACAAATTTAGACTCAGTGGAAACAGGGCAAGTATTAGGTTGGTGCAAAAATAATGACGTAATAATGTCGTTTTTTGACGTTAAAAAATACGCCAAAAAACGACATTACGTCATTAGTTTTGCACCAGCCTAATAGTACTCAACAAGATATCCCCAGACATGGATAGTGAGTATAATTCAATAAATAAAAGGTACAATTCAAAATTCCCTGTAAGTTGCTCAGAAGACTAGAAGAGACAACAGCCAAAATAGGATAATAATAATAACAAAGATGGAGATTAACCCAAATGTAAATAAAGTAAATAATAAAACAGAATTTTTTTAAATCAAAAGTAAAGAAAAATATCATAAGGTCAACTATTTTGATGGGTGGAGAAATATTTTAAAAATCTGTTATATTTCAGCTATAAAAGTCAATTTGTGTGTATTACCATACACATACATTTTTCAAATGCCACATACATTGGTTTGTATAGTCCTTATCTTAGAATAAGTATTCACAAACAATATAAGGAGTGGACTGTAGTTGGGATCATCGAGCCAGTGAAAATATTCCTTGCCTTAGCATGTGTTTACCAGAGCTACATACAGTTTTAAATTCAGATTTTTCCTTCTTCTAGACCAGTTGCCACGCAAGGCTAAAGAACACAGTCTGTCCTGCTATTTAACCATAACCTGTTTGGGAGGTGGGGTAGACACGATGAATTCATACCTTTCTCAGGGTATTTGCACATAAATCAATGTAATAAACGTTAATGTAATTCAAACTCAGCTCTCAGATTCCTTAATCCATTACTCTACCATGCTTCAAACAATAATAGAAACACCCATGAAAATATCAAGGTTGTATTTGAATTTTCTGATAAGCCATAATTCTTAAATTAATGATTGAATACACTCATAGTGAATTCTATGACAATAAAACATCCATAGAAATTCCTCTATTGCATCATTAAATATTTGAGTTTAACTTTAAAACATTGCAATAACAATCATAAATATGAATGCTGGTTGTTATTTTAAGAAGTAAGAGGGTACAAATGAAGATTTGAAATTGACAACTTTTCCCATTTCCCTGAAACATTCTATCTTCCCTTCTTTCATTCATTTTCTCACTGAAACCAAATGTTTCTGATTTGTCTTCATTCTTTCAATGCATCAAAACAGAGTAGTCCATTATTTTTGAGGTATTGGCAAGGGATATTAAGCACTTCTAGCTTCTCTTCTTTCATTTCTTTATTAAAACCAAGTAGTAGCTCTGATGTGTTTTCTGTCTTTTTACATGATCAAAACAGAATAGTCCATTATTTTTGAGGTAAAGAACAGGGTAATTAAAAGAGAAACTAGCAGAATCATAAGTTTTCCTCCATCTACACAATTTACTGGAGAGGGAGGAAGCCTCGAACACTTTCAAGTTAAGAATTGTGTTTTATTTTTTCATGATTTTTTAATTTTATTTTTACATACACAGACTATTCATCAATGACGGGTGGGATATAAGAGAGTTAAGAAATAAACATACTAAGCGTCACTCCACTATGTACATTCTATTACTGGCATAATTGGATAGAAACAAAATGTTTAAAAAATAAATTATTTGCTATTTAAATTGAACTTAAAATTTGTTCCAAGAAAATTTCAATGAAAAAGACAAAGGAAAATTCATGCCTCATACAATGTGATTGATTCAAAATATAACAAAAATGGCCAATGCTATAAAATAAGCTGTTACATTGTAAAGAAAATCCTGTGTGGTCTTGTTTTATTTTTGTTTAGACATAACACTTATTTAACTCTTAAAAGGTGGAAGTGCCCAAATGCACCTGCAAGTTTCACACACCTAGAGTCTGGGAGTGTCTGAATGCACCCACAATTGGCTAGCACTGTATTTCAGTGCACTGTGTTAACACTAGTCTCATGACCAACTAGGTACTGGAAATCTACAAATTTCTAAAAGTTAGATTTCCAGTACTTCAAGGGAATTAATAATCTATTGTAAATTCAATGAAGGTTGCAATCTCCTTCATTTTTGATAACATAATCCCATCAAGCTAACAAATTATAAATGCCCCAAACATGAAATTCTGGGAATTTTGAAACCAAAAAACAGGTCTTCTTTAAACTGTTCAGAATTGATGTAATATTTCCCATCCAGGAAGTGTAAAAAGCTGAAAAGGTGATAATCTGACAGGACAGGACCAGGAGAGTCAAGTGTAAGAGATGGAACTTCCACATTTTCAGTCAAAATCTTTTCCATGGATGCATTTTGTAATGTGTGGTCTTGCATTATTTTTATACAAATAGAATGTCATTCCACCCGATTCTGAAAGAAAAGATTCAGTTTTTTGTCCTTCGACAAGATGCATTATCATTTTGAAAATTGCCTACATTCTTCCCAAACCTATTTCTAACAATTACATTTAACCATTGCCAATTACACTACACTTCCAAATTAAGTGCAACCATTTTTACAATAAGGAGGGCTTGTAATAAAATTAAAACCCAAATATAAATTGATTCTTGTTTAATAAATACAGTACAACTCTCTAAACTGAACATCAGAGATGTTCAGTATTGACGGTACTGTTCCGATTCGAGGAAGAAAAGTTGGCTGCAGCAAGCTTAAAATTTTTATTAAGTTTTAGAGTTTAGGATAGAAAAGGTAGTTTGTAACATTGATTCATTTTTATTTAAAGTGCAGATTGGATACTTAAATGTACAATAAAATAATTGACAACCAATAGTAATGAAAAAATTTGTGCTAGATAAATATTGTAATAAACAAAGACACTTTATGAAATATCTTATTCAAAAACAATTACAATCTGTAAAGGAAGTCAAAAATAAGGATATATAGTACAACTCCTCTAAACCGAACATCAGATATGTTTGGTATTTGAGGGTACTGTTCTGAATTCAGGTTAAGAAAAAGCTTCATATTTATGTCAATACAAAATTTCAGATGAGCCCAAATTGGAAGAAGTCTAAATTATGCTATGTGTCAGATTTGGGGAGCTCTACTGTATATAAAACAAATGCAACAGTTACAAAAAGTTACTGTTACTAAGACTAAAATAACTGTCTACAAATCAATTCCCTCAATACAAAATTACTTTGTAGGTACCCTAATGCTTTGTATGTTGTTTAAATTCAATACATCAATGGAAATGAAAAGAAATCAGTTTTAGTAAATTATTTTTTAATCAACAATTAAAATCAGACAGAAACTTACTAAAAACTGGGAATTTTAAAAATATGCACATTTTAGTGATAAACAGTACAGTTATTATAATTAAAGTGAAAGGAAGAGAGGAAAAAAAAATACACACACTTACCAGTTTTTCTTTATTTGTTACTCCTGGTTCCCCATCTAAGGAACCTTGGTTAGGATCTTGAAAAAAAGAAACAAAATAATAAAATACAATTAGTCTAGGAAAAGAAAATACTTAGAATATCTCAAGTTAAATACAAAATTGCTCCAAAGGTAATGTCTACTATTTTATTATGTTGACACACTATATTAGAAGTGGATGCCTGGTAAGAGAGGCTGAACCTTCCTACCAATAATCTGCAATATTTTATTTCCTTTTTTACATGTTACAGATCGCATTTGAATAGCAGTCTGGCAAAATGGTATCAGACATGAAAGTGTGTATAGAGGCAGCATTTCACCAAATTCCTTCATGCAGAGAAAATTGCAACCAGTGACATTAATTGACACTTGTTAAACATTTATGGAGAGCAAAATGTGGATACATTGCAGCAAGATAGTGGGTGATACATTGCAGGAGTAGAAACTGCCTATGTTCTGCACAACTGTCAACCCTTATAGCCAATGGAATGTGACCATATGGAAGAATAGCTGAAAACTTGCTTTATCCAATGGTGTTATTGTGTTATGGTCCCCCCCCTCAAAATTAGAAGGCATTATTTTCAGAGCATCCTTAATAGCTATGACCAAATAGAGATCTGTTGATACATACAACAACAGGATCTGCAAATCTCAAATCACTGTCTCTATGATAATAGAATACATAGCATGAAAGCTCTTACTCTAAAGAGAAGATACCAATTCTACTGAGAAGGGAGATTTGCTCTCTTAGGACAGTATAAAGCATTAAGAGGTTAACAACTGCAAACTTATTTCTAAGCTGGGCTATTTTCTTGAACTCTATTTTTCTTATGATGAATCTCAATGACAATGTTATAGTGGGGTCATATTGGATGAGTATATATATATATATATATATATATATATATATATATATATATATATATATATATACACACACACACAGAGTCATTCCATGTCAACTCAACAAGAACCTGACCATCCCCCTCCCCCAAATTTGGTACACTTATGGAGATTCATGATAGAAATTGAATGGTACATATTATACATCTTTAAATCAAAGGGTTCCAAAGATATGACCCTTACCAAAAAGGTGACTTTTGGAAAATAGTCACAAAGTTTAAATATCAATATCTCAGTTTTTTCACTTACAAAGCTCAATGATATACCATTTAAAGTACTTTAATAGATCTAAAAGGTGATCTATTTATTTATTTTTGTTTAAAGGTCAAATAAGATTTAACCTTAACCTGTAATTTCTCAAAAAAGCAGATTTGTGTATCTGCCAATATAGGCTAACATTTTCATATCTCCCAATATGGTATATAACAGCCTAAAGTTGTATATCTTTAGAAAGCTCTTTGAATCTTGATTAATATTCACATAAAAACTATGATCATAAAATCAACACAATTGGTGTTATTTGTAGTTAAATGTTGACCAATTCAGTAGCAAAAACAAATAGATTTTTATATGAATAAGTGGCATAATGAAAATAATTATTCAAAAAATTGTCATGAATTCATGTTAAGATAATATGAAAATATACAACAAATGATATTAATGGCCAACAAATTTTTGTTATTTGACATGGTACACTAAATGCACAAAACAAACTTAGTTTTTTTAAATACATTTAAAAAAATAAGTTTTGATCTGAAAAGCGATACATTGAAATCAATATTTAAAAAAGAGATTCTTAACATTTACAAAGATTAACAAGTAAACCAGATGTCAAATAAAATTTACAGTATAAACCAAGTTTTCAGAAAGTACTTAAAAAAAAATAAAAAAATAAATAAAAGGATATCTAGAAAAGATTAATATATTTTATTCTCCAATATTCCTGACAGGTAACTTACTAGTTAAAAAAAAAAATTGTTTGTTAAATTTAAAATTACTAATCTGAAAATAACAATAATTAAATACTGTCAACTAGTATACATCCGAGATACTAACTAAAAGCAGATTTGTCTATTTTTTCAAGCAGTTTTTTTTGGCGGCGGGGGGGGGGGGGGGGGGGGCTAACATTTAGTGTCCATCTCCTTCAAAGTCATCCTAATACACTTGACTACAGAGTAGAAAGCGGTCTCATAATAAAAAAAAAAAAAAAAAAAAAAAAAAAAAAGAGAGAAATGGTATAAGTCTTTATTACATCCAGTTTGTATCATTTAATTTCCTCAGACTTTTGGATAGAAATTTGTCTCTTCAATTTGTATTTATCATACAGAAGGGGAAGCAACCTTTTCATTCATAAATACTAACAGGTTTTATACAACAAATGGAATATGATTAGCCTCCAAACACATTTTCTCTTTAAACTTCATCTTATGACCGAGTCGGAATCAGTTCTTTGACTGATAATATTAAATTTAAATGTTTTCATAATCTATATAATACTAAAAGTCCGATTTTGTATTCAACCTCTAAGTAGCTAAAATGGTGCATTGGAGACAGAGGTATTGAATTAAAGTACCCCTAAAATGAACTAAAAGAATGGAAATAAAATCAGAGAAAAAGAAATTAACAATTTAAAAATGTATCATATTCAACTTAATAAAATCAAGGGAGGTAACCAAAATGCTATATTTTTACCCTCAGTTTTCTCTAAAATGGTTGACCCAGTGAGTTACAGGGTTGTCATATAGGAATATAACTGATTGCAGACTTGTTAGCAAAGATAAATAAATCTGATAGGATATGTTGTCCAAATATTTCATTATACTGCATATAACATATTTTACAAACAGCTGTTCACCAATAAGTTAGATAAAACATTAAGGTTTATAAAGTCTGAAGAGATGAAAATTGAAATACAGATGACTAGATTAACAAATTTAATTTTTAAAATAATTATCAACATTGTTTGCTTCCTTCAAATACAAACTATGAAGTCATTGCCATGATAGACAAAATTGAATACTATTAAACTAATTACAAGTCGATAATATAAAACACAATATGATTATATTTATCAGTTATGCAGCTTGATCACCCTGTATGGTTATAATGACAAAAGACATTACTGGACATCAATATACAAACAGTCCCCCTTTGTTACCAGAAGAGAATGTCAATAAGTGGGGGAGATTAGGTTGCTAATATATTAACTATCTTTAAATAATTGTCTAACTTTTTCCATTTCATAATGTGCGACGTCATTTGTTTACATTTGATACGCCATGAGCAGTTATGAATGTATGTGAGAGAATCATGGAAAATTGAAGTGTTATAAATTCGACCTTGCCAACCGAATGATCCTTTGTGGCCGAGTGGTAAGGCACGTCAGGCTATATGACGGTTCCGTATAGGGTACAGGTTTGAATCCTGTCGGAGGACGAATATTTTTTCATGCCGGTAAATGTTATTTAATACTGTTTATTATAAACAGAGCATTTACTTAAATACTTGTATCTATAAAAAGAATGTTAAACATAAAAATGTTCTATATGTATATATAAAATTATTATTTTTTTTTTTTTTTTTTTTTTTTAAAGCAATTCACCCTAAGGTGAGAAGGCCATTAGCATGCAAGGTGCTACAGAGGAATGAGAAGAAAAGTAAAGAGGTGTGTTTGAGGAAAGGATACAGAGAAGGATGGGGGAACAAGATCAAGATGTTGATTGACATTACACTTGAATATTTGAAGATTATAGTTATTGGGGAAGCAAGCAAGGGGAAAGGAGTTCCACACACGGGAAGTGTGAGAGAAGAAGATGTTTGAGTAGAAGAGATGGTTACATTTAACCATTTTGACAGTGAAAGGGTGGGACCGAGATGCCAGCCTGGTAACTTGTTTAAATTCATGCAATCTGGGAACTAGTGAAAGTAGCTTGTCAGAACAGTTGCCATGAAAATACTTGTAGAAGAGACAGAGGGAAGCCATGGCATGTCTGTGAGAAAGCGACTGTAGACTAGATGTAAGATCAGGACTTATCACATTGCATATTTGTCTACAGACCCAGTCAAGGGCCACGATATGTACAAGTAGGGGCACCAGACCATATTCCATGCAAGGATGGATGATTGATCTAAGATTTAAAGTATGGACTTGGATGCGAAAAACTTTCTGGCACTACAGAGAACCAACTTTTCTTGCGGTAGACGAAGCTATTGATTCAATGTATTTATTCCACCGCATGTCAGCAGACAGCTTGAGACTAAGCAGGCATAATGAGGCACTCTCAAGGAGATGAGAATCAACCATTCTGATGAGAGGCAGGGAGGGTTCTCTGTGGTGGGCAAAAGAGATCAGTTTCGTTTTGGTGGCATTAAAGTTTACAATACATTTCCTGCTCCAGTCAACCACAGACTGGAGATGCTTTTAGAGATCAGCAGACAGATTAGCTCTGTTAACAATACCAGATTTACTATTGAGACAGGAGTAAATAGCAGTGTCAATGCATAGATGCCTACTTGGGAACTGATGACATCAGGAGGGTCATTGATGAAGAAAAGGAACAGTGTAGGGCCCAAGATACAGCTTTGAGGAACATCAATGTTCATATATATATATATATATATATATATATATATATATATATATATGATGATGATGCCATTAATAAGAGGAAAGACCAAAGTATTTTTAAATTATTTTTTAAAATTTTTATGTTACATGTTTGAAATTTTGGTTGGAATTTTTTTTTTTTGCACATCAGCAGTCGCATAATATTTAACATTAGTTTTTTTAGCGCTTTTTTTTCAGTTGAAAGGCACATTCATTTGGAAATTCTTGCAAAAATCAAATTGTCAAATTTTAATAAAACTTTCAGAATTTATTCAAAAATGAATGAAATTATTTTAGAATTTTTTTCTTTTTACATCTGTTACCCCCACCCAATTTTATGAAAACTCAAATATGTATACTTAATTTTTAATTAAATGCAAAAGACTTTGAAGAATATAAATCGCATTTTTTGCAAATTGAGGTGCGTTTCTACCAAACTTTAGCTCGGAATTATAAAATACAAAACTCAATAAAAGTAAAACATTTGATTAAGAAAGCTTTTAATGGCTTTTAAGAATATATATTAAGGACATTATTGTCTGAAGCCAAAATATTTTTTCAATGAAAAATGAATTTTTAAAAGAATTGTTTTCTTTTTTTCAATTTTAAACACAAAATGTGATAAGGTTTTATATTTTAAAATAAAGTTTTAATATGCATATCTCTGGAAATGCTCTTATCTATTTTTACAGATCTTAAATCTGAAAGCCCCTTACAATCTGCAGAGCATTTCTATTTTTAAAATTTTTTTAATATGCCAAAACAATGTATTAAAAATGTTTCTGGCAAAGCTACGGAGACAATTCAGAAACAACGTCCCGTTTTTAAGAGTTTTTTCTCCCGATAGCAACGATTTAGCCAAATTTTTGTTTTCATTCTGGCTAGTATATAAATTCTCTGACTGACCATCATTACATTTTCAAAAAAAAAAAAAAAAAAAAAAAAAAAGTGTTTTTTTTTTTATTATTTTTATTACATATTTTACTACTAAATGATTTCTTTTCAAATTTTAAATATAATCAATCTTTTGTTTTTCATTAAGAGACATACTTAACTACAGTTATTCATTTTTTTTTTTTTTTAAAAATTACTTTATAGTTAAATAAGCTGGTTCACTTAAAATTCGAAAATATTGTCACTTCTTCCCTTCTGCCTGACATTAGTTGTTAATAGATTGATGTAAATGTCAATTCACACCTCCAAATCCAATCACCATGGTTATACATGCTTCTCTTATGCTCAATTTTTTTCTGCTAAAAAAATTGTTTGTTTCCAATTACATTATTAATGATTAAGTATACTTTAAATTTTTTCATTTTCCTAAAATAACTTTTTTGAAAAAAGTATAATTTTTTTATGTAAATTTTGCTGACTAAAAAAAAACAACAAAGTTTTAAATTTCGGACGTGATAGAGAGGATTAAACAAATATTCAAAAATACTTTGGCCTTTTCTCTTAATAATAACAAACATTTAGACGATAAATTCAAGTTTGGGGCCATTTTTCATCTTTTTACATGTATATAAAAAAGAGTATACATAACTTACAATAGAAAATGACTGGTATTTGATTTTTGCTATGTTCTGGCTATTAAGAAAATAAAATATAAATTTTACTTATAAATTCATTATTTTCTTTGTTATTTGATGCTAATATAAAAATGTTGAATACTGACAGCCCTTTCCTGTTCATATATAGATTGAGCCAGATTAGTGTTACTGTTCCCCAACCCACCATATTTTTTAATCTCAAAACAAGTTTTTAATCGAAAAGGTTTTTTTTTTTAAAGAATGTCTCTAAGGAAAACAAAATGTCAGATTTTAACATTAATATTTTAGTTATTTTTTTTTTTAAATTCATGTTTGAAAAAGAAAAAAAAAATGTGGAAAACTTTTCCTGTTAAACTAAAAAGTGATACTTGTAACTGAAATCGAGAATGGCAAAGTTCGATTACAAGTCAGAGTTTTTTTAATACATCAGCGAGTCAAATGATCCGCTCACGAAACTCACAAAATCCTTTTCTCTTTAGGAGAAAGCTTTAAACAAAATGTTTATTTATCAATAACGTTAAAAATAAAATGAAATGAATAAATAAATTAAAATATCCAGAATTGGTATACCATCAGAAAGAGAGTAATTCATATAAGTGGCCATTTTGAAAGTTACTTTGCAAAAAAACAAAAACAAATCTATTTTGTAAAATGACAGTTAAAAGTAAATTTTGTTGAGACATTTTGTTAAAGAAATGTTTGAAAGTGCTCGTTCTGACAACGTAAACAAACATTTAAGCTTTGAACAATAACAGTCACTAACAAAAACACAACAGTAACACTAAAAAAACACTAACCTCGTCACCATTTTTAAGACTTAATTGAAGTCAAGAAAAAAAGTTCATCTGGTGATAATAATAACGGTTTCCTTTCCTATTATTAAAATCTGATTTTCTCAATACATTATCTACTAAACTAATTATATCGAAGATATCTTTTACCACTTTTTTTTTAAATTGAAGACAAATCGTAATATAAAACCAGGTAAAGAATCAAACGTTGTTTGTGTTATTTCTTCTTCTTACACTAAGAAAAGAAGTGAGCTGACAGACAAGAAAATGTAAATAAAAAATGCTTGATTAACAAACATATGACAAGAAATGACTAAGTTTTTTTTTTATATATAATTTTTATCTTTAGTCTGTGTTCAAAAGGCTTACAATCCTCAAAATTACAATCAAGAAATCGTGCGAATATCCGAGAAAGAAAGCCATGCATCGACAGATCGACCGTTCATACAACAAAAACAGGATATTTATTCATTTTTTTTTTCATGATTTCCTGATACAATAATAACACCAACCTCCTCCTCCCTTTTAGTGACTTTTTTATTTTACAAAGACAAGCATTAATTTATGAACGATTATTTCATTGTTACCAAAATTATTTTTTTAGTACGAAAACGTTAATTACTAGAGAGCCATGGCACTTTTTCTTCAAACATCAAAGGATAAAAGATATAATTTAACGTATAAAATAAATATAACTATAGTTTTTTTTCGTTACAGTGACTGAAGTAGTCTTGTTATATTACAAATATGAGAATACTTAGCCCAAGAAAAAAAAATACGAACAGAAAATTAATAAATAAGCGCCATTGAAAAAATTGAACAATAAGTCTACGGATGACTGACAGGATCATAAATTTTCGGAAGTCAGTCAAGCGGACAAATTTACTGTGCTGTTTTAGCTAGCAGAATTTAATAAAGGCATTTTTGTTTTCATCAGTCTCATTTAATTTGGATAGTGTTTCGATTTAGTAAACTTCCTGACCACCTCTCAGGGACATGTAGGTAAATACCATCCGTTATGTCTTCAGAACAAAACAAATTGATGGGGCAGTGGGGAGTGTATGTAAAACGAGAACAGGAAAAAAGACGAGGACATTGGTGTGAAAACACCAGAATAGTGAGTGTTAATGACACTTCATGTGGATAACAAAAATTGGTTGATGATGCGTTATAAAAGGAAATTGAGAAGTAGGAGGGTAGAATAATTAGGGACACTTGGGACGTATACAAAGGATTTTCTTACCTACGTTTTTTCCAGAATAATTTAATAAGTTCATTTTTAAGAGATGTTTATTGTTTGTTTAGTTAGCATTTTTTTTGTCAAAATTAGTACTATATAGTTTGAGAAGTAAAAAAAAAAAAAAAATCTAATTTTACCTTTTCTTAGATTTTTAATTAACTAATTATTAGTTAATTTAAAAATCTAAGAAAAGCTAATTTCAATCCGAAAAGAGAAGATATATCGAAAATAATGACGATATTTTTGTTTATCTCTTGAAAAATTAAATGACTCTTAGGAAAAAAAAAACAAAAAAAAAAAAACAATGTTGAGTAAAAAAAAAAAAAAAAAAAAAAACAATATTGTAACAAATTTCCGAATGGATTTTATTTTTCAAGAAACGTAACCGGAGTAATAAAAACCTTGCTTAGAGTATCTTTTTTTTTAAAATGTTATGTGATGTGGTAAAACTTAAAATTCTCTTCAGGTTTTTAAGTTTTCTTTTTTAAATCTTTGTGGTATCCGAGTTTAAAGTTTTTTTTTTAATAAAAAGACAAAAAAAAAGTAAACTAATATAATATTATTAAATAACATCATCTGATATTAAAAAAACAATAATTGTTGTCAATAAATTTATGAAAATCAAAAGTAGATGCATGTAGGTATTCTAATTTTAGTTATATGAAAATGTGCAAAACTAACTCAACCAAAAAGGTAATTTAAACTGAAATTAACATTCTGATCTCATTAAATATTTACTCTTCAAGGAAATTAAAGAATCATTTTTTAAGAAAAAAGTATCATCAACCACATTATACTTGCTACACGAAGGAATAAAATTGATAAAATAAAACTTCATGCTCACAGTTTGAGATTCAACTTAAAATATGCTTTTATAAAAGAACGGTGTTGAGAACAAAAATGTGTATAGATAAAAAATTTCTCTATGTAACCAAAGTATTAAATGTTAAAAAAGCCTATGAAATTTAGATAAAGAAATTAAAGGTAATTTTTCTCATACCTGTTAATCTTTAAATATAAAACTTTTTAAAAAATCTGTTCAGAGACAATAAAAGATGTAGGAGTTTTAATTTCTTTAAAAAAAAAATAAGTAAAAAAATGTCTTTTTTGTGGCTGTGACAAATTTCCCTCTAATTCTAAATTAATTACATTTATCTTTACCAATAAAAACGTGCCTCTTAAGAAGGATTACATGGCAAGTATATATATATATATATATATATATATATAAAGAAATATAGTCTTAAGGTGTGCTATATTTATGGAATAAAGTGCTCAATATCAGAGATAGAGCGTGTGTAAATTATATATATATATATATATATATATATATATATATATATAAAATTTCATTTGTGCAGTAACAAACTTATATATAAAGTTTGTTACTGCACACACGAAATAAAAACTATAAAAGAAATAATATATAGCATTTTCAATGTTTTATATACTATTAGTATATCTACTTTTATTTTTAAGCAGACATTGAATATATTTCATTAATCACTGCTTTGTAGAACTGACTCCAAAGATTATGCTTCTTTGATCACTACAATTTTAACCTGTTCAAGTCTAGGTTCAACCATTAATTTCCCCATAAACTGTACCTATTACTCTGTAACCCTCTGCCTTGAGTGGTTCTTGGGCTTTGAACAGGGTAAACATTGTAAAAAAAAAAAAAAATTGCAAGATCAATAAACAAAAAAAAAAATGGAGATAATTAAAAATACCAAATGTTGATCTGAACTTTAAGGAAAAATGTGGGCCAAGTATTTTACAACCCAAAATATTTAAAATTTACAAAATATATTAATTACTGATCATAAATAAAGTATATTTTAAAAATTATGTACTCAATAAAATGATTTCTTAATTGGTGGTGATTTTTTTCTCTTAGGGGACAGATTAAAAAAAAAAAACAAGTTAACTTTAGTTAAAGTGCAAAAAATCCTATTAGGTTTCTTATTCCTACTTAAAGCTGAGTGCTTACCTGGCCTCATATTCTAACAGCATAAACTTTAATAATAGGCAGTCACAAATTATTATCAGCCCTAAATACAAATGAAGATAATTAAACATTTGCAAAGCTGTTCAAACAATTCCACTATTGCACCTTTACATTTACATTTCAAAATAAAACTTGCCTATCTTTTTGACTGCTTCACTACAATAAACAAAATGTGAATTAAACCCAACAATTATTGTTTTCTTAATAAACAAAAATCACATCCATTTTGTAATAAAAAAAATTCTTATTGTAAAATAAACACAGAAATATTTTGACACAAAGTTAAATTTGTTTCTTGATGATAATAATAAACTAGATTTTTAATGATAAATCTTATCATAAAATTGAACTACAACATAAAAAAAAACAGGATCATCCAGTGACAGAAAAGTAAAGATTTAGTCCACCTCAGTCAAGCATGAAAACCTCTTTGAATTTGATCAATAAGATAGAATTTATAAAACAAAACTGAATAAATTAAATAATAGCTAATAGTAAGGCTAATACAGATATGATATGTGACACTTAGCTGATTGATGTTATATTCAGCACCCCAACTCCATTTGTAATCAATCATTTGGTCAACTCATCAGGAGGTATCACCAATTGTCTGCCGATTTTCTCATTTTTGTTATTTTTATTAAGTTAAAAAAAAATCATGTGCTTTTTTAGTGTTTAGGTTGATTGTCTCTTTGTTTGTACACGTGTAGAATATCGTTGCTATTTCTTTTCATAGTTTTGTCTCCTTACTCTCTCACTATTCCTTTACCTTCTTTTTTCTATCTTCATCAGTAAGGAAGATTGTTAAATTACCAGACCAACCAGTATATTCTTTTTTTGAACTTTTAAACTATTCCTACTCCATTTGAAATTTAGATTATTTCGTGGTCGTTACCCAGAGAATAAGAAAATTTGAATTTAATTTTTAAATTATTTTTTCTTTCATATCAATCAATTTTAACTAAATGTATTACGTACTGACAGAAAAATTGAAACAGAATAAATATAAAAATGAAAGTTATACTAATTACCTGTCTCCTCGATGCTTAAAATAAAAATGTACGCAGGGAAATTATCTCATGCTAAAAACAGAATGGTAAGAAGTTAAGAAAAAAAAAAAAGTGCTAAAAGTTTATTCGACTGTCAATTTTTTTTAAGAACTAACGCTTGAAAAGGTGTCCACAACAGAAACGTTTAACTCCCGAGCAACTTAAAAATTCAACATTGCCAAAGCGCAAGAGCAAAAAAACAAAACAAAAACATTATTTATATGACTTCCTTATTGCAATCCTTAACCTTTTCCATTCTAACAGGATTATAGACATCCAATGCTAACTTCTGTAAATAATTTATTGTTAAATAATAATGCTATACTTTTCCCCATCTTAAATAAAAAAGCACCTTGGATTGGATCTCATTAAGGAAAATTATTTGTGTAAAAATCGCTTTGAATGAATACATTTTCTCAGAGAATTCATAAAGTGTACTAAAGTATATAAATAAAGAAAAATGATTTTAAAAATTACAGATTCTATTTCCTTACAATAGTTTATTATACACTATTTTTTATTGAGAAAATTTACTTCTTCCCGATCAGTTTGTCAAATATGTAGATAAGAGCGAATCTGACCAGAACTCTCCTTCCTTATATAACTTATAATTAATAGCTCAAGAGGGCGATTCGCCAAGCATCAAATTCCGAAACGAAGGGGGAAAAAAAAAAAAGATCCACCTGACTTTAGTAAGGGGGATAAAAATTTGAAGAAAATCTCAACCACCTACACACGTTTAATTACAAGGATTGTTTTGTTTTTCCACTAGGTGAACCCATATCTTTGGAATACAGAGACCTTTCCCTTTAGTAAAGGGCCTTTACAGTTACACTCTAAACTAAAGCCAAACGAAAACATACTGCTAGTTCAAATCAAATTAAAAAAAATTATCATCATCATTCCTGTCTATCTGTAGTAAATTGACATTTTTTTAATGACAATGATTGGAAAACAACATCAAGATAATAAAAATGATTAAAAGTTTTTAAGCAATTCTCATAGTTGTAATTTTTGAATATCCGATTTTTTTTGTTGTAAAAAGTTGTAAGCAATATTAAATTAAAAAATGATTCTTGGTGCCGTCAAAAAAAAAAAAAAATTCATTTTTAATATCAATCAGTTCAAAAAAATTTTTATACTTGACCTGAGTTAATCAAATAGTCTGCGTTATTGTCACGCCGGCTGAACTATAGATCTTCAAAACGTTTGTTTTTTTTTACCGAAGAACGAGAGTTTGATAAAATTATAGCTTAATTCGTCTTCCGTAACATACAATAAGCGACTCTTCGCCGACCATAAAATTAGTACACATGTAGCAAACGATAAATAGTGCTATCAATGTCTAAAAATGCAGAGATTGAAGAAAAACACATGTACATTGCAAATATTACTAAAATACGCGGGTTTTGTCGCAGCATAAACTAGTTTTCAGTTGTGAGATAAATATATACGTGTCGATTGAACTAAAAAAAATAAATTTAAAAAAAAAGCCAAAATACTCTCTAGTAAAATACATGTGTAGCAGTAAACAAATATTAGTGACTTTTTTACAGATTTAAAAAAAAAAAAAAAGAATAAAATAAAAATTAAGATTTTTTTAAACAAAAACGAATATGATAATTACAAGAAAAAAATAACAAAAACAGAGATACCTAAGTATTTAAAAATAAATTAAAAAAAAAATCATAAAAACGTTGTTTTTTTTCCTTTGTTTCACCGGCATTAAAGAAATAATAATAATAGAAATCAATTAGTTTAATTTTATCTAGCGAGTATAAAAATTAAGCAATTTCTGACCAACTGACTACTTTAGGAAAATTAATAATGAAACTAATAAAATAAAGTTTTTACTTAAAGAGATATAAAAGAATAAAAGAGAGAGAGAGAGAGATAGAAAACGGAAGGGACTTTCTTTCTTGTCTAAAAATGAATACCTACTTTTCCGGCTGCGAGAGATTGAAAATAAAAATAAAGGAACGTCATTTTTTCTTCTAAGTTTTTAATAATATTCGTAAATACTTAGAGACCAATGTTGACAAGAGTCAATACTTTGATTTAAAAAGGAATATAAGTGAAGAGAGGGGGAGAAAAAATAATAACAAACAGTTATTCGCGCGACCCTACCTGCTTCGATGTCCGCCATATTTTTCGAAGTGATGATCACGTGACCTGAGGTGAAAGGAGGTTAAAGCGAAAGAGCGAAACGGGATGATTAAAAAAACTGTTTCTGGAAGGAACGAAACATTTTTTTTTTCTTTTATATTTGATCTATCATATTTTTACTCACAACTAAAGGATAAGCATGCAAACGTTACTTAAAAAAATAAGATAAAATAAAAATGAAACGTAATAAATATGAAATTTTACTCATGAGTAATTATGTACATTGCATCTCGTTCAAGATGAAGTTAGTTTTCTAATTAATATTAAAAGAAAGTGACATGTGTTTCATAAGGAAAACTTTTTTTTAAATGTCATCTGTACTCTTATATTTTTGTTTAATCTTCAACTAACACAATGTGGACAATTTATAAGTGTGGTTTTGAACAAGCTGTCTTCATCCTCTAGTTTAAATATATATATTTATTTCTAAATAATTTTTTAACTAATGCAGTTAACTGTCATCATGATTCTACTAACCTAATATGAAAAATTAAAAAGTAAAAACCAAGGTAGATCCAAAAAGGTTATTATAGGTATTGCCTTATCCAAAATACATTGCTTAATCTTCTATTTTGGCACAGCAAATGTACAACTGGGAGAGATCTTAGCATATATAATGATTAAAAAAGATCTAAATTCCTACTTACTGGTAGAAGTTTAAAGACTTCTTCTAAATAATAATAATAATAATAATAATAAGGGGCACAATTTGATAAAAAGCTAAATTTCTTGAATGTTGATAAAGGATTAATTGCTTGCAAGATCAGCACTCTAACCATTTTTGGAATGATTGATTGATTTGTTTTTTTGGGCTTATCAACCTTTTGAAGGTTAATTAAAGCCAGAAAATATTTTTACGGAGTGAGCATTTTTGGAGTTAATAATGATTTACTTATGCAAGTCCTACTAATTAACCCATAGTTGGGGGAGAATAGGTGGATTTGCACCTTTCCTGTGGTTATTTGTGCGTAAGTAAACATAACAAACCCAACTGGAATTGAAACTTGGTTCTCTGATTTCCAATTCCAAGCTGTTATCCCCATTACACCACCTTCACATCCAAGCTTACAGCAGCTGATATTCACAAGCGGTCACTCATCTAGGTACTGACCAGGCACAACATTGCTTAACTTTGGTGATCATATAAGAACCTGTGTTTCAATGTGAAATGACCCAATTTTAGGAGAACAAGAACTTGAATACATGACTTGGAGAAAAGCTGGATTAACATTATGGCTATTTAAAAAAAGAACTGTAGTCTTGGTTCAAGAATGTAACAATCAAACTCACCCTCATTACCTTCACCCAGCCTTTTTACCAAATCTGTCACATTGTCCTTTGTATTTCCCTGACTGATATGGCTACAGTTTCTCAACTACATGCAAGTAGGCACTTTTCAAGTCAACAAGAGTTTTGTCCCCTGTCACTTACTTTCATTCTCTCAGTGTAAAATTTTCCAGGTCATTTTTCTTCATTTTGTGTCTTAGAAATTTTTTTTTTTTTACAGTAAGGTTCTCCCTGTACAAGGCCTGGGAACCACACAAGGTTGAGGGTTACATTAAGAGGCAGTTTATATGGATAGGAGGGAAAGATAAAGGTTAACCCGAGACAGAGATGTGCAGAGATTTGGTGATATTTGGTGATGCCTGGGGCCAATCCCTTGACTGTATGCCCTTAAGACTCAAGGAGAGGTGGGGAGGCATTGTACTGAGAAATTTAAGAAAGAAAGACATTTTAAATATGGAAAAACAGATGAAACACTTTATTCAAATAAAATATAAACTAAATTTTTATTTCACTCTGTCGCAGGAAAGCTGGGATTCAGTAGCATAGACACTGGTAACACCTTCACAACGAATTCTGGTTTAATACGCAAGGCCGTGTATTACATTGAACACACAAGATTCTTTCTGCTGACTCAACAAGAACTCACCTTTTTTTATACGTTCTTGCTGAGCCAGAGAATTTGCATATTGGGCACACTGTCATCCTCGATCTGACTCATTGACGCATGTGCCTCATCATTCTAGTGCCGGTGCTTGGAGAGTCTACCTCGCTAGCAATTTGCTCGTGCATATAGCTACTCTAGCCCCACTTGGACCTTCGAGGTAATTCTCCACACACACTTTGACTGGATGCACTTCCAATATGGATGCCTGAGACTGCTGCACCATCTGTTCCTCTTCTGCATACTACTAACCCTAGACTTGAACAGGTTAGGAGTGTAGCAATTGGGGAAACATTCACTTGGGAGTCTGTTTCATAGAGTAGTGGTTCATGGGAAGAAGCTGTCTGAGTGGAACTTACTCCTCACCGATGAAATATGGATGGAATGTGGGTGGTGTGTTACAATGTGGGTTGCGTGGCAGGTCCTAGCCATGAAGGTTAGAACTGGTGGAACCAAGGAATGTAGTTTGTCCAAGCACTTTCCATAGAAATAGAAATAAAGCAATAAGAGTCTTGCCACACACTGCTTGTGAAAGAGTGGTTGGAGGGTGGACAATAATTTATCACCCACAAGGACTTTAGAGGGACTTTTGAAATCGAGACCGGAAAGTGAAGACTGGGCAGCTCCTGCCCAAATATGACAATGGTACTCCATTTTTGGCTTGATCTGACTCTTGTAAAGGTAGAGGATAGCACGAGGAGTCAGGTACTTACTGGAGCGGTACAGGGAACCGACCATTTTATCGGTATCTTTAGCGATTGATTGTATGTATGAGATACACTTGAGGTCAGATGTGAGTTTAAGGCCCAATAGTCTCTCAAGGGAGAGTGCATCTTTTAGGAGACATATGTCAAAACACTTTCCATAGAAGTAGCAAAAGAGTAGTGAGAGTCTTGCCATACACTGGTTGTGAGAGAGTGGTTGGAGCGTGGACAATAATTTATCACCCACAAGGACTTTAGAGGGACTTTTGAAATCGAGACCGGAAAGTGAAGACTGGGCAGCTCCTACCCAAATATGACAACGGTACTCCATTTTTGGCTTGATCTGACTCTTGTAAAGGTAGAGGATAGCACGAAGAGTCAGGTACTTACTGGAGAGGTACAGGGAATCAACCATTTTTCATACATCTTTAGCAATGGATTATATGTATGAGTTCCACTTGAGGTCAGGTATGAGTTTAAGGCCAAATAGTCTTTCAAGACACGGAAACTTTCTGGGGGCTCATCTGTTCATTGTGACTGGTGGCAGTTTGGAGTCTAATCTTCAATGATAGAATTTCAGTTGTCTATTTCTGATTAGAAGTATAAGCATCCCTTTTTGTTTTCAGTTTCTTTAAAACTATCTCATTACTCACATGTCCTGTCCATGTTATTCTCTGCATCATTCTACAGCAGTGTTTCTCAACCATTTGCTTTACTTCAGGACACACTTATAGAATAAGTAAAACACTGGGACACACTTTAAATTTTATTAAAAAAAAATTAGTCATGAAATTTTAAAATAAGGGAAATAATAAAGAAGTCTCCTGAAATAGTCACTTATGTGCTATGTGTGATACATGCTTAGGTAATCATGTGTCTTTTGATACATGACTGACAAGGCAGATTTTTTTCCTGCAGTAGGTTGCCATTTCTTTCTATGATAGACCATTTGCCATCCAAAGCTATAGAACCTGGTCTGTCCTGCTATTTACACATAACTGGGGGGGGGAGAAGAAGAGGATTCATACCTTTCCCAAGGATATTAGCACATAAGTGAATGCAACTGATTTAAATGGAATTTGAACTCAGCTCTCCAATTCCTCAATCCAAGCTGCTATCCGTTACTCCACCATGCCTCATCTCCTGAAATAAGCATTTATTTTTCAGACATTACATTGTATATTTAAGTATGCTTATATGAAACCAGTGCTTTGGCAAGTTTTTAAATGCTAATATGTTATAAACATAGTCTCATTTCTTCATCAATGCATTTAATCTTTATGCTTGATTTGTAAGCCATGATCAGCAGAGATGGTGAACATATCTTCTTCCATTAACAATAAACCAATGTCATCAGTTGAAACGTCAATTGATTTTGATATGGAAGCCATGTGCTTGGTGCCTCTAGCTTATTAAAATAAACATTTACTATTCTCTTTATGTGGGGCGCATGTAGGTAATTTTCAGGGCGCACTGTTTCAGAAACGCTGCTCCAGAGGGGTGCCAAGTTTTGGAAGGATGGAATCATGAAGCTACCTCAAAGATGGTGAAAGATCGTGGAACAAAATGGCACATATGTGGTTGAAGAAATCCATGTACAGCCATGTGAATATTGTCTTTGAAATTCACTTTATAAGTTCCGAACTTTAAATGTTAATATGTTATGAACATATTCTCATTTCCTCATCAATGCATTTAATCTTTGATCTGTTTTTGCATTTAATCTTGGTAAATGCAGAAAATCCTAATTCACGGAGGTATGACGTGGAAAATGGCAATAAAATATTCAGTGCTTTACTAGCTACTGAAGAATATTTTTCTTGAATGAAAATCCAAAATTGACACCTCTTTATGCTTGATTTGTAAGCCATGATCAGCAGATATAGTAGCCAACTTCTCTTTTGTTAATGATAAGTCAATGTCATCAGTCAAAACTTTATTACTTAGTTAAGTAGAATTCAGTAAAGCAGGAAACTGGATTAGGTTAGTTAAGGAGTAATGACTACAAAAACAGTATGTCTGTAAGTACCTTCAGATATAGGCACTACTTATATAGAGAGGTTGTCTGCTCGTAAAAATATGTAAAAATTTTCTGGGGAATAATTTTTGTAGATTAGAACTCTTTAGATCTTATTCAAGTCACAACATTTGTCAGATTTCAAAAATATTAATTTTTATCAATTTACAAGGGGTGGGTTCCTGTTCATAATATCAGCACAATGTAAAATTGATCCCAAACTTTTTACAGAGTTATCTGCTCCTAGTTTGTTTGTTTTTTATTTAAGAATATTATGCCTTCAAAATGTGCTTATATCATAAATATCTGCACTTTTTATACTTTTGTTAATTTATGTAAATTTTTGTTCTTTAATTAAAAATGTGCATTGTGGTGATGTTGGCTTTGAAAGAGAAAGTCAGAGAGTCAGCTTCAAATTCCTGTCAGGTTCATTATGTTCACGTACGTGAAAATATATTCAGGAAAGTGTTGTAGCATACCTACAGATGATAATGTGTATGTCCCTATTCACATAAATACAGTAGTAAATACTGTATGTTGGTCTGCAGTTGGAGATTCATCTCCAGCTGTGCTGGTCAAACTCTCTGCCTCCAGGCAGAGATGATTCCCAGATTACCCAGGCTATGTCGAAGGGCAGAGTCCCGTCTTGGGAAACAGCTACCCAACCCCATTTTATATGGGGTCTATGGGGAATTTTTGGCTGAGGCTATAGGCTTGGAAACCCCACATTGAATCCAGCTTTGTGTCACATCTGACCGGATGGGGCGGTTAGTAGATATCCTGCAGTTGGAGATTCGTCTCTAGCTGTGCTGGTCAAACTCTCTGCCTCCGAGCAGAGAGGATCCTCAGATGAGTTTATGTCGAAGGGCAGACTCTCGTCTCAGGAAACAGCTACCTGACCCTGTTTTATATGTGGTCTACAGGTAATTTTTAACTGAGCCTACAGGCTCAGATACCCCACATTAAATTCGCCCATGTGCTACATCTTACCTTGTGGGGCGGTTGGTAGATATCCTGCAGTTGGAGATTCATTGTGGAATTCACTTGACTCACTTCTAGCAGTTGACTACTACTTCTATGCACTGCTGGCGAATCTTATATGTGTTGTTCTTGTTCTAAGTATTATCATTCATTACCAACGTTCGTTTGATTATTCTATTCTGCAACCTTTCTTAGGTTACAACAGAAAGGCATGACTCCATCTCTTCTCCCCGCAGCTATAGGTTGAATAGATTGGCTTCTATAGCCTTGGTTGGCAACCAGTCTACTGAAAAAAGAAATGGCAAGCTACTGCCAGAAAATCTTCTGCCTAGTCAGTTGTAGATCGAAGGAGACATGATCACCCAACTGTGTATCACATATGACATTTAACTGATGGAGGCTTAGAGTAAGCCTTTACTCATCACTCCCTTTAGAGAGCCAAGTTTAAATTAAAATTGAGTTTGTTACATTCAATTACGCACAAAAACTATTGGGGAAAGGTATGAATCCATCTCTACCATCCATACCCCAACCTGCCATGCTGCTAGCTATGGTTTGAATACCAGGAGAGACTGAGTCTTGATTGGCAACAAGACTATCACAAAAAGAAATGGCAACCTGCTGCAGGAAAATCTACCTAGTCAGTCATGAATCGAAAGCGACCAAGCATGTACTATATATGGTGCTTAATTACTGACTGAATTAAAAACCAGGTCCTATTTTCATACATACATCTGTTTGTTCTCTAATGACAAAAAAAGCTGTTTGTTAAAAGATGAAAAAATAACATCTCTTTGCCAAACAATTGCTTGTTTAAAATATTTTCTTAAAATAAAGCATAAAAATGTAAACACTGTTTTGTTCTTTATTTAAAAGAAATCTGTCTTTGTAAAATAAAAAAAAATGTCTGTTTTCATCTGCAGATATCATTGACAGTTTCAAACAACCAGTTTTTATAACTCTGAAGAAGTCAGGGATCAATTTTACTCTGTATCAATATTATAAACAGGACCCCACTTCTAAAATCACAACAAATCAGTATTTTCCAATTCTGAAAAGTGTCATGGCTTAATGAATTTCTGATGCATGCTAATCTACAAAGATTATTTCCCCCTTGAAATTTTCCTATTTTTTACAAGTGGGCTAATAGAATTAGTGGGTCCCTTCATTTCCTATGTTCTCCTCACACCCCATGCCTGTAAAAAAAGAAGATATATTTTTAAATGTTGCTTCTTTGGTGTAAAACAAGAAACACTTCAATTAAAATTCCTTGGGGCACCCTCTTGATTTGGAACTCCTGAGCTCATATTGGGCCATATATAAATCCAACACTAGTCAAGGCCAAACATTTTGTATATTTTTTAACTTTTGTTAGTTGGGTGTTTAATAAACAGTTTCTTCATATGTTGTGGCCTTGTTAGGGCCAGAACTAAAGACACAAAGAGAGGAATTGAGTTAAAGAAACATATTAACAGAAACAGTAATACAAAACATATGTAAACTAGCAAGAATATTCGGTACGACTGTCAGAGATGATTGCTGGAAACTACACTCTTTAAAAGGCAGTACCTACTCTTATTTATAGCTGGGGGAGTCCATGAGTAAATTACCATAACATCATATGAATCTGTTATTTTTAATTCACTTTTTTGTGTTTTTTTTTTTGTTCAGGTGACTCACTAGGGTATTAACTACAGTGGTGACTCAAATTCAACCATTACCTATCATATGTATCCTCAAAATCTACACCTACTTCCTCTTCCACATCCATACAACAACTCCATTCTGTAACCCTCTATCTTGAGTGACTCTTGGGCTTTGTAGTGGGTGAAATAACAGTCTTGCTGATCTGGACCAGACTAAATATTGACTGATGTCATAAGAACAACCCAACAATGTTACCCACCTCAGTCCTCCCCTATTAACAACTAGATTTTTGGCTATCCTTATTGTTAAAATATATATGTTTGTGGGATTACCCCAGCTTGTTTGTCAAGAGACTTTGCAAAACACCTGATAGGTGATGTGGTAATACGCAGTAGAGACATAAACACTTTTTTTCTTTCTCTTTTGCTCTCTCACAGAATGCAGTAGGTACAAGCTGTGTCCAGTATCCTCTCCACTTCAGGGAGAGTCCAGTCTCCCCCACTGAGGAGATAACAGCCAGGAAACTGACTTCATAATTTCTACCTAATCTTCTTCAAACATTATGAACTGGCACTACAGAATAACAATACCAAATAAAAGAAACATTGAGGACTTTCAACAGCAACAACAATTAAAATGGATTTATTAGACTGCTTGAGAATACCAGGTGGTGTAAGCTTGGATATGCAGGTGGTGTAATGGGTAATGGCTTGGAATTGTTAATTATAGAGTAGAGTTCCAATTCCAGTTGTATTCAATGTTTGTTTACAAGATTATAAAAATATTTGATTTTTATATCATTATAAAAATATTGATGTTTATTATTTTTGCTGTCAATTCTTAAAGACAAAGAAAATTTATAAATTCACTTTCATGAGTTTAGGTTTTATTAAAATTCTCATCATCACTTTTTATGTACAAGATATATCACGACAAAACGACACATCTCTCCAACTCAATTTAACTTTCAAAAATCATAGAACCAGGAAACCAGTAAAGTGAGTGTAAATAAATATTCTTAAAAGCTTCAGTTGCATTTTCAACTTCCTTTTCATATATATATATATATATATATATATATATATATATATATATATATATATATATATATATATATGAATAAAAAGAAAGACAGTAAGATATATAATCCTGTGTTCTTGTTATTTTTTATTTTTATTTTTACAAAACAGTGCTCAATGTAAATTTAAATTTACAGAGCATAAATATTATAAATTAACTGATTTAAAATATGTTTTTAAAACCGTGTTTCAAAAATGGAAGCTAAAAACTTTAAATTTAATTATATAATTAAATTAAAAGCATTAGTTCCATTTCATCTTCAAGCGAATATTGGAATATTCATATGGGATATATTATTACAATATTATAATATTCGCTTGATGAAATGGAATTAATGCTTTTAATTTAATTATATAATTAAATTTAAAGATTTTAGCTTCCATTTTTGAAACATGGTTATTTCTCTGTAGTGAAAAAAAACAT
Source organism: Acanthosepion lycidas (assembly GCA_963932145.1). Classification (NCBI taxonomy): domain Eukaryota; kingdom Metazoa; phylum Mollusca; class Cephalopoda; order Sepiida; family Sepiidae; genus Acanthosepion; species Acanthosepion lycidas. Next base: position 48,519,173 of record OZ010604.1, read on the forward strand.
ATTTTAAATCAGTTAATTTATAATATATATATATATATATATATATATATATTGCATATATTATATATATATTGCATATATTATGTATATATATATATATATATATATATATATATATATATATATATATATATATATATATATTATATGTTCTTATATAAGGCTCCTATTCCATCTTACTTTATTTTCTTATTTTATTTTATTTTAAATCATTTTCTTTCCATTGCTATATACTATTATTATTATTACTAATACTTTATTTTATTTTATTTAATTTATATTACGGTATATTATTTTATTTTATTTTATCATGCCATACTTTATTCTTGATATCATTATCTTTAATTAGTTTAGTCATATTATTATCAATAACTCTTTTAATTTTTGGAAAAAAATAGTTTCCTCTGCTTCATTTGTCAATGCACCAAATTTGTTTATTTACATTTTAAAAACCAGTGTCTCCCTAATTTAGAATTTGTATTTCTTATTTCCAACATTATTTTCAATCTTAAATGTTAATCTGGGCTTAAATTCAAATACAAAATTAAACTACAATTATATTTAAATATTTAACTCCAATAACATTCCACCCCCAACAATAATATATTCCATATGAACTAGAAAATTAAAAAAAAAAAAAAATGGTGTCGAACCAAAATATAATTAAGAGTAAAAATAATAAAAAAATAAATATAATTCCTGCACTTGAAAATTGCTTCGGCATGAAACTCAGAGTTGTACAATTAATGTAAGATATTATGTATATTTCTTAATATATATATATATATATATATATATATATATGTATATGTATATTTCTTAATATATATACATATATATATATATATATGTATATGTATATTTCTTAATATATATACATATATATATATATATATATATATGTATATGTATATTTCTTAATATATATATATATATATATATATATATATATATATATATATATAGCTTTGAAGAAAGTGGATGTCATATCTAAGGCACCTTTCGGCCAATTCTTTGTCAAAGATATTCGTTGGCAATATGAATACAAAGACAATAAAATGACTGTGGAGGGAAACGTGGAACTCAACTAAAAGACAAATTTTAATTATATAAATTAAAATCGAACGAGGAGGGTATAGCAATAAATAGTTCCACAAGAGTATATAAAATAGAAAAAAGGGGGAACTCACAAACCCTCCAGCAGACGTAAGGAATGTAAAAAGTGGTCCTTCTGTCTGCACAGACTGGCCTGCTGACATACAATGTAAACGGCTTCAGAAACACGAAGATGATTTATAGATCGAGCACTCTGTAATACCGAAAACCATGTGTCTTCGTACTCGAATATATCAAATAGCTCTGTTACTTAACATTGAGTACTGTTTTTTCTTTCACTATTGAGTAGTTATATGTATTTGTATATGATTGCTCGCTTTTATACCTACTTATATTTAGCCATTTGATTATACATTTATATATATATATATATATATATATATATATATATATATATATATATATATATACTCGACTCTCCTGTTGAATATGATGTATGAGGCTCAAGCAGATCAGTTTCCAAGAAACCGACAGCCCCACACCAGCACATGAGATTTGATTATAGTAGTGAAGGTTTCGTGCAGGACCATCTACATTTTTTGAGGGGCCGAATACAGAGACCTGGTGCACTATGTGACACAAGGTCACCAAACGACCCTCCGCAGGTTTGAATTCAGAGTTGTCCTTCTCCTAGACTAGTTGCCATCCAAGGCTATAGAACCCAGCCTGTCCTGCTATTTACCCATAAATGGAGGGAGAAGAAGAGGATTCACACCTTTCCCAAGGCTATTAGCATATAAGTGAATGTAATGGATTCGAATGGAATTTGAACTCGGCTCTCCGATTCCTCAATCCAAGCCGCTAATCATTACTCCACTGTGCCTCCTTTTATTTATATATATATATATATATATATATATATATATATATATGGTGTCTATAAAGTTTGTATGCGCTTTAAAAAATTTATAACTTTATTTGTATTTGCGATAGAAATAATTTGTAAAAAGGATTAGAAAGAAGTAAATCTATATTTTTTTAAGGTTTTATTGAAATTTTATTTAAGTTTACACATGTCCTCCATCATTAGCAATACAAAGGGTAATACGATTTTGCAGTTCATGGAAAACATTTGCCAACTGATTTACAGTAATGCCTGAAATCAAATTAGTTATTTTAGCTATACTTAAAACTAGGTACATTAAAATTTATAACGTTTTTTACAGATTATTTTATCACAAATACAAATAAACTTATAAATTCTTTAAAGTGCACATGAACTTTATTGACGCCCTGTGTATATATATATATATATATATATATATATATATATATATATATATATAGGTATAAAGGGTAAAAAAAACTCTCAGCTGTCAATGTGCTTCATACTAATTTCAAGCAAATTGTTGCCCTGGATAGAAATAACTGGCGATATATCTGAGTGGTATGAGAAACTTTCAAATCAGTCATATTGACCGACTAAGAGATGAAAGACAATGGTAAAAAGTATCAGCAAATATTCCTGTTGCTATATCCTGAGATCCTTGCTGTTGTACAATAGGTGGACTTGTATGCAGCACACTAGCAAGAATGAAGTGTTACATACAACGTAAACATAAAAACTAGATGAGGTTGTCAGGTCCTCATGTGTCAAAATTGACGAGAGAGTCCATCATATATATATTGTTATGAACCCTCATCTAATTTTATTCTAAAATCAATGCTAAAGTTTATATTTTAGAAGTACTCTGAATGAGGAGCGAGTACTTTCAGAAAGTGTGAAAATGAAAAAGAAATAAAGTGAAATTGACAATTAATTGAGGGAACTTGCATGTATCTGAGCAAAGATTATGTATCCTATGAAAAGCACACATTTTCTTTCTTGGTCACATGATAGCATAATGATTTGTATGGATACTATCTAGACATTACAGTAATCTTGAATTCTTTGAGATACGGCAGAAAAAGGTCGGGTTGCTCACACATATAAAATCCATATTTGGAAGTCATGGGTCATGTGCCAAAATCAAGGCATGAAAATAAAGACTGCCACCAAGTCAGTCCCTCTTCAGAATTCAAACTAAATGGATGTACAGCTAAACTTGCTATGATCTGCTATGAATTTGGATGTGCAGAATTGATAGAAATCTATTTCAGGTTTCTGAGCTGAAAATATTCAGTAAAGTGTTGATTCAAAGAAATCAAACTTCGCTAAAAGAAGCAGATACAACGAAACAAAGAAAGATACATTATCCTGAGAGCCAAAGAAAAGAAAGATTCGACTTATTCTTTACTCAACCCCTGGACAAAATGAAAAAGAAAAAGAAAGAAAGGAAACCAAAAAGAAATCCATTTCACAGATAAACTTTCTACTTAGCAAGGAGAAGATAAAAGATGAAAAGAAATACAAAAGAAAAGAGAAACATATAAGAGACATTAAAAGAAAAGGAAGAGAAAAAGAAAAAGAAAGACTTTTTCAAATAACAGATAAGTCCTTTGTTTCTATTGCCTGTTTTATCTTCGCTCATTTTGCCTATTTGTCATTTCTAATTTCATGCAAGTTTGGCACAAGGTTGTTTGTCAATATAATATTTACATTTCTGAAAAGATAAGTCCTGCCACCATTGTTTTCTCTCATTGTTTTATTTTACCCCGTTTTTCATCTTTTAATATACCCCAACATATTTAATCCCAATTTGTATATTTTAGTAATAAAATGGTTGTTATCCCTATACCTTTGCCTTCTGTTGTTTGTCACATACCATGTTTGTTCATTAATTGATTCCATTTAGCTCGGACATGTTTGATCAATCAAGAAAGGACCATTGGTAAAAGAGTTCATGATTTTATATTATATGTTACTTGCCTCTTACTACCACCCTAACAGTAAAAGAGGGTGTTAGTACATAATAGTATATATATATATATATATATATATATATATATATATATATATATATATATATATATACATATATATATATATATATATGAAGAAACATAGTTTTAAGGTGTGCTATATTTATGGGATAAAGTGCTCAATATCAGAGATAGAGCGCATGTAAATATAAATATATATAAAAGTGAACATTGAAGTCAACACTCAGAGGCGACATTGCATCCAGCAATCCTGTTGACTTCAATGTTCACTTTATATATATATATATATATATATATATATATATATATATATATATATATATATATATATATATATATATATCCATAAAAGAGTGACAAAGACAGCTGTACAGAGATAAATATCAAGGTCGATTTATTTCATATATAAATTCTTTTTAACAAAAATTTAAAAAGAAATTTTAAAAAACAGTAATCTCCCTTTATGTTTGCAGATCATGTCTATCAGAGACAGAAAATTTTAATTTTTATTATTGCATTATTCCAAAATTTTAACATATCAGCAGATAGCTATTAATGTCAACAACTGGGCACAAATAGTTATTAATTAAAAAAATTAGTAATTAATGTATAATATCCATAACTACATGTACAAGAATGTCGTTTTTAATAAGAGTTAAAAATAACTATAAATATATAAAAAATGCATATATTGTCGAAAATTCCTTTTTCCACTATATATCTATTTGTGATATGTTCTAATGTTTATTACCTAAACAATAATAATACTGAATAAATTTTTTTAAACATTAAAGTATATTTAATCACATCCCTCTAATAGTTGTGATTTGTTAATATAAAATAATATTCCTAACTTTAAATAAAAATTAATACTTTTTTCATATAGTTTTATGTCCATCTATTTTAATATATTTTTTTTGTAACAAATACCATTAATCCCTGTTTATTTAAATATAAAATAAAATATTTATCCCAGTTTATTTTTTATATGTAAAATAAAAATCCTTTCTATTTTAAATGCAACATATATTTTTAAAATAAAAAAAAAACTGTAATCTCCATATTACTGTGGACTGCGCCAACATTGTGTTAACCAGATATTTTTATTAAAATTTAAGTTATATAATGCTCAGCCTCTACCAGCACCTGAAGATTGTGTTGTGCATGAAACTCTAAATCATGCTACCAGTGAGGGATAATATGTATATTTATTAATATATATATATATATATATATATATTAGGAAATGGACAAAGTCCGACAATTATTTTTAAGACATTTTTATGATCATACATTCTTTTTATACATACAAATATTTAAGAAAATGCTCTGTTTTATAATAAACAGTATTAAACAACATGTACCGGCTTGAATGTCTGAGAAATTTTCATAGGAAATATTCATCCTCCGACAGGAATCAAACCTGTATCCTATACGGAACCGTTATATAGCCTGACGTGCCTTAACCAATTTGGCCACAGATGAGCGTTCGGTTAGCAAGGTCGATTTTACTGTCTTTAAACTTCAATCTTCCATGAATCATGTACATTCATTTCTGCTCATGACGAAGGACAAATATTTTCTATGAAAATTTCTCGGACATTCAGGCCGGTAAATGTTGTTTAATACTGTTTATTATAAAACAGAGCATTTACTTAAATATTTGTATGTATAAAAATAATGTATAAACATAAAAATGTCTTATATATATATATATATATATATATATATATATATATTTATATATATATATATATATATATATATATATATATATATATATTATATATATATATATATATATATATATATATATATATTGTTTTTGTATACACATATATTGATTAAGTAAGGAACAAGCAGGCAAATATTTATAAATTTTCTCTAGAATTAAACACATGACACCCACAAAAATTGATACAAAGACATATACCTACATAGATACTAAAGCCATAAAAATGAACACATGATGTTTACCCAAACAATGAAAAGAAAGCAACATATAATTAAAAAATCATTACCCCAGTGCTTCAGAGAATCCAGGTGAATCAATGATATCTCTATCTATAAAAGGCAGGATGTGTGTGTGTGTGTGTGTAACGAATGCATGGCCACAATTTGACGGATTTGCACCAAAATTTACATGTACATGCTCCAAGTTAGCAGGAAGGCCAAGACTGACTTTGCATTTCCCAACTCCCATCGATAGTGGAAATAATCAATTTTTTCATGCTTCTACGGCAGTTTTCATGTAGTTTGCAGCCATTTTCTACTGGCCAGAATGAGTGCCTATAGCTGGCTGCCACGAATAGGCAGGAAGATTCTATTGGCCAGTGTGAGAGCCAACAGCTGACTGACATGAATGTTAACTAGCATGCTAGCATGCAAAAAATTCGATAGCTGCATTTGTCACAAGTGGGAAAAATTTAAATCTGCATGGCACTTTACTCCAATTGGCTCATTCGCTTGCTTAAACTCAACGATGATTCTGATTCCGCAGAACTGGGTTGGGTGTGAAAAAGTATTTGTTGTTAACATTCTTTTTTCATTCGGTTTTTCCAGTTACGAGTCCTTTCTTAAAGCTGATCGTTTTGTGTTCATTTTGTTTAGTTCTTTTTTCATAACAGATTTAATGTTTAGTATAGAGCTTAGAAAAAATTTGCGGTGTGAGATAGGCAAGAAGTAAGGCATGTAGCAACATCAGCACGGCAAAGGGCACTCCTTTAAAGGCAAGGAAGGGCAAAAATATTTTAAGTCAAGTGATAGCAATTGCTGTATGAGTCGTACGATTTTTGAATCAAGCATGGTCAACGCCGGGCCATGCTGCCAGTTTTTTTATAATTGAATTTACTTCAATCAAGACAGTAAAGCCACTAATACAGTTGACCTCAAGCATAACCATCTAGCCACCAATTGCAGATCTGCTGTTCACCCAATATCAGTGGCTGCCATCAACATGTAAACACATGCTTGACCCAGCTGTGGCTAGGATGTGTATGTGTAGGAAAAGACCATATCTCTGGTAGATATCTAAATACCCTTCCTATCTCATATTTTCATTAATCTCTATGATGACAACAGATCATTTGGAATTTGTATGACTAGAAGTGCAGGGAACAGAAAAACTCATTCTTTCATATGACAATGCAAGACATCATTACTTGTATCAAAGCCAGGAATAAATAAATTCTTTAAATTAAGTATTATTTCATCCTCTATATTCAGTTAATATCTCTGACTACCATTTGTCTAAATTGATGAAGCATTTTCATCATACAAAGAATCCTCCACAAATTTCTTGGTGGGAATTGGAAAAGGTATTGATTTGAAACTCAAGATATGTCACAAAAAATTCTATCCAGTTATTTTAAAGGTCAGTCAGTTATTTGCCATGCGTGATACATACTTAGGCGATCATATATCTTTTGAAACATGACTGACAAGGCAGATTTTCTTTTCCTCAGTAGGTTGCCATTTCTTTCTGTGGGAGACCAGTTGCCATCCAAGGCTGTTTTAAAGGTAATTGTGAATAAAGTGAATATGCCTTTTATTTCATAATTATTGACATCAGCATATTTTTTGTTGATGTGAGGATATTTGAAATTTTAGAAAACTCCATATACTCTGACTTTAACCTTCGAATAATGGTACTTTATGACTTGATATTTCAAAGTATATCCAGCATGAATTCTTTACATTGTAAATAAAGTCATTTCATTGAAGCATTTAGTTTACTTATGTTCCAAATACCCATATTTGATGAGCATTTATAAAAAAAGATAATAGGTAAAAGAATAACCCTGCTAAGTTTCAAAAAATTTAAGCCATTATTTGGAACTCTGTGGTATTTTAAATTTGACAGACAAAAAAGCTCCCCCTCCACTTTTCACAACTCCAAAATAACTGATAATATATGAGAAGGCATCAGTATATAAAACCTTAAGTTGTAGGGGTTACAATAAGTAGATATAGTTGGAAAAAGTTTGAAAAAAATTGAGGTTGACCCTTTTGCTTTATTTAGCATAGGGATCTGTGCAGGCAAAATGGCACCAACCTTCCATGATCCAATGCTGATGTTGTTTGGTCTAACTTAGGTACTGTAATCAATGCTGTAGTGTTAATAATTGCATCCTTTTAGGTTGAACACTACAAAACCCTATGGAATACCATGTACACTTTACAGTGCGTTTACTGATGGTTTGAGCGGTAAGAGTATTGAATTGGGATGTGATTTGTTGTGATGATCCTTTGTCAGTCACGTCACGTGGTTGAGATAAACACCCAGTTGTGGAGCAAGCTAAGTGAATAGTATTATTTATTGTACTATGTACAAATGTGGCACAAGGCCGAAATGGGGAAAGGGGGAAAGGATGGTCATCTTCTGTCTTAACTTTAAACTTAGCTAACCGCAATCACTGACCCAAACACACAATGTTCCTTTCACCAAAACAACACATCCATTACATACCATTCTTACTACATCCACCAAAATGCCTCAGAGACTCTATGAAGTTCTAACTAGTCCCCATATATACAATTCATTGTCTGTGGGGGGAAGGGAATAAAATAACATCTAAAAAACCCAATGAATATTTACAATGAATAAAAGTCTATATACAAGAAACTAAACAAAAATTTTGTTAGTAGTAAAACCCCCCACAGCCCTAACTGTGGTAGAAACATCAGTTAACTGGACGAAATCAATGTGGGACTTAAAAAATATATAAAACATTCGTACAATCCATGCACTCGCTACAAACACACACTCAATCAAACACAACAACAAATACGAAAGACACACTCGAAACGAAAAGCGCCCCGCACCCACCAGAGAACTGATATCACTAACCACCTAACGATGGGAGGGATGGGGAATTAAACAAAAGAAGAAAAAGGGCCAGAAATAAAAGGGGGCCAATGAGCATACACACCCTAGCTAACATGAAAAAAAAGAAAAGGTAACTAAAACAAAACCGACCTAAACAAACCTATACATGGGAGGGGTTGACAATGTTCACCCCAGTAATCCCTAAATTCTTAAAACCTAACCGGCATCAAAAAGCCACTCCAAGTCAGCACCTTTCACTCTGCAGAGACGCGCAAGACTTACCCACCTTTCGCCAAATTCCAATGGATGGAGTCGCTTCCTTTCCGTCCTGATCTTGACTTTAAGCTGATGCTTAAAGAACAAGATCAGTTGGGAAGAGGTAAACTTCTCGTCCTCATGGAATTCCTTCTGCCGCGTCGTCCATATCACGACTCGCATAACCCCCAGTAAGCAAAGGAACACATAGTGCTCAGCCTTAGTCAACGGCGGTACTATATTGCTACAGACGGAACTGGCCTCGAGGACAAAGAACTTTCAGCGCAACATGCGAACCATGATATCTTCAACGAACTTGCACAACGGGGCTACGACACTACAATGAAAGAAGGCGTGACCTAGGGTCTCCACCTCCCCACTGCAGCGAACGCAGTTTGGCGACTTTGCCAAACCCGCTGCGACCCAGAGGGCCCCTCGAATCACCAGCCAGGTGAGTGATGCCTCAGGGTTAGTGAGACATTTCAACCCGGGCGCCCAAGGCCATATGCAGTGAGCCTCCCGCTTCGTCAGACCGAGCTCGCCTATCAGATCATCTTGAACGTTCGCCCTAACTAACACCTGATATAATGCCTTACGAGACAACGGCTGGACGTCGGAGAGGCCACCCTTCGCCCGTAAGAGTCGCTTGAGGGCAATCCGACATTCACGATAGAAAGAGCCCTCGCCTCGAGGATTACAGCCGGCCTCCTCCTCACACGAGCGCACATTTCTCAAGGATGGAAAATGTTTATGGACGTCTTCCTTCCAGAATTCGCCGTTCTCATCCAGTTGCATACATATCCGGTCTAGATAAGTAATGCGAAGCGTATGTCGACGAGTCTCAACGCAAGGCACCCCCAGACCGCCATCAGAGAGATGGAGGTAACAGATCTCGCAACTAACCATGGCGGCCCTGCCTCCCCACAAGAAGGAGAACAAGAGCCTTACAAAAGCCAATAAAGTGTTAGACGGGAGTGGAAGCACGGAGAGTCGTTAAAGGAGAATCGGGTAGATGTGCGAGGCACATACTTCCGCCATCCCCTTCAAGGAAAGATTCCTCCGAGTCCACAGACGTACTGCGAGCTCGGCCTTCTCTTGCACCTCCGATCAATTCATTTCCAACGGGAGGTCGGGACCGAACCAGACGCCGAGTATCTTGACCGGCCCGTCCGTCCAGAGGAAAGGTCCGGAAAGAGAAACTCCCCTCCACGAATCCAACCGCAAGCCAACAGACATCGCGGTTGATCTTGGCCCCTGTCACCATCTCATAACCCTTGATTTCTTTGCTGACTTCGTTAATTTCGGCCCTACTCGACACCAGAACCGAAACGTCATCAGCATAGGCGGAGTACCTGGCCGAGGTGGTAGCACCAGGTAAGGAAATTCTGCGAAGGACAGGATTCGTCTTCAACTTACGCAGGAAAGGTTCCAACGAAAGAACGTAAAGCAATGGAGACAACGGACAACCTTGACGAATGGAGCGAGACAAAATGAAAGGTTTCGATCTTACTCCATTCACTTCTACCAGCGCACCGGGGGACGCATACAGCAGTCGGATTCAAGTGCGAAAGTCCGGCCCGAAACCGGCGGCCGAAAGGACAGCCTCCAGAAACCGATGGTCAACCCTATCGAAAGCCTTGGACTGATCTAAATTGATCAGCGCGACTTTCTCGATGATCAAGCGTACCAAATGAAGGTTGTCCTGAATAGTCCTGCTCTTCACAGCACAAGTCTGCTCGGGACCAATCAGACTAGAGAGGACAACCTGCAAACGGTCAGCTAAGACCTTGGCTAAAATCTTCAACTCTGTATTTAACATCGTCAAAGGCCGATAATTATCTACCCCATCCCCACCGTCTTTCTTCTTGCGAAGCAACTTGATCACACCCCTGGTGAAGCGTTGAGAAATAGACCCCTGCCTCATCCAGTTGTTGAAAATCAGTGCCAGCAAAGGGACAAAGACGGGCGACTGCCTCAAGTACATTTCATAGGGAAGACCATCTAATCCCGGAGTCTTGTCCAGGCCAACCTGCTTCAGCGCATCCCAGATCTCAGACTCTGTTATGGGACCCTCGCACCCAGCCGCTTCAGCCGCCTTAAGGCGGGGAAAGTCGGCTAAATAGACATCGAACCGAGCAGGGCTCAGACCGGTCTCCCTGGCAAAAAGCTCCTGAAAGTAGTCACGAAAAGCCTCGAAAATGCCCGCGTCTGTAGTCACAGTCCGCTTGTCCGGCAATGTGACGCTCGCGATATGCCGACTAGATGCCCTACGACCTTCCTCTGAACGCAATGAAGCGGCCATATTCGTAGCCTCACAAGACATTCTTTTTATCCTAGCCCTAACTACTAGAGCTTGATCCTTCTTGATAAGCAAGGAGGCCACCTCCGCCTTAGCTAAGGCTATGTCCCCACTATCACGGGATTTTATCGCCCGATCTACTTTGGCCTCAAGAGACTTTTGCGCTGCTAGCCCTGCTAGATTGAGTCGTCGACTAAAATCAGCAGCAAAAGACCTAAGTTTTGATTTCAAAGAGCCCCACCACTTATTCCCAACCACAGCACCCGACAATTCCCGCTGTAACATTAGTAAAAGCTGGTCCCGGAAATCTTGCTCACCAAATAATGATGAGTTCAATTTCCAGTAACCAGCTATCTTAACCCTAGGCTTATCTAAGTTTACCCGAACCCGGACAAGCCTATGATCCGAGTAAACTATAAAATGGAAACTTGGACATTCTAAGAGCCCTACTTCGACTCTCTTAACTAGAACTCGGTCGATGTAGCTTGCGCTAACCACCGTATCCGTGCTGCCGGCCCTAGTCCAAGTCTATGCTACCTCCCGGGGGTACTAATTTCGGTACTTATCGACGAGATCAAATCCGTCGATAAAGTCCCGAAATGATTTCACATCCGGATTGTTAGTACCCGGTTTTTGCCCTATACGATCTATATCGGGACCGAGGACGGCATTCCAATCACCCGCTAGAACTACCGAACGAGAAGTCGTCAAAAACAGCTCGATCTGCCGAAACAAACCAGACCGCTGCGTGTGGTCATTGGGCGCATAAACCCCAATGAGACGAAGAGCCTTATCCTTTATGATAACATCCAGCACGCAAAGCCTGCCCGCCGAATCCGCGAAGACAAGAGCACATACCGTATCCAGATACTTGCTCACAAGCCAGGAAACACCCCTCTAGCGTCCATCAAAACATGCTGAATAGAGGACGAACCTCTTAGACAGAATGTCCTCATGGTCGCGAGATAAAAAGCGGGTCTCCTGTACACAACATACATCTACCCCGAGGCGCTGAAGATCGCGATCGAGCCTCGCCCTTCGAGACTCCGACCTCAGGCCCCGGATATTCAGAGTTGCTAACGAGAGTGCCATTATCAGACCTAATTAGGGTTGGGACACTGATTTGAACATGGTCGGGGTAAGGATACCGACAGCCTCTCCCATAGACCAATGGCCCATCTCAGTCTTGATGATACCGTCTTGGGAGAGACCGCCTATATCCCAGGGAAATGCCAGTTTCAATGCTCTGTAAAGGGAGGGGTGGACTAAAACTGGGACCCTCCCTGCACAAAACCTTTTCAAATGATTCAGTTTATCACTTTCGGCGATGGCAATTGGAGGAAATATTTTATATGAACTAATCGCCTCCTCCAACATGGCCCATACTTGACGAGCTCCGGTTCCTGTTCTTATTACCGTGAGAACTCTCTGGGCATTGGGAAAATTATGAGGGTCTTCAACGTCTTTGTCTGCATACTGCCTTATCGAGAGAAGGTACTTCAAATCTTTGATTCGGTTCCCGTAGTCTCTGGCCTTTTCAGCCTGGGCCGGGGAAATCCTCCCCTGTATAATAACTGTGTTTTGCCGTTTTCTTTTTCTTTTTTTTTGTGTCCTGTGTAGGACTTCTCTGCCTTTTTGGTGCGGGAGGGGGCATTTCAGGGTTTTTAATAGGGGAAGGACTGGGAGTATAAAGAGGGGTATATGAGGATTTTTGTTTATACGGGCTGGTATCTCTACTGGGGGGAACAGCTTTAACGGGTGATGATAAAGGGGTGGAAAGTTTCTGTGGGGAAGGATGTTTTGGAGTCGCAGGTGGGAACAAGGTAGATGGCGATGAGGGAGTGCCTTTTTTAGTCTGCGATAGCCTCTGCTTGTCTAGTTTATCTTTTAGCTGCTTTATCTTTTCTGATTTTGCAAATCCCGTGTCATATTTTTGTCGTTTCTCTCTCAAAATCTCGTTAACGTTGACAGTGGGAGTGGGGCTGTACGTGTTTTTTGCCCTTGGGGCCTCATTGGACTGAGGCCCCGCTGTCTGGCGCTTCCCTCTGGCCTTACCAGCAACCAGACACCCCCCCCCTTCTCCACAACTGCACTAGCAGCTGGCGAAGGATCTTTGGGGAATGTGTCCTTTGTGCCAACCGGAGGTTTATCCGACCCGGCCCCGGAAGCTGGGATGCCCATTACAGGCGAGGCGGAAGACAACGACGCGGTCAGAGGGGAATCTTGGTCGACTGGCGCCTGACTTCCAGAGGCCTTCTTCTCTGGGCAGGAAGAAGAGAGGTGACCAGTCTCTCCACACTTCCAACACACCGGTTTGCGACCGGTCACAATGACCGGCAGCTTCAAATGCCCTACTACCAGACAGTTTGGGATGGAGCGGAAGGCCTGTTCGTTCAACATTATATCGAAACTCCACCCCCTTTCAGGCTATCGCAAGAAGCACCCAGAATCTCGCCATACTGCGACAGGAACGCAGCCATGTGCTCCCCCATAACCTGCCACACTGGTCCTTCTTCGCCCTTCATACTCCGTGCGCAATATGAAATCTTTTGTAATCAAGTCACGACTTGAAGCAGCGACACAGTCTTCCGGTGTGGGTAGCAATACGTCCCACATGAAGAATTTGGCTGCATTAACAATTCTAAGGGGTTTAAACACCAGGGACTCCAGTGATTTTAACACTGTGTCTTTTGTCGAGCGACAAAATTTGCGCGAACGCTTATCCACGACAAAGACCGACACAATTCTTTTTTCAATCTTTCTTAATTCTTGGGCGTCTTCCAAGAGTCCACTTTCCACGGCAAGGTGAGCGTAACTCTTGGCTCGCTCCAAGAACTCCGCAACATTGGTTATGCAACTCAGTGGGGATAAGAGGGCAATTCCCCGGCCTCTGCATTCTTATTTTTCTTCAGTTCGCTTTCGCCATTCTCGGCTTCCTTGCTTTCAAAATTTTCGCTCTTTTTAGCCTCTGAGGTCTCCGCAGCTTTTTTAAGGGTATTCACCATTTCTTCATTCGATGGAATTAGAAAAGGGTACTCATTAGTCTCATTTTTATCGGGTTGGTGTTTTTTGATGGAGAACAAATGCTTTTTTGCTGTTCTTTTAAAATCAGGGATTATTGGTTTCTTTTTTTTAATAAAAAAGGACGGCACTGTTCTTGTTTTTTTTTCCATTTTTAAAGGAGGAAAGAGAAGGGGAGGGGTGGTAGGAGAAAAGGGAAGGGGAGGGGTAGTAGGAAAACGTTAAAAAAAGTGGGGGTGGAAAAAGTAAATAGAGTTTCACTTATCAGCGAGACAACAAATTTAACTAGCAAACAAAGGTCGACAGACGAAAGTTAAACAGAAGGACGTATAAAAAAATTGAAAAAGACGAAAAAAAAAGAAACAAGTTTCTCTTAAAGGAAAAACAAATTTAAACAGATAAAACGAAAACGCAACACAAATGGACAGACGAGAAAAAGTGAACAAGGTTCACAAAAACGAAGAAGGAATAAAAATTAAAAGGACAACAGACAAGAAAGCAACAAATTACACAATAAAACGAAAAGTTATAAACGGAAAAATAAAAAAACGCTATACAAAATAAAATACGAAACTAAAAATGTGACAATTTACAATATGGCTGCCGATAAAAAACGGTCAACCCAACAACAAAAAAGTTAAATAAGGAAAAAGGACAGAAATTACAAATTAAACACAAAATTTAAAAACAAATATTATACACACGTAATTAACAGAAAAAACGCAGAACTTTTACGGTTATTTAAATGAAAAACAGAAACAATTAACACGTAATAAATAAATAAAGGGGGCGGGGAAGTTCGGACGAGAAACGTAAAGACGAAAAATAAACAGATAAACTCCGGGGTGAGGGCACGGGAAGAAAATAGATTTAAAAAGCAAAAATAAAACGTAAAAGAAAATCAAAACGTTAAATAAAAAAGGAATAACTAATAACAAAAATGAAGTAACGGTAAAAAAAAAAGGAGAGGGTAAGGAATTGAAACGGAAAAAATCAAAAATTTAAACAATAGTCAAAAAAGGAACGTTAGAAAAATGAAAAATTTAACAAAAAGTCAAAAAGCAACGTTAGAAAAACGGTAAAAATAAATCAAAACTTAGCTAAATTAAGGCAGTCAAAAGTTTTTTAAAAAAATCCTCTGAGAGACAGAATAAACGTCTAACACGGTCAGACAAGAATATTATGTGACTAGTAAGCTAAGTGAATAGTAATTCAACCTTGAGAAAGAGAGCTATTTATGGTCCCATGGAGCATCTCATTGTGCTGAAGTGGGATAGTCCATTGCTTGGGCTGTGATTGGCTGCTGGTACCTGAGTGGAGGTATTTCTATATAAATACCAGCTTGATTCATCAGTTAGTTTGCAGGGTTTGTATTGAGTTACAAGCTGCTTTATTTTTGTCTGCCAGCTGGACGCTAGCTGGGACCCTTACGCCGGTAAGTGCTGTTTATTGTATTGTTATTCTACAGGAATACGATAAACTACATCCGTGTCCTGGATATGATGATAAAAAACATCTGCAACCTGGGTATGACGATAAACTACATCTGCGTCCTGGGTAAGACGATAAACTATGTCCAACAGCAAGGCCTCTGATAATACGTTTTTGAAAAAATAATATTACCAGCTATACATTTTTTTTTTGAAAGAACTGTGTTGCCAGCTATAATTTTTTGGAAAAAAAATATTACCAGCTATACATTTTTTGAAAAAATAATATTACCAGCCATACGTTTTTAAAAAAAATAATATTATCAGCTATACGTTTTTTGAAAAAATAATATTATCAGCTATATGTTTTCTGAAAAAATAATATTATCAGCTATATGTTTTTGGAAAAATAATATTACCAGCTATACATTTTTGAGGAAAAAAATATTAACAAAAATAGATTTTTGACAAAACAAAAATATTACCAGGAAAAACAAAAAAATATTGTCAGCATTAAATGACCCATTGAGGTTGATATGCCATAAAGTAAAACAAACCAAACCAAATCTTTGTCAGTCAGCAGCAGTTCCATTCTTGCATCACCTGTGGATAACTGTAGTTTTTATGTACTGCTGATGTCCATTTGGAATTCAAACAATCCTGGTATACTCTTGGTATTGTTGCTTGAGAAAAGCCTAGAATAGTTGCGACATCAGAGACAGATTGTCCCATCTTTCTTATCTCAACATTATAAAAAAAAATGTGTTAAGTTCTTACCGCATTTCATTAATTACTACACTCCCTATTTACTTATTACACCCAATATACAAGGTAATCGTGCCCTATATATATATATATATATATATATATATATATATATATATTAAAATAATGAGAAAGAACAGTCTGATTTATAATTTAGTGTTCTTATTAATTATTTTTATTTTTAAGAAACAATACTCAATACAATTCTGTAGAGCAAAAACATTATAAATTTACTAATTTAAAACTGTGGTCCCATTGCTACACAGGAATTACCGTGTTTAAAAAACAGAGACTAAAACTTTAAATTTAATTATAAAATTAAAATCCTTAGTTCTGTTACATTCATGAATGGAACAGAACTTAGGTAATTCCTGTGTAATGATGGGACCACAGTTTTAAATTAGTAAATTTATAATATATATATTTAAGACATTTTTATGTTTAACGTTCTTAGATAGATACAAGTATTTAAGTAAATGCTCTGTTTATAATAAACAGTATTAAATAACATTTACCGGCCTGAATGTCCGAGAAATTTTCAAAGAAAATATTCGTCCTTTGACAGGATTCGAACCTGCATCCTATACGGAACCATCATTTACGCTGACGTGCCTTAACCGACTCGGCCACAAAGGAGCGTTCGGTAAGTAAGGTCGAATTTACTACTTATAAACTTCAATCTTCCATGAATCTCGTACATTCATAACTGCTCATGGCGTATCAAATGTAAACAAATGACGTCATACATTATATATATATAATGAAATGGAGTAAGTTTAACAATTATTTTAATATATTGTTATACGTTATTTACAAAGACACATGTTTAAGTGGATGTTCTGTTTATAATAAGCAGTATTAACAACATTTTTGGGCCTGAATGTCCAACAACTCTCATAGAGAATATGCATCCTCTGACTGGAACAGTCATATAGTCTGACATGCTATGCCAGTTTAGCTATGAAGGTTGCATCTGGTTCGCAAGGTCTAATTACTGCTTATAAACTACAAACTTCCCATGCTTTCTGTCAGAGGATGCATATTTTCTTGGACATTCAGGCCAGTAAATACTGTTTATTATAAACAGAGCATTTACTTAAATATTTGTGTCTATATAAATAATATATATATATATATATATATATATATATATATATATATATATATATATATTCAGTGTATTAGCACTTCAATTTAATACTAAGCCGACAACGTTAATTGATCAGGGGAATTAACTTTTATCATTCTTATGATGTAAGGGAAATAAGCAGGATTACAACTTTTATTATCTTCTATGTGTTTTGGATTCCATCACGACGTGGGCGATCATGGATCCCTACAATTTTATATCGTTTGTAACACTTGGTAAACTTTTCTTTTTTTTTTTTTTTTTGGGTATTTCTCTTAATCCTGGTAGTGCCAACCCAAGCTCGTTCTCTTTTTTCTATGTGCCTTATCACTTCAGGACGTGGCAATCATGGCTCTCCACAATTTCCTGTCCTTTGTAGTTCTCAGTTTGTCTCTTGCTATCTCTTCTAATCCTTGTTCTGCCAACCATTTACACAAGCTTGTTCTACTTTTTTTGTGTGCCATGCGATCATGGCTCTCCACAACATTACATCCTTTGTAGCTCTTGGTAAAGTTTGTTTTTGTTATCTCTCCTAATTCCAGTTCTGCCAACCATTTACACAATCCTGTTAGGTAGGTTATAAGCAGCTTTCCTCAGTCCCTCTTGCCATCAATATGTCCCGTGAGTGCCAAATTTTCTAAGCCCCTTCTCCGCACTACATGCCATAGAAATTTTGACTGTCTTTTTCCGATTGTAAGTATAATTCAAAAATTAATTAGTAAATGCTCAAAGGACTTGTAGAGGACCGTGTGGGGTAAGTGTTGTTGAATTGGAAACACGTGCGTTTATTTCCTGCCAGAAGAAGGTCCAACTACAAGAACATGGCGGACGCAAGTTGAGTCCAACCGAAGATGTAAAGAAAACAAAAAAGACCGATATATATATATGTTAACAAATATATGTATTAAACAACAAATTTACAAGTAACAAAGACACATATTTGTGTTTGTGTGTGAACGTAAAGAGTTTGTATTTTGGTGAATGTTCGTACGTACGTGTGTGTGTGTTCAATGTTCACGGCGTCTCCCACAAATGGGAAGACGCTTATCTTTAGCGAGAGCTTACAGACTTATCTAATTGAGCAACTCCAGAGATTCCCGTAACAATGCTCATCCGGATCACAGGATCTAATAAATCTATTGAATTATTACCAGATATCAAATTTTTGCACCTGACAAAACAAACAATGGCCGTAGTCACCAAAAGACAGTTTCCGTTAAGAGCTGGAATATAAATTATCTTCTTAACAGGAAAATATGATGACCTGTAATGAATTCGACCACAATTTGTTTGAGAGTATAATTATGATATGTTAAATAGTTCAATAATTTTATTAGATCAGTGAGTGTTGTTACATGAAACTCTGGAGATGGTAAATGAGATAAGTCCTTTGAACATTTATTAATTAAATTTTATATATTGTATGCTTTAGTTATCTTTTGAGCACATTTTTGACAAAAAATTCTACTGGCCTTAAAAATACGCTAAAATCTAGTAAATTTGTATTTTAATAGGTGTAATTGGTTTATTATATATATATACAGTGTAACCCGGATATAAGAGAGTTGTCGGGACCGGAGAAGAAGTATCTTATATCCGGGTTTCTCTTATATCCGGGTTTGGTCTAATTTATATACATTAACACAGGCTCTAATTTGGGACCAGATAAAATCTCTCTTCTATCCGTGTTTCTCTTATATCCGGGTCTCTTATATCCGGGTTACACTGTATATATTATATAATGATACACTATTGTAATTCGTATGGAATTACCAGGATGATATAATGAAACACTTAAAATCCCATAGGTAATAATTCTTATTTCATGATAACTCTAATAAAAAGACCTACAAACAAATCACAAATGGAAAAATATTCCGGGTTAAAATCAAAGGATATTACTGTCTTATTTAGAAAGTGGGAAAAGGCAGAGAGTGTTGAATTATTTTGATATACTGACCTCAGTATGTCATTTGAGGATGGTGGAAGGACTTAAAACTTAAAATGTAGTTAGTTCACAGTGTGAATCTGAAACAATCCCGTGTGTCAACAGCCAAATTTCAATGCTGATACATTTCATTCAACAAATTATTTGTAAATAATATTAAGAGAACATTTTTAAAGATTTCGAAATTAGCGAAAAAAATTTCATAAGCTTTTTTTTTTTTTTTAAATCTCATAAAATAAAAATTATTACCTCTTGGATTTTAAGTGTTTGATATTCTTTAATTAATAATAATAATAATAATAATAATAATAATAATAATAATATATACAGTGTAACCCGGATATAAGAGAGTTGTCGGGACCGGAGAAGAAGTCTCTTATATCCGGGTTTCTTTTATATCCGGGTTTGGTCTATTTTGTTTAGGTAAGTATGGCTCTAATTTGGGACCAGATAAAATCTCTCTTATATCCGGGTTTCTCTTATATCCGAGGTAAACTGTATATATATATATTAGGTTGGTGCAAAAATAATTTCGTTTTCTAACATATGTTACTATGTGAGAAAACGAAATTATTTTTGCACCAACCTAATATATATATATTACTTCAATTCAAACGTTATTTTAGTGGATAACTGTATTTGAGTAGATTTTCCATTTATTTTAAACACCGTTTATTTCGATTACCGTCCTTCACACTAGAGAAAACCTATTAAAGAAAATGCGCCCTCTGACAGGATTCGAATCTGCGACACCCACTCCCCTTTTGCAGGAGGAACCACCGTCTGATCTGGCATGCTTTGACCACTCAGCTACGAAAAGCTTCACAATCAAACAAGGTTCTATTTGACTTTAAAGCAGATTCACTGATTAAGATTTTCTCAAAAGCCATATCTGTTTAGTTTTATATCCGAAATGTAAATATAGCAATTTTTAAAGAGTTAAAGGATTTTATTTTATTATTTTTTTAATCATATATATATATATATATATATATATATATAATATTAGTGGTAAATATACACATACATATGCAATCATATATCTAAAATATCTAAATATATATACATACATACACATACATATATATATGTATAAAAAATAATTCCAAGAGGATAGAATCCAGGTAGAACTCAATGTCCAGGACAGAGTAAGGATATTATAAAAAGGCTTAAACACTAATATTCCATGGTATTAGTGTTTAAGCCTTTTTATTATATATATATATATATATATATATATATATATATATATAGACTTTAAAAGTTTGAAGCTACTCCCAGAATTAGCATGCACGGGATGAACTTGACAGAAGTGCGAAAAAAAAAATGAAAAGACCTCTTACAGCAATGATTCCCAACGTGGTGCGCATGCCCCATCAGGGTGGCATGTTAATATTTTGGTGGGACATGCGTAGGATGTGCACCCTTCGGCTTACTATGCCAAGAGAATAAGGGGGGCAATTCGAAAATGAGTTATTAAGAGTGAATTGTTTTCTAGTGAGTCTGGGTGAGAGTGTTAATGTTAATGCGTGTTAATACATACGATGCACATTACAGTACGCATACATAAAAAATATTTTGTATGTACATGTGTAATTGGCATACAGGTAAGAATTAAATACCATGGTGGGGGTCCACTAGAATTTTACAAATACAAAAGTAGGGCATGGTCCAAAATCGGTTGGGAACCACTCTCTTAGAGTCAATGAAAAAAGAATTGAATCAATTATCGAACTTATACTTTGAGAATCTTTTGCAACGAATACCAAAAACTTGTGCTGCTAAAGGAGGATATTTTAACGACAGCAAAGTTTAATCATAAAATGTTTTTTCTTTTTGTCAATAAAATTTCTAATAAAAAAAAATCATGTCTCACTTTTTTTTAAGTCTTCAGGTAGTTGTTTCACAGAAAATCTTTGATTTAGAAAAAACTTTTAATGGTTGGTCCACAGTAAACAGCTGTGGTTAAGAAAAGACTTCGATCGTCAACGAAGATTCACTGACTGCACCTGCTGTTGAAGATGATTCGTTTGAAGTCGCCGACACGTTTCTTTTAGCATGCGACGGTTGCGGGGGCTGAAGGCAATTTTTGTCCTTGTCCCAGGCGTATGCGCCTGGGTCCCCACCGAAAAAAGACCTTGTGTCACATCTCGTCCAAGTGGGGAGAAGGAGTTAATACTGCGTTTTCTGATGTGTGAGCTATATAGCCACGTCTTCTCTTGTGTTTGAGCGGCTTCGAGACAGTCGCATCTCTGCTCTTTGAAATTCGTAATCTGTTAGTTTTTTTTTTTATAAGAAAAATAGGTTTTTAATTTTCTCTGATTGGTCAAATATTTCACATGGTGATATTAATTTGTGACCAATAGGCACTTCGGTTTCAATGGTGTCTTGTATTGTGGAATCTTTTTGTCAAGTTTGCAAATATTGTCTGTTATTAGGTAGAAAATAAAGTTTGGGTGTATTTTAATTGGGTACGTATGTGGATATGTATTTTTGTCGGAAATAAGGTATATTTCTTATACACATAAATCAATCAATATTGCTACAGTAGAGAGGTATATCGTGTAGGATTCGTTGCCAAGATACAAAATGAGAGTAAAATTAAATGATGTATGCATATGTCGTGGTCTGCCAAGAGTTTTAAACTTGTAGGAATTATCTTCTCTTGCTCTGCCAAGACGCCGTTTAGCAGCACTGTTTAAGTACTCTTATAATAGGTTGCTGGGTGTGTGGTTAGCTCCTTGTCACTTAATTACAACTGGTTGGTTTGCTTCACCAAATATAACCGGTGGATCGGGTAATTCGTCAGTATCAGTCGACTACGTCATTCCCAGGAACAAGCGCCAACAAGGCCGGTAGATTTCTCTGCTCTGCTTCACTTGAACGGGTATTTAGCCTTTCCAAGTTCCACCTGTTTGTTTGACGACGATCTTCAAAGGTTGGACCCAAATTCTGCCGTTGTCCCCCTATAGAAAATCAATAAACTCGATCTCCCGCAAAGCGGGATGGCCCCTTGCTTCTGGCTGCTGGTCGAGTTGTTGGCGATTGGCTTGAGAGGAGAAAATTTCTTTGATAAACGAACTAAGCGTATGTTCGGTGAAATGATGGTGTGTCATCGAATCTGGTTCGTTTACTCACCACACACAAAAAAAAAATAAACTGCCAAGCAAAATGCACGCTGGCTTATATAGATAAATCTTTCCCGATAACAATGATTAATGATTTCACTTTACCTAGCCAGGCCTCAGAAAATGATAATTTTTAATGCGCATAGCTCACATTTCATTATCTCCATATTTCTGTAAATTAACCAGATGGCTCTCCCACTAGTGAAGGATTCCTCAGCAGAAACCCAAAATAATGATAATTATGCAGATTGCAGCGGATTGTCACAGAAAAGGTACATCTGGTTTCTCTCTAGTCCTCGGCTTCAAATCAATTTCACCCTTACCAGTTTTTAAACCTTGTACTAACCGTTTTGAAACAAACACTGTGACCACCCAGGTGGAGTTCATTAAAAAAACAAAAACAAAACAAAAACAAAAACAAAAAACATATCCAGGCTCCACTTACCAGCACACTAAAACCGTTCTGTCTGAAAGGCATTTCTGTACTTAAAAATACATTAATCATACTTGATTAGCAATCAATATAACTTCTCATTTCCTTTTCCAATTTCTGGTTCAGCGTTCGTAATCTCTTGAAGTCAGAGTAGATTTGCCAAACTATGTTTTAAATTTTCTGTTTATTTAAATTTTAACCCTCAAACGCCATTTTTAAATGCCTACTCATGAAAAGTTGAAGTTTCATGCATCATATTTTTTTTTACTATATTTTATTTTGTAGCGTACTAACTTAGTAAAGATCGATACATATGCCTTCGTCGATTTGCTATCTGAATACTCTTACTCTTCCTTTGTTAAAAACAGCCGGTGCAGAGTGGATATCAATAAACCGATATAATGCGTGTGACATAAGTAACACATTATTCTGGCTCACTCATCTTAAATAAAACGGGGACCATCTCGAGATAAAACCGTCTATTACGTCTTTTGTTTCATTTTCTACGTCCAATAGCAAGGCCTCTGATCAGGAGGTTTTGAGCAGCGTGGAACCACCTCTTAATTGTTGGCGTTCCCAGGTCCAACCTGACCCAGGGTGGTAGCCCCTGTTAGGGTCCCAGCTATGGGCAAATAGTTGACACCCAAACTTGTGTAAAAATAGGTTTTAATACCAGAAAGACTTTGTAATAAAAAAAAAATATTACCAGCAATAATTTTTGAAGGAAAAATTATAATCAGCGATAGTTTGAAAAAAAATACTAGCAATACAAACAGTTATACATTCTTTGAAAAAAAATATTACCAGCTATAGATTTCTTCAAGGAAAAATATCCCCAGAAATAGAACTTTGAAGAAAAACATATTACCAGCAATATAAATTTTGACGGTATTAAATAACCCATTGAGGTTGATATGCCACAAACCAAACCAAACCAAACCAAAAAACAAATATCGTAACTACATTGTCCGTGTCAGATAGATCTGTGGAATTTTCCACAACAAGCCAGTTAACCCCTGCTAGGTAATGCACTATTCCTGTTGTAATTTTCACCATTCCCATCTTACGAATATATAACAAGCATTCATTGGTTAATCACCTTCAATCTAGTTTGCTGATTGGTCAGTTCCGACCATTCAAACCGCCTGCACGCGACAAATCTGTTTTCCCGCTCAATATGCTCGGAGCCTCCCACGTGATACACGACCTTATAAAAACAGAACACGTGTAAACTCTCTCGTGTTTCTTTTTCTCTCCCTCGCGTCTCATTTGCCAAGATGTAATTTTCAAGAACTTCCGTCTTAACTAATGCAGTCAGACGTTAAAGACCATTACCAACATTCACGCAAGTACGAACTCTGAAATCTCTTCTGAACTTTTACCAACTTGTACAATACACAATTCCAAACATGCTAAAGAAACTTTATTCTTCTAAACTACAGTTTAATAATTACTTTCTCTTTATGAACTTAGGTACAAATATTACCTAATCTAAGAGACACAACTCTGTCTAACCTTTTCACTCAGTATTCATGCATGTATATCAAACACTAATAAATTCAATTGTTACGTTTTGAATCAAGATGTTTACGAATCTTTATTCTCTATCTTGTATTAATTGTTGTGGATGGAAGATTATTGAACACAATTGTAAACCGTCGGATAATTCAAAGCTTCTATTCCTCTCCATCACACATCCGCAACAGATCTGTCTGTAAGCGTACTTTTATCAATATATTGATCCAGATAACTTCTCTCGCATAACGATGTATGCTAGTAAGGTCAGAGAAGAACACAAGACGAAATCTTTCATATTCGAACGCGGCTTTCTGATTTATCAATCTGAGCCACTAGCCATTGTGCGAAAGAAGGGGAAAGAAGAAACATTTTGTTAAACATTGTGCTCATCAAATATGCTTAAATGAAAAGTCACTGCCAAAATATACAGCAGACAAATATGAACCGTATTAGATAGATTATAGATAGATAGATATGAAAAGACTGAAAGATAGATATGAAAAGACTGAGACAGACGGACATGAAAAGATAGGTAGATAGATAGATAGATAGATAGATAGATAGGTGTGAAAAGACATATGAAAGGTGTGATAGATAAATATGAAAAGAATAATTCACAGATAGATATTAAAAAACTTAGATAATGAACAGACTAGAATATATATATATATATATATATATATATATATAACGAACAGATTGAGATAGATAGATAGATAGATAGATAGAGATAGAGATATGAAAAAGCTGAGATAGATCGATATGAAAAGAATGATAGAGAGAGAGAGAGATAGATGAATATCAAAAGACTGATTCATCGATAGATAGATATTAAAATACTTAGAAAATGAACAAACTGCGATAGATAGATATGAAAAGAATGATAGAGAGATAGATGAATATGAAAAGACTCATCGATAGATAGATATTAAAAAACTTAGAAAATGAGCAAACTGAGATAGATAGATAGATAGATAGATATTAAAAGACTTAGATAATGAATAAATTTAGATAGATAGATAGATAGATAGATAGATAGATAGATAGATAGATAGATAGATAGATAGATAGATATGTAATGTTATGTTAGTAGCATCTGATAAGAATACGAGATCGAATCTTTCTTACGTACAATTATTGTTTACTAATTTCTGAACTCCATCAAATTAACACCGGTCGTGAGGGTATGTGGTTTTTCGGTGGCTTCAAACGAACATTCGATTTTCATGCGGGGACGTGAGGGACCCTCCTCATTCCTCCGCTAGTCAGGCGCTTATATAACTTCTTATCCAGTTGTCTCGTGCGTGTGTATCCTAAGTTCAGCTAGGGTTGCTTCCTGTTTTATGTCGTCGCAAACATCGTCGTCTTTAGAAGCTCGATTCTGGTGGCCATGGAAGCACCGAAGTCAACCCGCTGAGGTTATTAGCTATTTTGATGTTATGAAGTCACGCCGACTACAAAGCTTCCTTTGGTATCAGTTGGGGTGAACCCACTACATATTAAGGTCGCCACAGATCAACTCCTTTTAAATCACAAGTTTCTGATTGACATTAAATTCGATTTAGACCATTGCTACTTCATATGCTACGAACTTTTACACTTCACATTGTCAACGATAGGTTATCAAATATCTTTATTTTTAAACAAATGACAGAGTTGGCAATGTCAGTCTTTGATTGGGTTTGACATTTGTCACACATCTTGTCATAATCCAGGATAAAAATTTAGCTGACACCTGCCAAACAATTATCTCATTACACACTTGATTTCTTGCTCATGTTCAATCTGTCTTTACACTTCACCCAATTCAAAGAAATCTATCGAAGTGAGGGGGGGGGGGTTAACTTTCTATTTCTTCAACATAAAGGATGTTTTTACTTCTTTAATATTAAGGATGTTTCTTTTTCTTTAACATAAAGGATATTTCTACTTTAACATAAAGGATGTTTCTTTTTCTTTAATATAAAGGATGTTTCTACTTCTTTAATATAAAGGATGTTTCTACTTCTTTAACATTGAGGATGTTTCTTTTTCTTTAACATAAAGGATGTTTCTACTTCTTTAACATTAATGATATTTCTACTTCTTTAACATTAAGGATGTTTCTTTTTTATTTAACATAAAGGATATTTCTACTTCTTTAACATAAAAGGTGTTTCTTTTCCTTTAATATAAAGGATGTTTCTACTTCTTTAACATTAAGGATGTTTCTTTTTTCTTTAACATAAAGGATGTTTCTACTTCTTTAACATTAATGATGTTTCTACTTCTTTAACATTAATGATATTTCTACTTCTTTAACATAAAAGATGTTTCTTTTTTTTCTTTAATATAAAGGATGTTTCTTTTCTTTAACATTAAGGATGTTTCTTTTCTTTAACATTAAGGATGTTTCTTTTTTGTTTAACATTAAGGATGTTTCTACTTCTTTAACATTAATGATATTTCTACTTCTTTAACATAAAAGATGTTTCTTTTTTCTTTAATATAAAGGATGTTTCTTTTCTTTAACATTAAGGATGTTTCTTTTCTTTAACATTAAGGATGTTTCTTTTTTGTTTAACATTAAGGATGTTTCTACTTCTTTAACATTAATGATATTTCTACTTCTTTAACATAAAGGATGTTTCTATTTCTTTAACATTAAGGATGTTTCTACTTCTTTAACATAAACCATGTTTCTTTCCTTTAACATTAAGAATGTTTCTATTTTGTAGTGGATGGGTTAATTATGTGGTAATATTTGTTGAGAATAAGTTGCGTGTCAATTAACTATTTCCACTAACATCAAAATAAAATACAAAATTCAGCTGAATTGTTTTAAAACGTAACAATTAGTTTTATTTAGGTTGGTGTACAACATGCAAAGAAAAGGTAGGACAGAGTCGTGTCCCTTTGATTTGGAAATATTTGTACCAGAGTTCATATTACGAACAAGACATATTTAATTAGAAACTAATAAAACATTCAAAACAATGTACACGCAGAATATTTGGTATATGTTATGTAGGCAAATATGTATGATGTTTTAGGTTTCAGAATGTCTTTCTTGTAATCGTTCGTTAATGTTGATATTACAGTTGTTAATATTAAGTGTCTTTTAAACAGAAAGTTCTTAAGAAGTAATTTACCTTTTACTGTAATATTGAACTTGTAATTCAGAAGAATAAAGTTTGGAATTGTGAGTTCTAAAATTGGTAAAAGTTCAGGAGTGATTTCAGAGGTTGGTGAGTGAGTGTATTGGAGTTGTTTCGTGTTAAATAAATTTAACTTTGTAACTTCAAAAGTATGAGTGACGTGGAGTTGTTTGGCAGTTGGTTATCCGTCACGAAGCTCACAATATTTATTATTGTATATATACAATAAATGCGGCACAAGGCCAAAAAGGGGGGTTGGGCAAAAAGGACGGTCATCACTTGTCTTAATATAAAACTTAGCTAGCCACAACCACTGACCCTATTATATTATCCTTTCACCAAAACAACACATTTATCCATACCTTTCTTACTACATCCACCAAAATAACTGTTTGACTCAATGAAAATCCTAAATACTCCCCTTATTTACAAATATCGACTGTGGGGGGAGGGGCATAAAACAACAATATTTAAAAAGAACCCCAATGAATATATGACACATAAAATATTTACAAGAAACTAAACAAAAAGGTGTTAGTAATAACCCCCTCCCCAAACTTTAAATGTGGCAGAAATATCAGTTAACCGGACGAAATCGATGCGGGCTATGAAAAATAAAGGAAAAACATTCAATCCTCCCAAGCATTCACACAGGCACACACTCATTCATACACAACAACAAATACGAAAAACACACACGCGAAACGAAAGGCGCCCCGCATCCCCCAGAGAACTGACATCACTGACCACCTAAACGAGGGAGGGGATGGGGAGTTAAACTAAAGGAAAAAATTGAGGACAGAAAAAAAGGGACCAGTGAGCAAACACACCCTAGCTAAGATTACAGAAAAAGAAGAGAAACTAAAAAGTCAAAAAACCAAAAACCTACTCTAGCCTAAAACCAGGGATGGGTTGCCCAAGTTCAACCCAGGAAAAACAATATCCTAATGCCTAACCGACATCAAGATTCCACTCAAGGTCAGCCCCTTTTACCCGGCACATACGCGCAAGATTCACCCACCTTTTGCCAAATACTGATGAGGTGAGCCGCCGCCTTTCCGTCCTAATCTTGACTTTAAGCTGATTCTTAAAGAACAAGATCAGTTGGGAAGAAGTGAACTTCTCGCCCTCATAGAATTCTTTCTGACGCGTCGTCCAAATCACGACTCTCATAACCCCTAGTAAGCAACAGAACACATAGTGTTCAGCCTTCGTCATCTGCGGCACCAGATTGCTACAAACAGAACTGGCTTCAGGGACAAAAAACTTTCCCTGCAGCATGCGAACCATGAGGCCTTCAACAAACCTGCACAACGGCACTACCGCCCTGCACTGAAAGAAGGCGTGACCAATGGTTTCGACTTCCCCCGTACAGCGACGACAGTTTGGATATTTCTCCGAGCCTGCTGAACAAAATCTCTTGCCGACCCAGAGGACTTCACGAATCACCAGCCAGGTGAGTGATGCCTCATCGTTATTGAGGCATTTCAACCCAGGCGCCCAAGGCCATATCGAGCGAGCCTCCTGCTTCGTAAGACCGAGCTCGCCAATCAGATCATCTTGAACGGCCCCCACTAACTAACACTTGATACAATGCCTTACGAGACAACGCCTGGGTGTTGGAGAGGCCATCCGAAGCCCGTAAGAGGAGCTTCAGAGCACGACGACATTCGCGATAGAAGGAGCACTCGGCTCGGGTTGTACGGCCGGCCTCTTCCTCGCACGAGTGCACACTTCTCAGGGACGGGAAATGTTTGCGGACGTCTTCTTTCCAAAAGGCACCCTCCTCATCCGATCCACAACACATTCGGTCTAGAAAGGTTATGCGAAGCATATGTTGGCGAAACCCAGGCCGCCCTCAGAGGGATGAAGGCAACAGATCTCGCGAGATGCCATAGGAGCCTTGTCTCTCCACAAGAAAGAGAACAAGGTCCATACTAATAAAATTAGTCTGGCATACGGGAGTGGAAGTACAGAGAGTCGGTACAGGAGTATCGGATAGATGTGTGAAACACATACTTCCGCCCTTCCCTTCAGGGAAAGTCTCCTCCGAGCCCACAGATTAACCGCGATCTCGGCCTTCCCTTGCACCTCCGACCAATTCATTTCCAACTGGAGATCAGGACCGAACCAGACGCCGAGTATCTTGATCGGCCCATCCGTCCAGAGGAAAGGTCCGGGAAGAGAAACTCCCTTCCACGCACCCAACCGCAAGCCCATAGACTTATCGCGGTTGATCTTGGCCGCTGTCAACATCTCATAGCCACTGATCTCTTTGCTGTCAATCTCGGCTCTGCTCGACACAAGAACCGAAACGTCGTCAGCATAGGCAGAATACCTGGCTGAGGTGGTAGTCCCAGGCAGGGAAATTCCGCGCAGGACCGGATTCGCCTTTAACTTGCGAAGGAAAGGTTCCAACGCAAGAACGTAAAGCAAAGGCGAAAGCGGACAACCTTGACGAATGGAGCGAGACATTACGAAAGGCTTCGATCTTACCCCATTCACTTCCACCAGCGCACCGGGGGTCGCATATAAAAGTCGGATCCAGGAGCGAAAGTCGGCTCCGAAACCAGCCGCCGAAAGGACAGCCTCCAGAAACCGATGGTCAACCCTATCGAAGGCCTTGGACTGATCTAAATTGATCAGCGCGGCTTCACTGTCGACGTGTTCTAAGATCAGGCGTACCATATGAAGGTTATCCTGAATAGTCCTGCCCTTCACAGCACAAGTCTGTTCGGGGCCAATCAGACGAGACAGGACAAGCTGCAAACGGTTGGCTAAGATCTTCGCCAAAATCTTTAAGTCAGTGTTTAACATGGTTAAAGGGTGAAAGTTCCCTAACCCATCCCCACCGTTCTTGTCCTTACGCAGCAACTTGATCACACCCCTGGTGAAGCGTTGAGGTATAGACCCATGCTTCATCCAGTGGTTGAAAATCAGTTCCAGCAAAGGAACAAAAACGGGCGACTGCCTCAAGTAAACTTCGTAGGGAAGACCATCTAGTCCCGGAGACTTATCCAGGCCAACCTGCTTCAGCGCTTCCTAGATTTCCGACTCTGAAATGGGACCCTCGCACCTAGACGCTTCAGCTGCCTCAAGGCAGGGAAAGTCAGCCAAATAGGCGTCGAACTGAGCAGGGCACAGATCGGGCTCCCTGGTGAAAAGATCTTGAAAGTAATCTCGAAAGGCCTCGCATATGCCCGCGTTTGTAGTCACGGTCCGCTTATCCGGCAATGTGACGCACGCTATATGTCGCCTAGACGCGTTCCGATTCTCCTCTGCACGCAGTTCAGCGGCCATGTTCGTCGCCTCAGAAGACATTCTTTTTAGCCTAGCCCTAACTACCAGAGCTTGATCCTTCTTGATAAGCAAGGAGGACAACTCTGCCTTAGCTAAGGCTACATCCCCACTAACACGGGATTTCACGGCCCGATCAACTTTATCTTCTAAAGCCGTTTGCGCCGCTAATCTATCTAGATTGAGTCGACGACTAAAATCGGCAGCAAATGTTCTAATTTTGCATTTTAAATTATCCCACCAGGCGTTTCCCACAACCGCCCCCGTCAATCTGAATCATTAGTAGCAGCTGGTCCCGGAAACCCTGCTCACCAAATAATGAACAGTTGAATTTCCAGTAACCAGCCATTCTAACCTTAGGCTTATCTAAGTTTACACGGACCCGGACAAGCCTATGATCCGTATAAACTATATAGTGGAAACTTGGACACCCTAAGAGCCCTACATCGACTCTCTTAACTAAGACTCGGTCCAGGTAGCTCGCAAGCGTGCCAGGAGCCGAGATGTCACTATTTGTCCAAGTCCATGCTACCTCCCGAGGGTGCTCATTCCGGAACTTATCGACAAGATCAAACCCGCCGATAAAGTCCCGAAATGCCTTCACATCAGGATTGTTAGTACCCGGATTTTGCCCTATACGATCTATATCGGGGTCAAGGACGGTATTCCAATCCCCCACTAAAACTACCCGACGAGAAGTCATCAAAAACGGCTCGATCTGCCGAAACAAAGCAGGCTGCTCGGCATGGAAATTGGGCGCATAAACCCCAATGAGACGTAAAGCCTTATCCTTTATGGTAGCATCCAGCACACAAAGCCTTCCCGCCGGATCTGCGAAGACAAGGGTACATGCAGCCTTCAAAGACTGCCAAGAGACACCCCTCGAACGACCATCAAAACATGCTGAATAGAGGGCGAACCCCTTAGACAGTATATCCTCACGGTCATGAGAAGAAAACCGGGTCTCTTGCACACAACAAACATTCACTCCGAGGCGCTGAAGATCACGAGAGAGCCTCGCCCTGCGAGACTCGGAACTCAGGCCCCGCACATTTAAAGTAGCTAAACAGAGCGCCATCGAGAAGTCCGATTAGGGTTGTTTACCTGAATTAAACATGGCCGGGGTAAGGATACCGACAGCCTCTCCCATAGACCCATGGCCCATTTCAGTTTTGATGGTACCGTCTTAGGAGATTCCGCCGATATCCCAGGGGAAAGTCAATTTTAGTGCTCTATAAAGAGAGGGGTGAACGAAAACCGGGACCCTCCCTGCACAAAATTGCTTCATTTTTTAAAACTGTTATTTTCAATAATAGCGATGGGTGGGGGTCATGTTGAAAGAAGTTATAGCCTCGTCCAACATGGTCCAAATCTGTTTCGTGCCCGGGTCGGATCTGACCACTGTTAACACCCTTTGTGCGTTCGGGAAATTACGAGGGTCATCAATGTCCTTGTCTGATTAATTTAATGTTTTTTCCCATTGTATTTCAAATGAATTTCGCGTAGGCTCGCTACTTTATTTTCTTCTTCTCGATGACGGGCTAATTTCTGTGACGGCAAGGTTTTCATTGGTCTAGCAACAAATTTACATTAGCTCGCTAATTATTTTCTATCTTCTTTCTCAGTCCTCCGAATTTGAAGGGAGTGGGTGAAATGAGTCATTTCGCACTCACTACAGTTTCTTTTCTCGCACACATCGCCTGTAGAACTTCCTTCCTATTTCTTGCTTCCCTGCCAACTACAATCTTCAAAGATTTAAATGCAATATCAATCGCTGTTTTCTGTTTTCTTGAATCCTGTCCATTTATTGTCCTTTTCCTCACTAAAGTCTTCTAATTCTCTTTCACTCCCAGTAACCTACTCCGCCCACCATAGCCTCGTTTGAGGTGAAATGAGAAAAAAGTTTGCTTAGTTTTTAGAGTGCATTTCTTGCTATTCCGCCTCACCTTCGGATTTCGGTGTTAAAACACTTCTCAGATACTTAAACTTCTGTACTTGTTTGATGGTGACATCTCTAATTCGTAGCTCGCATCCAGGGCTTTTTGTCTTGCTGACAAACATACATTCTGTCTTTGAATCTGTAGAATGAAAACTATACAGCATAGATTTATCCGTGGAAAACTCCGTGAAAATCGAACTCTCTACGGTAGTAAGACACGACGAACCTAACTTGCTAGTTGTAGATTTATCCGTTTCTTGAATTCTCATGTATTCACACAAATTATATAATCTTTATTCTCTCTAAAGCTTTGTACAAATCCGAGCATGAAGAATGGGGCGACAACATTAACATGCCAGGCGTTGCTGCTGCAGCTGACCTAACAATTAGGTTTTTTTTTTTTTTTTCTCCACAGAATGGAGTTGGTAGCCACATGCGCAAACGATTTCGAATTTAGGTTTGTCGTTCTCCTGAACTGGTTGCAAACCAAGACTGAAGAGCCAAGCCTGCCTCACTATTTAACTCATAGGAGGGGAGTGAAGAGATACATTTCTCAAGAGTATTTGTGTGAAAGTGAAAGCGACGAATTTGACTTAGATTTCTCGTTCCGAAAGGCTAACCACCAATGTTATCTTTTGCGGAAAGAATTTTTCATTAAAAGACCTCTGCAAATGCATTCTTAAACCGAGTCTTTTCTCTCTCATAGTTTGCATTATATAGTGTTCGAAAATATGGGTATTTATCGGAGCCGAGCTTTTTAAACGAAAGTTGGCCGTCTTGAAAAGAAAAAAAAAAAAAAAAAAAAAAAAAAAAAAGTATTGCCATTAAAATATTTTAAAATACCAATTAATGGGGTCACCCCCTTGACTTTTGTAATCGTAGGGCGGATCCGAATGCAGAAGCCATATTGAATCTCCTCCACAACGCTTTATCAACGGCAGCCATCAGCAATTCTGGTGTAATTATACTTGTCCCTTGTTTGGCATTGTCCAACCAGATTTTGCGTTAGCGTCCTCTCCTACGTCCACCTTCGACGTCGTGTCTTGTAACATGTGCAAACCACGCCATTTTTCTTCGTTTGAAAGTGACAAGAAGAGGTTCCTGGTAGCCCACAAAACTTAACCCTTTTCTGCACAAAGTAATTGGTTTTAGGTTAATGGAGTAGTTAGTTTAAAAAAAAAAAAAAAAAAAAAAAAAATGATCTTCTTGACATCTCTTCAAAAATTAAATTTTAGTGGGTCGGGCAAGGTTCCAGAGAGCTTTAAAAATTCTATGTTACAAAGGTAAAAAATGAATCCAAGACATTTTAGGGTGTGTAAACTGAATGAAGATTTCCAAATTAGACTATATACCGTTTAAAACAGTATGTGATGGGGAGCATCTACTACGGAATAAAAGAAAAAAAAAATGAATACCTCAAGTGATTAAATAATAAGTAATAAGTAATAATAATAATAATAAAAAGACTTAAAAAAATAATCGAATGAAAGCATTTTCATCAATGGAAAAGAAAATAATTACCGCCAGGTAGTTTTCAGAAGAGCGTACGGACAAATCAACATGGCGGTACAAATGTTGATTGTGAGAGCTTGCCTTCTGCACAAATTAATTTAAACCTGCAGTAAAAAGTAGTACAAGCAGGCTGGAGACCGTTGAAAGCGCGTTTGGTGAAGAATGAAGTTAGTGGCTATAGTGCTCTAAAAGCAGTCAGGATTTCAACTAGAAATTAGTCACTAAAACATGGACGTTATAAAAAGAAGTTCGGTAAGCATTGATGATGGCGAACCGAACACTTTTGGATTAATTCCGCTTGTGTGGAGGTTCAAACTGTACATTAGAACTGCATAGGAATGCGATGTATGCTAGAGGATTAGATACTCCATGAACTCGAGGAATAAAATAAAGTGCCCCCTCCAGAAAAAAAAAAAAATGTAATTCCCACATCAATAAGATTACTTATTTGGCTATTTTACGATTTGCGCGGTTTTAAAATGACAATACTGTTGGACTGAATTTAAAATTCAAATACGCAGGGTTTCATTATTCAATCAACATTAAAAGAGTAAATGGTCGATCCCGAGCTTGGACTACAGTAATAGTTTCGCTAATTTAAACTTAATCGGACAACCGATGATGCTAAAACTAACTGCATAATAGACGCGTGAGCAGTGTGAGACTCCCCATCTACTTCCCAAAATCTGACCAGAAGACCAAACCTCAGATTTATTTGGAATTCTTTTGGCAATAAAACGAGCGCCGTAAATAATTCTGATAATTATGGCTCACACTAGTTCGACAAGGAGTTTTTAAGGTCTTGACATTGTTTAATGTCTTTCTTCAGTATTTTCTTTGTAAGTTCGTTTTCATAGCGAGAGAAACCGAAACTTAAGGAAATTAACTTAGCATGGCATTAAAATGTGATTAGTTACTTTAAGCCGTTGGTAACTTTAGATTACTTTATTTCTATCTTCGTTAGATTGTTATTTTTAGGGGAAAAATGGGAGCGAGATGTCGAGTGTCTCATGTTGAGTTTCTTTCTCAACAGGAATCATCAGAAGCGTCGGGGCGTATATGTTAGGAGCGTATCGTATAAGATGGTCCCAATCAATAATTTTTAGGGATTTGAGTGCTCGACTGGTTCTCATGGTCTTAAGAGGAGTCGCTTCTGGATGGGCTGGCGGTGAAGCCCGCGTTTCTGTGTGACCAACTCGTTGAAAAGGACAGAAGAGTTCAGAACGCCTAACCAGTTCTTCCCTTCCGACCTCTCGAGCCTTCTGGATTCGATTAACAATTGCAGGTTCTCTGGTTTCAGAACTGACCATCTTTTCCAGCGAGGTTCGTTCGGCTAGAAGTTGTTCTACGTTGTGCGTTTTGCCAGATGACATGTCTATTTCATGGAGATTCGCAGATTTAAAAGCAGGCAATGAAACATTAGTACAGCAATGGAGTTGTGAGACAGAAGATAAATCAGAGTCCTCGTGTGCATGGAACTCGCAACATTCACAAGCGTCGAAATCTGACGAAACTTGCAAATACTCGGAACCTTCGGAAGGATCCAGAGACCCATCGGGAAGCGAGTTCACGGAAGCTTCTTCACTGTCAATTGCTAGGTCGCTATTTGAATCTTCCGAAGTAAAATTATCTGAGGTAACGTGTTCAGATAAAAAAGCCTCAGGTTTCGCTAAAAGATATTGGTTTTGATGTTGAAAAGAATATAAGAAGTCTTCAATGAAATTAGCATTTTCATCTATACAGCAGCGTTGTTTGTTGGATTCTAAGGTGTAGGCGTTTCTAGGGACTACTGACTGATTCTCCAGAGAAATGTTCGAGTGTTGTCTTTGAAACTGGCCTATGTTGGTTTCCGTTTTTCTATAGATAGTTTCCATGTCTGGTAACGTAGCGAGATTTGTAAACAACGTCTCGGGCTCTTTTGAAGCTAGGTTCAATAATGGAATTTCAAGGCGGTGTAGCGTTTAATTTCAGGTTTGCGGAATAAACAGCTGCTGTTATAGTTATCCTTTTTTTTCTGGATTTAAAATCAAATCGTGTACTCGGAAAAAGCAAACACCAGTTTATCACGGCGGCTAAAAATATGCCGACTTCATCGCCCATTGCTTGCTTAAATACCGTACAAA
Organism: Acanthosepion lycidas; assembly: GCA_963932145.1. Lineage (NCBI taxonomy): Eukaryota > Metazoa > Mollusca > Cephalopoda > Sepiida > Sepiidae > Acanthosepion > Acanthosepion lycidas. The sequence continues at coordinate 48,555,874 of OZ010604.1, forward strand.
AGTTTGTTCAAAGATATTTACCCCCCCACACCACCACCACCACTACTACTACTACTACTAACTTTAAAAAAAAATCAGTATTTATTTTAAAATTATTTGCACTTTCCGTTAAAAAAATAAAAAAAATACAGCTATATTTAAAAAGTTTACATTTGCATTGGTTATATTTTTTTGTATATGTACAAAATCCAGAAAAAATATTTTATTTTATTCAATTTTATCCCGCGTAAAACTAAAGTACAAACATCTCTCGGTTAGTATTTTCGATTAGTGCGATATATTATATTATTCTTCAGTTTAGCCATAGTAATTGAGAATTGACTTTTTTTTTTTTATAGTTACCGATGTACAGATTAGCTGCACTAATCGAAGGATTCCTGTATTTCGCCTTTTGAAATCATTGAAAGAAAATCTTATATCTATAATTCTCAAAACATGAATTAATGCCGAAATGTAAATATTTTGTACGCAATTTTATTTATTGGTGATAAGAATGGTTTTAATGCTACAAGTCTTACTAATTAACCCATAGTTGGAGGGAGAAGAGGTGAATTCTTATCTTTCCCAAAGGTATTTTAGCGTAAGTGAATATAACGACCCCGACTGGAATTGGAACTCGGCTCTCTGATTAACATCTTTCCTTTTCCTCAAATAACTTCTGCTGCTGTAATCAAAACCAATGACAATAAAGATAAAATTAGTGAGGCACGATGGAGTATATATAGCGGTTCGGATTGCAGAATTCCGAGTTCGAGTTCCAGTCGAATCATTTACGTGCTAATACCCTTGGGAAAAGTATGCATCCTTTTCTTCTCCCCCCAACTACGGGTAAATAGCAGGACAAACCGGGGTCTATAGCTTTGGACCGCATAAAGACTGTGGAGTAATGAATAGCGGTTCGGATTGCGGAATCGGAGAGCCGAGTTCGAGTTCCAGTCGAATCCGTTACATTCACTTATGTGCTAATACCTTTGGAAAAGTTATGAATGCTCTTCTTTTTATGGTTAAATAGTAGGACAGACCGGGTTGTATAGCCTTTGATGGCAACTGGTCAACCACAGAAAGAAATGGCAACCTACTACAGAAAAAACTCTTCATCGTCAGTCATGTATCGGAAGATACATGATCGCCTAAACGTGTATCACGCATGACACATAACTGACTGACTGAAGAACAGAAGCTGTAAAATCTGAATGAGATAGGATGTTAAACATCTAGATCTATGTTTCTCAACCTTTTTAAGCAACGGTCCACATAGAAGCAAATGAAAAATCACGCCACACTTAGCAAAATTTTTAAAGGGAATATATTTAAATGTTATGAAATAAAACCATTGATTTAAAAGAAATATACGCACACATATGAACTTAGTTTATTTCGACGTTTCTATTCAGCTAGTTGTGCAGCTTATTTAGTGTGAAACATGTGCCTGGTGTTTTTTCACGATTTCTTCAATGTTTGGTCGAATGTGCAATAAGCAGGCCCTCATTTCTTCTTCAGTTAAGCATAGTCTTTCTCACTTCTTATTTTTGATGTTATTTAGGCCTGAGAAGCCTAATTCTTATAAATAAGAAGTAAAAAGTTGCAATAATAAGCCATTTTAGCTAATATGGAATATTCCTTTTGTATTGAAATCTAAAATGTATCAATGGGTACCGTCGAATGTTTTATTTTGAGCGCCCGATCACTAAGAATGGTGGCCAATACTTCTTAACAAAACTGAAGTTCAATATTAGAAGGAACATAAGGAAAATAATTATTTAAAAAAAATTAATACTTATTAATTTATTCAAATACTAACGTTGTACCATTACTACTTCCACACATAAATATATATATATATGCCGTGACAATATTTCGTGGTATACTTCAGAAGATCGTGCAGCACAATCGTGTGCCGCGCCACGGCGGTTGTGAATCATTGATCTAGAGATATATCGGACATCAAAACTGAACTTTTCTGCATCTTTAACGATTCGCAATAAACTGTATTCGGCATTTGCTGTATTTTCTTCCCTATTTTATCTCAACTTTTTTATATAAAAGTCTGATTTCAACAAGAAAACAGTTACGAGTTTGAAGACGTTGTTACTCAGAATGAAGCGCGTCACAGAGAAGGTTTTTTTTTTTCCGTTTTGCTATTCACTTACCTACAACTAATTTAGTATATATAGATTTTTATATCGTTTTTCTTATATTTACATGATGAAGTCGAGACGTTATGCTCTTAACAAGAAAAACGAGGACCTTAGTCGGCCTGTAGATAAAATTAACTAATTGAGAAACTAATGAGTGCCTCGTACTCCTGGTCACTTTTAGTGGATAAACTTAGTAAATTGCTAATGTAAAGAGTCGGGGTTCAATGGTTAGCAATGCGGTCTCGCGGTTCACTATCATTGAGGAGTGAGTTTGATCCCACCGGGTGCCCCATATTTGTAGCTTACACTTAGTAAATAACCACTTCTGTGCAGACCACGAGTACGCATGCGCAGATCATCATTTGAATCATTTCGACTTGAAAACACATTGAAAATCAATAAGATTTCTCATCTTCAGTAGGGCTCTTCTTTTTCCTATCTGCTCAAGTTCATTTTTGCTTCTTTAATATCCACGCAACCGTTTATACTGCAATTATGCTAATCGGAACTTAGTTACAGTTCAATTATGAGTCCTGCTCGGTCCACATACAAATTTGAATTCCGAGTTGTCTTCTGTACCGGTGGCCAACTACAGCTGGAGAGTCCAGTCTGCTCTCCTGGTGAGGTGAAAGACACACAGTCAGTTATGTGCCACGCGTGATACACGCTTAGGCGATCATGTATCTTTCGATACATGACTGATGAGGCAGATTTTTTTTTCCTGAAGTAGGTTGCCATTTCTTTCTGCGGTAGCCCAGTTGCCATCCAAGGCTATAGAACCCGGCCTATCCTGCTATTTACCCATAGCTGGAAGGGGAGAAGAAAAGGATTCATACGTTTCACAAGGGTATTAGCACGTAAATGAATGAAATGGATTCGACTGGAATTCGAATTCGGTATCCATTATCACACCATGCCTCCTTGGAAAGACACAACGGGACGGATTCCTGACGAGCCCTATCCCTGGTTAGGCTAGACTCTTTTTGTTCAACGTCCTGGGTATGACGGTAAACTACATCCGCGTCCTGGGTATGGCGATAAACTGCATCCAACAGCAAGGTCTCAGATAATGTTTTCAGAAAAATAATGTTGCCAGCTCTAAGTTTTTGAAACAATAAATGTTGCCAGCTCTAAGTTTTTGAAACAATAATGTTGCCAGCTATACATTTTTGATTCCATACAAAATAGGCATTTAAAATTCATATAAACTGGATTTGGCATTAAATAACCCACAGTGGTTGATATGCCATAAAACACAAACAAACATCTTTTTGTTCACCTAATTAATGGGAGTGGCTGTTGTTCTCGGCATTCTCTTGTTATAGTCCTTGTCAATATTTATTGTACTAAATGTACAAATGTGGCACAAGGCCAAAAAATGAGGAAGGGGGGGAGAGATGGTCATCTTCTGTCTTAACTTTAAACTTAGCTAGCCGCAATCACTGACCCAAACATACAAACAATGTTCCTTTCACCAAAACAACGCATCCATTACATGCCATTCTTACTACATCCACCAAAATTCCTCAGTGATTCTATGAAGTTCTAACTAGTCCCCATATATACAAATCATTGTCTGTGGGGGGAGGGGAATAAAATAACAACTATAAAACCCCAATGAATATTTACAATGTATACAAAACTATATACAAGAAACTAAACAAAACTTTTTGTTAGTAGTAAAAACCCCCCACAGCCCTAACTGTGGTAGAAACATCAGTTAACTGGACGAAATCAATGCAGGACTTAAAAAAATATATAAAACATTCGTACAAACCATGCACTCACTACAAACACACACTCAATCAGACACAACAACAAATACGAAAGGCACACTCGAAACGAAAGGCGCCCCGCATCCACCAGAGAACTGATATCACTAACCACCTAATGATGGGAGGGATGGGGAATTAAACAAAAGAAAAAAATTTGTTATAGTCCTTGTCAAGGTTCCCAATATTCCCAATTTGTTTTTCCCCATTTTTTTTATTATCTTGATTGGATCAACAGTTTATATTTTTCCCCATTCCATTTTGATTTGCTTCCCCCCTGCCATTAGTGAGTGATCTCCTTGATTCTGCTTATTGGCAGAATACAGCGGCAGCTCTTATTTTTGTGGGTTGAACAGGTCTTACTAACACGGTTTTATTTTAGTTTTGAATGTCTTGGTTTCTTTTTATTTTACTTATTGGGTTCATCCCCTCCCCCGCTAATTTCATGATATATTTTTAGCTATTTTTGTAATAAAATTGTACAAGAAAGAAAGAAAAGAAATTTGTACATATTTTTAAATTTTTTTTACAGCATTGAGATTTTAATGGGGCCCCGGGGAATATGTGGTATATGTTGGATCGGATGGGTTCTTGTAGTGGGTGGGGAAATTGTTAGAGTAGATGGATCGCGAATCGGATGAGCTAGGTGTAGGATAGACAGTGAAGACCAGCCTTCCTCCACTTCCCCTTCGGCCTTGTACCACATAACAATGTATATCGTTAAAATAAATCCTCCTGGTGAGGTGGAGGGGGAAATTTTATTCCTTTCCAAGGATATTAGCGTAAAAAGTGAACGTAAGATTCTTGACCGGGATTCGAACTCGGATCGTCGATTTTGCGTTTCGGCCCTCTAACCATTACATCACCAGCACATAAACACAGGCGCACACACACAAAAAATCTCTGTCAAAATTGACTCTTCCGAACATGTATATAATTTTTTAAAATTTATTTATTTTCTTTCCAATGTCGGACCAATACCACAAAGCTGTCTTTTAATTGTCTGGGGGAAAAATAATATCTATCTATACAGTATAATAATAAAAATATCGGTAAGTGTCATGGGTAATATTGTATCGTCGGAGAGCATTGAGAATTTGCGGGGACGATTTGGTCGATTGGTACGATATAGTCTATTTTGGCTAGGTTTTTCGCCAATTGAAGAAGCTCAACCTGTTGGTTCTTTACTTGAAGGAAGAATTTCAGAAGACCAATATTTCCTTCATGCAGATTTGGAAGAGTTCAGATCAAGTAATAATGCAGAACGGCTTAACGAAGCTTTAAGTACTGACGTGAAACTTCGAAATGCTACCGAAGATTCCTCACAAATAGAGTCGAGTGCACAGCCTGTCAGCTCTGCTATAGAAGCCCACCTTAACCATGTGAAAAGAGTTTCTCTAATCCCTGAAAATATTGTCAATCCTGAACATCCCGATAATGGCCTTGAGACCTGTAACGAAAGTCTGGAAGTAGTCGGACCCCCTATAAAAAGGTCCAGTGAACAGTGTTCATTTATTTTTCCGGAAACACCTCAACGCACAAACGGCGAATCTAACTGGAAATCGTCTCCCTCAAAAGCATCCGAAGCCACCATGAATCTCTCTGGTGACCTTCCGTCTACTGAAAAACAGGGCTATCTTATTGAAAGACCTGAAAGTCCACAGACTGACACTTATATGACCTGCCAGCACTTGTACCAACATGATGAAGCTGATCATCTTACTTCGAGCTTTCTAAATTCTGACCTTCTCTCGAACATACATGATAGCCTAAACCGCTTGTCATCTGAAGATGAAAAATCTGTGGTTAGTTTTACAACGGAATCTCGTGCATCACGCGTGTCTTTCTCTGAAGACTTTTTCTCTATAGAAAACCCTGTCAGTGAAGAGAGCAACGTCTCTTATACTCGTTATGACTTGACGGAAGTGGTACCTAACTTAAATGACATCCTGTTAGGTACAATTGCGACAGCGTGCGTGTCGACCAACGAAAAATCACCAGATAAGAAAGCGCCTTTATTGGCTTCAAGTTTCCTTATGTGTTGTGATAACCTAGACGCTACAGATCGCTGTGCTATTGTTATCGCTAAATCTGACTTCCTGCAATCTTTGGATAACAACGAAGATGCCCGCTCTGAATCTAGTTTCGAAGCTACATTGACATTTGGAAAATCATCTAATTGTGTTTCAAGCCACAACAGGGGTAGAAAGATAATAGCGCAACAAGCTGAACAAACGAAAACCGCTCTTCTACAATACAGCTATTACCGAAGTCAAATAGATGAGAAGCTTTCGAGAACTTACCAAAATTTAGATTCCAATCTAACTTTAAAGTCGTTAGTAAAACTTTGTCCCCGTCTCCAGGATTCTAACAATTTCCCTGATTACCTATCGGAACCCTTCCATGTAGAATCGGCAGTCTTTTTAGACAAATCTCATATCATGTCGACTCTTCTACTTGACAATTTTATACGTCTCTGCTAAACCCTGAAGCTGGTTTCAATAAACCACCTTCCGCTTTATTTTGGCGGGAGGGGGGTTGCTTCTACCAGTCAATCGATTCGGTACCTGAAAAGAGCTTTCTTAAAAAAAAAACTGTCTAGATAAGCTGCTGTTCTGGTTCTTGGTCCTTTTTCAGGCGAAAAAAGAAAGTAACCTGCAGGTGAAATATTCGAAATGTTTTACTTTTTCTTCTCGCTAAGGGAGGCGGAAGAATACGTCTTATTCAAAGGGTATTATTCAAATATCTTTCCTACACCCTTCCACTTCTTGCTTGGCTACTATATTTTGTGTCCGATGCATAATGTGAAGCAAATTAAACTTTTCGAGGATTTCAACCGTATTACTAAATCATTGGAAAATCTAGCTTACTTTCTGCCTACGCCGAGACGCTTCCTTAAATCCTCACTTTACTGATTAGTTATTTTGTTTTGTTTTTTAATTTTTGAAAATGTATTCATATCTTGTAAATAAATTAAATTCTGTTCGATAACTTTCTGGTGGGGGCGTAAAATGGCTTCTAGAAAAAAACTAAAATGACTTTTCTGAACGCTAGATACCTGGAGAGCTTTTGTACAGTTAGTATGGTTTCTTTAACTACAAACGAAAGTTTGCTAAGAGTCCGTTCTCTAGCGTTTCCACCATTTGAGAAGCGGATATCGCATGAGATAAATTTCAATGATTAAAACCAATTTTAAAAAAGCTATTTATAATACGTTGAAATTTAGTAATTTTTTTTTCTGGCGTCAAATATGAAGAGGAAGTATAATTTTACAAAACTCAGTACAGACACTAAGATATATTTTACATACTACCTATTACTACAGGGAAGTAAAATTTGCAGTTTTGGATAAAAAAAAAAAATGAAGCAAACAACAAAATGAGGTGGAGAACTGTTATTTGGGATTTGTTCAGCGACTTTAATCGATTAAATATACATAATTACTGTACCTGGTTTAAGAGAGATAAACTGAAAAAATATGGACAGAAGAAAAATTAAAGTGAGTGTGCCTGGAACCATCTCATACAATAAAAGAATAAAAATTAAGATATGAACAATTTCAGACCACTGAACAGACTCGAAGTCCGAAAAGCAGACGTCATGTTTTTTTTATCTCTACTGCCCTGAATTAACTCTTCTCTGACTTGTTTCTTCTGATTAAGGATAAAATACATGACGTCTGCTTTTCAGACTTCGAGTCTGTTCAGTGGTCTGAAATTGTTCATATCTTAATTTTTGTATACTTCCTCTTCATATTTGACGCCAGATTAAAAAAAAAATTACTAAATTAAAAAAAAATGTCTTCTGGCGGGACCGAATATTTCCTCGTTTGCTTAATTTACCACTGAAAGTTGGTTTGCCGCGTAAATAAAGACTCTTAGTAATAGGGGAGTTGTAGCAGCATCCTTTCGGTTACCGAATGAACTTTTATTTCTTTTTATACAATGTTCACCCTGTACAAGACCCAATATAGCCACTTGAAGAAGTAAAGTATTAGAGTGAGAGGCTCACTTATTCAAGTTATTCGTAGATTTCATTATCTGCAAAGAATTGATTACCCGTCAATAACAAGATCTATAACGCCATTTCTACATAAGGCAAGTTGAAGTGACGGGATACCAGTCGTCATCCTAAAGAAATGTGCTCTCAAACTGGCTCCAGTTATCTCCAAATTCTGCAACTACAGTGTAACCCGGATATAAGAGAGTTGCCGGGACCGGTGAAGAAGTCTCCTATATCAGGGTTTCTCTTATATCCGGGTTTGGTCTATTTTGTTTAGGTAAGTGTGTATCTAATTTGGGACGAGAGAAAGTCTCTCTTATATCCGGGTTTCTCTTATATTTGGGTCTCTTATATCCGGGTTACACTGTATTGCTTCCTGACTGTACTTGATTCTGGCGTAGTTTTGTGTTAAAAGTCCGTCTACGACTTTGATGACTTGACTAGTTTTTATTTTTATTAAGGAGTCATTGTTTTGCGATCTGGCCTGTATGATTATGGTTGAATTGTTTCTTCTATCGTCTGTGTGTGTGTGTGTATATATATATGACCATTTGTAGATGTCTGTTTGTTAACATAACCTCACGATTTATATTTAACGCAAAACACCACAAAATATGAAACAAGAAGAAGGAATAAAAACTGTTTTATAACAACATTTATATTTATTTTTGTGTAATGATGTACATGCATAGAGGTTACTATTTTGTTGGTGCTATGTCCCTTTGACCGATTTAAAATTTTACTGATTAAATATTTTTATCTGAGCTCATAAGAGTTGAATGAATTATAAAGCTGAAAAATGCTGAATAAACTTTTAGCTTTAGAAGAATATTTTAACGAGAAAAGTTCTTGTGGCTCGTTTGGAAAATTTCGTACGTACGTGCATGTGTGAATGTTTTCATGGGCGTCTGACCGCAGATGGTTAAGACGAGAATCCTTTAAGGTTACAGTTTCGCAGGAAAAGAGAATGAACAAGCTTGTGTCTGCTATTTATAATTAATGTAATGTAATTAAGGAAAAGTGCGGGAAAACTTGACTTGGTCACGTGCTGGAAAAATATATGTACGTGGATGGTTTGCAACGCCGACTTGTGTGTTTATTGAAGCTGATATTTCCTGAAAATTAAAGTGGGGAAAACTCTTTGGTCCACTTTTGCACAGATTTGTACAAAATTCAACATTGATAAGAAAGTGGTACAGGGATGCTAATATATATATATATATGCGCCTTGTGTACTGACTGAAAGAAAATGCAGTGTCTTGATAAATGCACAATATAGGATAATGTGAAAGCTGAAGTTTCAAGTGCAAATCTCCTGGCGCATAAGACATATATATATATATATATATATATATATATATATTACTCTCGCCTTCCAAATGTAGCAGATGCCGTTTGACCACAGGCAAGGGAAGGTATGTTCGTTTTCAATGTAGCAATGACTGGTTAAGCGTCTAAGGTTGCCAGCTAGTCGTATTTTAGTATCTGGATATGTCATGCTGACAGCAGCATCGGAGACAAAATTAATTTATCGTCTCTGACCCTCTCTCAAATCTGTTTATGTACACATAGATCCGCTCTGAAAAGGTGGTTCGCGGCCTTATATCCTGGTTGCGAAAGCTTTCTGATTGGAAGGCCGAACTATGGTCTGATTTGCCTGGTGACTTCTCTTAGCCATCTATTTTTAGAGATGTTGAAATTTTGGTCTTGTTATTTATTTTTGTACCTATTTCCCTATCACTACACACAATGTTTCTGTCGTTGTACTCTCCAGTATTAAGCTGTTTTGTCCTCGGAAACGTTTTTGGAATCTCGAACCGAACCCTGTATACAATTAATAGAAGCTGGTCCAATACATTGGGGAGGCGGGGAGAGGACTAGCAGTAACTGAACAGTAGTAAATATGAGACATGGAAAACAGAAGTCTGATTCCTTGGATGAACACTTTAGCCGCTGTAGACGTACGTGCACGTCTTTACCAAATATATCTTACCTGCAGTCGATGGTAATATATTTGGAAGACTCTCATAAAATGTCGTTTGTCGAGTAGACTATCGACCACTTAGTGCTCTTTCCACACAAGTGGGTACATGTAGCGTACAAGTTTTGACCTATTATTGTATTATTTGTGATGTCGCTTAGCTTACTCTGTATTAGTGTCCAATCGAAACCATAATGGGAGCGCCCATAAGAAATCATTTTCAGCGTCTTCACATATTTATTTCCAGTTAATAGCAAGTCATTATTTTCCAAAACGAATCAGCTAGACAAGAGAACAGCAATGAAAGCGCTAGACGGTTCAATTTGAAATTCCCTGAAGGTTACCAGAGTCGACACACGTGAAGAAAGTCGACGACACCACGGGCTCGATATGCGTTCCAGTTCATGCCACATGCTTGTTTAAAAGCCGATAATATAATTGGCGAGTAATTTTACGCTGGACACGTAAACAGAAACGATACCTTTTATATAACTTCAGACACATTTCTCTTGTTAATTTTTTTTATCTCATTGTATATCAAAAAGGATTTGGCCTAGGCTCGCTAGTGTAGTGACATTAATATATAGTTTTCAGCAGCAGCAGCTTTCAAATATAATAACACGTGAACCCTAAAGTAACCTTATTTTCGGGGATTCCCTCTTGCGAACTGCTGTAATGAATTTTCTACGCTGAAGCTATAAGAGCTAAGAAACGCTTCACCCATAAAACACTACCAAAGTAAGTTCCCACTATAACATATTAATGAACTGTGTATAAAATTTACGTCTAACAAAAGAAACTCTTGTTTTAAACTTTCCTTTGTTAATTTTGCTTTAATAAATATCAGCTTTGCATTGCAAATCAATTGGTCTGTTATTTGTGCATGTACTCTTTACATTTCCATTATTCCATGCACTTACATCGGAACGACAAGGGATATAACAGCGATGTCTAGAGATTGGACAACTCGCCACAAGAAAGGCAAATGTCGAAAGAAAAGAAGAAAAAGGTAAAAAGAAAAAAACTAAAGAGCGAGTGTAAAGTAAAAAAATAAAGCAAAAGCAAAGCCGAAAAGGACAAATATCACGACACCCTAAACGTATGCACATCCTCAGAAATGGGCGCATGGTTGCACGCGCACAAATGCACACAAAAATACAGAAAAAAAAAAAACTCACAATAATGATAAATGTATAAAAAGGAAAACAATCGAAAAATATAAGCGGTAAATTGCTGATAGTCACTGCAGAATGGACAGGTTGGCCTATGAAACTGGAGTCTGAATGCTGAATCAATCAGCTGACAAATTTTTATTCCTATATATATATATATATATATATATATATATATATATATATATATATATATAACAAACACCACAGTAGTTAATTAGTAAGAGCGAAATTTAGTAAATTCCTCGCAATAACTGTTCTTTAGGTAACTCTAATAATGCTCACAATCCGTAGTGTGACAGTAGGGATATCTCTAAATCCGTAGCCTCGCCACGAAAAAAGAAGCAATTTTCAAAGGCATTTTCATTATCACGACTACATAACTGTTGATCTATTTTCTGTATGCAACAAATTACACAGCACTTATTTTAATTACCGCGTTACTTAGAACGATTACTTCTTTACTTATGTAAATATAAACGACAATTTTAGTTGGCAATAATATAAGTGACATATGGCTATAAAAAGGCACTGTTGATTATTTACGGCTAATTTGCTTAAAATAACGCACTGACTACTGTTTGCATCACGTGGTAATAATTTTACTTCTCTTTCTTTCTCTGTTTATTATCTGTTTTTACTTCATTCAACTCTTTTTTTTCCTATTTTCATTCCAATTTTTCTTTGTTTTCCGTTGCTCTTTTTCTTTCTTTTTTCCAAAGCACTTTTTCACATTCTCTCTCTTACCCCCACACTTCCTCTTGCTCTTTCTCTCTCTTTGTTCTCTCTCTCTCTCTCTCTCTCTCCTGTCTCTTTTTATCTCTTTCTCTCTCTTTCTCTTTCTGAAAGCTTTTTTGGCAATGCGGTTTGCAACTAAACTAGTTTTAGCCTGCTTAGTTGCAGAGTTTCATCTGATGGCTTCAAGGCAATAAACAGTTCTCCAAGCGCCCCCGCTCCCCAACCAACTCGTGTCAAATACAAGGTTGGTAAATGAAGAAAAGTTGAATCTCACTTTTATAAAAGTCCTTCAAAATTGTGGACACTTAGCGGATTTGGTTTGTAGAAATTTCCTAAAAAGTGCAATATACCTTGGATCGGTAATTTCTTACTTCACAGCTGTTTGTTTCGTATAAACACTTATTATTATTATTATTATTATTATTATTATTATTATATTTTAAAAAAAGTATTTATTTACTTATTTATTGTATACCCTCATGCAAAGTTTTAATTTAGGGAACACAGAAATGTTATCATATACATGCCACAAAGCTTCATGGAAGTGGTGGAGCGCCTACCATTGTTCATTTTTTAAAAAATCTTTTCACTTTCAGTGAGGCGATAAAGCCACTAAGACACAATAGGGGTTACTGAGGATGAAAAACAATAAAGCAAAGGAAACTGATTAAATGTTACTGAAAAGAAATGACAATAAATAGAACAAGATTCAAGGCTACAGATGACAATTTTTCTGTAGATTGCAGTTAACAGGAAGACAAAAAGCAATGGTAGAATATTCCTTCCTTCAACCACTCACTCATTATCTGGTAATATGTGCTATTATTAACTCTTATTTGAAGCATTCTTTATCTTTTGGTTTTGTCGAATCATACAATATACCCGTGTATCGTCAAATAAATATAGGGCATTGTATACTGTGTGTTATTCTGTATTTTATGAGACATGAGGTTAACTGGAGATTAAAAGGTCTCCCATAAGGGAAAAAGACATTTTTTGTCTCTAAGGGATTCTGTGTGAAAAAAAAAAGAAAAAAAAAGGGATGCGACTTTTGTGCTTATTTTACATATGGTTTTGAGAACACTATCTGTTTGCTACTGGCTGAAGTTCATTGGCAAGTAAATGGAGTAATCCCACACTACCAAGCTGCTTAACTGCTAGTAAAACGCATACATACTAATGGGAGTACTATGCAAGAAATAATATTTCCAGTTTTAATTTCCCAATTATAAGCATTATATCCATGATATAGTAACACCTTAATGCACGAATGGAACAGGATATTCGAAAGAAAAAAATAACAAACATGAATAGTTCTCAAAGAGATTTTATATCGATATATACATATTTATCATAAATTTGTCCCACACTGAGAAACTATAACATAATATTTGAAGGGCAAAGAAAGAGAGGGTTTTACTTGAAATATTTTCCAACGGGAAAAATGTGCTGGATGGTGGTGTCTTTTATGTATCTGATGAGACCATGTGGTGTTTTTTGTATGCTCTACCACGGTGAGCTTGTCATGCCTGCCTTCTTTACATCTTACAATACTCTCGAATTATATTGAATGCAAAACATAAATGAGGTTCAATGTTCATGTATCAAAAGTAATTTTTTTGTTAATTTTGTGGCATAAAGTGTTATTTATTTTGTTAATCAATAATAAGCGGTTTCCAATTTTAAAAATGTAGTGTTTATGAAACCCTATATTTTTTACAACAATATACTTTTAGTGAATCTTTTACTATTGCAAATAATAACAATGCCAACCTATAAGTTGCATCTACTAAACATCTACAGGAAAAGAATGAAGGTAATGGATCAAAATAATATCACATGTCGGGTAAGTCACCAGATAATGTTGTGTACCATAGAAGAGCGGTTTATTCTACCGTTTCAGTTTCCCTCATTAATGACCTTATTATATTCATGATACAATAACGCCTTCTTTCACGGACAGAACGGAATCACTGAAAAGAAAAAAAAAAAGAAGAAAAAAAAAACGGAATGAAAAACATGCTTTGTTCTCGGAGATAGTTTTGTGCCGTTAACTCAAACACAAAATTTTATATACATATTTTCACGTGTCACACGTAAAGAACATATAACATATATATGCAACAACAAAAAATATGAACAAGGTCTTAAGTATAACAATTCTCACTGGGGATCAGGAGCTGCTGGAGATTCTTCTGTTATTCTGGAGAAGCCATATTTAGGATTCAAAATTCGAGTGGGGTGGATTTATCTGCTATGTTACTATCGAGGACTTCCGCAAACAGGAAACGGCAAGTCCTAGGTTTTTCCTAACAGGAGATATTTTCTACACCTGGTGAAAATATATTTCCATAGAAAAACCGGCACCATAGACTTGTAAGCTGCACCACATGGCCGGGAAAAAAAAAACAACTGCTTTGACTCTTGTAAGTTGACTCACTGACCACTTTCGTCATACTATGAAGTGATGTCACTAAGCGGCCATCATATAACCCACGTGACTTCGGCTCCGCCTTCCGTATTTCTACAAAGATATTCTTTGATGTTAATAAATAATTATTTATGTTTGATCTTAATTCCACGACTGAAAATTACAGATCTCCAACTTTAGGAGATAGGTACATGTTGCGGAGGTGAAAGTTAAATAGTGTGGGGTTCAGCGTACCCGGATTAAAAGAGAATTTAATACGGGATATCCTGCCCACAAAATACGACGCAAATTTCAAGAAGAAACAACACGATAAGGAACGTTTGTAGAAAATAGAACATTGTATATTTATTATCTTGTGAATAGGGTAAAAAGGATTAATGTTTTAGTTAGTTTAAGCAAAATGTGATTTTGATAAAAATGTCTGTGTTCGCTGTCTTTTAACAGAGTAGCAGAGTAATGTCTGTTTCTTTTGTTTTTTGTATAGTTGTAAAGGAAAAAGGGGCGATCAATTTAAGTTGAAAAAGAGAGTGTGAATGAGGAATAAAAAGATAAAAGAAAAATGTACTTATGAATTGTTTTGGAGTCAGTTGTAAATTTGTTGTTGTTGTTCTTGTTGTCCTTTCCTAATCCACTTTCGGCTCTTAGTGTCGGGTTGAGTCAGTGATGAAATTTACTGTCAGTCTTCTGTGATCTCTGCGCGCTTCTGACTGGTGACTGACTTGAAACTCGGTATTTATTGTTGACTTTTTTTTTCCACACTGGCTCGTTATCTTTTTTTTGGTTTAGCAAATCGCCTCCTTTCAATAGTCAGAAAATTAATTTCATTCCTTATTGCGAAATCTGTTTTTAATCGTTTTGATCCGATTTTGCGGGTGTGCAAATCTACTTTGGTTTTTTTTTTAGTCATTTGTTGGAATGATATAGGATTTGTATCCTATAATAGGTTAGAAAAATAATCAGAAGGCTGTTTAGTCAAATGAGATTGGCTGCGTGTACATAATTTCACTTCTCCGCAAACATTTAAATTTTAGTCGTATGGCACAAGACCAATAAGGCAATACAGAAACAACAAAAATGATGTAAAACAACAACAACTATTTAAATCATACAAATTGTTAAGATAAATTTGCTTAGAATATTTGACTGAGCTATGATTTTGAAGATCAATGTTATTAATTAGGCAAATTAAATTGCTTTGGAACGTGCTAGGAAATTTGTCCCGGCTTTCCTGAATCCAAGGGTTGAAGTTAAAAATTGGGTAGAGGTTTAAAAAATTGCGACAAAACGCGAGTAAAACAGCAAGATTAGAGCGGACAAACTCTCTCTTTTAGGCGCGGACGAATAAAGAAAAACTCCTGCTTGGTGAGTAACAATAAAAGAAGAAAGTGTTTAGTTTATTTACATATACAGAAAAAAAAAAGTAAAAAAAGGGATAAAAAGTCAATTAGGAGAGAAAGAAAGGGAAAAGAGAAAATGTTCTTAACAGAAAAAAAGGCTTACTCAAAATATTTCTCTGAGCGCCTAAAGAGTTCTTTAAGCGATTAGAGAATATTGTTATGGTTCAGATAGAAACACTCACAGTTCTTGTAAAGTAGGAAAATTGTTCGCAGATATAGGAATCCTGCAGTTGAGTGAGTTCGTAGGTCGACGACAGAAGTCCAGTGGGCTCGTCAGAAGGAGTGTTGAAAGGATGCAGCTTTGGATTGGTCCTGAATTGTGGACCGAGGATCGTTCTTGACAGCCCTTTAGGTAGTTCTTCTTTGGTTGAAAGAGGTTCTGGAGCTCCCTAATGTCGACCTCACAGACCGTGGGCAGAATTCTCACTGGCAAAATCGGCAAGATTCTCCAAATTTATGGAGTTTTGGTAGGCTCCGATGGATCGAGAACTTTTCCCTCCAAAATGATTGTACAAATTTCCTGGCCCCTCTATTGGTCAGAAAACACATTCTCATCTCTGATAAGAATCAGGTTTAAGTTTAAGGGTGTGTGTTTAATACAAAAATATACAATGAATAAAACAAGAGTTGTTCCCCCTTAACTATTAGTTCGAGTGTTCGAAAACTTTTTGAAAGAATGTTGGAATTTAATTTGAGAACAATATTTTACAAGTTAACATTCTCGCTATTTTTTCTATTCTCACTCCAACCTTTTTTTAATTTCAAAACCGGCTCCAAAAGCCTTGATTCTTATCAGAGATAAGAATATATTTTCTGACTAACAAGAGAGCTGGAAAATATAAAAAGGAATTCCACCACCATTATTCTTTCCATGGTGTCATAAAGTCTGGGGGAAACCTCACAGATTGTTCACTCCAACCTGTTTTCATTACTTTCAAAACCGGCTCCCAGAGCCCTGATTCTTCTCAGAGATAAGAATGTGTTTTCTGACCAATAGCGGGACCAGGAAATTTGTACAACGATTTTGGAGGGAAAAGTTCTCGATCCTTCTGAGCCTCCATAAATTTGGAGAATATACAGTACACCTATTTGGCAGTGAGACTTCATCCCACCGTCTGTAAGGTCGACGATAGGGAGCTTCAGTCAACTTCAGAACCACTTTCAACCAAAGAAGAAATTCCTGCCGGGATGGAGAGACAGACGGTTAGCCAACTACTAAAAACCAATCCTTCTGTCGTACCCACTGGACGTCTGTCGTCGACCTACGAACTCACTCAACTGCAAGATTCCTATATCTACCAACAATTTTCCTACTCTACAAGAACTGTGAGTATTTCTAAATCATAACAAAATTCTACTCGCTTAAAGAACTTTTTAGGCGCTCAGAGAAATATTTTGAGCAAGCCTTTTTTTTCCGTTATGAACATTTTCTCTTCCCTTAAAGGACATTTTCTCTTCTCCCTTTCTTTCACTCTTAATTGTCTTTATCCCTTTACCCTTCTTTTTCTGTATATGTAAATAAACACTTTCTTCTTTTATTGTTACACACTGTGGAATCTTCCGCAACAAACCAGCCTTACTTCTTTTTAGGAAATGCACTCTTCCTATCTGGTAAGTAAAATCCTACTTTCACATAAATATAACAAGTATTCATTGGTCAATCACCTCTACTCTTGCTTGCTGATTGGTCAGTTTCGACCAATCAAACCACCTGCACGCGACCAATCTATTTTCCCGCTCATATGCTATGATCCTCTCACGTGGTACACGGCCATTATATAAACCGAACGCGTGTAAACTTTTGGAGTAGTATTTCTCATTCTAGTTTATAC
Organism: Acanthosepion lycidas; assembly: GCA_963932145.1. Classification (NCBI taxonomy): domain Eukaryota; kingdom Metazoa; phylum Mollusca; class Cephalopoda; order Sepiida; family Sepiidae; genus Acanthosepion; species Acanthosepion lycidas. The sequence goes on from OZ010604.1 coordinate 48,573,337, forward strand.
GGATCATAGGCTTGTCCGGGTCCGTGTAAACTTAGATAAGCCTAAGGTTAGATTGGCTGGCTACTGGAAATATAACTGTTCATTATTTAGTGAGCAGTGTTTCCGGGACCAGCTCTTACTAATGATACAAAGGGAATTGACGGGGGCGGTTGTGGGAAACGCCTGGTGGGACAACTTAAAATCTAAAATTAGAACGTTTGCTGCCGATTTTAGTCGTCGACTCAATCTAAATAGATTAGCAGCGCAAACGGCGTTAGAAAATAAAGTTGATCGGGCTGTGAAATCCCGTGTTAGTGGGGATATAGCTTTAGCTAAGGCAGAGTTGTCCTCCTTGCTTATCAAGAAGGATCAAGCTCTGGTAGTTAGGGCTAGGTTAAAAAGAATGTCTTCTGAGGCGACGAATATGGCCGCTGAACTGCGTGCAGAGGAAAATCGGAACGCGTCTAGGCGACATATAGCATGCGTCACATTGCCGGATAAGCGGACCGTGACTACAAACGTGGGCATGTGTGAGGTCTTTCGGGATTACTTTCAGGATCTTTTCACCAGGGAGCCCGGTCTGAGCTCTGCTCAGTTCGACGCCTATTTAGCTGACTTTCCCTGCCTCCAGGCTACTGAAGCAGCTAGGTGCGAGGGTCCCATTACAGAGTCGGAAATCTGGGAAGCGCTGAAGCAGGTTGGCCTGGATAAGTCTCCGGGATTAGATGGTCTTCCCTACGAAGTGTACTTGAGGTTGTCGCACGTTTTTGTTCCTTTGCTGGAACTGATTTTCAACCACTGGATGAAGCATGGGTCTATACCTCAACGCTTCACCACGGGTGTGATCAAGTTGCTGCGTAAGGACAAGAACGGTGGGGATGGGTTAGGGAACTTTCACCCTTTAACCATGTTAAACACTGACTTAAAGATTTTGGCGAAGATCTTAGCCAACCGTTTGCAGCTTGTCCTGTCTCGTCTGATTGGCCCTGAACAGACTTGTGCTGTGAAGGGCAGGACTATTCAGGATAACCTTCATATGGTACGCTTGATCTTAGAACAAGTCGACAGTGAAGCCGCGCTGATTAATTTAGATCAGTCCAAGGCCTTCGATAGGGTTGACCATCGCTTTCTGGAGGCTGTCCTTTCGGCGGCCGGTTTCAGAGCCGACTTTCGCTCCTGGATCCGACTTTTGTATGCGACCCTCGGTGCGCTGGTAGAAGTGAATGGGGTAAGATCGAAGCCTTTCGTATTTCGAGACCATTGGTCACGCCTTTTTTCAGTACAAGACGGTAGTGCCGTTGTGCGGGTTTGTTGAAGGCCTCATGGTTCGCATGCTGCAGGGAAAGTTTTTTGTCCTGGAAGCCAGTTCTGTTTGTAGCAATGTGGTGCCGCAATTGACGAAGGCTGAACACTGTGTTCTGTTGCTTACTAGGGGTTATGAGAGTCGTGATTTGGACGACGCGTCAGAAGGAATTCTATGATGGCGAGAAGTTCACCTCTTCCCAACTGATCTTGTTCTTTAAGTATCAGCTTAAAGTCAAGATTAGGACGGAAAGGCGGCGGCTCCCTTCATCAGAATTTGGCAAAAGGTGGGTAAATCTTGCGCGAATGTGTAGAGTGAAAGGGGATGACTTAGAGTGGCATTTGGATATCGGTTAGGCTCAGGATTTTGTCCTATCAGGGTTGAACAGAGGCAACACACCCCGATATTAGGTTAGTTTAGGTTTTTGATTTGGAATCTTTAGTTTCCCGTTTTCTGGTTAACTTAGCTAGGGTATGCATGCTCATTGGCCCCCTTTTATTTCTGTCCCTATTTTTCTTTTGTTTAATTCCCCATCCCCTCCCTCGTTAGGTGGTCAGTGATGTCAGTTCTCTGGTGGATGCGGGGCGCCTTTCGTTTCGTGTGTGTAATTTTTCGTATTTGTTGTTGTGTATGAATGTGTGTGTGCCTGTGTAAATGCCTTGGAGGAATGAATGTTTTTCTTATTTTTCATAGTCCCGCATTGGTTTCGTCCAATGAACTGATGTTTCTGACACATTTAGGGATTGTGGGGTTTTTTATTACTAACCCTATTTTTGTTTTGTTTTATGTAAATATTATATCATATTGTAAATAAACATTTGGGGTGTTTTTAAATTGTTGTTCCCCCCCCCCCAAACTTTTAAATGTACATATGGGGACTAATTAGGATTTCATAGAGAACTTGAGGTATTATGGTGGACGCAGTAAGAAAGGTAGGAGTGAATGTGTTGTTTTGGTGATAGGATTAATGTTGGCATGTTTGGGTCCGTGTCTGGCTAAGTTTAGAATTAAGACAGAAGAAGACCGTCCTTCCCCAACCCCCTTTTAGGCCTCGTGCCACATTTTGTACTTTTGTGCAAATAAATATCGTAGTTCTTCTCATTCCTTGCTACCAAGTGCCAAGATGTAACCATCAGGAACTCCCGTCTTAGTCATTGCTGACCAGACGTTAAAGATAATTACCAACATTCACGAACTCTGAAATCACTCCTGAACTTTTACCAACTTTAGAACTCACAATTCCAAACTTTATTCTTCTAAATTACAAGTTCAATATTACTTCTTCTTAATATGAACTCCGGTACAACTATTACCAAATCAAAGGGACACGACTCTGTCCTACCTTTTCAGTTCGCATGCTTGTACATTAAACATTAATAAATCTAATTGTTATGTTTTGAAATCATTCCGTTGAGTTTTGTATCTTATTCCATGTATGAATATAGAGATTTTAATGTTAGTGGAAATCGTTAATTTTCACGCAGCCTATTCTCAACAAGTATTTACCCATTATAATTAACACATCCACTACAAACACCGAGTAGGAGTTTTTTTTCTTTATTCGTCCGCGCCTAAAAAGAGAGAGTTTGTCCGCTCTAATCTTGCTGTTTTTTACTCGCGTTTTGTCACAATTTTTTAACCTCAAGCCAATTTTTTAACTTCAACCCTTGGATGCGGGAAAGCCAGGAAAAACTTTTCCCGCAAGAAAGAATACTTATCTGGTCTCACAATGAAAAAGAGTTTGTGCTTACAAGAAATGTTTTTTGTGACAAGAAAACTATGAAAATTTGTTTGATAAAAAGGAACTTTAAATGTCACTTAATATTTCAAGAAGTTTCTGTTTTATTCTAAAATGAATTTTAGTTTTGTCACTTTTGCGCACCTCTGAAGTAAATCTAATTGTAATACAACTTGCCCCTTAACAAAAATGTTTACCAAGAGGAGAAATTCCGTTAAATAGAATTGAGTGAGAAAATTTCTTTGAAGTAAATACTGAAAAGCTGAAAATATGTTCGGCACAAATTTGTATCTTCAGGAGGTTTTTTTTTTTTTTTTTATCATAGTGTTTTCCATGCTGGTGAAAAATTGCTAAAACTGGAAAATTCAAGTCAGATTTCGAAGGCCAAAATCTAAGCCCATCGTTGCTTTTTTTCTTTTGTAAGTGATTTTAACCAAGTTGGTATTTCTACTGACGTTATTTATTGTACAGAATACAATTCTGGCACAAGGCCGAAAAAGGGGAAGTGTTGAGGCTGGTCTTAACTAACCTAGCTAATCCGATTCACGACCCATTCACTCATTACAATTTGCCCATTCTCCACAAAAACTCGTCCATCACCAATCAATCTTCTATACACAATAATACCGCATCCCTACAAGGGGGGGGGGCTACAAAACGCTCCCCATACCATAAAAATTTGTATTTATACTGACAATGGTGAAGAATTTAACTCTCAAATTTTTCGTGATGTAGCTTAAAATTTAAATGTGTCTATCAAAACCACAGCTTCATATAGTCTTGGTGTAGTTGAAAGACGCAATTCCACATAAAATGAGGTTATACAGAAAATATGATAAAACACAAACTTATCATGGGAGACAGCTTTTTGTTGGGCTATAAATATTAAAAATTGCCTATTAAGTGTACATGGACATAGTCCATATATCAGTAGTCCTTAAACAAGGTAGCAGCCTAAACAAAAGCTGTATCAGCAACAGCAGCTCTCGAATATATGGTATGGGGAGCGTTTTGTAGCCCCCCCCCCCATGTGTGGGTGTGTGTTCGGCAGGGAGAGTGGAATTAACAAACCGAAGGCTCGAAATAATTGCTTAACAGCTTTCATTTGTTATTGAAAAGGGAATGCAAAATAGTGGTATTTTGCGGGGGGGAAATGGGTTTCCTAGTTAACACTGTTGAGTAGATGTTTTGTAGAGAGAGAGAGAGAGAGAGAGAGATTTCTCCATTTATTCCCCACCGGAGGAACGAGAAATCTGGGTGTGAAACTGCTGGAAGTATACGTGTCTTCTGCATCAAGGGTTGTGTGTAGTTTTTTTTCTTTAAGTAGGTGACTCGAAGGGAGATTTCTCCGCCTGTTCCATCGAGGAACGAGAAATCTGAAGGCAAGCTGCCAGGACAGACCACGTGTCTTCTACAACAACGTTTTTTGGTAGCCCTTTGAGCTGGGCCTTGAAGGTTGCGGCCACTGAAAAAGAAAAGTGGAAAAGAGACCGAATAGCGATTTTATGATTTCTGGGAGTTCCTGGTTGTACCCTGCTGATTACTTCCGTTGCTGCTACTGCTGAATCGAGCAAAGTAAGAAAACCGCCACATGCCACAATAGCCAACAAGCGAAATAGTTTCTATAGTTCTCTCTTGTACCATTCCTTCCTAGGGAATAAATCATTTTAAGGATGCTTCTGTGATCACTAGAATCTTAACCTTTTAATCTCTTCAACTGTTATCTCTCCTATATATCCTCATAATATGCACATCTTTCTACCTCCGGGTATACCCTTACAACAACCTCATTTAGTAACCCTCTACCTTGAGTGACTCTTGGGTCTTGTATTGGGTGAACAATAGACAAAAAAAATATCATTAGGAATCTGTTGCATTTTTGTAAAAAGTTTTATATCATAATTATTGTTATGGCACTGGGATAGATGAACCGATTTTATCCTCCTGAAGTGTTCTATAATTGTGGCCTTAAGCCGAACTAAGATCAACTAAGAAAGTTGGGTCACTGTGTTGGGCAAGACATTTTTTCTCTCTGGAATCTATCTTGCATATCTGTATGCTTAGAATATTGCTGCCATATATGGTCTGGTGTCCCTGCTATTTTTCTAAAGCTCCTTGATAAGATCCAAAGAAGAATCAGCAATATTATTGGTCCTGATCTGTCAGCCCGCCTTTAGTCATTTGTCCACCGCTATAAGGTTGCCTCTCTGTGCTTTTTTTAATAAATATTTGCATTGTAATTGTTTGGATGAGCTTTTCGCTGTGGTACCTAGACTGTATGAATTTAAGCGCAATACTAGACTGGCAGCGAAATCGCATCAATTTACAGTTGAGCTGGTTAGATCTAGCCGTAAGTTCTATGCTAACAGTTTCTTATCTTGCACTTCTCGCTTGTGGAACTACCTCCCGGCTCCTTGCTTTCCAACCAACTTTAATCTGCAAAAAATTAAATGCAATGTCAATCGCTATATTCTGTCCTCCTGATCGCTCTTTTCTCTTTTTCCTCATTACTAATGTTTTCTGTTCCTAATTCCCTTACATCCTGTAACCCCTTGCGTACTAGTGACTGTACTGTCGTGCTTGGGGTGATACCGATTAAAAAAAATTAGTAAATACGCAATACAAGATTGGCGGCAAGGTCTCATCATTTTACAGTTGAAATAGATGTAACTAAGTTCTATGTTAACAGTTTATTCTATCAAATTCAAACTTCTCCCTTGTGGAACTCTCTTCCAGCTTCTTCTGACCGTGAGTCAACTTTGATTTTCAAAAATGTAAATGCAATTTTAATCGTTATCTTCTGTCTTCTTTATACCTGTTCTTTTATTGTTCACGCTCCTTATTTATTTTTTCTCTAATTCTTTCATACTCAGTAACCCCTTTCATAGTGGCTTTATTGCCTTACTTGGGGTTAACTAAAAATAAAATGTTTTAAAAAATAGCTTGCTCTTAGTAGACTCTTACGAAGTTAAAGAAAGCAAACGCTCTGCTGAAAATTAGTGTGCGGCGTAACAGAAATTGTTCTGGTCATGTATTCTCTTGCGTTTGATCGTGGCCATGAGCTCAGACAATGTTGCCTTGTGCCAGATTTGGTTTTAAACTCGAACTGGTTCCCAAATTTTCCTCTTTATCGGATTGGAGGTTTCTACAGAGTTATCTCCCGTATCTCTGTAATCACATTCAATATGGCTATCCGTTTTGTTCGCGAGGCAAAAACCAGCTTTCTATGTTTTTTGTTAGGCGCCGCTATTTGTTTCCTTCCGTCCGTTCCCCTTTTGGATCCGTCTTTGCAATATGTGTGGATTGATTTCTGGAAATACCTCCTGGGAATATATGCCTTGGCATTCAATGTCATCATTAGTCTGATATTCATTTCGGACAACAACCTGTATCAGGTAGTCATTGTTACTATTATTACTACTTATTATTTCATACAATAGTAAATAATAGTAAGTAAAATAACTATATAACCAGATAAATAAAATTATTCTTGGGTTTATAATTTGACGATATTATTAGTGTTTATTAATTTAGTTATTATGACGGTGAATTTCTCTTAATTTCTGTTTTTATAAAACATTTTTTGTCAAAATTAGTCAATTTTTCCCCCTTTTATAGTCCATGTGAAAAATATTCGCTTTTTGAAATAGCAATAATAATTTAGTTATTTTTATTAAAAAATAATTCAAACTTTAAAATGTGAAACACTCCCAAAATAAACTCTTGTGTTGGTGCAATTTACTGTCTTGTCATTTGTCTATGTCGTTTTGAAGTAGAACTTGTGTTAATTGTTTTAATTACGCGGGAAGTCTTTTTCTTTTCTTTTTATGATTATTACAGTTTTAAATTGAAATTATCAAACATCAGAATTTTCGGTTCAGTTAAAAAATAACAAATCGACTTAAATAATAAAAATGAAAAAAAAAGTTTTAAATAATAAAACGTTTCATCATTTCATGTTTTTAATTTAATTTTATTTAATTTTTAATTTTTTTTTTTATTGGATGAAGAAATAATGACTGATTTACTGATCAATTTAAAAATTAAACTAAAAAGTGGTTTTTAATTTTATTTAACAAATATTTTAAAATTATTCAGATAAATAACAAAAATATTTTTTTTCAAAAGTATAGTTTGATTTATATAAACATTTTAGTCGTTACGTTTAATTATTTAATTTGATATTTTTTTAAATTTAAATTCTTTTGTTAGATTTTTAAATTGAGATCATTCTTTATCTTCTTTGTATTAACTTTTTTAAAGAAGGGTTTTTACATTTTTTTAAAAAAACAAACTTTGGAATTTATTTTGATGGTTATTTTGTTAATTTGCATAATTTTTATTTTTTAAATTTATATATTTTTAAAATTTAAAACAAATTTGATTTGATTATTTATTATAAAAAATAATATTTGAGAAATGTCATATTTGGAGAATTTTCGAGTTTGCTTAAAAAAATAGTGATTTCCTTTTTTAGAGGCGTTATTTATTTTTCAAATTAACAAATTTGAAAACTTAAAGGGTTAAAAAAAAAAAGTGACTACTAGTCTACTTTTTTTCTCAATCACCTGCTTAAAAATTTTAAACAATATGATTAATTGTTAATCTGTTGAAATAATTTTTTTTTTTTTTTTTAGTCCTAGGTGCCGATAATTCTATAATCTTTAGAATGAGGAAAGAAATTATGAATAATGAGTTTATTGCGAAGAAGGAAGAATTTTTAGTTAGTTTCTTGGTAGTCTAGAAACATTTTTCTTCAATCTTTGCATAATAATTGACTTTTATTGGAAACTAAAAAAAATTGCTGATACAACAATTTCAAATTAAAAAACGATTGACTTAAAAAAAATCTTTTCAATTGTATTTCGTTATTTTTTTTCAAAGGTTAAAAAAATAAAACCGCATTTTTCAAAGTCCAGATTGGTGGGGAAAGGTTTCTTCCATAATTCATGATTTTTGTTGGTTTTTTTTTTTACTTAAAGAAAAAACAAAACAAAAGAATTTGCGTTTTTATTATTATTATTATTGTATACTGTGAAAGTAAAACGTTACATTTTTTAATTTTTTTTCGCAGTTAATAATTATTGCATTTTGAAACTTTGTTAGCAAAGAAACACTGAAATTAAGAGAGACTTACGAAAGAAGTTTTTAATCAAGAAAATTAATTTAAATATTTTAGTCAAATTAATTTAGTTTCACTTTAATTAAAAAATAAATCGTGTAATAATTGCTTCGTTTTGCGAAAAAATGTTGGCTCTATTTGTGTCCAAAAAAAGTTTTCCCAAAAAAAAAAAAAAAAATTCCCAGAAACTTACAACAAGGAACAGGAGCTGCTTTTGTTGTACAAAGTTTTAAAAAAAATGTTTCGAATTTTTTATGGTCGTGTCGAACCTTCGTTAGTATTACTATAAAAAAAAATCCCCAATCTTATGTAAAGTAGTAGTAAAGTAAACTATCCACACAAATAAGGATAAAAAAAAAGCTCGCTAAACTTAAGTTTTGGAAGAGAAAACGTGTGCCATGGTGCCTCCCGACAGCCCTGCCGAGATTTTTAAATTCACACTTTTCTTTATTCTAGAGATCGACTGACTACCGTCCAAGGCAAGAGAGCACAGTCTACCTTGCTATTTTTAACCTCTGCAGGGAGATGAGTTCATGACTTTTCCAAGTACGAAGTGAACGAAACATAATCGACCGGAATTTAAACTCGCCTATAGATCGTGGAAAATTGGGAACCTTAGCAAATATTGTGCAAAGTAAAAAAAAAATTAATAATTTTAATATATAGTCTTCTTTTCTTTTCTTTTTTTTTTTTTTCACTAAACAAAAGCAGAACGAATGGAAAAATTCTAAGCGGAACCGGATATATTTGCGTTTAGAAAAAGCTGTTTACTTTCTTTGGGTAAACAAAGCTAAACATTGTCGCCATCGCCTTTTTTGGGTCATCATAAAGAACACGTCGATTTATTAAAAAAAAAAAAAAAAAAATCTTCTAAAATTCAAAATTATTGAATTTTAAATTTTTAATAAAACTTTTGGCATTCAAAAGAATACAATTAATTATATTTTGAAGCAGTCTCTCTTCAAAATTTTAGAGAAAAATACTTTTTTCATGCGAACCCTTCCATTTATTTATTTGATGATTTTTCAATTTAATTGTATATCGGGGCGTATCGCATTTAAAGTTTACGCTTTTTAAAGATAAGTCCTTGAAAAATAAATAAAAGTACAGAAATAACTTTAAATAAAAAGAAAAAATGAACTTGAAATTATGACCCTTTTTCATGATTTTTTAAATTTTGATTTATTTTTTGGCAATTTTCTGTCATTACGAATTAATAAAAATTTTTTTTTTTTTTTTATTAGTTTCTTGTATCATTTTGGGATTTTGTTTTTAAAAACTTGATCTCTAAAATAAATGAATATGTAAGGATATTAATGAAATATTGTCTGGAATTATTTTTTAAATATTAAAAAAATAAACAAAATACACGAATGTTTCACGAAAAACAAAAAACAAAAAAGCAACTAAACTTGCAGTAAAATTTAATTTTATCGTAGCATTCTGCATAATTTTGAGGAAGAAAGAGAGATTTTTTATATGAAAAATGTATGAAAATTATGTGTCCAATATATAGAATCTGAGATATTGTTTGGATGAATATTTGCTGCCTAAATATACCTTATTTAACAACCAAATTTAATTATTATATATTCAATTTTCAAGTTTTTATTGAGACTCACACAAAACAAAAAAAAAACTTTGAGCTTTATATTAGGTTGGTGCAAAAATAATGTCGTTTTCTCACATGTGAGAAAACGACATTATTTTTGCACCAACCTAATATATTAGATATGGAGGGAGGATATTATAAAGTTGTATTGAAAAGTACTCACATCAAGCCTACAAAATAAATGTACCATTACTGTAATAATTAAATATATTTCATATTACACAGTAAGCTTGCATAAGAGGGCCAAGCCGCCATTTGTAGTTTATGAGCCTCTTGAATGATTTCATTCTGCTTAATTATAGATCTGCATTAATGTTATGTGTACTCTCTTTTTTTTTTTTTTTTTTTTTTTTTTTAAATTGCATTAACCCCAAGTGAAGCAGTAAAGCTATTAAAACACAAGGGGTTATTCAGTGTGGAAGAATTAGAAAACAAACATTACTTAGGAGTGAAAACAAAAGACGAGTAATCGGAAGAACACGATTGACATTGTGTATACATTTTTGAAAATTAAAGTTGGCTAGAAAGTATGGAGCTGGAAGAGAGTTCCACAAGTGCAAAAAAAAGAAACTGTTAGCATAGAACTTATGGTTACATCTAGCCAACTCGACTGTAAATTGATGAGACCTTGCTGCCAGTTTAGTACCATAATGAACAGCTAATCTGAACAATTATCATGAAAGTATTTATAGAAAAGGCACAGGGAGGTAACTTTATGGTGGTGGAAAAGTGACTGAAGCCACGATGCCAGGTTAGGACCAATAATATTGCTGATTCTTCTTTGGATTTTATCAAGGATCTCTAGAGATATACTGGGCTATATGTGGCAGCTATATTCAAATCCTGGATGAATGGTAGACATAGATATGTAACAGACTCTGGAGAGAAAAAAATTATCTAGCACAACACAGTGAACCAACTTTGTTAGCAGCTGACCTGGCAATGGATTCAATGTAAGTTTTCTGCTCCATGTCAGCCAAGAAAAAGGTCTGAGAAGGCATGATGAGTCACTCTTCTGGAGGTTAGTATGAGCCATGCAGATGGAAGGCAGAAAAGGGTCTCTTGGATGATTAACAGAGAGCAGTTTAGATGAAGATTAAAACAAAACTTTCATATTTCTAATTAAAAAATATGGCTTCAGGTCTAGAAGCCTTGGTCTGCAAGGAAAAGCCAATATTCCCCAAAAGAGCTTAGATTTTGTATTTAATACATTTAGACTTTTCAGGTTATTTTCAGTGCCAAAAATGGATTTGTCACACAGGAATATAGGTCTAAGTCATGATTTTCTGATAAATACAAAGAAAATTATGTCAGAAACTGATATTTGTTACATGACATATAGTGCCAAAAAGGGGGGAATGATCAATTTAACATATGAAAGCAATGGAGTACGTTTTAAATATTAGGTTGGTGCAAAAATAATGTCGTTTTCTCGCATATGTTACTATGTGAGAAAACGACATTATTTTTGCACCAACCTAATATCTTCCTGAAAACAATTTTCCACGCTTAAATTTTGAAAAAAAAAAAAAATATTTGGGAATTTACACTAAAAAGAATTAAAAAGTTTTGTTACAGGCATTTTTATGTTAACATTATTCAAAGATGGGATGGGCAAAATGTGGCAAGAATTTGACAGAATTTTGTGTTATAGGCTCCTTAAATCCATTTGTGACATTGGTCATTTTTGGAAAAAGAGTGTCATGTTAAACTTGTCTGTCACTTATAACATTCAACAAGATTCTAATGTTGATCTAAAACTAAATGATCAAACACATGTGAGTTTTCATTAACTTCAAATGATCAAGACTTGATAAATGCCTAAGATAAAGTTAGACCAAATGTGAAATCCAGAGACTGTCTGCTTTTGGTCTAGATATAGCACATATGACTTGGGAGATGTTCCAAAAATCTCAAATGTCTTTTTGAGTGCTCACTATATATTATTTAAATTTGGCATCTCTGCAATAATCTCTTTCAGAATAAGCATGCTCAGAGGTGGAGGCAGTGTTGGATTTACATATGGGCTAGTATGTGCTGCAGCTCAGGAGCTCCCAAGGGGTCTCTACTCTTGGACCCCTGATAAAATTTTTAAAAATAGCTATAACAATATAGGAGGTTTGTTTATTTTCAGATTTAACAGGGCTTCTTTGAATTGATTTGAAACAATTTAGAGTATTTGGACATTTCTAATTGGTCTTTTAAATTTGATGGAGATCTTTAGATTTTGATACCTCTTTTTCTTTATATACATATAGATTTTTGATGTAGCTTTTTAGTTGAAGTGCCAGATTTACATATAGGCTAGTATAGACTGCAAATGTGCTCTTCTCTTGGGCCCCTGATAAAACTAGAAAGAAATAATGATATAAGAACAGAGGAGATTTGAAGAGGCCCCACTTAGATTTTGATGACTTTTTTTTTTATATACATATAGATTTTTGATGTACCTTTTTATGAAAGGAGTCAAAGAGTTCATTGAGTCAATGTGAATGATACTTTTCTTAGCTGCATAGTATGTGCTTTGCCAGGGCTACATACAGTTTTGAATTTAGTTTTCCTTCTCCTAGACTGGCCTGCCATCAAGGCTATAGAACACGGTGGGGGGGGGAATAGAGACTGATTCATGCCTTTCCCAAGAGTCTTTGCTCAGTTGTATACTACATTGAACACAGACATGTAATAAATTGTACAAATTTGACAAAATAATGCAAAACAAAATACAAATTTAAAAAAATGAAAAAGTGCAATTTTTAAAAAAATATTATTTAAAATATTAAAATCTTTGTAATGTTTATGAATTTTGTTTTAAAAAAAAAATTGGTTGAGTTCCTAAATTATTCAAAATTTCTGAGATTTTTTTTTTTTTTTTTTTTAGAGACATGGGGGAGGGGTGAACATATGTAATGAAGGGGACTCCACGTTCTGTTATCCCAGGGTGCTCTTATGACTTAAGTCCAGCCCTGGCTGGAGGACAAACTTTGTTGCAATGTTCAAGTTTTTTGTTTTTGTGAGGCTCTCCTTAGCAGACATTGTATTCAATTCCAATCATGTTGCCTTATTCTCTCCAGTTTTTAGTATTTTGCTGTTATTTCTTAGCATTAGTACATTACTAATGATAACACAAGACTAGTCTCTCATATGTAACATTATATCTTTATTCAACAGACTTCATCAGTCATTGTCAGCCAGTGGGGTATGGCCTCGTGGCCCTCTCCAAATGTGGGCCCTAGATTTTTGTATGTCTATAAGATAGACTGTCCTTTTTCCTTCCCAGGTGGATGTTTATATATCTGGCTGTCATGTGGGTTTTTTTTTCCACCTACGCATGCACATCTTAGGTTCAGCTACTGAAATCCTGTTAAGCACTGAACTTCACTTGGTGGTGAGATCAACCCATGTTGTTGACTTCTTTGATATCAACACTGCAGGATCTATTCTGGCATTACCTGGGGTGCATTATCTCTCTATATAAAACAGAGGATGTCTGTGTGTCTGTATGATACCTTTTCACTCGAGATCCCTCCAACCAATTTTGACCAAACTTGGCATATACATTGTACAATGTAAGAGATAGGTTCTTAGCATAGAAAATGATAATTTAAAAAAAATCAATAATTGATAAAGCCGATCAAAAATTGATAAGTTCAACCTTTTTCTTCTGATTTTGTTTAAACTCGGTATGTAGGTTACTTACATCATGATGAGCTCAATGATACCTCATTTTTATTTCTACATCACTGCATTTAGTGAAAAACAAAAATTGATTTCAACACAAATTTTAAACTAAAAACTCCCTCAATTTTCCAGTAATCTAATACAAAATTCACTGAATTGTCAACAACAATAAGTTGATTGTTTAACAGTCATTTAACTTGATAACTGAGTCCACCCATACAGTAAAAACCCGCGTAAATAGTGAAAAATGTTGATTTTTACTTATTTTTTGTTGATCTTACTACCAATTTTCATCAAACTTAACAATTGCTTTATAAATGTATCCTCCTTTACATCTCTGGTAGCACACTGAAAAATTGAATTTGAAAAACGCCAAAATAACTGGTCTGAATTGATATTGCCTGTTTTACTTCTTCATGTCCTCAGCTTACTTCAAGTGAATAAATACAGGCTACTTCAATTTAAAATGTTTTTTAATGAAAGTACTTTAAAGTAATTGAAGATAGACTCTGTTACATCTAAACATGATGCTGTTTTTGCTCCATTCTAATTGAACACTTTCTGATTGACCAGCTGCGTATGGCTGCTAGTATACTATAATTGGTTACCTTGCAGACTCTTCTTGAGCTGGCACTTAACTGGTACATGTGTGCTGCTCAAAACATTGTGCTAAATGTAAAGTATGTTTGTCAGAAACCTGATGAAACATTTTGAGTGTTTGTTATAAAGTTTATGTAACCCTTAATAGTTCAGGTTAATAATACTGTAAGAAAATACTGGAACAAAAGGTTGAGTGAAGAATGAGTTTCATCACATGAAAGATATCAATTAATTATGCAGAGTACGGTAGTTCAGTGCAGCAATGTGTACAACTCAAACGTTACACCTTGTGATCCACTTTGTAACGACAGTTGCTATAAGCATACGTTCTACTCATAGCAGATGGATGAGTCCATGTTCAACAATTAGGGTAGAGAAGGTTGGTTGTCTTTATACACAACAGGGCCTCAGTAGCAGGTATGCTTTGCTTTGTACAAAATTTGATACAGGCAAGTTGCTTGAATTTCTCAGCCTCGGAGACTGTTCCTGTTAAAATATTCTGTGGTCTCACCCAGGATTGAACTTGCCATCCTCAGCTAACAAGTTTCTGAAGATATTAGACTCACCTTCCTCAGCTTAATGGATGTGTTCTAAGCAGTGGCAGTAGCTTGTCTCTCTTCCTGCCAAAGGGGATTTAACCATTAGGCCTTATTTAAGTTTACTGAAATTTCTCTTCAGTGAACAATTTTCTACTTGTCTGTTGAAATACTGTCACTCAGTTTATTGAGCAAGATCTTGTTTTAACAGTTCCAACACGAGGTTATAAGATATTGCATAATGATTGAACCTGACTAAATAGTACAAATTAGGCTGGCTACCAATGAATGTTACCTTCAGGAGTTAAGCGTAATGTTATTCCATCATCCTGAGAATGATGGTGCATTTGCTTAGGATAAGATTTTATTAGGATGATGACAAAATGGTACAAAATTTTTAATTGAAATCCTGTTACATTTATTCTAAAATCAACTAATAAAAAAAAATTATTACTTCTCATGAATATGGGTGTGCTTTTAATAAATAGAGCATGTATATACAAACATACACACCCCAGAAAATACCTAACCTTATTTTTAACTGTTGAAAGAAACTCTCATGAAAAATCAAGGTTGGAGGACTTAAATTTAGATTTGAACTTTTTTTTTTTTTTTTTTTTTTTTTTTTTACTAATATTCACCCAATACAAGAGCCACTCAAGGTAGAGGGTTACTGTGTCAAATTATAGTGTAAAAAAGAATAAGAGTTCGGAGTATAGAGCTGAATCAGACTTTAGAAGGAACTGGAAACCCAATTCTAAACAGGAAACAAGGGATAATCCTCTACTCCTGTTCAAAATACCGGGGAGGAGTATCAATCGGACAATAGGTGAACTTGTATAAGAATTAAATGTCTTTTTGCAATTAATTCTTCTAACTTTATTCTTTACCATAATCATAATTCTTTATTCCTGCCAGTTCATCTTCCCATTGTGTAACTTGCACTCAAATAAGGTATTTCTAATGGTAAGCCTTTTTGTTAATCTCCTTTGGGGACTTAATAGCACATTTCATTAACTTCAAGCCCATAATATATTAAGTTTGATCAATAAATCCTCTAGATACCTTTTATCAAATGAATTCTTATTTGTTGGGTCAGAAAGTGTAGCAGGTTTGATTAAACTGTGAACATTTTGAAACTGAACATCTGAAATACAATATTATTTCTATTGTATTATCTTTTTTTCGCTTTAAACATTATTTTTAGCAGGAAACAACATAGAAGAAGAATACGTATGTGTGGGTGCTTGTTAAATTACTCAAGTTTATGCAATCACTCACGCAAAATAAAGATATGCATATACATTTCATAAGCACATGTTATGTCAAATTAAGACAAAGAATCAGCTCTTCCATATATATTTTTTTTTTTTTTTTTACTTCATTTTACTCAAGCCTCAAGTGCCACTGAGTGATGTTGTTGCAAGGAAGCCCCTATTATTATGCATTTGAGCAGGCATTCCATTTATTTATGAAACAGTATTCCAGGCTGAATGTTAGAAATTAAAGAAAAATTTCTTGATTTAATTAAAGAAAAATTATTGAACTTTCCACCTGAAAATAAATAAATATACTCTTTAATAAATAAATGGAATTCCTACTCAAATATGAGTTTCTGTTAAAAACTAAAAATAACGTTTAAAATGATAAAAATCTGTTGGATTTAATAGAAAATCCATTTTAATAATACATTATCTCTAAATGAGAAAAACATTAGTATCTGATTGTCAGAACTAATTTTGCTTTAATAAATAAACAAAGAAAGAAAATTATTTATTCTATCAATTTAAAAAAAATCTTGAATGAACCATTGATAAATGACATTTGTGTGTTAGGTTTTCTGTTCATAAAATAAAATAAAATTGAAAATAATGGTATCTGGCCTGTAAAACCTTACCTCAAATCATTTATATATATATATATATATATATATATATATAAAGAAATATAGTCTTAAGGTGTGCTATATTTATGGAATAAAGTGCTCAATATCAGAGATAGAGCGTGTGTAAATATAAAAGTGAACATAGAAGTCAACACTTAGAGGCGACAGTCTGTTTCATGCTATATGCAATCGTCAAGCCACCGTGGCTTGACGATTGCATATAGCATGAAACAGACTGTCGCCTCTAAGTGTTGACTTCTATGTTCACTTTTATATTTATATATATATATATATATATATATATATATATATATATATATACACACACACACAGCAGAGTAATGGATAGCAGCTGGGATTGAAGAATCGTAGTTACAATGGTAACTTGTGTTTGTAGTTATTCTTTTTTGAAAACTTTGATTTTTAAGAATTTTTTTAAACATTCTAATGGGGTTTTTATTCTGTAACCCCCCCCCCCCAAAAAAAAAAAACTAATTTCTGGATGGTTTAAATTTTTTTTCTTTTTCAGGACAATTCTGGGAAGATGGCAGAAAAAGTTAGTGGTTAGCTGTGCATTTATTTCCATTGAATTGTACAGTCATAGGACATACACTCTGGAGTCTTTCAATTACCACCTTGTATTTTAGCTAATACCCTTTTATTTTATTTTTTTCAGTGAATTCCCATAAAGGGCATCAGTGCTAAAGTTTCCTTTTTTTTTTTTCTTTTTTTTTTTTCTTTTTTCTTTTCAAAAGGAAACCTTTAGAACCTGCTGATTCATAATTGTATGATGTTGTCATTATTATTTGTTTTCAAAATGATCCCATTTAGAATTCTTGGGTCCATATTGGTATTCAGTTATTTTTTTTTTTTTTTTTCCAGGTGGCTTTACGAGCAGGTTGGCTTGGCCTTTTCTTTGGCCTTGGACTTCTGTTGAGTGTTGCAAAATCAACTCTTGTCCACTTTGGCTGGTATATAATGGCCCTGAGCTTTTTCCACTGGTCAGAGTATTTCATCACAGCTTTGACAAATCCTCGCAGTCTGTCATTGGAGTCATTTCTTCTTGACCACAGCCGTGAATACAAATTGGCTGCAGTCAGTAGCTGGGCAGAATTTATGCTTGAGTGGTACTGTTTTTCAGGTATGATTATTGCAGTATCTTTGTTACAGAAACAACTAGACCAGGCATCGGCAACCTTTTAGAAAGGGCGAGCCAGACAGCTACGCAATGTCTTGGAGGAGGGCCTTGATATCAAATGCACTATAATAGACTGTCTTGACCTCAAAAAGCTCCATCCAGAAGTCTGCCTTGGTCTGGAGGTTTAAAGAAAAAACAGCAAAGTTAATGTTATATTATTTAAGCAAGATTCCTTATTTTACTGCATGAATAACAGGATAACAACTAACACAATTAACAAAAAAAATTGCAAATTCCTTACAACGGTTAAGTTGGTGGGCTAGACAAAAATCATCCACAGACTGGATGTGGCCTGGGCGTTGCAGATCCCTGAACTAAATGATCATCATGTAGTTTAATTTAATATCTATAAGGGAAGAAGTAGTGATCTTTTTTATAAAAATCATATAATACTTGTGCTTGTCCCTCTCTTTGTTAGTTTGCACGGCCGTTACGCTCTGCCAATACCTCATAAATAATGGACTATTCCATTTTGATTATGTGGAAAACTAAAAGACATATCAGCAATGCTACTTGGTTTCAGGGAACAAAAGAAAGAAAGAAAGAAAGATGGAAGTGTTTAATGTCTCCTGTTAATACCTCATAAATAATGGACTATTCCATTTTGATTATTTGGAAAACCAAATGACATATCAGTAATTAATACCTCATAAATAATGGACTATTCTGATTTGATTGTGTGAGAAGGCACAAGATATATCAAAGAGAAAATGAAGGAAAGAAGAATTTCAGTGAAATGGAAAAAGTTGTCAATTTCAAATCATTTCATTTGTACCCACTTCTTAAAATAACGATCAACATTCATATTTATGAATGTTATTGCAATATTTTTCTTGGGTTAATCTCAAATATTTAATGATGTGACAGGAGAATTTCTACTGATATTTTACTATCATAGAACTTGTTATGAGCTTATTCAATCATTTAACAGAAGGATTAAGATTAAACAAAAATTTAAAATAGGAAAACCATGAAATTTTAACGGATTAAATTCAGTTTATATAAAGTTAATAAGAATAGGATGACATCAACAGAATAATCCATATTGTTCTATGAAGTTTTCTATAAACAGCATTTCTTCAGATAAGAAGTTGATTATGAGTAGCACATCAGAGCAAACTGGCCAATTAAAAGTAGCAATCTAATATTTTCATTTAAAGATTTCCAAGTTAGATCTGAGGTTGCACAGATATTTATCATGTATATGCAGGGTAATTACAAAAGAAATATTTTAAAAGATTTACTAAACCAAGCTTATTTGCTATAAGCATTTTTATTTATACTATTTACATTGTTCGGACTATTGTCCTCATCTTTATTATCAAATTTACAATGTTTCGGGGGCATATATGTTGGAATTTCGTTATTTAGTCCGTGGGGGTAGATTGTGCTAATTCCACATGCCATGCCATTTCTGGATATCTTAGTTTTAGTTAATTCCCTTTAGTAACTCAACTCTCCAAGATTTTGTTCACCTCTGCTGTGGCCAGGTATTGAACTAACAATTCTTTGGGTCAAGTCACTTTTTGGATTACTTCAACCAAAACTTTTATCCACTGGGACATGTGGGATTATCCATTGAACATGGCATTAGAACAATCTACACCCTTGGACTAAACAAAAAATCCATGCTAGATTGTTCTAGTTTCAGTTATTTCCCTTTAGTAACTTAACTCTCCAAGTTTTTGTTCACCTCTGCTGTAGCCAGGTTTTGAACTCAAAACTCTTTGTATCAAGTCACTGAATTACTTCAACCAACGCTTTTATCCAATGGGCCATTTGACACAATATGGCCACCGTAAGTAGTAGTCAACTTCTTGTCCACATATTTCCCCCCAGTTATGGGTTAATTAGTAAGACTTGTACCACTAAATCATTATTATCTCCCCCACCAAAAATATTTCCTGGCTTTAAATAACCTGCAAATGGTTGATAAGGCATAGAAAATGGATTAATAAAAAAAACATATAAATGTTATATTTAGTGGTTAAATGTGTTTAAACCTCCCTGTTTTAAAAATTGTTGAAATTAATGAATACAGGCTAAAGAAAATGAACCTTCTTTTCGTTTATTAAGACTTTCAATCCATACGCTGGTAGAGATTAATTTGACTCTTGAAAAAAAATGGAATGTCTACTTACTAAATATGTTTATATTTCAAATATAAGTGTCCACCATAAAAACATTTGAAGTAATAAAAATATCAGATTAAGTGTGTGTGTGTGTGTGTATATATATATATATATATATATATATATGTATGTATATATAAGCAAACATTTTTATTTAACTCTAAAAGAAAATAAGATGTTGATATTCCACACTACTTGGAACAAAAAGTTAGGGAGGAAGCCCCCTCCATCAATACTGGAAAAAGTGATGACAGAAACCTATTTTCCTGAAAAATTGTTTTTATAGAAAGATTTTATAAATTTCAACTGAAAGTAGCACTAGTTGTTTGCTCAATAAATGCTGAATGATTACTTACAAGGAAACAGCTAACCTGACCATTTGTGGACACCATGTACCCCAATGATGAGAGATTATTCTAGCAAGATAATGTATGCTGTCATCGGTTACCCATGTTGTCCAGAATTGGTTTGAGAATTCTAATGATTTCTGACAATATGGCCATTATATTTGACCAACATGAGGTCAATTGAATGCTTATGAGATGTGGGGGAGGTATCTGTTCATACACAAGATCATTCACCTACAAATATCAGAGAGCTATGGATAGCTATCAACATGGCATGACTGAAAATCTCTCCAGGAGTCTTGTAGAATCAGTGCCACATCAGGTTGCTAAACTATGCTGGGCTAGAGTGGAACCTAACATATGTTATCTCCTGACTTTTAGCAGATCAGTGTACATTCTATAACTATTTCAAACATTTTTATTTTTTTATCAGTATCACCCCACACAAGGCAGTAAAGCCACTAAGGCACAAGGGTTTACACAGTGTGGAAGAATTAGAAACAGAAACATTAATAATGAGTGGAAAGAGGAAAAAGTAATCAGGAGGACAGTAGATAGCAATTGACATTGCATTTAAACTTTTGCAGAATTAAAGTTGGCTGGAAAGCATGGAGCTGGGAGGGAGTTCCACAAGTGAGAAGTACAAGAAAAGAAACTGTTAGCACAGAACTTATGGCTGCATCTAGCCAGCTCAATTGCAAATTGATGAGATCTCAGTGCCAGTCAAGTATTGTGTTTAAATTCATGAAGTTTTGGTATCATAATGATCATCTGAACAATTACAATGAAAGTATTTATAGAAAAGGCACAGGTAAGCAACTTTATGGCAGTAGGAAAGTGACTGAAGACAAGATACCATGTCAGGGCCAATAATATTGCTGATTCTTTGTTGTATTTTCTCAAGGAGCTCAAGGTAAATAGCAGGGGCACTATATGTGGCATCAATATTCTAAGCATGGATGAATGGTAGATATGTCAGATAGATTCTGGAAAGAAAAATTGTCTTGCATGACACAGTGAACCAACTTTCTTAGCATTTGACTTAAACTTTTATTGAACTTTTGCAGGTCTCAAACAGATAAGGTGGTTGAGTATGATTGGTTTGATTATGGTTGTTGGGGGTGAAATCCTTCGTAAGTGTAGTATGTACACAGCTCGGGCCAATTTCAACCATTATATTCAACACGTGAAACAAGATGGACACACACTGGTCACATATGGAGTTTACTCACTTTTCCGACATCCAGCGTATGTAGGTTGGTTTTATTGGAGCATTGGCACACAGGTAAGTTGAACATGTTCAGGTTTGTTTATTGTTGAAGGTAATTAGTCACATTAACAAGTGTTTAAGAGCTCATCTTGGCTTCAGAAACGTATTTAATTATTGGAGTTGTTAATAAACAGAGAGCTATTAAAAGAAGAACAAGAAGGAAAAATATATATGAGGCCTGATCAAAAAGTATCAGGACTGTTGCTATGGTAACGGACCTAAAGTAAACTGAATGAAGTCTCTTGGCACTGATTGACCTTGAACTTTGTCACACATACACACTAAATTATAACGTTTTTGGTCACTTCCATTGTTCATAGTAGTGCTTGGAAGGAAAGTACAGGGGTTCCTTCAGTGACTGTGGCTTGTGCAGCAGTTTTAGACCAAGAAAAAAACATTCCCCAGGTTTGACAGCCACCATATTCCCCAGATTTCACTCCTTACCAAAAAAAAATTCAAATCCCACTTGAAAGGAACACAAATTTTAACACGTCAAGGAAATCCAAGAAAATGTGAAGAAGCAGCTGATCGCTAAACCAAAAAAAGGAATTCCAGGAATGTTTCCATCAATGGAATGACACTGGATAAAGTGTGTGGCTTCAGAAGGGGACTACTTTGAAGGAAATTAAATTCTGAATTGATATGCATTGTAGTTTTCTATTAGTGGCACCAGCCCAGATACTTTTTGATCAGACCTTCTCTATTACTGTCAAGGAGTAAAGAAAAAATAAAGAGCTGACTGGTTATCATTCCTCACTCTTAAGTTCTTTATCATGGATTAAAATAGGTGGGCACTGTGAATAAAACAGGGGAAGACATACACACACACACACACACACATATAGTGAAAACCTTGAATTAACGGTCCTAGAATCAACAAACTCTAGATTTTTCAAACTTTATTTAAGGGTATATAGATGTTTTTAAGACATGGAAAAAAGTGCTTCAAATTAACAGACAAACGGCTTTAATGGATGAACCTCCATTAGTCCATTGAATTGTGGTTTCACCATGCGTGCGTGCGTGTGTGTGTGTGCGTGTATATATATATATATATATATATATATATATATAGAGAGAGAGAGATAGATAGAGTTCAACAGAATGATAAGATAAAGAATAATTAGGAAATGTTTATCAATGTAACATGTTTCACTTTTATTAAAGCTTCACCAGAAAATAACAGATGGAGAAAAAGAAGAAACATGATTAACCATTTAAAATCAAACAACACAAAAGTAAAAATACCAGAATTTTTTTTCTTTTTCTACATATCTCAGTCTCTGATGAAGCTGTAATAAAAATGAAACATGTTAGATTGATAAATACATACATATATATATATATATATATATATATATGTGTGTGTGTGTGAAAATATTGTAGAAAATAGGAAAGAAACTGGTTTGGTAAATAATCCAAAGTTCCTTAGTATTTTTGTAATTATTTTTAAAAAATAGTGCTCGATACGAAAGTAGAGCATAAATATAATTATTTATTTAAAAATATGATTCCAACTCGCTACATAAGAAGTCTCATGTTTCAAGACAAGAGCCAAAAACTTCAAAATAATATTTGAATTAACTTGAGTTAAAGTAGGCTCTGTTCCATCTTCAAGCGAAATTTTTTTGGGATTCAAATATTATTTTGAAGTTTTCGGCTCTTGTTTTGAAACATGAGACCTCTTATGTAGCGAGTTGGAATCATATTTTTAAATAAATAATTATATATATATATATATATATATATATATATATATATATATATAAAAATAAACGGGCACATGGCCAAGTAATTAGATTTTTCACTTTCTGACCATGAGACCCGGGTTCAAATGTCACCATGGTTGATTTGTCAGGAAAGTAGCTGCTTGATGTTATCGGCCAGTCGGGGTGTACCAGCATGCAGCAACTTTGGAAAGTGCCTCAAAATCACATCATGGGTTCACCCAAGCTTTGAGAGTGAAGGTTGACAAAACTCTTTGGGAGCTGTTGACAGTTGTACTAGCACAAAGTCGCAAGTTGTTATGACCAAGGGTTTGAGCATGCTGGCCTTGTTCACTGTTGAACAGACTAGATCACACACTCTCTCCGAGAAACTGTAACTAAGGTGTGCTTGGTATAGTTGCAGTATAAACCACAAGTGAGCTCTGTGTGTGTTGCACAAGCAGAAATATGCCTGAGCAGGTGTCTACAATATAATGTATAGCCACCCTGGTATATGTTATTTTTTTTCATTGAATCTTCTTTTTTCTTTTTTTTTTCTTCACTATTTCTTCAGTTTTGTTATCTACTTATTTTTCCCAGAAATAGCCCTCAGTCATTCATCTGTGAAGGCAAAATCTCTTCTGCTTCTTTGATCAACCTAGCTTTTTAAATTGCTACAAATCTGCTCAGATTCAGTTAAAAATTGAAAATTATGTAGGCGTAATTTACTTTCCCCATTGGTCAAAAAATCACAAAATGTATCTTTTTGAAAAACAAATTTTATACCTGTAACTTTTTTGATAGACCATCAGGCTTTATTTTGGCAGTTCTTTACCAGCATCAGATATGAGCTTCTCTATTTTTTTTTTTTTTTTTAAATTTTAATTATATTTCTTTTTTTTATTAACTGGCTTTATTATAGTAGTTCTTCATTTAAAGAATACATGTTAGTAACTTCTATTAATAAGAAAGTGTAATAAACAAAGTCTGTCTATATTTTTGAGATGAGGTATTATGTACATTATTAACATTATTTGAACTATTGTCCTCATCTTTGTCGCCATATTTATCACAACGTCTCGGCCATTGTACGCTCCGGCCTTCTTCAGGTAGTTCTAACCAATGCCTTTATCCACAGTGCCATGTGTACATGGCACAGTGGATAAAAGCATTGGTTAGAACCAGTGACAGGACCCAAAGAGTGTGAGTTCAATAACTGGTTAAGGCAGTGGAGAACTTTCAGAGGGAAATTAACAGGAGATAACCGATAACTGACATGCATCAGTGAGCGAAATAAAGGGTTCAGTTCGACATTCCAACCACCTGAAGAAAGCCGGAGCATACAACGGCCAAAACGTTGTAATAAATATGGCGACAAAGATGAGGACAATAGTCCAAATAATGTAAACAAAGTCTATTGTATTATTTTTTTTATTTACCCTTAAATTCTTTTTATGCAACTTTACATTTCTTTTTTATTATATAAATTTTATCAAACTGCTTTTTATAATTTAGATAATTACTTGGCTCAGAAATGAAAATACAAAGTAATCTCTGATTAACTGTAACCCAAATTCTCACTGATTTCTCCGTTCTGTTTCAGTTGATACTCTGCAATCCACTGTGCCTTGTTGGGTACACGGTTGTCACGTGGCGCTTCTTCCGAGAACGGATTTACGAAGAAGAGATTTACTTGTTGAATTTCTTTGGAGAAGACTATTTTGAATATCAGAAAAAAGTTGGTACTGGACTACCCTTCATCACTGGATATCGGGGAGAACTTTAACAACCTCATTGATTAGTGCATATTTTAATTAATTGGCTTTGTTTTGTTTTTTTTTTTTTATATTTTTTTTTTTTTTTTTATTTAATTTTTTTTTTATTTATTTTTTTTTTTTTCCTTTTTTGGAAAAGAAAAAAAAGCCATGAATGAAAGTTCCGGTCCATTGATCATCACCAAAAAATATACCACAACAAAAATCAAAAATCACTTTATTTTTTCTTATTTTTATTTTTTGTTTTCTCAAGAAATATTGACTTTTTTCATTTCAATCAGACTGTCAGACAGGCATTATTTAAAAGAGAAAAAATTGAAAAAATGTGTAGGACTTAGAATAAAATCAAAAGGTAACAATGAAAACAAAATTGAATTTAAGATTCTAAAAAAAAACACATACATTAAATATAAGATCAATGTTCCAATGTTAACTTTTGGAAAAAAGATCTTTTTCAATTCACTTTTCTTATAATTAAATACATTTTTGGGTTCAAAAAATTCTGACCAAAAGTAGAATTAACCAAAATATATTTGGGCAAGAAGTTGTATTTATTGTGCTCTCTCTCTCTGCATGCAAATATTATAAAATATAGTGTTACAGTAAGTTTTTTATATATATATATATATATATATATATATATATATATGAAAAGATATTTTTAATGTATACTCTCACCCACTTTACATACATATATATATATATATATATATATGTATGTATGTTTAAGGTATCATGTAAGTGTGTGCGTGAAAAGATACAGTTTTAATGTGTGTGTGTATATATATATATATATATATATATATATATATATATATACATATACACACACACACAAATAGTTTATATATATGCACACACACACAAATAGTTTATATATATTCACACACACACACACAAATAGTTTATATATATATATATATATATATAAAGATCAAGATCATTTTAAAGTATATATAGATATGTCTGTGTAAGAAAATTTTTAAGCAACTTTGTAAGTCTTTAAACTTTTCTTTGTCTCTTAACTATTGCTGCACTATTTTTTTTTAATTTTGAGCACCTTTGTTTACAAAATCTGCTTGCCTTAAAACATGTTAAATTCCAGTCTTACATTTACTGGACTACATTTTTTTTTTTTTTTTTGTTAATGATCTGTGCTCTTGTTATATATTCTTTTTTTTTCTTTTCTCTTGTCTTTCATTACAATTTTTGTTAACAATGTTTCAGCTGTTGTCCACATGAGCCTTCCTGAATATATCAGTTTTTATATGAGAACCACTGAACAGAAAAATATGTGCTATATTAAAAAATGTGCAGATACACTAGACATGTAATGTTTGGCAAGGACCATGTACACTCCGTCAAACAAGGTTAGAATTAAAAAGAAAAAAAAAATAACAATGATCACCTAAGGAAGGCTTAAGTGCAGAGCAGTCAAAATGTTCGAAGGAAGATGAAAGTAAAATGATCTGTGGGAACAATACAATGGAAGGGAGAGAAAAAAAAATGTATAGTTTAGAGGATTCTGCGAAAAATGCTGTCATTTTTCCTGACTGTTTGCTCACATACATCGGAAATTGTCCTCATTCAGATTTCCAGAAAAATTAACTTAAATTTCGGTCTGTCATTAATTTGATGTATTTTCTATGCCGTTGAAAATAATAAGAATGGTATGATAGTACTTTATTAAGTTTAGTGACCTGTGAACACTGACTTATTTTTAATGTGAGGACATGAAATGCATTTCTGTTGTTAACCTTGACGATGTTTTAAATGTTTTTTTTTTTTGTTAAGCCTCATATTTCGAAGATGCTTTAAAAATATTCTTGACTATTAAAATATTTTCAAGGTTTTAAAAAAAACAAATCCGATAAAGGTAAGTATTAAAAAAATAGTTTTAAAAATCAAGTGATTTAAAAACAAAAAAAAATATTGGTTGTTTTTTAGTAGACTGCAAAATATTCATGTCACCAATATATTTTCTCTGTCTTTTATTTTCATTTTATATCTTTTTATTGCATATAATATATATATATATATATATATATATATATATATATATATATATAATATAATTCCTAACCAATAACATGACTTTGAGTTTCATGTACAATACAATCTTCAGGTGTTGAGTATTACTGAAGATTGTGCTGTGCATGAAACTCCAAATTGTGCTACCAATGAGGAATAATATTTATATTTATTAATATGTACTTAATAGCTCTGTTATATTACATTGAGAACTATTTTATTAACACCAGTACTCTATGTGCAATATCTTATATTCACATACATATAATTTTGGGGGGAGAGGTGAGGTTATTTTATATATATATATTTTCTTTTAGGAATTTTTTTATTTCATATATATATATATATATATATATATATATATATATCCATTCCTCTTTTTTAGGAATTTTTACTGTAAATAACCTGCAGTCTCTAACAGGTAAATTTGTTTCCTCTGAAAAAAAAAAGCAACACAAGAGCCATTATTTACTATAATATTGGTTTGCTGTTTTAAGTTTTGAAATTTTCGAAGAGGGTAAGTTAACTAAAATACTTGGTACTTTAATATAGTTTAATTTTTAATAAAACACACTTTCTCAGCAACTTTCTTTTTCATTTTTCTTTCTCATCCAGATCAAACTGTAGCATTTGTTAATTTTTGATTAAGTAATTAATTTTTTCTTTGCTGCTGCTGAAAAAAAAAGTCAGTACAAAAATAATAATAATAATACAATGATTTGGAAACACAGAGTTCATCAGAAATACCTCCCACATAATGGTAAGACATTAGCTCAATGAAGACACCATTGCCATTAATGTCTTACCATTATGTGGGGGGTATTTCTGCTGCACTCTGTATTTATAAACTTTAATTTATCTTGACTTACAAATAAAAATTGACTTCCAATAAAGATCATATTATGTTTTACATATCTTGGTTTCCTGCTTGAGTAAAAGCAGTGGACATGTTTAGAGAAATATAGCATCTGCTGCTGTTAGCAAGCTTATCTTGCAAGCTATTATTAGTGAGTTTAATTCTTAAGTCAACTGGGCTGTTATTGAGGTCTTGATGTCTAATGATGCTAAGATTGGTTAAATTCTTTAAAACAGAAACAATTGGTGAAATTGCTTACTACAGATAAGATGCTTTACAATTATTTTTTATTTTTTTAATTTAATTTTTTTTATTTGTTTTGAAAATTTTTTTAAAACTTTTTATTTTTTTAATTTTTTATTACTATTAACTATCCACCTGTATGGTTCCAATGTTTAGTTCTTTGTCTCCAATTCTTTAAAAACACTACTATTTACCCTGTCAATTTGCTTCCATTCAGGATCTGTTCTTGTGTTGGTGCAAATTAATATTTGGAACTTTTTTTTTCCTGGTGGATTTTAGAAACCATCAAATACAATATAATATACTGAACATCATGATTAGCATAATATAAAAATACATTACAAATATATAAAGTTTAGAACTTAAGTCATGGGTATTTACTAAGCCAAGCTTAATCTAACATATGCAGGCTGCCCAGTGAGGAACCTACTCACTAAAATAATGTTGTTTCACAAAGCTAGTTTACTGAACATTATCTTGTAAGCTCAATTTAGTATAATTTATCACTGTTATTTTCAAAGCTTTACTTCGAACAGTGATTATATAAGGGAACAATAAAGTGCTCATTAAAATGTCCTACTTACAACAAAATACAGTTTTCTGGTTTTCTTTTCTAAAGTAAGAAAAGAAAGATATACAAATAAAACATAAAATGCAAATAAATTTTTATCAAAATCTTGCCTGGTTATTCGAATTTCTCAAGGAACTTTCTTTTCTTTTGTGAACCACTGCTCTGTGGAACAGACTCCCAAGTGGATGTTTCTCTGATCACTACAATTTTAACTTGTTCAAGTCTGGCGTTCCAAAAACAAAACAAAACAAAAAAACAAACAAAAACCCCCCCAAAAACTGAAGCTTGTTCCCTTTGGTCTGACCATTTAAAAACTGAAGCTTTTGACAAATATTTCTTTCATCTTATTTATCTTACTTTTTTTTTTTTTTTTACACTAGTAGTATTAAATGTAATATTTGAAATTATTATATGAAGCCATATCAGCTATTAATTTTTGACAAATATTTTTATCTTATTTCTTTTGATTTACACTAGTAGTATTAGATGTAATATTATTTGAAATTATAAGATGAAGTCATGTCAGCTATTAATTTCTGACACATTTCATCTTATTTTCAGCTGCTTTTTATCACAACTCCCATTTGTTTTTTCATGATTGTTAATGAACAGTGGATTCAAAATAAGAAACCTCTGACGCTGAAAAATGAGGCTGAAAATGGAATACTGTTGTTATATTTAGGAAGGAGCTGGCCAGTCCTCATTTTCCAGTCTTGAGCTCAAAAATGTCTCCGAGTCCTTGTTGGAGAAGAATTATTTCCTACCCTCCAACCTCTCTCAGAGGTGGGAGGGTAGGAAACCTTTCACTGTTCTATTGCTACTTCCATGGAAAATGCTCGGACAAAATACATTACTCTGTTTCTGCTAGGTCTAACCTTCATGGCCATGCCACTTACATTGTAGCAAACCACCTGCATTCCCTCCATATTCCATTGTCGAGAAGTGCCACTTGAACAGCTTCTACCTGCAAACCACTGCTCTGTTGAACAGACTCCCAAGAGGATGTTTCCCTGATCACTGCAATTTTAACCTGTTCAAGTCTGGAGTTAACCATTATCTTCCTCTCCTATCTGTATAAACTACTCCATAACATAACCCTCTACCTTGAGTGGCTCCCGGGCCTTGTGCAGGGTAAAGTTTACTGTAAAAAAACTGCAGCTTGTCCCATTTGATCTGACTGTACTAATTAGGCTATGAAGGCAAACTCGTATCAGTCATTCAAAATTTGAAGTTTTGGCATTTAAATTTTTTTTTACAAATTTGTCACTTTGCTCATGTCATCTTTTTTCTGCTTGCGTTATTTTTGTACAATGTTAAAATCACACACACACCTTGAGTATTGTGATAAAAACTAACAAAAATAAGGTTAAAGAAAAAAAATTAACAATAATGATAGCTTTAAAGAAATTCCAACTGAAGACAATTATGGCCCCTACTACTACTACTACTACTACCATTTAAATTTTTTTTTATTTTCTGTTCCTTCTTGATGTATACAGTCATAGCTCTACAGATCCCTTTGCTTTTATTATCGAGGAATTGCCATGACTTCTTGGAACAGATTGTTATGTAGATTCCTGTTGCTTTCCCAATGATTTTCAACCAGTTTTCCTTCTCCTAGACCAGCTGCCAATCAAGAGCCTAGTATACTCTTCAATTTAACCCATATTATGGTTAATTAATATATAATTTTACCGGACATAAAGTGGGGGGTCAGTTTCCTATCGTTATTAAGTAATAAAGTGATTTCCCCCAGAATAATGATTCTCCACACTTAAAATTAGGGACCAGTTTCCTATTGTTATTAAGTAATAGTGATCTCCCCAAAATAATGATTCTCCGGACTTAAAATGGGGGACCAGTTTCCTATTGTTATTAAGTAATGAACTGATCTCTCCTGAATAACATGTTTCCCCCTAACATAAAGTGGAAGACCAGTTTCTTCTTGTTGTTATGTAATAAACTGATCCCCACCCCAGAACACTATGATTTTCTCAGGCATAAAGTAAGAGACCAGTTTCCTATTGTTATTAAGTAATAAACTGATCTCAGAATAATATGATTTTTCCCGGACATGAAGTGGGGGACTAGTTTGCTACTTAAATTATTTACATTGTTCAGACTTGTCCTTATCTTTATTGCCATATTCACAATGTTTCAGCCATTGTATGCTCTGGCCTTCATCAGGTGGTTGGAATTTTCAGTACTATACTCCTAACGCTTGTTCTTTCCTATGCTAATATAAGACCACACAGTAACCCTCTACTTTGAGTGGCTCTTGGGCCTTGTATTGGATGAAAAAAAAAACAGGCATACAGCTAACACCTGCCATAAACCTAGTAAACATTTCTCTTTTAAGAAGCAGTCAAACAAGTTTGCCAAGAGTGGAAATAATTCTGAGTTAGGGTCCTTAACCCTTTGCCTGTCCAGGGCATTTTCATGTGTACTATCCAAATGTTCATGGTCATTTTCAAATTTGTAACTATTGCAAGTCAACTCGGCTTATTTGGCAAATAGAACGTTCTGATGTACAGTGTTTTACATAATAAAAAACCTATACATCACATGTTAGGTACAGAATGTAAAATCCTAAGTTATTTACACTTTGCTCTGTGCATCGCATGTGATGCAAAGTTTATAATCATTTCAATAAAATGAAAAAAAATAGATATCTTTCATTTGAGACCTTGCATTATCAGTCAAGCATCTTCTGGTCATATATGATGTGCAAAATATTAGATTAGGCCTGCTCAATAATAGACTCTTTTTCTTAAGCATCCTTAGTTTTACCATTCTTTTAAAATCATGGCTCATGTGCACCACATATGATGTGTGGGCATGGAAATCACATGACCTGTGCATCACATGATATACAGCGCTGTTCGATAAAAGTGACTCACCTGATTTTTTTTTTTACTAAATGTTCTCTTCTCCGATGAAATGAAAGTTCAGCTAAATTCAAAGGATAAACGATCTAAAATCCAAAGAAGAAGCTTTGAAAGCTCTTTGAATTTAACAGTAAGTACTGTCAAGCATCTGTCCAGTATAATGTTCTGGGGATGCTTTTATTTTTGATGGAACTGATTTCTTAAAACCTTTTGAAAAGACCCTCAGGAGCGAGCAGTACAAGAGAATTTTAGAGTCTTCTCAGCTCCCTTCTACTGAAAGGGTGCAAATTGACCCCACCAAGCTCATTTTTATGCAGGATAATGCTCCCTGTCACAAATCAAAATTGATGAAGGAATACTTTGATGAGAAGCAAGTGAATGTTATGACATGGCCGCTCCAATCTCCTGACCTCGACCCCATAGAAAACTTATGGAGCATTATAAAGTACACGCTCTCGAGAAAGCAGTTGAGCAACAAAGGATTTGATTGTGAATTTCATATCCGAATGGAATTCAATACTTGGAGATGAGATTTGCCAGAACCTAATCAAGTCAATGTCAAAAAGGGTTGAAAAGGTTATTCAAAATAAAGGAGGACCCATAGATTATTAAATATTTCGAACTATATTACCTATCATAAATAAATTATACATCTATTATTCTTTATTTAAAGCTGTTCGGTTATGTTTCTATTGATTACTAGTTGCAGGAAATAAATGAGTCACTTTTTTTGCATAGAGTTTTTCCCTAAATCTCATTTATATCCAAAATTTTAATTATTAATAGAATACCTTAGGGTGAGTAAACTTTTTACTAGGACAGAAAGGGGTCTTTATATTAGTAAGATTAAAAATTAGTTTGACCCCAAAAACAATAGGCAAAAAAATTTTTAAGTAAAAAAAATCAGATGAGTCACTTTTATCGAACAACACTGTACTGGACAGACAAAGGGTTAAGTTAAGAACAATCACTGGAACTTAATAGTGAACTGTGAATACTTACTATTAAAATATATATGTATATATTTTGAAGAGGAATCATGAAGCAACAGAGATGGGGGATCTACAGAAGGATGCTGAGAATACCATAGATGAAGCATGTGAGTAATGAGGAAGTTTTAAAAGAAAATAAGAACAAAAAGACACTTTTTTTTTTAATCTTACCTCATTATTTCATTTTACCTTAAGCAATGCAATAAAGGCACAGGGGGTTACTGAATGTGAAAGAATATATGAAAGAAAACATTATTATGGAGTGAGAACAACAAAAGAACAAGTATACTGTTACAGCTCAGACCAGACACCAGGTTCATTCTCAGGGTGCAGCTCTTTCCAGTCAAATGATTTGGGCTTAAAAATAACTCTTGAGCCAGATTGTCACCCACAAAATAGAACTATGAAGCAGTGAAGCAAATATGAAGGAGGTGAGCAGTCTAATGGATATGTCTTCTCTTTCAAGGCAATCTTCTTGTCAGTTTCTGTGTGTCTTCATCTTTTCTGCTCATAGTGACCACTGTCTTATAGAGTATTTTTTTCTTCATTTGAATTATAATTTGTTAAGGAGTGAGAACAACAAAAGAACAAGTATACTGTTACAGCTCAGACCAGACACCAGGTTCATTCTCAGGGTGCAGCTCTTTCCAGTCAAATGATTTGGGCTTAAAAATAACTCTTGAGCCAGATTGTCACCCACAAAATAGAACTATGAAGCAGTGAAGCAAATATGAAGGAGGTGAGCAGTCTAATGGATATGTCTTCTCTTTCAAGGCAATCTTCTTGTCAGTTTCTGTGTGTCTTCATCTTTTCTGCTCATAGTGACCACTGTCTTATAGAGTATTTTTTTCTTCATTTGAATTATAATTTGTTAAGGAGTGAGAACAACAAAAGAACAAGTATACTGTTACAGCTCAGACCAGACACCAGGTTCATTCTCAGGGTGCAGCTCTTTCCAGTCAAATGATTTGGGCTTAAAAATAACTCTTGAGCCAGATTGTCACCCACAAAATAGAACTATGAAGCAGTGAAGCAAATATGAAGGAGGTGAGCAGTCTAATGGATATGTCTTCTCTTTCAAGGCAATCTTCTTGTCAGTTTCTGTGTGTCTTCATCTTTTCTGCTCATAGTGACCACTGTCTTATAGAGTATTTTTTTCTTCATTTGAATTATAATTTGTTAAGGAGTGAGAACAACAAAAGAACAAGTATACTGTTACAGCTCAGACCAGACACCAGGTTCATTCTCAGGGTGCAGCTCTTTCCAGTCAAATGATTTGGGCTTAAAAATAACTCTTGAGCCAGATTGTCACCCACAAAATAGAACTATGAAGCAGTGAAGCAAATATGAAGGAGGTGAGCAGTCTAATGGATATGTCTTCTCTTTCAAGGCAATCTTCTTGTCAGTTTCTGTGTGTCTTCATCTTTTCTGCTCATAGTGACCACTGTCTTATAGAGTATTTTTTTCTTCATTTGAATTATAATTTGTTAAGGAGTGAGAACAACAAAAGAACAAGTATACTGTTACAGCTCAGACCAGACACCAGGTTCATTCTCAGGGTGCAGCTCTTTCCAGTCAAATGATTTGGGCTTAAAAATAACTCTTGAGCCAGATTGTCACCCACAAAATAGAACTATGAAGCAGTGAAGCAAATATGAAGGAGGTGAGCAGTCTAATGGATATGTCTTCTCTTTCAAGGCAATCTTCTTGTCAGTTTCTGTGTGTCTTCATCTTTTCTGCTCATAGTGACCACTGTCTTATAGAGTATTTTTTTCTTCATTTGAATTATAATTTGTTAAGGAGTGAGAACAACAAAAGAACAAGTATACTGTTACAGCTCAGACCAGACACCAGGTTCATTCTCAGGGTGCAGCTCTTTCCAGTCAAATGATTTGGGCTTAAAAATAACTCTTGAGCCAGATTGTCACCCACAAAATAGAACTATGAAGCAGTGAAGCAAATATGAAGGAGGTGAGCAGTCTAATGGATATGTCTTCTCTTTCAAGGCAATCTTCTTGTCAGTTTCTGTGTGTCTTCATCTTTTCTGCTCATAGTGACCACTGTCTTATAGAGTATTTTTTTCTTCATTTGAATTATAATTTGTTAAGGAGTGAGAACAACAAAAGAACAAGTATACTGTTACAGCTCAGACCAGACACCAGGTTCATTCTCAGGGTGCAGCTCTTTCCAGTCAAATGATTTGGGCTTAAAAATAACTCTTGAGCCAGATTGTCACCCACAAAATAGAACTATGAAGCAGTGAAGCAAATATGAAGGAGGTGAGCAGTCTAATGGATATGTCTTCTCTTTCAAGGCAATCTTCTTGTCAGTTTCTGTGTGTCTTCATCTTTTCTGCTCATAGTGACCACTGTCTTATAGAGTATTTTTTTCTTCATTTGAATTATAATTTGTTAAGGAGTGAGAACAACAAAAGAACAAGTATACTGTTACAGCTCAGACCAGACACCAGGTTCATTCTCAGGGTGCAGCTCTTTCCAGTCAAATGATTTGGGCTTAAAAATAACTCTTGAGCCAGATTGTCACCCACAAAATAGAACTATGAAGCAGTGAAGCAAATATGAAGGAGGTGAGCAGTCTAATGGATATGTCTTCTCTTTCAAGGCAATCTTCTTGTCAGTTTCTGTGTGTCTTCATCTTTTCTGCTCATAGTGACCACTGTCTTATAGAGACATTGTTCTTTGTCTAAAAAAAAAAGTAATCTATCAAGGCCTGGCCTCATTTAGTGACCCATTCTGCCAGAGCCATGCTCATTGTGAAGTCCACCTAGCTGATAATCATCAGGATAAAAAAAACAACTTTTACGACAGCTCAGATGTTTTCCATATATAAGATATTTGCTGACACTGATATCACAACACAGGAACTAAGATGACAGAAGATAATGATTAACATTGATTTTTCAAAAATCTAAAGGTAAACTTGACTGGAAAGCAGGACAGAAAGAGACAGCTGAAATTCCTGGGACACACTGAAGGAAAGAGGGATTGGAGAATTGATTTTCCCATCCTCACCCCTTATCACACAAAAAATAGTTAATATTGTTACTTACAAAAAGAAAATTTAAGATTCAAATTTCAATTGGCAATGCTATCCAGTGTTGTGCTTCCCAGGTTTTTTTTTCTTCATTTGAATTATAATTTGTTAGAAATTTGTTAAGGAGTGAGAACAACAAAAGAACAAGTATACTGTTACAGCTCAGACCAGACACCAGGTTCATTCTCAGGGTGCAGCTCTTTCCAGTCAAATGATTTGGGCTTAAAAATAACTCTTGAGCCAGATTGTCACCCACAAAATAGAACTATGAAGCAGTGAAGCAAATATGAAGGAGGTGAGCAGTCTAATGGATATGTCTTCTCTTTCAAGGCAATCTTCTTGTCAGTTTCTGTGTGTCTTCATCTTTTCTGCTCATAGTGACCACTGTCTTATAGAGTATTTTTTTCTTCATTTGAATTATAATTTGTTAAGGAGTGAGAACAACAAAAGAACAAGTATACTGTTACAGCTCAGACCAGACACCAGGTTCATTCTCAGGGTGCAGCTCTTTCCAGTCAAATGATTTGGGCTTAAAAATAACTCTTGAGCCAGATTGTCACCCACAAAATAGAACTATGAAGCAGTGAAGCAAATATGAAGGAGGTGAGCAGTCTAATGGATATGTCTTCTCTTTCAAGGCAATCTTCTTGTCAGTTTCTGTGTGTCTTCATCTTTTCTGCTCATAGTGACCACTGTCTTATAGAGTATTTTTTTCTTCATTTGAATTATAATTTGTTAAGGAGTGAGAACAACAAAAGAACAAGTATACTGTTACAGCTCAGACCAGACACCAGGTTCATTCTCAGGGTGCAGCTCTTTCCAGTCAAATGATTTGGGCTTAAAAATAACTCTTGAGCCAGATTGTCACCCACAAAATAGAACTATGAAGCAGTGAAGCAAATATGAAGGAGGTGAGCAGTCTAATGGATATGTCTTCTCTTTCAAGGCAATCTTCTTGTCAGTTTCTGTGTGTCTTCATCTTTTCTGCTCATAGTGACCACTGTCTTATAGAGTATTTTTTTCTTCATTTGAATTATAATTTGTTAAGGAGTGAGAACAACAAAAGAACAAGTATACTGTTACAGCTCAGACCAGACACCAGGTTCATTCTCAGGGTGCAGCTCTTTCCAGTCAAATGATTTGGGCTTAAAAATAACTCTTGAGCCAGATTGTCACCCACAAAATAGAACTATGAAGCAGTGAAGCAAATATGAAGGAGGTGAGCAGTCTAATGGATATGTCTTCTCTTTCAAGGCAATCTTCTTGTCAGTTTCTGTGTGTCTTCATCTTTTCTGCTCATAGTGACCACTGTCTTATAGAGTATTTTTTTCTTCATTTGAATTATAATTTGTTAAGGAGTGAGAACAACAAAAGAACAAGTATACTGTTACAGCTCAGACCAGACACCAGGTTCATTCTCAGGGTGCAGCTCTTTCCAGTCAAATGATTTGGGCTTAAAAATAACTCTTGAGCCAGATTGTCACCCACAAAATAGAACTATGAAGCAGTGAAGCAAATATGAAGGAGGTGAGCAGTCTAATGGATATGTCTTCTCTTTCAAGGCAATCTTCTTGTCAGTTTCTGTGTGTCTTCATCTTTTCTGCTCATAGTGACCACTGTCTTATAGAGTATTTTTTTCTTCATTTGAATTATAATTTGTTAAGGAGTGAGAACAACAAAAGAACAAGTATACTGTTACAGCTCAGACCAGACACCAGGTTCATTCTCAGGGTGCAGCTCTTTCCAGTCAAATGATTTGGGCTTAAAAATAACTCTTGAGCCAGATTGTCACCCACAAAATAGAACTATGAAGCAGTGAAGCAAATATGAAGGAGGTGAGCAGTCTAATGGATATGTCTTCTCTTTCAAGGCAATCTTCTTGTCAGTTTCTGTGTGTCTTCATCTTTTCTGCTCATAGTGACCACTGTCTTATAGAGACATTGTTCTTTGTCTAAAAAAAAAAGTAATCTATCAAGGCCTGGCCTCATTTAGTGACCCATTCTGCCAGAGCCATGCTCATTGTGAAGTCCACCTAGCTGATAATCATCAGGATAAAAAAAACAACTTTTACGACAGCTCAGATGTTTTCCATATATAAGATATTTGCTGACACTGATATCACAACACAGGAACTAAGATGACAGAAGATAATGATTAACATTGATTTTTCAAAAATCTAAAGGTAAACTTGACTGGAAAGCAGGACAGAAAGAGACAGCTGAAATTCCTGGGACACACTGAAGGAAAGAGGGATTGGAGAATTGATTTTCCCATCCTCACCCCTTATCACACAAAAAATAGTTAATATTGTTACTTACAAAAAGAAAATTTAAGATTCAAATTTCAATTGGCAATGCTATCCAGTGTTGTGCTTCCCAGGTTTTTTTTTCTTCATTTGAATTATAATTTGTTAGAAATTTGTTAAGGAGTGAGAACAACAAAAGAACAAGTATACTGTTACAGCTCAGACCAGACACCAGGTTCATTCTCAGGGTGCAGCTCTTTCCAGTCAAATGATTTGGGCTTAAAAATAACTCTTGAGCCAGATTGTCACCCACAAAATAGAACTATGAAGCAGTGAAGCAAATATGAAGGAGGTGAGCAGTCTAATGGATATGTCTTCTCTTTCAAGGCAATCTTCTTGTCAGTTTCTGTGTGTCTTCATCTTTTCTGCTCATAGTGACCACTGTCTTATAGAGTATTTTTTTCTTCATTTGAATTATAATTTGTTAAAAAGATATTGTTGTAGAGCAGGGGTTGGCAACCCCTGGCTCTTGGGCCAGATCTGTGAAGGATTTTTGTCCAACATAACAACTGGACACTCATTCATTTGTGAAACAAGTAGCAAAAAAAATCAGTTGGCTATAATATCAAACTTACGATATGACAAATTTTTTAAATCAAAATTTAATTCTGAATCAACTACTGACTTCTACAAGAAATATGTTTTGCCAAACGGAAAATAAAAGCCCATTGAATAATGCAAAAATTATGCTATCATTATTTGAAAGTTTATATGCTTGTGAACAACTTTTTCATGAAAATTAAACATGCTAAAAGTTGTTTAAGAACAAGATTGGGTGATGACCACCTGGATGATGTTTTGCTCCTGTCATCGACAAATATTTCACCTGATGTGGAGAAGTTATCGAACAATAAGCAGAAACAATGTCTCATTAACTAATTTGCCATTTCTAACTGTATTTCGTTTATAGTAAGGAATTTGCATTTTTTGTTGTTCGTGTTAGTTCTTATCCTGTTATTTCTGCAGTAAAATAAGAAAACTTATTTAAGTAATATAACATTAACTTTGTTGTTCTTTCTTTCAACCTACAGACCAAGGCAGCCTTCTAGATGGAGCGGTCTAAAGTTGAGACAATTTATTATAGTACATTTGAAATTATGGCCCTCCTCCAAGATACCGTATAACTTTCTGGCTCGCTCTTTCCAAAAGGTTGCCGACCTGTGTTGTAGAGAGTGACCATTGTTAAATGTGAATAAATAGCAAAACTGCCCAACAAACAGAATTGACAAAGTTTGCAATAAACAACAAGAAAGAAGAAAAGAATGGGACAACAAAAAATAATATAAAACAAGCAAATAATATATGCAAGGAAAATGAAGAGCAATAAGGCAAAGCAACAGTAATATGGCAAAAAGAATTGGGGTTGACACACAAGAACAAATTCATATAAGTGAATATAGTGCTCTGATTTCAAGACAAGACAGACTGGGATTGAGGTTACTTACATTAGCCTCCCTGATGTGGTGGTTTTTTACATGGGGCAATTCCAAGCCCATAGGCTTGGGTAAAAAATTTCCTGTAGACCCTACACCCATGGGGCTGGGCTTGTCTACCTCCCCAGATGTGACTCTGCTCTTTGGCATAGCCTTGTCTGGGTTCCTCTGTGCCTGAAATGGCAGATCTGGACTGAGTCAGATGAAACCGAGAACCCAATTATTTTATTAGAAATCCCAGCATGCATTTGTGTGTGTCTTCTTATAAATTGGGGAGGGGGGATTATTTTATGGTCATTCCAATTAGATTGAAATCAACATTTATTTAAAAATGTCAGTCTTTATACATTTTCTTCCAAGATGTGATCAAAATACTGAGGTAGTTACCAATTAGAAAGCAGAGAATAGTTTCATTTGAAGAACTAAGCAAGTTAATTAAAAATGCTATCAACAAAACAACTGCTTATTTGTAAAGATTTTTATGATCTTTATAAATTGCCCTGATTGGAAATGAATAACAGTTCATTCATTCATTCTATTCAGTTAGTGAATTTTGCACCACTGCTGTGGTCACCACTCCCCACCATCTCACAATTGTGGTTCATGGTTACATTCAAGGCAAAATAGTGAAATGGCTCACCAGTTCCTTTAGCACTGGTAATGTTGAAGTTACCCAGTTTTTCCTCTCAGAGGTGGATTTGTTTTTTAAATTACCTACAATGCAGCAGGCTGGTTTGAATTCAGTTTCCTTTCCTAGACTGACTGCCACCTGAGGCTATAGTACCCAGTCTGTCTTGCTATTTTACCCATAGCTGGGGAGGGAAGAGATGAATTTGTACCTTTCCCAAGGATATTAGAACATAAGTGAATGTAATAAACTCAACTGAAATTCAAACTCAGCTCTCCAATTCCTTAATCCGAGCTGCTAGCCATTACTCCACTGTGCCTCCATTAACAGAAGTTAATTTTTTAAATTTCATCTCATGCTAAATATGCAAATTAGAATATGCAAGTTAGAAACAAGTATCATTATGTTGAGCAAGGCATAAAACACACATTTGAAGGTAACCCAATTATTCTATTGGCTAGGAATAAATCCCAGCATGCAGTTATGCACTTTTTCTTCTAAACTGGGCAGTATTTTGCAGTCATTCCAATTAGATTGGAATCAACAATTATTTAAGAATGTCAGCCTTTATCCATCTTGAAAAATCCGATAATAAATTTATTTCAGCAGGTAAGTTTTTAATAGCTGCCTCATTGGATCAGAATCGCAAAAAATAATTTCAGTCTGATGAGTTTTATTAAAAACTTACCTGCTGAAATAAATTTATTTCAAGTTTTTTTCTTTGATGTATACCATATTGCTCTGTGAACAATACATTGAGCTCTCTTCATGGATCTATTTGATGTCACAGTTTTGATTAAATTTTGGCATTTTAAAAAGGACAAACAACACTTTATAGATGAGATTCTCTGAATGATTCTTTTACAAGGTTTCTGCCGAAATTAATTTGAATAGTGTCATTAAACCGAATTTTTGCAACCAAGTTTTCATTACTGTATCTTAGCTGATTAGTTTGTTTTTTTTTTTTTGTTTTCATTTGTCAAATTTTTCTTTGATGGATAAACATTTTGATCAATCAGTTCAAATTCATTAAACTTTTGGGTTGAACTTTAAGTTATCATAATCATACATATAGTGACAGCAAATGCTAACAGCGTATATCCTATTACAATTGTTTGTTCCACCCTGCCAATACCTCATAAATAATGGACTATTCCATTTTGATTGTTTTGATATGTTGGGTAGGGGAGGCTGGGTTGGAGAAAATGAAAGGAAGATAAAAGTGTTTAACAGCTGTTTCAGGGAAATGGAAAAAGAGTATCAATTTCAAATTTTTTTCATTTGTACCCTCTTATTTTTTAATGACCAGCGTTCATATTTATGATCGTTATTGCAATATTTTGTTAAAGTTTGTTGTAAGCTCAAATATTTAACAATGCAATAGGGGAATTTCTGTGAATATTTTATTGTCGTTGAACTGACCATGAGCTTATTCAATCATTAAATTAAGAATTAAGATTCATCAGAAAATTCAAATAGGAAAACTGCAAATTTTTCACAGATTAAAACTAGTATATATATATATATACATATATATATATATATATATATATATATATATATATATATACTCAGTTGTATGGATATGTGTTTATGACCTTGGGTTTCATGCATTTGCCATCATCAGACAAATTGGTTTATATTTTTAAACTGGATCTATTTATGCTTGTTTAACTATGTTTGTGGTGATAGAGGGAAACTCCTGTGTTTGTTTGGGGTGACACTCTCATACACAGACACACATACATACAGATATATGCAGTAAAAATATTTAACAAAAACACCATAAAAATTAGCTACAGCTGCACTAAAAACTTAACACAAATAATAAAAAGCCACAACAAAAAAATAATAACTTGCAACAGCGTAATCAAAGATCCTCAATGCAACTTCAGGGACAAAACTACATGTCCACTGCAAGGAAATTGCCTACAAATGAATATAATATACAGAGCTAAGGTAAACACAAACAACACTACAATGTACTACATTGGTGCAACAGAAGGAACATTCAAGCAAAGAAAATACACCCACAACCTCGCATTTTCCAACAGAAAATTCTTTAACAGGACCACACTATCCACATATGGCAACTAAAAGACAGAAACAGCATACCAAAAATAAGCTGGGAAATCATGAAAACCACACGTGCCTACAATAACATATCAAAGAGATGTCTACTTTGCCTACATGAAAAAGTGACAATAATCTGCCACACGGATTTACTAAACCAAAGATTGGAAATAATCTCAAAATGCAAACACAAAAATAAATATCTACTATCACAGTTCATACCAAACAGATAACACCGATAACAAAACTGAACACAGCCAGCCAGGAATGAAACTACAAAAAAAAAAAAAAAAAGATGGAACACTAAAACAACCAAAACATAACCACTAACACCTATTATTAACACTATCTGCACTGTTACCAACACTACCACCAAACCCACAGACACAACCAACACTATAACAATAAACGCAGACCGATAAAACTATCAGCACTGTTACCTACACTACCATCACCTCAATTGCTTCATAACCATCTCCACTACCATTAGTACTGCTTTTTAACACTGTCATTGTTTTTATTATTATTATTATTATTATCAGTATTATTATTATTATCAGTATTATTATCATCATCATCATTATCATGGTTACCACTGTTATTATCATAATTACGATTGTCATTATTGGCCTTTTTTTTCTCTTTTTTTATTTTACTTTCGTTTCCATCATCATTACGACTAAATTTACCATTAACACATCAATAATTATTATTAAGATATTAAAATTTCACCACAACCCTTTTAAAGGGTTGTGGTGAAATAACTTATTACATGGAACCTTAAAGTGATCTGTTTTTATTCAAACATATCTGCTCTGAATTTTACATTGAGCTCTCTGGATATCATCCTCCTTGGGTCTACCCATACGG
The DNA here is from genome assembly GCA_963932145.1 of Acanthosepion lycidas. Taxonomy (NCBI): domain Eukaryota; kingdom Metazoa; phylum Mollusca; class Cephalopoda; order Sepiida; family Sepiidae; genus Acanthosepion; species Acanthosepion lycidas. The sequence continues at coordinate 48,616,162 of OZ010604.1, forward strand.
ATTACCTAGTTTTGCATAAACTATATATATATATATATATATATATATATATATATATATATATATATATATATATATATGTATCCTTGTGCAGGTATGCAGAAAATAGAAAAGAACACGTTGGGTGCATAATCCGGGGTTCCTTAGTATTTTTGTTTTTATTTTTAACATGAGAACTCTTATGTAGCGAAGGAATCATATTTTTAAACAAAAAATATTATTATAATATATATATATATATATATATATGTGTGTGTGTGTGTGTGCATGTATAGGATTAATATAAATATAAAATGTGTCATTTACCTGATTGATGTTACCATAAGCATCCTGAATCTATAGTTTTGTAGGTTAACCCTCCAGCAACCACTCCATCCACTTGTCATTGGATATCAGCAATATATATATTTTATTATTAATTTAAATAAGCTGTGACTTAATTGGATGTTGTTTCCAAAAGATGTTAAGTGTAGCTCTCAACATCTGGGTGTAGGTTCCATAGATTCAAAGGTTTAGTTAATATCCAAGGAGTGGCACCATACATTAACACTGCATCTACAGTGATGTGAAAGAACCACCGTTTGAGGTTGTCTGGTAGATCAGATTTCCAGATTCTGGTAGATCAATTTCTAGATTACATCCATTTTATTCAAGACAGCCCAGCCTATGTGAATTTTTACATAATGTTATAACCTAGAAAAGGTTACTGAATGTGAAATAACCCAAATGGAGGATGGAAATGAAATGGTAATCTTTATAACATCAACAAAATACAATACTCGCTAGCGACATGAATAGGTAAACCACTGTTAGTGGGTGACTACTTAGACAGCATATTACCTCCATTTACAAAAGTGTCCAATGTATTTATGAGGATTAGGACATATCCATTAGTGTTTGTAGGTATGGTATCTAACACATACTTTTCAGTAGAATTTATGCGTATCATATCTATCTATCTATCTATATATATATATATATATATATATATATATATATATATGTGATATGTTCCGGAAAGGGATATATTTGATTGAAGTAGCTAAGTGAGTGTTTGGCTACTATAACCAAGTAGTATACGGTAGCAGTAATCGACTGGTACTTTTTGTAGTCGCAGGTAATAGGTGTAGACCAATAGGATAGCCATTGGCGTAGTCTAATGGGCACCATCATAGACTTAGACTCTGTCGTACCTACACATCCGTCTGTATTTATGACGGACACCAGCCAATCATATTCCAGTGAGGGGGAACTCAGGGGTATGCATATTCTATTATATCAATATAGTACTTGAACAAAAATAACAAAATATGAACTTTGGACAGTTTATCCACAACTTTGAGCGCATTGCTGAACACCTTATCTGAAAAATGGAGAAGTACAATAAAAAATTAAACAGACAGACATTGTCAGTTCATTTTAATCGAACATGTTTGGATGAATACTTCCTGCCTAAATATATCTTATTCATATATGTGTATGTAGGTTTAACAGATGAATGAAAGTAATTCAAAAGATAAAAAAAAAAACAATAATAATAATAATAATTTTAATGAGAATGATAGTATTTATTGTCAGCCTTTAGACCAAATAGAAGTATGAGAAAAGATGTTAAAAATCTGAATTTTTGGACGTGCCTGTGTTCTTTTCTCAACAAGAAATAATTGGTGGAATTTTTTTGCATTGCTATCAGACAGATTATATTTACATATTTTACATTATTTAAATTGTTTCGACTGTTGTTCACATTTTTATTGTCATGTTCATAACATTTTGATCATTTCTTCAGGTGACTGGAATTTCAAACTGAACCCTTTATTTTGTCCACTGGAGTAGATTGTTCAACTTCCACGTGCCGTGCCTCTTCTGGATGTCTCAGTTATCTCCCCTTAACTCAACTTCAAGTTTTTTTGTTCACCTCTGCCATAACCAGGGTCAAGTCACTGGATCCAACCAATGCTTTTATCCATGGGGACATGAGTCCTTGAGGACATCAGTGTATGAATTTTTGGGACTTATAAACTTAATGCCTCAATGAGAAATAAAATCAAGTTGATTGTGGGGGTGCACATACTATATTACTAATGAAATCTAGTAGTCTTGGGCTAGTTGTTTGGCATGATTAGGGTTGTAGAGGGCTTGTACATTTGCTTTTTGTGGAAACTGTATTCATTGAGTTATGCTTAAATCTCATTGAAACCTAGAATGTATGAATATATTTTATAAACGTATTTTAGCTCGGACTTTTGCCACCCTTTCTGACATTTAAACTCTCAAAGGATGCATCTAACATTATCAATATTATGGTCTAGTTGGTTGAAATGTGGTTACAGTGAAACAGATGATAATTTTCTTAATGTTATTAAACCAAAGACCTGCTTCACTGATATAATTCCCTGTTTTGCATTTATCGCAAAAAAAAAAAAAAAAAGTAAATATATTACATTTGAAATTTCACAAATCGAGGGAGGAGATCAGATTACTGTGTGTGTGCCAGGTGGTGTAAAAATACCATTGGTGATATTTTTACAAACTTGGTATCAGGGTTTATTACATGTTACATTGCCTCGGTAAGTGGATGAGTTTTGTCATATAGATTGTGTAAGGAGTGATTGTAGATTTGGAGGTAAAGTGGTGAGGTCACACTAAATATTTTTGTAATTGTGGGGTCAATTCTTTACATGGTCACATGATGAGGACACTATCCATAACTTCAGACAATACATCAACAACTTTCACAGCGCCATCAGATTCACAATGGAATAATCAGCCACTTCCATTCTGTTTCTGGATGTACTTGTAAATCTAAATAACACCAACATCTCCGCCTCGCTACACACTAACCCTAAAGACGGTCATTGCTAAAAATGCACTAAACTACACATTAAACTTACAGATGGTCATTGCTACTTAAATTTTAGCAGCTGCCACCCTACCAACCTGAAAAAGAAAATCAATAATCTATAGCCTGTGTTTACACATAACATGTATCTGTTCTGACACTGGGGATTACAAAAAAAAAAACAAAACGTAAGGCAACTAATCAATCATTTTCTCAATAGAAATTATCCCCTTAAAACTAGGTACCTCCACAAAAAAGGCAATACCCAAGGTTTAAAATGAATTTTTTAAAAATGAAAAATCTTGAAGCTTTGATTTTAGTTTTAATTTCAAGCTAATAAATTCAATTTAATATTTCCAATAAACAAAATACTTTGCCATATTTCAAAAACTTGAAATTGCTAATTAGCATCCTTTTTTAGTCATTTTTCATTACAATGTAATTCTCTTTATTAAAAAAATATTCCCAAAATAAAATATACTTTTTTGAAACTTTATTTGAGGAATATTAGCTGACTTAAAGTATAATTAGTCTGATTTGAAACTAATATTATTTACTTTAAGTTTAAAATATTGCAGAAATGCATTTTTTAACCCAACAGTAGCTGCGCTTTTAACTTGACAATAGCTGTCTTGATGTGTTGTCAGCCTGATGCCAGGTCTAATGTTGTTCTACGGAGACTTTATCTATAAAACATAATTGAAGAAAATGATATGTGTGCCTTTTTTATATAATTTTTAAGTACTCAGTATATATTCTCCATAATCTGTTTTATTGAATTTTAGAAATGTTGACTTTAAATTTACTATAGTTCTCACTGTTATATTCTGATATCATTTTTTGTTGTCCGTACTTACAAAAATGGGTACGTTTATACACAAAAAAAATTAAAAATTCTTTTAAAAATATTGGTATTTGATGTATGTTAATCTCTTCAATTTATGATTAGTAAATATAGTTTTTACTTAATAAAAATAATATCTTGTAAAAGGTTTAAATTAATACAGAATTTTAAATGATTTAAAGCTTAATAAATCTTTAAATTTAAAAAAAATTGAAAAACAATTCTTACAAAAGAATTTTTTATTGGAAAAATTTATTTTCTTAAGACAATAGTGTCCTTAATATCTCTTATTTATAAAAGCAATTAAAAGTTTTTCTAATTAAATAATTTCATAGTTTTACTGCATGATTCAAGGCAGGTTTTTGGTAAATGTTCTGTTTGACAAAACAAATGGAAGATTTAAATTCTTCAAGGAATCCCACTTTTAACTAATATGAAGAGGCTAAATTTTAATTTCTTGAAATTTCAGAAAATTAAATAAGTGGGGGCAACAGATATAAAAACAAAAATATTTTATCAAGATAGTCTAAAAAAAAATTTTCAAAAATAATTTAATTAATTTGTGAATGAGTCCTGAAAATTTCATTAAATTATTCAATTTTTGCAAGAATTTCCAAAAAATGTGTTTTTAAACACTAAAAAATTCCTATACTTGGCCTACCTGCTAATGCAAGAAAAACAAGATTTTTAACCAAAATTTTGAATATATGAGAAAAGATTAAAAAATTAAAAAAAATAACCAAAAAATACATGAGTCTTTCCTCTTAATAATAACAAACGTTTTGATGATAAAACTTTTTTTTTTATCAAGTTTGGGGCATTTTTTCCTCATGGTATACTCTTTTTAGTAAATCTTTGGAGGTACCTATTTAAAATTATTGAAAAAAAAAAAAAATCAATCACTAAGGCTTCCAAACACAATAGATATTCTCCTAACCTGTGAAACAAATAAGAAAAATTCCAGAATTCACATGGTTTTTGATTTTAATTACAATATTCACAAATTATCTCATATCTTACTAAAAGATTTCCAGTACATAAGACTTGACCCCACAATGAATAAGATATTTAGTATGCTCAAACTCTCGTCCATGATGACTTTTGACTTTGTGCTTACATAATTATCCTAACAGTTTCATTTATGCATTTTCACTCACAAGACTTGAGTCAAACTTTGGTATGGTTTCCAGAAACTTTCCAACTTCCAACAGGGCTGCGACCTGCAATCTCCTCACCAGGCTGATAACATCAAAATGTCACTTCACTGATAAATTTTCCATGGTGGGATTCAAAGCTGGGTCCTCAAATTTGGAAAGCAAGCATTCTAACCACTTGGCCATGTGTTCATTGTTCAAAATCCGGAAGGTATCTTGAGATTTTTGACCTATTGCCTTTATGCGTGTATAAACACATACACAATAGGCCAAAAATAACACACACATGGGTATGCCCAAAAACATTGTTGGGAAAAATTAAATGACATCTATTCAATATCATTTTTCTTGCCAATTTTTGGGGCATCCCCAAGTGTGTGTGTGCATGTATATATATATATATATATATATATATATATATATATTATATATATATCTACATACATACATACATACATACATACAAATATAGATAACTATACTCGTTTCGAAAAACCATCGATTTTTGATTTGCCAATAATGAAATCAATCTCGAGGGAAAAAAAGGTTTTAAAAAAAGAAAGAACTACAAACATGGAAGTCTGTCGAAAAAAAAATCACACAGATGCAGGTTTGAAGCCCAAAGAAAAAACCCCGATACGAGTAAACAACTAACAAAAGAGCTCAATACAACTGTAGAGCAAACCTAGATACACCTAGTGAACCAGACAAACCTACCTAGGTTTCACCTAAACGGATCGTCAGGGAAAGTCAGCTTTACCTGACGATCCGTTTAGGTGAAACCTAGGTAGGTTTGTCTGGCTCACTAGGTGTATATATATATATATATATATATATATATATATTTTGCCCATATTTTGACGGCATGTTTTCATTAAGACATGTCTCATTAAACAATTTAGATAAATTTTGTCTACTTATTTTTAATAGGATCCTCTCATAGTTACAAATTTCTTAGTATCCTTATTAAAGGAAGAAAGAAAATTACCATGTTGATACATATTCATTTTATTCTGAGTATTTTCGACATTAGTACAATCTCATTATTAGTATTTTTTCAGCCAAAAATAAAAAAAAAATATTTAGACATTTCAATAACTTAGTTACCTCTATTCACATTTACATCATAAAATTTAAAAATTTACAGTACATAACCTTAGCATTTTTCACTTCACAAGTAAAAATTTAATTTTCAGATGAACACAACAATTTTTTGTCTTAGAAAAAACAACACCCGAATGCTATTAAAGTTTAAAACTGCCCACAAGCATAACAAAATTCATATGTGCGAAATTAAAAATATAAAATAGCGACAATTTACCAATCCCCCCCCCCACACACACACACGGGGATTCCTCAAAAATTGCCAAGAAAAATGGAATAGTATACGTGTGTGTATATTAGCTATGTCAACATGTCTGTGAGGGTCAGTCGTGTCATCATGTCTCCCTTTTCATTTGCAATGCAATACCAAAATTTGAAGCCGCAGTTTGATAGACAGGATGCCCTCCAAAAGCTAAGCAAAGTATTAAGAAACAGGAAAAATTTATTAGAAACAAAGGAAAGAGTATTGAACTGTTATATAATATCGGCCATCCTGTATGGCAGGGAATGCTGAACAATCTCATCATAGATGGGTAAGTGATTTGAGGCAGCAAAAATATGGTTCTACAGAAGGATGTTGAGAATACATGGATGGAAGATGTGAGAAAAAACAGGGTTTTAAGGAAAGTGGAAACAAAAATGACACTTGACATCAGAAAGAGATAGTTGAAATTTCTAGGGCACATAAGGAGGAAAGAGAGCTTAGTAAATTAGACACTCACAGGATATATTAAAGGTGACAGGGACAAAGTAAAGCAGTGAATAACCTACCTAATGAGCTTGTATAAATCATTGGCAGAACAGGGATTAGGAGAGATAGCAAAAAGACAAAATTTACTAAGAGCTACAAAGGAGAGGAAATTGTGGAGAACCATGATCACCCAATTCCCGAAGGGACACAGCACATAGAAGTACCTTGACTGAAACAAAATATGAATTTTGTTATGCTTGTGCGCAGTTCTAAACTTTAATAGCATTCAGACTTATTTTATAATGTGGACCTTTTGTTTCATGCTTCAATGAATGTCATTCTTAATTTAGTCTGTTTCTGTTGGTCTGTCTCTGGCGAGCCTGCTTTGGATCAATCCTGTGTACCCACATTGGATTTCAGTATCTGCAGGAATATCAGTGAAGAATGGTCAAAGATCAGGCTTGACTCCTCTCTGTCCTGGCTATGCTTGTGAAAAACTAAAATCACTGCTGTCACCAGTAAACTTCAACCACACTCATTAACCAGTGTAAAAATAACAATTTTTATTTATGGTACTATGATTGACTAAGATCATGCATTCACAAAGAAAAGGGATTTGAAGATGTTTCCCCATATAAGGAATTCTTAAGCTGGGAAAAAGAGGTTGACTGTTAGTTGACATTGTGGTTAAACAGCCCAGAGTCATTCAGCTATTTAAATGAAAGCAGCTGATCAATAGAGTTCAAAAAGAAGTGTGGTAAACAGGTATTCAGCTGATTGAGATACGACAGTCATCCAGCAGGGAGAGTGTTGGTCTACTAACTTTGAGACCCATTTGATTTTACTTCTACTCTTTCAGTAACTGCTTTTTTGGGAGTACAAACACCAGTTGTACTACTCTGATTAGCTAGCCAATAATAATGCTTAACCAAAAGTCTTGTATTATACGTCATGGAGAGGAGTAAGGAAAGTTCCCCAAAAACCCAATATGATTGATGGTCCAATCAAAATAATGGCCCTGTGTCATAAGCATTGGAGAGGGAGACAAGAAGCTCCATCTCAGCCCTTCTCTGATTGGTGAGCCAATCAAAATTGTGGCTTTGTATCACTCGTATGTATCACTTCAGTGAAACATTTTCCATGTTCCAGAGTCTCACCCTCATTTGACCAGATTATCACAGGTGTCATCATCACCTCCATCTGACAGTGTATCATATCCCTGATGTAAAACAAATCTGACCTGTGAAGATTTACTTTGTGTCACTCATTTCAACTAATAATTCCATTATCAAATTAAAACAACACTCATGTTCAACACCTAAGACTGTACCTAACAACCAACCCCACCTAAGCTTACAATTTCACTTCCCCCCTCACACTACATCCCATAAGTGACACAAACCAGAAAATTCATGGTATCACATTGTTTTAACATGTGAAATATTTTTCTTTCTTTAGGAATAAAAATTAGATCACCAGTCAACCTTTGACACCAGTCATGGTGTTATAATGAATATGACAATGAAATTGGTGCTTAAAGAACAAACAAAATCAATTTAAATTGAAATTTATTCACAGCCGTTTCTATATACATATTTATAAAAGAGATTTCAACATCCCTGAGTATGTTGTAACATGAACCACCATGTAGTGTCGAGAGGGAATTAATGCAGTTCACTTGGGAGAAGCGATCAACAAATCATACTGGACTAAGAAAGAATGAGATGATGCATAAAACTGGATGGATATTCTGGTGTTAAAAGATGAAAGAGTGGCTGAAGCAGCAGCAGCAGAAGAAAAATGCCTTTTTAAGCATCTCTGTAGAATTACACATAAACAGGAACAACATCTGGTGGAAGATGCCAAACAAAGTCATCAAACTGTGGAAAAAAAAAAAAAAAAAAAAAAAAAAAAAAGTTAAAATGCTTTAAACAGAAAAAATCATTTAAATTCAGTGGCTTACCAGATCAGATTTAAGATAAATGTCAGCTATTCCTTTCTTGCAGCTCTTTTGCGTTTGTGAAAATGCACAGTTTCTATAAAGAACTTTATTCCCTTGTAAATATTAGGTTGGTGCAAAAATAATGACGTTTTCTCACATAGTAACATATGTTAGAAAACGTCATTATTTTTGCACCAACCTAATACCATTCTTCCAGTTATCCAGATTAATATTAAGTGTTCACTGACTTCTCTACAGAATCTTTAAAATGTCTATTCAGTTTATGTTGTGGTCTTTTAGCTTCTGTTATCTGTCTATACAATAGTTGTTTTGGTAGGCACTTATCCCTTTCAGAGCAAATGATCCATCAAATGTCCCCTTTGATTTTGTATATATAAAACAGAAATCAATACTTTTAAATAAATACCTTATTCCTTTATATTGGGAATTTTGATTTTAAGAAATATCCTACTATCACTATATCTTTTATGGTACTTGATAAATAATTCAATGGGAATAAAAAAAAAATATAATAAAAAAATGAAATCTAAGAAAAACAATCAACAAAGAAATCTGAGAAGAAAAAACAAAGAAATCTAAGGAAAATAAAAAATCTATCTGTCTATATTTCTGAGATGAGGTATTATGTACACTATTTACATTATTCAAACTATTGTCTTCATATTTGTTGCCATTGTGCCATGTGTACCTTGAGGATATCTGTGTATGAATTTCTGGATATTATGGTTGCTGAAGACATTCAGTTTATAATAAGAATTATATTTCTGGGTATTATGGTTGATGAAGACATTAGGTTTATAATATCCAGAAACTCATACACAGAGGTCCTCAAGGACAAAGGTGTTGGTTAGGTCCAGTGATAGGACCCAAAGAGTGTGAGTTCAATACCTGGTTAAGGCAGTGGAGAACTTGGAGAGGGGAATTAACAGGAGATAAATGACATTGATCAAACATGGCACATGGAACTAGAACAGTCTAAAGGGTTCAGTTCGAAATTCTAACCACCTGAAGAAGGCTGGAGTGTACAACGTTGTAATAAATATGGCAACAAAGATGAGGACAATAGTCTGAATAATGTAAATAGTGTAAAAAAATGTATGAAAAGTAAAAAAAAAAATGTAAGGAAAATAAAAAATCTCAAAAATAGAAAATCTTAAGAAAAATAAGAAGAAATCTAAGAAAATATCAAAGAAAAAATTATCAGTTATTACTTATTTTTTTTTTTTTTAATCAAAGAAAAATATCCCAAGAAAAATCTAAGAAAAATATCCCAAGAAAAATCTAAGAAAAATAACACAAAAAGTCTAAGAAAAAAAAAAATTTAACAAAAATAAAAATCTTTGGAAAATAAAAATCTTTGGAAAATAGCCCCCCAAAAATATTGTCATGTAGCAATATGGATTTGGCCAAATGTTTAATGGTTTTGGAAAACAGAATAAAAGATAAAAAGATTTCTTGTTTGTTTCAGTTTACCAATCTGAATATATACGTTTTTTTGTTAGTCAAGAGATGAAAAACAAAAGCATCTTACCTCACTGAATTCATTTAATGATCCATTGCACAAATAACTGTCTTCACTTTCTACAGGGACATCAAAAAAGTCTGGAGGAACTACATTTCTCAATGAGATCTGCAGAGAGAGAATTAATAAGTCAATAAAATCTACCAAAATTAAAATAGATATATTTGTACCTTCGAATTTCAAAATATCACCACGGTTGATTTATCAAGGAGGTAACTTCTTGATGTTATCGACCTGGGGAGGTGATCCTAGCATATGGCACACTTGCGAAGTTTCCGAAAAACATACCATAGGTTGACACCCAAGGCATGTGATTAGAACTGGATAAAAAAAAAATATTTGAAAGCTCACAATGATTGTGTTAGCACAAAGTCACAAGTCATTGTGACCGAGGGTTTGAGTGTACTGGCCTTGTTCAAAGTGCTGATCATACCAGATTATGCATTCTCTTCCAGAAACTGTAACTAAGGTCTGCTCAGCATAGTTGCACTATAAAAATGGTGGGTTCTGTGGGTGTTGATCAAACACAAATGTGCCTGAGCAGACGTCTGCAACCTAATACTATTCTTCCAGTTATCCAGATTAATATTAAGTGTTCACTGACTTCTCTACAGAATCTTTAAAATGTCTATTCAGTTTATGTTGTGGTCTTTTAGCTTCCGTTATCTGTCTATACAATAGCTAGCCACCTGAGCAGATGAGTGGGTTTTGGAAATGAGTAAATGGCCATTATTATTGTAAGGGTTCAAATATTGAAAGATGTTGCAAATGTTTTAAAGGTGGGAAATTTTGTGTCGTTTTTGTAGAAGTGATCTTTAAACCATGTTAACAGTTGGAACATCTTTTCAAAGAGTTTTGAAAATTTCTCTATTGAATTTATGATGAAAGAAAAGAAGAACAGCTATTTGAAGTTCATAGTCTGAAGAAATTGTTTTGTTAAAATTACACCTTTAAGTGCCGAATCTAGGTGCGTCATCAGTGTTGTTGCTCCCATGTCACTAGAAGTTTCGGGTCTAAATAACCAACAGACTTCTTTGATGGGTGACCCGACCAAATATGATCAGTATTCAGCCCGCACACAGAGTAAATTTTCTACTAGCTTTAGGACATGCTTTATATAAATTCTTCCAGAAAATGGCAACTAGTCAAGTCTACATTTGGGCTATTCAATGTTACAAATCGAGTACTTGGTTGTATTGATTTCCCTACATGTGATCAAGACAGGGTGTTTTTTAAGAAGAAGAAAAAAAAAAAAAATCAAACCAATGAATATATACATTAATAAAATTTTAAAAAAATCAGAATTATATTGGCTTGTCTTACAAGTTACTTTTCTTTCTCTTCCTCCCCTTTTAAATTCTTTATTTCTTATTTGATCTTTTTTCTGTTTTTATACCTTTCCTTTTTATTCTTAACTACACTTAAAAAAAACGTTTAAAATAGAGTGAATAAAATGACTTACTCAGACTATTTACAAAAAATCTAAAATACAGTATTAATAATTTGGGATATTGATTGATAAACTAAGAAATTTCATTTAAAAACTAAGAGAAATAACATTCATTTAACTAAAATTGCTTAAAATAAATTAATCAAGATATTTACATGTTGAATACTAGTTAAAAAAGAAAACTAATAACGTGTAAATTTTATTTAAAACTAAAATAAATTACTCCTAAAAATTATCCTTAATGAAATTATCCTTAATATATGATTGAAAGAAAGAGTAAATACAAAAAAAAAAAAGAAAAATGGGTAATTACGAAAAAAAAAATTTGTGAGAAAAGAAAAGGAAAGATTACGTGTAAAAATATTTCATGTAATAAAATGAATCTACTTGAATGAACAGTAAAATGTAAAGATGAAGTCATTGAACATTCAGTTGCATGTAACTAACGTCATCATGCAACTCAAATAAGTTATTTAAAAACCCTGTCATTTCTCTGAAGCTTTTCACCATTTATATATACAATTTTATCATACATATATACAAATCTATATACACTTTTAAGCCTTTAAAAAAAAAAAGAAAAAAAAGAAGAAGAAATGAAAGGAACATTGGTTTATCTTTTGGCAAACATGGATAAACTTGCCTGTAATAAGATGTAATATCAAAAGGACAGTTTTTCCATGACATTGTTTTTTTTTAACTATCTTCACTCTTCAGCAATGTTTAGTGTCTTAAAAAGTGACAATTAGCATTGGGATAAAGCCTAAACATATGATGAAAGTCAATTTATACATTCTTTGTTCTTGAGAATTTATTTATTAGATTTTTTATTTACAAGAATAATTTTATAATTACAACATTCTAAAAACTAATACAGTGTAACCCGGATATAAGAGAGTTGCTGGGCCGGATAATAAGTCTCTTATATCCGGGTTTCTTTTATATCCGGGTTTGGCCTATTTTATATACATTAACACAGGCTCTAATATGGGAGCAGATAAAATCTCTTATATCCGGGTTACACTATATATAATACAGTGTAACCCGGATATAAGAGAGTTGTCGGGACCGGAGAAGAAGTCTCTTATATCCGGGTTTCTCTTATATCCGGGTTTGGTCTATTATATATACATTAACACAGGCTCTAATTTGGGACCAGAGAAAATCTCTTATATCCGGGTTTCTCTTATATCCGGGTTACACTGTACAATTAAAACTAATGTAATGCAATATTTATCTTTTACCAAATTATAAAGAAATAAATGTGGAAACAATTTTTTATTCATAAATTTATAAACATTTGCTAAATTATTAAAATATATGAACCAACAATAAGAAATTCTTATTATTTATAAAGTTTGAATCAATTGTCAATTAGCCAATGTTTTGCCAACCATTTGAATAAATAATGTAATAAATAGTGTAAATAAATAATCTAATAAACAGTGTTTATTATTTTTGTTGTAAATTCTCAAGAACAAAGAAAATGTATAAATTTAATTTCATATGTTTAGGTTTTATTACAATTCTATTCATTGCTTTTTTTTAAAAATAAACATTGTCAAAGAGTGAAGGTAGTTGAAAAAGTGGTGTCATGTAAAAAACCCCGTCATTTTGACACTACGTTTTATTGCAGGCATGTTTCTCCATGTTTTCCAATCTTTTTTTTTAATTTTATTCTACATGAGTCAGACTATTCAAAAGTTATAAGCACAACAAATTATGAGGATCCAGTGAAAAGTGGATGGAAGCAGACATGATGTTTCAAGTGGATTAACTTTGAGTTACAAGTAAAATAAAAAAATTCTTACCTGTTTTTCTATTAAAGCATTAAAATCAATGCCTTTAAAAAATGGAAGGTTTTGTAGTGAAAAGAGATCTGTAAGTCGTCGATTAGGACATTTTATTAATAGCTGGAGAAAAAGAAAAGAGAGAGAGAGCATAGAAAAGTATGTAAATAAACCATATAAAAAAAAAAAAAAAAGAAAGATCTGTAGGTCATCAATTTGAATATTTCGTCAATAACTGGAGAAAGAAAGAAATAACCACAAAAACAAGGAAAATCAAAAAAATATCTGAAAGGGCATTTTGCCAATAAATGAAAAAAAAAATAGAAAAACTCTAAAAAATGTTTAAAATAACTAGAAAATATAAAGAAAGAGATATGTAAGTTGTCAATTTGGATATTTTGTCAATAACTGGAGAAAGAAAAAAAATGACCATAAAACAACATAAAAAAAATATACAACAAAAATATCTCCAACAAGGTCAAAATGGTAGCCAATATCCAAAATGACCTCAAATCCATTGTTAACTAGGGCAAAAGATGGCTTGTCAATTTTAATGCCTCCAAAACTAAACTTCTCCCCATTAATCATATGCAAGACTCCTCTCTGCCTTCCATCAGCATGGCTGAAGCTAACCTCCAGGAAAGTGACTTGTTGTGCCTTCTTAGGCTAACGTTCTCAGCTGGCATGAAGTGGAAAGACTACTGAATCCATGGCTAGGTCAGCTGCTAAGGTCAGTTCACTGTGTTGTGCAAGACAATTTTTCTCTTCAATCTGTAAGTCTACAATTCATCCATACTTAGAATATTGCTGCCACATATGGTCCAGTGCCCCTGCTGTTTACCTTGGGCTCCTTGATATGACCCAAAGAAGAATCAGCAATATTATTGGTCCTGATCTTGGTTTTATATATACCATAAATAGACAAATTTTATTTGTATTTCTAATACTAACACACATGATTATAATTAAAAAAAAAAAATGAAGAATGAGTTAGCTAACCAGTCATATAGCCTGATGTGCTATACCATTTAGCTACAGAGGAAGCATCTGGGTAACAAAGTCGAATTACTGCTTTTAAACTACAAATTTCCCATGATTTCTCCTGAATGCTCATATCTGCTCAAAGTGTATCTTAATGTAAACAAATGATGTTATATATTATGAAATGGACTAAATCTATATGTTTATAATGGGAAATTTGTAGTTTAAAAGCAGTAATTCGACCTTGCTAACCAGACACTTTCTCTGTAGCTAAATGAAGTCAGGCTATATGACAGTTCTGTGTAAGATACAGGTTCAGTTCCTGTTGGAGAACATATATTTTCTATGAAGTTTCTTGGACATTCAAGCCGGTAAATGTTGTGAATACTGTTTATTATAAACAGAGCATTTACTTTAATATTTGTATCTATAAAAATAACACACACACACACACATACATACATGTATATATATATATATATATATATATATATATATATACACACACACACATTATAGGCCAAAAGTTTGGTACAGCCATCAGGATTTAAGAATCACCAAGAAATTGAAGATTGTATGCCTTTTTCAAAATTAATTTACTAACTCACTGTCAGCCAGAAGTACTTTCTCTTCCTGAAGAGTTTTATCATCATATATTTAGTAATAAAAACAAAATTAATGCTATATATATATGTTAGCTCTATCTCTGATATTGAGCGGTTTCTAATAAGTACCGCGCATATAATATATAAATAATTATACATATATATATATTTATTTATATTTATATACACACACTTTTCACATACATACATACATATATATATATATATATATATATATATATATATATATATATATATAAGGTGTTCCAAAACATCACATTAGAAATTAAATAACATTTCTATTCTTTAAAAATTTATCTTTTTTATTTTAGGAATTTACATTACTTTTCTGGAATGACCCCTGGAAAACTCCATCTATATGGAAATGGCATCTCCTATATGGCATTCATTTCCATATAGGAAATTGTTCAACATTCACTGCCATATAGGAGATTAGATATTATATAGCAGTCTAGAACTCTTCTTTTTTCCTAAGGATATTTTCTCTCAAAGGCATCTTTTGATATTTCAATGTGCCATTAGATTTCTATATTACATTCACCCAAGAAGTGCATTGCTCATGCTTCAAGGCCAAGAGACAACCTTTACCTTTCATGATTTCAAAATTGAATTGTTTATTTTGAAATATTACATATATGCAAAGAAAGTAACAGTTTTGAAATGAGGCTTGTCTGTGAGCCGTAATAAGAAAATTATGATGGCACTTACCCGGCTAACTACAGCCTGGCATTTCTCTGAAATATACGTTGGTAACAAGTATTCACACTCAGATACAAGGCTGGCCATTTCAAAATGATTTGCTGCACCATCAACTGGATACTAAAGATGACAACAATAGAAAAGTTTTCAAATAAGAGAAAATTAAGTAATTATTATAAACTGTGTGATTTGTGCTGTATATTTCTTTATTACAATATCCATAACATCTGTCATCCTAAAGCAAACTGATATATAAAATAGAAAGCCATATAATAATGATAATAATAATCGTATACAAAATAGCAATAATAATAATAGACTTTATTGATTTAAGTGCATTACTAGATTGGTGGCTAGGTCTCATCATTTTACAGTTAAAATGGATCGATGTAATTCTAAGTTAAAGTTACTACCCCAGAATTAATTTAGTTTCAATTTATTACTCTAAATTTATCAATTTCCAAGTTATTAGTCCAAAATTTATTCATTTTCAATTTATTAAATATTTATTTATTTTCAAGTTATTACCCAACAAAATTATTCATTTTCAAGTTATTATTCCAAAATTTATTCATATTCAAGCTATTACTCCAAAATTTATTCATTTTAAATTCATTAATCCAAAATCTATTTTCAATTTATTACCAAATATTTATTTATTTTCAAGTGATTACTCCAAAATTTATTCATTTTCAAGTTATTAACCCTAAATTTATTCATTTTCAAGTTATTAACCCTAAATTTATTCATTTTCAAGTAATTACCCCAAAATTTATTCATTTTCAAGTTATTATTCCAAAATTTATTCATTTTCAAGTTATTATTCCAAAATTTATTCATTTTCAAGTTATTACACCACAATTTATTCATTTTCAAGTTATTACCCCAAAATTTATTCATTTTCAAGTTATTATTCCAAAATTTATTCATTTTCAAGTTATTATTCCAAAATTTATTCATTTTCAAGTTATTAACCCAAAATTTATTCATTTTCAAGTTATTAACCCTAAATTTATTCATTTTCAAGTTATTAACCCTAAATTTATTCATTTTCAAGTTATTCCAAAATTTATTCATTTTCAAGTTATTACCTCAAATTTATTCATTTTCAAGTAATTACCCCAAAATTTATTCATTTTCAAGTTATTATTCCTAAATTTATTCATTTTCAAGTTATTACCCCCAAATTTATTCATTTTCAAGTTATTATTCCAAAATTTATTCATTTTCAAGTTATTATTCCAAAATTTATTCATTTTCAAGTTATTACCCCAAAATTTATTCATTTTCAAGTTATTATTCCAAAATTTATTCATTTTCAAGTTATTACCCCTTTAGCATCCTGCTGCCACTTTTCTATCAATGTCAATTTTTGTGCAAATCTGTGCAAAAAGTGGATCACAGAGATTTGATATTTTTCTCACTTCTCATTAGTCAGTTAATTTTAAAATCATGTTTACGCTTACGTGTTATTCAAAACCATTTTTCCACCAAAAATCAGAAATGCTTTCCACAGCTGATCACGTGGTTTACGTTTATTATAAATACTAGACACAATTTCTTTATTCCTCTTTTTGATTTCTCTTGCTTACTAAAATGTAACTGTTTAAGAAATCACGTTCCCACCTCTTTCAGGGTGAACGCTATGAAAACATATTCACACACGCGCACACATACATATGGAAACTTAATTACAAACATTACAGAAGATTACAAGCATCAACATATTATGTATATACAACTACAAGCAACGGAAGTAACAGAAACTTAATTACAAACATTACAGAACATTCACTCCTTCAACTCTTTTGAAGCTAAAAGTTTATCAATATATTGAAGTTTATCAATATATTTTCAGCTTTACAGAATTCTTTCAACTCTTTCACAGTGAACATTTTGAGTGGCAAATTCATTCAACTTTCTATCAGCTCAAATAAAAATATTTCCTTAGTAATAACTTTAATTTCTGTCAAAGGGAAGTAACTCTTATTAATTATGCTTGCATATCATTGACATACATAAATATGAATATTCTTGTTATAAAACCGTTTTGTGTTCCTTATTGTTTCATATTTTGTGATATTTTGTGTAAATATAAATTTGAGACGTCACACCAACTAACCGACCCTATACACCCCAATATTTATTCATTTTTAAGTTATTACCAAGTATTAATTCATTATTGCTATTAATAGTAATTATTCATTAACCAACTAAACCAGTATTTACCAAGCCAAGGCAGTGGTGTCTAATCAGCAAAAAGAAAATATTTTTAGATTGTAAGAATTTTTTTGAGATAATCATGATTTACTGATACAAGTATTACTAATTCACCCATAGATGTGGGGAAAAGAGGTGGATTCATATCTAATCCGAAATTAATAAACAAACAAGAAATTATAATGTGGATATAAAGTGGGGGATCAATTCTATGTTACAAACAATACATAAACTGATCACTCACTTTGTGGCCAAGGAAGTTTCCCTAATTTACTGATACAAGTATTACTAATTCACCCATAGATGGGTGAAAAGAGGTGGATTCATATCTAATCAGAAACTGATAAACAAACAAATTATAATGTGGATATAAAGTGGGGGATGAATTCTGTATTACAAACAATACATAAACTGATCACTCACTTTATGTCCAAGGAAGTTTCTATACACTTATATTCCAGAAAATGTAAATAAGTCTAAAAGTCATGTCTCTGTAGCTAATTAGTTTTTCATTGATTGATTGATTTGTTTTCTACAGCTTATCAACCTTTTGCATGTTATTTAAAGCCAGAAAATATTTTTAGATTGTAAGAATTTTTTTGACATAATAATGGTTTTGTGATACAAGTCTTACTAATTAACCCATAGCTGGGGTGAGAAGAGTTGGATTCATACCTTTTCCAAGGGTATGTAAGTAAATATAATGAACCCAACGGGAATTGGAACTTGGCTCTCTGATTAAAAATTCCAAGCCTTTATCCATTACACTACCCACACATCCAAGCTTACAGCACCTGATATTCTCAAGCAGTCACTCATCTAGGTACTGACTGAGCTCAATGTTGCTTAACTTTAGTGATCATAGAGGAACCATGAAAGTAGGATAAGGCTGTTCATATGCACTACTTCTTCAATGCCAATTTGTTTTGTTACATTTTTAAAATCATGAAATTTATCCAAAGATGGACTATTAGCAACTGGTCAGGTTTTATGGTTTGATAGGTGACATGGAAAAGGTAGAAAATTAAGAACTTACTTCTCCAGTTAGCATTGTGTACATGAGAACTCCTAGTGACCACCAGTCTGCAGTGTGACCATATGCCACTACTGAAAGAACCTCAGGGGCTGCAATGAAAATTTTTGAACCAAAAGGATAAAATTTGTACATTTTCAGATACATACATAGAGACAGAAATATATTACTATTGGTACTTATCTTTACTAATAAAGAGTATTCTATGTTGGTTGCAAATCTTCCAGTGACTAGCAAGGCCTGTGTGATATAGCTGGATTTTCTGCATTGGCGACTGGAGAAGATCTAGCAACCAGAAGGAGCTCCACTTTTAGAGCAACTTTTTTCTTCTGCACTTTAGAAGTGATAGTTGCTTGCTGGTGTATGCAAAATATTAGTTGTGTTTATATTCTGAAACACTCACAAACATGGGTTGGATATATGCCTGGGCCAGCATGTAAAGCACTAGTCACATTAATGCTAAGCCCCTAGTTTCGTTTATACCTTGGCCTTCACTCAAACACTGGTTGCATTTTATCACTCCAGTAGGGATCTGACTCCCTCTATTATAATCTACCTTTATAAGAGCCAGATCAGACTAAAAATGGAGTATTGCTACTATATCTGGGCTGAGGCTGCCCAGTTTTCAGTTGATGTTCAAAAACATCTACACGGCTTTGCGGGTGATGAATTATTTTCTGCTCTACAACTCCTTTCACACAGATGAAATGTGTGAGTTTCTCGCTGCTATATCGCTATTTCCATGGTATGTGTTCTAACAAGCTACATTACTTAGTCTTACCACCTGACCTTTACAACTGGGACCAGTCATATTACATACACAAGTTTGAATTATCTTAATTCCCTTTGTATTCCATTAGTAAGGAGTAAGTTCCATTCAGACAACTTTTTCCCCACAAGAACTGCAGCTTTATGGAACAGACTCCTGGCAGGATATTTTCCGAATCACTACAATCTTGACCTCTTTAGGGTCTAAGGTTCATCATTATCTTTCCTGTATAACTATGAACTTCACTTCTTATCTTTTCTTACATTTATACAACACCACACAGTAAGTAATCCTCTACCTTGGATGGCTCTTGGGCCCTGTATTGGCTGATGTGATGGGTTAATTTTTGCCATTTTATATTTTTAATTTTGCACATGTGCATTGTTTGTTTTTGATTTTGTTGACTGCACAGTATAGTAGGGTCAGTTGGGCACTGTCTGTGAGAAAAAGAGCATCATGATGCAATTCACTCTGCCAGAAATTTGGAAACAGTATGCAATACTACTTGGTATTCATGCTGGAAGCTCCAATACAAACATTAATGGAAGCTATAATGCAAACATTAATGGAAGCTATAATACAAACATTAATGGAAGCTATAATGCAAACATTTCAAAGTGGGTATCAATCCAAGAACAGTGCAGAGGATGCTATGTCTCCAAAAGATGTACGGAGAGTGATGAAAAACAAATATCCAGTCAATATCATGGTGTTTTGATTGATCACAAGTGATGACAACATTATGCTTCCATTCATCTTTTCACAGGGCTTCAGACTCAACACAGCGGCCTACATCAAGTGCCTTGACTAGAACTTTCATCAGAATGAAATCGATTTAAATACCCAAAGCTTTTATTGAAGATTTTGTTTAATGAATTCTAATACCCGGCATTCTATTGAACATTCTGTTTATTGAAATAGGCTTTAGTTTTATTTATTTAATAACGAGCAGTAGAGCCCGGCGTTGCCCGGGGATGTAACAGTAAGAGATAGATCAAGTATCGACCATCATAAAGACTGAAAAATAAAATTGACAAAGATTATTGTTTAAGGTTGACGGACACGCATGTCTTAATTAGTTTTTTTTTTTTTTTTTTTACGAATTGGTCAAACCTAAACTCAAACAAAAGCATTGTTTTCAATCGTTATGAGTCTACCGATTGAATAGAATTTTATTATAAACAATTGTCTTGTAAATGGAATTTTTAAAGCATTCTGAATGTAAAAATAAAGAAAAAGGTGTGCAAGACAATAAGAAACACTACCTGCCAAAAAAAAAAAGTGAAGTTTTGTTGAAATCGGTTGAAAAATGTAGGAAATCCAATCCGATATATAAACGAACACACACACACAAACAACCAACCTGGGTTTTATAATAAGTATAACTCGATATGAGTTGTCCCCCTTTCATTAATGCCTCTTAATCGTGTTTTCAAATTGATTATGTGCAAAAACAATTGTGTTTTTCCAATTTTTGGCACTGTTAGAATCACCGCAAGGCAATTTTACGTAGGTCTGTGAAGTTTTGTTGAAATCGGTTGAAAAATGTAGGAAATCCGATCCAATATATAAACATACAGACACGCACACACACACACAATCTGCATTTTATAATACGTAAGATTAGTTATGAATTAAAACAAAATACTGTTCATGTATTCAACTTTAAAAATTCATTGACATTTTCTGTTGCTATTAAATTTGCAAACCTCCTCTGCAAAAAATAATATATGTGAGTGTATATGTACTAATATGGAAAAGAATGAAGATTTTCAATATACCCAGCATAAGAGCAAAATTGTCCAAATCATGTAACAGCAAAATTGTCCAATTGTTAGATTAAGCTCTAACTTGTATCTTAGAAATGATTAAAGATATCTTACTGGAATTCTCCAAGGTTGTTATAACACTAGTGGACTCTACTTTGAGCAATAAGAATGTATAATTACTCTCCAAGCTTAACAAAAGAATCGTGATGAAATCAATCAAAAAATGAAAATGACATGTTCATCATTAATTAATAATAGCTAAGGATTAGAAGCTCAGGAAATAAAGTTCAAATATATATATATATATATATATATATACATATATAACATATATATATATAAAACATATAATATATATATATAACATATATATATTATATTATATATATATATATATTATATATATGTGTGTGTGTGTGTGTGTGTGTGTGTATGTATATATATTTGGATGTGTTTGTGCGTGTATATATGTCTATATAGGTGAATTTACGTTTGCATGTTTTTTTGTTGTTTTTTTTATGTGTATGTGTATGTTTGTATATGTGTTGGTATATATATATTTATATATATGTTTGTGTACTTAGTTTATATGCGCATGTGTATGCTTGTATATGTATATTTAAATATGTATATATGTGTATCTGTATTATGTGTATATATATTTCAGTTGATATACTTACACTTGCTTCTGTATGTGTATGTGCATATGAATATATATATATATATATATATGTGCGTGTGTGTGTGGATGTATGTAGACATATTTCTGTGTATATGTGTATATATGTATGTACGTATGATTGTACACTTATTTCTGTAGGTAGTTCTTTTTATCTTATTTTCCTTCACCTAATATATAATAAAACTATTATCAACTTATCTGATTAAAATATGTTTTTATTGATATTTGTGGGTTTGGAATTTTCATTCTTTAATATATTAAATAATATTATTTTTAACCATTTTTATCTTTGTATATTTGCTCGCTTAAGTTATATTTTAATAAGTGGTTAGCATTTGTTTAATGACACTTTCAGTCTTAAATATTTATTGGTTGTGGTATCTGATTGTCTGGGTCAATGTCTGTGAATGTGTGTACATGTATTTATCGGTGTCTATGTGTATGGAAAGTGCATTCACTTTTAATTGTGTATGTATGTATGTGTTGGTTTCCCCCCCTTTTTTTTCCATTCATAAAGGGCCGTGGAGATGTTCCCTGTCTCATCACTTTTTTTGTGTGTATATATATCTAAATATGTCTGGGTGCTTATGTATTATAATCTGGGTGTGTTTGTGTTGTTTTATGCATGAGGTTAGCACCCCATTCACACACTTGGGATTAAAATGTATACATATATTGTCAGAGGACCGGATGACATATTGGCGTAATTTCAACGAAGAAATAACTTGAATAACATATGTATTTCTTCTTTTCTCCTCAGTAATTTTATAATTTTGAACTTAATAGTGATTTCATTTTGGATTTTAAAATTGGCAATTTTTAGTTTTAATATCAAATTTTACCATATAATTTAATAATTATTAGTTAGAATAAATTCTTTTTTAATATTACACATATTTTAAACATCTGAATAGCTATTATAACATGACTTCGTTATCAAGCTTTTTGAATTTTCCTATACTTGTATTTTGATTGGTCCATCTAGCCTTTGTAACAATGTTTCCCCTTGCGAATGATCGTTAATTAATTTGAAACTTTTAAAACCATTTATTTTACATTCAACATCATGACTTGATAAGACACCAGAGGTGTTGAAACAAAATGGCTATTTTTGTAGTGATTTTATAACATATTTATGTTATAATTTTAAAAAAAATAAATAATTATATGTGCTCTACTTTGTATTGAGCACTCTTTTAAGAATAGTAATTGTTGGTTATTGGAATTCATTCAGTATACACCAATTATATACTTGGATATATATTATATATATATTATTCCAGCGTCATTTTCTAACTTATTCAAGATAATCTTCACCATCTCTAACATTCTTACTTTCTGTCTTGGTGTAACAAGTTATCTCACAGGTTTCATGTACGATTTCATTTTCAAGTTTTTTTTCACTGCTCTTTAGACTCTCATAGCTGAAACATTTTATGGAATGAGGTGGATCTTTCCTAATTGGGCTCTTTAGCTCTAAGTTAAAATAACGACCACTTTTCCTGTTGTAACCTCCTGATCCAGTTTTCCTCTCTAACATTCCCTTTTTTTTTTAAACTTATTCACTGTTCTCTTGATGGGTCTTGAATTGACTTTGAAGATGGAAGCCAGAGTATGAATGTTAGTACTATTATTGAAGGCCTGAATGATCTTTTTCCTCTCACCATTGCTCAATTGAGAAGACTGGGGCTGATAATGATTTTAACCCATTCTCTTTCTAGATGAATAACTCAAAGGGTTTTCCAGTGATTCTTACGACAAATGGTATCAAGATGTCTAAACATCGTATATGAAAACCTGGCAAAAAGAAACTCAGTTAGTTTATTGATTTTTTAGATATTAAACATTTTTTGGATGGATAATTATGCTGTTACATGATTTGGACAATTTTGATGTTACACCCGGTATATAGACATTATTTGGAATGCACCTTTTGAGTCGGGAATCTTGGAAAGTGTGGGAGGGGAGATTCTGATGCATGGTGAAAAGTGAGCACTGAGCACTGAGCAAAAAAGGCTGAGAACCACTGTAATAGAGGTTCTTTAATGAAAGGCATGAACCTGTATTTCCCTGTATCATCACTCGCATGCACTGATGGCTGATGGAGACCAGTGTGGATAATTGAGCACTTAGGTAAATCACTCCCCCCATAAATACGTTGCCTGCCCAAGTAGTAGCATAAAAAAAGAGGTTACACTCATATGATGACCTTGACAAGAGTAGGAAATAGCTCTGTAAAACAATTATCCCATTGTACTTACCCATGTACTGTAATGTCCCGCACACAGTTCGAGTTTTTTCACCATAAGTTAGCCATTTGGCCAGTCCAAAATCTGTTATCTGGGTATGACCTGACAGGATTAAAAAAAAAAAAAAAATGGCAACCAGTCTAAGAGAATGAAAACTGAATTCAAACAAATTGAATATGCTGGCATAAATTGTGGAGAGGGTAATGCAAGTTTTAGCTTCATATGATAGATACATCTCCATTGGAAAAATAGTGTGCAACTTTATACCAATGGTTAGGACAGTCGGTCAAAAAACAGAAGAAAAAACTCAGTATCAGTTTTTAGCTTCTCATGGTGGATATATTTCCATCTTGAAAATCACATTACAGGTCTACCCAAAGGGTTATGGAAGCCAGTCAATTACTGAGTGGTTTTAAATTCTCATGATGGATGTCTACATTGGGAGAAGTATTTGTGGCTCTCCCTTAAAGAGGCTATGACATGATGTGCTTATATTTCATTATCAGGTGTCAGGATTCAAACGTATATTTTCCTAATAATAGATGGAGTATCATTACAACAGACAGCCAAAAAAAAAAATGCTAGGAGCGTATGCAACTGAAAATACTGTGAAAAAAAAAAAACCCAGCAACAATGACAGGGTAACTAATGTTTCAGTGGTGTCCTCCTGTACTGATTACCCCATCAAAGTGAGAGAGCACAGTCTTCCCTATGATTTTACTTAGTTGGAAGGAGAAGAGATAGTTTCATGCTTTTCCCAAAGGAGTTAGTGCAAAATGAATGCTAATCGCCTCAACCAGAATTTGAACTTGACCTGCTGATTCAATTTTCCGTTCTAATAAGCATAACGTCAGCTGCCTGTCTCTTAACTGACATACTTGGTTTCGTTTTCCATGCTGATAACCATCGCACCACCTGCCTGTCTTTTAACTGACATACTTACCAAACAGTATTATTAGTATATAGACCTATGAAAGCGTAGCCCAAGTGTAATGAAGTACGTGTACCAGTGAAATGATAACACAAAACTTGAATCTTCATTACTTAACTTTTTATTTATTCCAATATTTCATCAGTTACTCTCAGCCAGTCAGTGATGTGAGCCTGTCACCATTTTCTGGTGGACCTTACATTCACTGACTGTGATGTGTGAAAGACTGCCTAATCATCACTTGGGCATTTGTTTATGTAGCCATATATACAACATCCTTGTTCTCATGCTTCAGATACAGCTTTGAGGTCACATACTTCTGCATTCAGTGGCCTGAAGTAACCCCAGATCAATCCCATGATGCATTTGGCATACTTAGATGATTTGGTGTGAAATGTATATTCCAGCATAAAATTACACTAATGTATGCACAAAGAAACAAATACAGTATCATAATAAAAAGTGAGAGTTGCAGATAAATTTTGCCAGCCACTGTCATTCATAATATACCAATTCTAATTAGCACCAAGAAATTAAGGCAACAAGTTTAAAATATACAAAAATAATAAAGAGAAAGATACTCACCATCAAAATCAAATAAAATATTTTCCATCTAAAAAAAAAAAAAAAAATATATAAATGAGTAAAAATTAAAAAAAAATTATACATAAAATTATAACTGTGTTGGCGGATTCAACCATTTTTCTTTGAATCCGCCAACACAGTTATAATAACAATATTCTCCACACGAGACAATAACTCTGTTATTTTCAGTTAACAATATGAAAATAGCGTTCTTTACATTCCTCCAGTTGCTAAGAACATTCTGTTTTTTTGTTATTATTAGTTACTTTCTTTAATTAAGTTCATTTCGTTTGTTTTTTGCTTTGAGAAAGTCCACATTGGACGAAATGCGTCAACAATAACTACAGTTTTCCTATTGTCATTTATATTTATAAACATAAAATTATATAATTATATATATTTATTAAATTAATAAGTTGCATTAGCATGGAGTAACAGCAAGGCTAGTATGGTTGATCATTACTACCGAGTAGAGAGTTTGATCCTCACTGGGTGACTCATAAAATTCAACATTAAATAATACAGACAATGATTGACATGTTGTAAAATCAACTAACTAATTATTGTAGGTGCCTCAGCTTGGTGTAATGGTTAGCAAAGCTAGTCTGGTTGACCATTAGTATTGAGTTGCGAGTTCAATCCTCAAAAATCATTCTGCTGACTGTGGAAGGGACATGAGTGGATTAAGCATCACCATCTCATTTCAATGAACTGTTCCAATAAGGGTCACTGTTCGGTAATGCAGACTTAGGCTCCGTGGAAAACCAGTGAGCACTAGCAAAATTAAGGACAAGATGAGATAATTTAAGACACTGACAGCAAAACAAGAGCAATATACTCCCAAAGATTAAATAAATCCAAAATGTCTGAAATTCCCAAAAAGTTAATTGGATTGACAAGTGTCTGAAGCACAACAGCTGAAATTTTGTGATAATGACCAAAACAAATTTTAAAAAAAGAGTCGACTGTAGTTAGGAACATCACATCAATGTAAATGATCCTTTTCTTAGCTGTATATCATGTGCTTCGCCAGGGCTACACACAGTTCTGAGTTCAGAGTTTTCTTCTCCTAGACTGGTTACCACTCAAGGCTATAGAACCCATAGCCGAGTGTTGGGGAGAATGTTGGATTCATAGATTTCTGTAGAGAAAAAGGAGTTGGCTGTAGTCAGGATAATCGAGTCAATGTAAATGATCCTTTCTTTAACTGCATAGTATGTGCTTCACCAGGGCAACATATGGTTTTGAATTCAGAGTTTTCCTTCTCCTAGACTGGTTACCACCCAAGGCTATAGAAACCAGTCTGTGCTACTATTTACCCATAGCTGGTGGGGAGGGAGAAGGGTTGGAATCATACCTTTCCCAAAGGTATTAGTATGTAAGTGAATGTAATGAACTTGACAGGAATTTGAAGACGGCTCTCAGATTCCTCAATCTGAGCCGCAATCCATTACTCTACTGTGCCAACAAAGATAAGGATATTAATCCAAGTGTAAATAATGATAACTCCTCAGATAGATCTTCTGTTTTATAGAGAAATGCTTTTCACTTACCTTCATGTCTCTGTAAATCACTCCTGATTTATGAAGATAACCTGTTAAATGATTAGACAATGATTGAAATTTAATGAAGGCATAGAACTTGTTTTTAAAACAGTAAACTGAAATAGCATAATAAAATCGGTTTGAAATGATTGAAGACATGATAGGGAAATGAAATAAAAGAAAAAAAGATTAACTTATTTATTTTAAATCATGGTGATTTTTATTTAATTGGTGCAAACCCAAACCCAAACTAAAAAATCTTCACTCCTAGTGGAACAACAGGATTTGAGATAGATCTCCAGTACTTGGCATGATATGCACAATGACTTGGTTTGAAATAAAGACTACAATGTATAAAATCTTAGGTATTTAGATTATGATTACTGTAATGCATTTGGTCTTTATTTGGCACACCACACTGGGAGAGGCGTACACCCATATCACATGGAAACACTGGTTCTTGTATGATCAGTGGAGTTAAGCAAGATCAAGCCTGGTCAGCACCTAGAGGGGTGAATACCATGTATTATGGATTAATTATTACTACCATGTATTAGGGATTTTATGGATTAATTATTATCCATGTATTATGGATTAATTAGTAGGACCTGCATCAGTAAATCATTATTATCTCAAATAAAATTTTTACAGTCTAAAAATATTTTCTGGTTTTAAATAACTTGCAAAAAATTGATAAGCCGTAAAAACAAATTAATCAATTAATCCCAGTTCAAGATGGCTCATTTGGTGCATACACATGTAAGTGTGATTGGGGGGGGGACCTAAACTAACTTCAGAGTATGTGTATTATAAGCCCTGCCAATGAGGTAATAGTTAAAAATATTCATGAACTAGCAGAATATACTTATGACAATAGTGAAGTCCACCAAGTATTCATTATTGTGTATTTAACAGCATGCATCCTGGCCCCCTGCTGGAAGTTTAAAGATAAATTGACAAGGGAGATAAGTCCAGCTAAAATATACATGTACATTCAGATAATTAATAATACTTGAAAATTTCATGGTTTTCCCATTTTAAATTTTTGATGAATTTTAATTCTTAAGTTAATAACTGAATAAAATCATAGCAAGTTCTACGACAAAAAAATATCTGCAGAAATTCCTCTATTGCATCGTTAAATATTTGAGCTTAACAACTTTAACAAAATATTGCAATAACAATCATAAATATGAATGTTGGTCATTATTTTAAGAAGTAAGGGGATACAAATGAAAAGATTTGAAATTAACAACATTTCCCATTTCATTGTAACAAATGTTAAACACTTCTATATTCCCTTCTTTCTTTCTTTCTTTCATTTTCGAACTGAAACCAAGTAGCATCTCTGATATGTCTTTTCTGTCTTTCCATTCTTTATGAGCTATTGGCAAGAGGCAGTATACACTTCTATCTTCCCTCCTTTCTTTCATTTGTGCACTGGAACCAAATAGCATCTCTGATATATCTTTTCTGTCTTTCCCACACCAATCAAAATAAAATAATTCATTATTTATGTGGTATTGGCAGGGCGTAAAGGTCGTGCTAACAAAAGGATCACAAGCAGAATTATAATGACAGTAATTAGCAGCATAGCAATTGGGATCAGAATGTTGAATCTTGGTTGATGTTTGCCCAAATATTCTTGGGGCAAGGTACGAATCTATTTCTTCACCTCCCAGCTATGGGTTAAATAGTAGAGTAAACTAGGCTCTCTAGCTTTGGTTGGCAATGAGTCTAAGAGAAGGATAACCAAATTCAAAACCAGTTGGGTATAGCGCTTGAGACTCCACTCTGTAGAAAGCCTAATTGCTAGGGAAATCACACAGAGACACTAGTGTGGTGAGGCCGTGGTTCTTTACGATCTCGCTCAGATAGGTAAAGTAAATGGATGTGCGGATAGCATAATGGTTATCAGCACGGAAAATAAAACTGGTGAGCAAAGTTCAGGTCTAATCTTTCGTGTTCACTTTGCCATAATATCCTTGTGGAAAGGTATGAATCCATCTACTCTTCCCTCTGCTATGGGTTAAATAGCAGGATAGACTAGGCTTTATAACTTTGGGTGGCAACCAGTCAAGGAGGAGGAAAACTCTGAATTCAAAACCATGGAGCAGGCAACAGGAAACTGCTCCACTATCTTTCTGAAGAAATCTTGGAAATTCATACATTATAAAAAGGCATCTGGTGAGCCTTGACTGTCTACTCTGTGATGGAGGAAATGAATGATAAATATATAAATATATTTACACTTTGTAAATATTTTTTTATTTAATGCTATCTCTTCTTCTGAGAGAAGAAAAATAAAATTCCTGCCTTTTCCAATGGTGTTAGTGCATAGATTCCTGCCTTTTCCAAGGGTGTTAGTGCATCAGAGAATAGGTGTTTAACTATCATGTCAGTAACTGTTGCGTGACTTGCAAATCACCCCCTTATAAATGCTGGGTGTGGCAGAGACACCTCTAACATAATGGTAAGACATTAGTGGCAACGATGACTTCATCTAAGCCACTGATGTCTTACTATTATGCGGGAGGTGTTTCTGCCACACCTTTGTATTACAGCAAGGAAATAATTGTTTGCTGACTGCCATTGTGTAACAGCCCAAGTAAGTTGCAATAAAAAAAAGAAAATGATTAAAGAAAATTCAAATTAATAACTAGCATAGTACCCATCAAAAATTGTGGCTATATTTTATAAAGTTTATCACAGTGCAAAGATATTACTCAGATCATAGACATAGGATTAATTTATTGGATTTTATTTATTTTTTTTTACAGCTTGCCTTTTGTAGGTTACTTCTAAAGCATTTTAGATTCTAAAAATGATCCTTTTTTTTGTGAGTGAATATTTTTGGGAGATAATAATGCTTTTCAGATAAAAGATTTACCATTTAACCCATAGCTGGGAGAGAAGTGGATTCATGCTTTTCCCAAGAGTATTTACATATAAGTGAATGTAACAATCTTGACTGGAATTCAAACTTGGCTCTCCAATTTCTCAATCGAAGCTCCTCTCCATTATACCACCCACACATTCAAGCATACTACACCTGGTATTTCCCAGCAGTCACCCATTTAAGTACCGACCCAGCTCATTGCTTAACTTCAAGAACTGGTGTTTCAACATGATTTGTAAATAAACCAAAATGCCAGGAATTGAACTTGTTTATAAGTGCCAATTCATATGTAGATAATCCTGTAATTTCTTTACAATTATAAATTTTTTTTTTCCATAAGAAAAAGACAGTTGGAATTTCTAGGGCACTTAATGAGGAAAGAGCGCTTGGAAAATCTGATACTCACATGACAGATTGAAGGCAAGCGGGATAGAGGAAAACAACGTGTCACCTACCTAACAAGCTTGAGTAAATGGATGGCAGAACAGGGTTTAGGCATGACAATAAAAGAAAATTTATTAAGCGCTACAAAGAACAGGAAGTTGTGGAGAGCCATGATCACCAACGTTCTGAAGGGACACGACATATAGAAGAAGAAGTTACTAGTTTTATTAAACCCACAATACTTACTAATCACAACTGCCAGTTCAGCAATTTGATATTTGACTAGAGTTTCAGGGAAGTGTCCATGATAACTCCATAATGTGAACATGTCACCATAAGGGACAAATGTAAGCACTGCAACAAAAATAGAAGATAAAATGGATTAGATTCCAGACAAGACAAGACAAGACAAGACATAATTCACAAAACATTTTTATCATATTAAATTTATTACTTTATTTTACCCACCATCTAAAGTGCACTTTTCAAAACTTCATCTAAAAATCTCTTTTTGCCTTATACCTTCATGGATGGGTTTTGCTTACAGGACTAATAACTTATGATCTTATACCCAAGGCAATACATCTGGATTCACTTTCGTCATACCCAATGGATACTAGATTAACACTTAAACAACTGTTTAACAAATTAGTCCTTTGATGGCCTCAGAATTAAATATATATGATCATAAATGATTTAATTATGATTACAAATCAAAATAATGTTATATATATATATATTTAAATTCCCAGATCAATTCTGTGGACAAGACAGATTGGTATAAATAAAATGACAATTGGAAAAAAGATCTTAGATTTTGCCGACGCGTTTCGTCTTCCGACTTTTTCAAGGCAAAAATGAAATCGAAATGTTCTTGTTGTTATAGTTACATTAAAAAAAGCATCTATCTTTTTAAATTTGGATCTAAGATCTTTTTTCCAATTGTCATTTTACACACACACACATATATATATATATATATATATATATATATATATATATATATATATTATATTATATATATATATGTATGTATATGTATGTATATGTATTCATGCCATGAAAATTGACAGCAAGAAGGAATTTATTATAAGTAATATGTATTATATTGTAAGTAATTTTCATTTAATCCAAGTACAATTTTGTAATATAAAATAGTTTGTTGTTAATATTAATAATTAAACAGTGTATGATTGATAAACATCTGCGGAAAGACATCCATATTATATCCTCATAAATGTTACATATTTACAACCAAAATTATGTCTACTGCAAAAGTTCCCAAGACACAATATTTTTTTGTATAAACTTTGGAAGGTCTGAGTAATCCTTGAGAGTCGACTGATTCAATCTGTAATCTCAGAGTCTGCTTATTTCTCGTCCTACTAAGATCAACGTATCATCAGATATTTTCTTTAACTTATTTTTTGGGGTTCCCCACCTCCTTTTTATTTTTAATTATCATTTTTAAAGTTTAAAATCAGTTTCTAAACATGAAGAAAACATTCTTGAAGGTATATGTGGCGTATTATTTATATGAAACCTCTTCGATAGTGATATCAGTACGTGTCAACCAATTTAGCATGGCACCGGGTGGGTCATTGTTATTTTCCACACTGTCCCATAATTATTATAGAAAAACCCCATAAATATATATATATATATATATATATATGTGTGGTGTATATATAGAAGATAATTTTTTGAATACATTGCTAATTCAACTAATAGTTGGTTCACTGTGTCGTGCTAGATAATTTTTCACTCCGTAAAGTATGTTATAAGTCTACCATTTGCCCATGCTTAGAATATTGCTGCCACATATAGACCAGTGCCCCTGCTATGTACCTTGAGATCCTTGATAAAATCCAAAGAAGAGTCAGCAATATTATTGGTCCTGATCTGGCAGCTCAGTTTCAGTCACTTTCCCACTGCCATAATGTTGCCTCTCTTTGTGTCTTTTCTATAAATACTTTCATGGTAATTGTTCGGATAAGCTCTTTGCTCTAGTACCTAGACTTCTTAAATTTAAGCTCAGTTCAAGACTGGTGTTATCTCATCAAATTACAGGTGAGCTGGCTAGATGTAGGCGTAAATTCTATGCTAACAGTTTCTTTTCTCACACTTCTTGCTTGTGGAACTCTCTTCCATCTTCATGCTTTCCAGCCAACTTTAATCTGCAAAAATTTAAATGCAATGTCAATTGCTGTCTACTATCCTCCTGATTACTCTTTTCTCTTCCTGTTCATTATTAATGTTTCTGCTCCTAATTCTCCCAAACCCTTGTGTCTCAGTAGCTTTACTGCCTTGAAAGGGGTGATATCAATAAAATTATATATATATATATAATAAAAATGCTTAAACACTAATATTCCATGGTCATAATTTATTCCATTGGAATCGTAAATACGATCCAATTCTTCAGACCTACAAATTCAAAAACTGCTGTCGCCTCACGGAAATGTTTTTGAATTTGTAGGTCTGATGAATTGGTTTGTATTTACGATTCCAATGGAATAAATTATGACCATGGAATATTAGTGTTTAAGCCTTTTTATTATATCCTTACTCTGTCCTGGACATTGAGTTCTACCTGGATTCTATCCTCTCGGATTTTTTTATTCAAAAAAATATACATGTGTGTATATGCACCTGTGGATTTTGCATATATATGTATATTTACCACTAATATTATATATATATATATATATATACATACACACACACGCATATATATATATATATATATATATATATATATATATACACACACACACACACACACACACACACACATATATATATATATATACATATGATAAAAATATAGTATTTTTTTTAAGCATTTCACTCCAAGCAAGGTGGGAGTGTCACTAGCACGCAAGAGATTACAGAGAGTGGCAGTGAGAGTAAAGTGGTGTGACAGAGGAAAGGATGAAGAGAAGGACAGGGAATTAGATCAAGGCATCTGAAGATGTCAATTGACATTGCATGTGAATAATTGATGCTATATTTATGAGTAAAAGTATTAAATATCAGAGGTAGAGTGCATATAAATGTAAAAGTGGAGTGTAGGGAAAAAAAAATGGTGATGAGGTGGGGTCAAAAAGTGCAGTGCTCGCTGGTGCGCCTGCTGTTTCTTCTTCAGTCGCCTCACGGAAATGTATTGCGTGACTCTCTTTCTCAGCCGTTACACTGGGCAGTTGTGAAACAGACACCAATTCAGCCGCGCCTACTCCGACTTCCTCTTTGTCCGTCTGTCAATTCGTACGTCCAGCTCTATTGCACGCAGTCTGCTGAATGACTACCAATTCAGTCGTGCTGCTGGCACCCTGCTTTTTATGCTATTCTAATATGGCTAAAATTTGCATGTGTGCAAATATTGTCTCTTTTTGGACGAGATTGACGCATATAAATTGTGTCTTCAATAGTAGCAATATTTCTTTTTGTCATTACTTTGCAGGCAAGACACGTTCACACTCATTTCGAATTCTGAGGTAAGTCATGTCTTTCGTCACATGGACACTGAGCAGTGACTGTTTCTTGCTTGAACGCAACTTTAAGATCATAAAGTTGTGTTTTGGTTTGACTATTTATATATGCTGGTCAATGGTGCATTATGGATTGCAACGTCTATTTTATTATCTTAGCAGTTATTAAGTAGGCAGTAACGGTTATATTTCAAACTTTCTAGAGACTATTGAGTAGAAATAATTATGAATTTGAATACAGTTATTTTTAACTATTTTATTGTGTCGTTTGTTTATTTTTTTACTCATTATTTATTTTTGGTTATTTAATTATTTCTTGTTGATTATTATTAATACATTCATTTGTGTTTACATGCGCATTCTTAATTGGTTAATTTTTTTATTATTTAATTAATGTGTTTATTCTTTTAGATTGTTTATTTTAATTTTTTGTTTTTAGAAGGTTTAGTTTTTTGGTGGTTGGTTTAGTTTAAATTGTTGGCTTTGTCTAAAGTATGTTACTTTATCTGTGTTGTATATAAGTACATAAATTTATCTTGATGCTATTTTACAAGGTATTTGTTTTTAGTTTTCAATTATTAAGTAACATTGTAAAAATTTGTTTCTGTGTCTGCATTTTGAGATAAATTCGGATTGTTTATTTAGTAATTTGTGTTGGCCTGGGAAGGTGATTATAGCAATTTTATCCTCCAGACAGTTTACAATTTTTGTATTTATTGTTCTAGGCTGATGCTGTTTTCCATGATATTTTTGCTTTTACTTTCCCATAAATATTCAGAGGGTATTGTGCCATTCCTGTATTTACTACAAGGTTATTTTGTGTGTATAATTTCTCTGTTTCTCAGGTCCTTCAGTTACTTCTATATATATTTTTGCATCATTATCTGCTGATGTGGCACATTAAAGTGGCTGCGTATATTATATTATTTTGTAAGAAGTTGCCATTTAAGGGACATTTGTTCTTTACTCTAACAGGTGGGTTTGATTTGTATGGGTTATTTGTTGGTTATTTTTCTGTTGTGCTTCTTTATTATTTGTGTCATGTTCTTGGCACAACTGTGTTTCTGTTGATTATCTTGTGTAGAGTTCTTGATGGGCAGGTGAAGTATTTGTGTAGGAGTGTAATGAATATTTTACTTATGTCTGTTTTTAAGTTTTTGTTGTACAGTAGGTTGAACCATATATTGCTTCTTTTTGTTGGCCTTTTTGTACTGTGTGGTGTGTATAGGTGTTGAGAGAAATGGACTCCAAATCTTTGATAAGATCCATCTAGGAGAAGGAAAACACTGATGTGACACCCACCTCTCTGGGATTCTTAGTATTGTTCATTGCGGTGTTGTGCAAGCTATACATGACTATGACCTCAGTATAGCCATCATGTATGCACACACACATACATGTATGATGTTCTGAAAAGTTCTTGACCCAACCAATATCAGATTTTTCTGAGAATTCCTTCTTGGTTAGGCAGTGGATACAACTATACAGTTAAAAATTTATTTATATATATACAAAGTTTGGTTTGGTTTATTTTGTTTTACAGTATATCAACCTCAATGGGTTATTTAATGCTGAGAAGATTTTTAGGATAGGTTTGTATGAATAGAATATGTATTCTTTGTAAGAAATCAGTTTGTAGATCAAGTTTCATTGACATATTTTTGTAAAAAGAGGCACTGGGAAGCTACGTTATCTATCTATCTATCTATAACTCTTTTCAATCCTATCTCTTTATCTATCTATTATCTATCTATCTGGTTATATCTAGCCATTTCAACTGTAAAAGAGTCAAATCTATTGTTGGTAATTTTTTTTCAAAAAATTTATTGCTGGTATTAAAATTGTTTTCAAAATTTTATTGCTGGTAATAATTTTTTTTTTCAGCTTCGATGATTCCACTGTATAATTTTTTGCATCATGTTATGCATTAGGGTGTTAGGAGTTTTTGCTTTTCCAGTTTATGTTTAGTGGGTAAAATGTCTATAATTTCTCTGCCATCTGGTCTGTTAGCACTTTGTTTCATGTCATGTTTTTTTCTTTGAAGGTCTTTTGTTTCTGAGTGGCTGTTTGGTCTTGTTTGATTTGTTTTTCCATTAGATTCTTTTTGACCGTTCTCTTATTTGAGGTGAGATAGAGTTTTCTTCATCTATATCCATTTCTCTTGGTTCTTCAGGTGGCGTACCGAGTTGTGTTATTTCTTTTATGAACCTTTTGTTTCTCTTCTGAATATTTGGACAGTTCTAGTTCTTGAAGGATTTTTTTTACTTTGAATTGGGGTTTCCAGAGTTATTTGTTTTGTATTTATAGATTCTTTTTTGTTTGAGGTTGACAGGACAGGATTTATTTTGATTATGGGTGTTTGGTTTATGTGTGGTATACTAAATTTTAGTAGTTCTATTATTTTTTTTTTTTTTTAATTCATTTATTAGAGTTGTAAGTTTTTTTGGTTTCTTATTGTGTCGTTTTCTTGTATGACATTTTGGTGATTTGTTATTTTACTAGTATTTGCATATGATGTTGGAAGTAAGTTAGTTTTGACCTTTTTTCTAGCTTCTTGGAACAAGATGTTTTGCCTGTATTTTATTCTTATCGTTTGCTTTTCCTTTTTCCAGATGTTAAACTCTTTAGAATCTGCTGAGTGATTTTGTTTGCAGTTTGAAAGGAGGCTTTTCTTCATGATCAGTGTTAAATTCCCCACATCTTCAACAGACTGTTACTCTCAAACATTGATCTTGTAGATGGCCAAATTTCTGACATTTATGACATCTACGGGCATTAGAGATGTATGGCTCTTGTTGAGGTATGTTAATAAGAATGGACCATTTGTAGATATCTGTTTATTAACATGAACACACGATTTATATTTAATGTAAAATATCACAAAATATGAAACAGCAAGAAGGAATAAAAACGGTTTTATAACAACAAACATTTATATTTATTTTGTGTAATGATATACATGCGTAGAAGTTAATATTTTGGTGTTATGTCCCTTAGACCGATTTAATTTTTTTATCTGAACTCACAAAAGTTGAATGAATTATAAAGATGAAAAATGCTGAATAAACTGTAGCTTTAGAAAACTATTTCAAAGAGAAAAATTCTTGGTGCATGTTTGGAAATGTTCTGTATGAATAATGTAGTTTGGAAAATTTTGTATATACGTGCATGCGTGAATATGCTTTTAAAGTCTGACTGCCCATGGTCGAGACAAGATCCTTTTACAACTACATCTTGTAGCGAGAGAGAGAGAAGCAAGCTAGTGTCTGCTATTTATAATTGATGTAATCACGTGACAGGCTCACGGAAAATGACTGGAAAACTTGACTTGGTCACGTGCTGGAAAAATATTTGTACATGGATGGATTGCAATGCCCATTTGTGTGTTTATTGACCAATTAGAAGCTGATATTTCCTGAAAATCTGCATGAAGCTGAATAGAATTGTACAAAATTCAACATTGATAAGAAATTGGTAGTAGAACGCTAAACTCTACCTTGGATATTATGTATCCTATTTTTTTGTTTTTTCAGTAGGGTAGGGTTGTTGAATATCAAAATGTATATGTTTATGTTTATTGATGAACCATTTCTTTTTATTTTCTTTTGACATCTGTTACATCTTGTTTTTTTTTAGGGTGTCATCATTTTTAATTTCTTCCAGTGAGCAAAGTGACAGTTCTTGGCATTTTATTACTCCTTTATTGGAGTTAAGAAATTGGTGAGGATAAGCCTTTACTTTCATGTCATTTATTTGATTTTTAGTAGGTTTTCTGTGTCTTTTGGTTTTTACTTGAATTAGAAATCTGCTATTTTTTTTTCTTTCTTTTTTTTTTTTTTTTTAACTGATTTTGATTGTCATGGCTGATATAACCTTTTGTAACACAAAAGGTGACACTTTTGTCATTTCACCCTCTAATGATTCTATGACTATGAAAATTGGAAATCGATTTTTTTCTTGATATTTCATTGTCTCTTTATGTTTCAGAGTTTTAATACTGTCTTTTGGATCATTTATAAGAATTAGTCATTTAAGTTTGTTATTGTATTTGCCGTTTGTGCTCCCAATTCACCTTAGAGTTCCTTCTTAAGGAACACTATTGGGGGGGTGGGGACTAATCCTATTTGGCTTAATTCTCCAGGGTTACACAGATAGTATAGTCATGCTGAAAGCGACTGTGAGTAGCTGCACTCCCCTAACATATCTACCCATGTATAGTATGGTGTAAGGATTTGCAGCCATGTCATGGCTATTCTCTTTCAACCCAACTAGCTCTTGCCACTATGTGATGAGCCGATTGCATTGGATTGGGCTATTCCATCCACTCATCTATCTCAGGTTGTGGCTGAAGTGGTACATTGTGGAAACTCCTGGCCATTTTATACCAGGTCAGAAATCAGTCACCAAGACTGTTTCCAGGCATCATGAGTTGCAACTCACAGCAAATAAGTGGCTCCATTAAGAGGGATTTGTAGAGTTTGGGAATCATTTTTTGTAAGTGTGTGCTTTATATATTGCAATTTTATAGGTATTTTTGTATGAACAGGTAGTTTAGATGTGCCATTTTGTATAAACAGGCAATTTATGGATTATGGTTTTTGTTGGTAGTTTAAAAGGTGTTTATACATATTTTTTTTCCCCAATACATTGTTTGTATGGAAAAACTATATTATTTTTTTTCTGGAGGCAGCATCCTAGGTATAAATGGATAGGTTGTAGGCTTATCATATAAGCTGATGGCATATTAGTTTCTAATTCATCTTGCTTCCTATACTACACATGGTGGTAGTTTAATGCCCTACCCAGGTCATAGGTGAACTTGTTTTAGGAAAAAAAAAAAACAAAAAAAAACATGATTGCAGTTTAGCTTTGTGCCCAGGATACAAATGCAGTTTAACGTTATGCCCTATGTGATAATTCTGTACATTCATATATATATATATATATATATACACACACACACAGGGTGTTTTAAAAAGAATACGCCAAAATCATCATGTGATGTGTCAATAACGAAAAATTTACAAACCTCTAGCATGAACACGTGTTGTATATACATTCAAGTTTCATTTCATGTTTCATAAGTGCTCAATGTGGCCACCACCGGCAGCGTGGACAACATGAAGCCGATATGAGAATTCCTCCCAAACGCACCTCAGCATGCCACGGTCCACCATGTTGATTGCAGCTGTTATTCGATCTTTCAAGTCATCGATACTTGCTGGAAGTGCTGGAACATATACTTGGTCTTTAACATACCCCCACAAGAAAAAGTCACACCCAGTGAGGTCCAGGGATCTGGCAGGCCAAGCATGGAGAGCAAGGTCTTTAGCACCTCTCCTCTCAATCCATCGCTGAGGCATATTTTCATTCAGATAAGCTCTAAACCCGAGATGCCAATGGGGTGGTGCTCCATCTTGCTGAAAAATGAAGTCATTCGAATCTGCCTGCACCAAGACAATGTCGTTTGTTTTCGCGAACTCAAACACGCAAAAAGCCTTCTGCTGAGGAGTCGTGATTTTGATTGATCTTCCCTCAATTCAGCTGCACCGGAAGTTATACTATCGACAGCGGTGAAACTGACACCCAATCAAAATTTGACAACTACTCTATCAAATAACCACGGATTGAGTCCACTATAATGCTATAGACCTGAAAAAACAGCGTAATGATTTTGGCGTATTCTTTTTGAAACACCCTGTATATAATTATTTATTTAAAAATATGATTCCAACACGCTACATAAGAGTTCTCATGTTTCAAAACAAGAGCTGAAAACTTCAATATAATTATTTGAATTAAATTGAATTAAAGTAAGCTCTCTTATGTAGCGTGTTGGAATCATATTTTTAAATAAATAATTATATTTATGCTCTACTTTTGTATCGAGCACTATTTTTTTAAAATAATAACAAAAATACTAAAAAACTTTGGATTATTTACCTAACCAGTTCTTTCCTATTTTCTATATATTTTCACACACACATATATATATATATATATATATATATATATATATATATATATATATTAGGATAACATCATACCCAGGATAAGTATGCAGTTTAAAGTTATGCTCAAGACACATTTATAAACAAGAATTTAAGAGTTTCATGACTTCTTTTAATAATGACCTCAAAATTTGAACTTATTAAGCAGCAGGAACAATGAAAGATCAGGAATTAAGACAGAAGATAATGTTTGACATTGCATTTAACATTTTGAAGATCAAACTTGACAGGAAAGTGAGAAGCCGGAAGAGAGTTCCACAATTGAGAAGTGCGAGTAAAGAAACTGTTAGCTCTAAACTTACAGTTACATCTAGCCATTTCAACTGTAAAATGAGGAGACCTTGCCATCACTCTAGTAGCGCGCTTAAATTCATAAAGTCTAGGTAACATAGTGGAGAGTTCATCAGAACAATTACCATAAAAGTATTTATAGAAAAGCACTGGGAAGCTACGTTATCTATCTATCTATAACTCTTTTCAATCCTATCTATTTATCTATCTATTATCTATCTATCTGGTTATATCTAGCCATTTCAACTGTAAAAGGCTGAAACCTTTCCACCAATCTAGTACTGCACTTAAATTCATAAAGTCTAGGTACCATAGAGCAAAGATCATCAGAACAAATACAATAAAAGTATTTATAGAAAAGGCACAGGGAAGCTATGTTCTAACTGTGCGAAAGTGGCTGAAGCTGGGATGCAAGGTTAGGACCAATAATATTGCAGATTCTTCTTTGGATTTTATCAAGGATCTGTAAATATATAGGAGGAGCACCAGACCAGATGTAGCAACAATATTCAAGGCATGGGGGGGAATGGTAGATTTATAAATATATAAGACAGATTTGGGCAAGAAAAATTAAAAGTGTTTAAGTTCTATATCCAGAGAACTAAAAATAAGTCAAAGAAAATTACTTACCTATATACAAATGACTTCTGGATTGCCAAAACTCCAGAACCTTTACTATAAAAGGATGATGACCCAGCATTGACTGATTAAAAAATAAAATAAAAATAAAATTATAAAATTTGTTTTATGGCACCTATGTGGTAATTGTGTACATTCTTTATATATATATATATATATATATATATATATATATATATATATATATTTGGTTGGATTGATATGAATTTGTGATACTGGGTTTCGTTTGTCTGATGATCGCAAAAGCGTGAAACCCAGGGTCACAAACTTACATCAATCCAACCAAATATGTTAGCTCTATCTCTGATATTGAGCGCTTTCTAATAAGTATCGTGCATATAATATATATATATATATATATATATATACACACACACTTTTCACACATATTATATATATATATATATATATATATATATATATATATATATATATATATATTACAAAAAATTACTTGTAATTGTAGATTACTGGCAAGTGAACGAATTATTTGGTTTCAAAAGCAAAATACATCATCATTTTATGAATATATATATATATATATATATATATATATAACCAACACAAAGCCTACCAAGTGAACAAAGAAAATAAAAACCAAAACCAATAAATTAATTGGAAAAGGAAACAAAACCAAAAAATAAATAAATAAAAAGAAACACCTATCTATACAGAACAGTAAAAGAGAGTGCTCTATGTCTAAATATGCAGACAGAGCAAATACACTACTCAGCAACACTACACAAAATGAGACAAAGTTCAGACTGCTACTTGAGTAGCATTCTGAAATTTATATATGTCTGATGGCCTGACGATTGCATCTAGCATGAAACAGCCTGTCACCTCTAAATGTTGACTTCAATGTTCACTTTTATATTTACAACACACTATCTCTGATATTGAGCACTTTATCCCATAAATATATACACACATATATAATTTTAGCAGTCATTTTTTGAAAATCTTAGACAAATGGTTCGGTTTGTGGATTTAATAGTATTTCAACCTTTGTTTGGTTATTTAATGTTGAAGTCCTTTTTATTCTACTCAAGCCAAAAGGTAAATATTGACGCACATTATCAACTTGAGTCAATGGCTAAATATTGGCCCATGTTACGCACTCGGGTCCAAAGGTAAACATTAACTTGAACTATGCACTAAAGTCCAAAGGTAAAAACTTAGCCAGATTTATATACTGTACGGGATGCAGTTGGCATATTCAAAACCCCACCAATTGGGCATTTGAACAAAACTTGTTCTTTTCTTTTTATTCACTGATCCATTCTACAGCCTTTTCCACTTATAAACTCAATAGAAAAGACACATTCTTTAGTTTTGAGTTTGATAATTATCATTGCAAGACAGTGGAAGATGGACCAGATATAAATGGACTGAGATAGATTGAACAAAGTGAAAAAAAGATATCTATGTCCTGACCTAAATTAAAATAGATAGAGGATAAAAACAATAGGTATAAGTAGATCAAAGTGAATAGAGGTTGAAATAGGTATGGAGAGATCAAACTGGATAGAGATCAGAATAGGTATATCATATACTAGCAGCATGGCCCGGCGTTGCCCGTGCTTGATTCAAAAATCGTACGACTCATACAGCAATCGCTATCACTTGACTTAAAATATTTTTGCCCTTCCTTGCCTTTAAAGGAGTGCCCTTTGCCGTGCTGATGTTGCTACATGCCTTACTTCTTGCCTATCTCACACTGCAAATTTTTTCTAAGCTCTATACTAAACATTAAATCTGTTATGAAAAAAGAACTAAACAAAATGAACACAAAACGATCAGCTTTAAAAAAAGGACTTGTAACTGGAAAAAACGAATGAAAAAAGAATGTTAACAACAAATACTTTTTCACACCCAACCCAGTTCTGCAGAATCAGAATCAACATTGAGTTTAAGCAAGCGAATGAGCCAATTGGAGTAAAGTGCCATGCAGATTTAAATTTTTCCCACTTGTGATGAATGCAGCTATCAATTTTTTTTGCATGCTAGCATGCTAGTTAACATTCATGTCAGTCAGCTGTTGGCTCTCATGCTGGCCAATAGAATCTTACTGCCTATTTGTGGAAGCCAGCTCTCACTCTGGCCAGTAGAAAATGGCTGCAAACTACATGAAAACTGCCGTAGAAGCATGAAAAAAAATCAATTATTTCCACTATCGATGGGAGTTGGGAAATGCAAAGTCAGTCTTGGCCTCT
The DNA here is from genome assembly GCA_963932145.1 of Acanthosepion lycidas. Classification (NCBI taxonomy): domain Eukaryota; kingdom Metazoa; phylum Mollusca; class Cephalopoda; order Sepiida; family Sepiidae; genus Acanthosepion; species Acanthosepion lycidas. The sequence continues at coordinate 48,659,541 of OZ010604.1, forward strand.
CCGCTAACTTGGAGCATGTGCATGTAAATTTTGGTGCAAATCCGTCGAAAATTGCGGCCGTGCATTCGTTACACACACACACACACACACCTCCTGCCTTTTATAGATAGAGATAGGTTTTGCATGGAAATTCAAAAAGGAAGTGTTTCAATAATTGTGTGATGGTAATTAATTAACAGAATGAATCCAACCAGTTTGTAGCAAATGCTCCCATTTTTCTGTAGCACTTTTTTTTTTAGTTTAATGAACTTTTAAATCAGAATATTTGCAATGAGTAAGTCAAAAATAACATTAACAATTTTGTTTTAATTAAGTTCTTTTTTTATACTGATTGTAATATAAAAAATATAATTCTACTATGTTTCATAAAAGCCTATAGAATAAAATTCATATCTACATAATCTATTGGTTATATACTGTTAAAAATAATTTCAGCCTAAATAATATCAGTTTCTAGATTCTAGTAATTTACATTCATATTTAATTCAATTTTATGTACATTTTTTTAAATGAGGGGTGACAGAAGATTGCTGTTTTTGATATCTAACCTTCATGTCAGATGTGCTATTTTAGTGGCCTACTTCAATTTAATAATATTTTATTTGTAATCTAACAATTCTATTGGTTAAAAAAGATTCCAATACATTTCCTATGTAACAGTACTGTAATGAACAAAAATCTGTAAAAAAGTGGATCACAGAGCCTTGATATTTTTCCAACTCCTGATTGGTCAATTAATTATCATTTTTTCCACTATGTCCGCACAGTTAAAATTAATTTACTGACAAAAATCTATGTGTTTCGAGCCTATCACGTGACATACAGCATTATAAATACGAAAAACATCTTCAACTCTTTCTCTTCTCTCTTGCCTTCTCTCACACATACAAGATGTAGCGTTAGAAAGATTATGTTTGACCCTTTTGGGTAAATGCTATGACACACACGTACGTACGTACGAACATCACTTAACTCATCAACTACAAACAGCAAAAACTATTCAACTTCTAACAGTGAGATTTTCTTCAGCAACAAACACGCCATCCAAGAGAATACAACTTTCACCTCTTGTCAATGTTCACTAGCAAGAAATATTACTTCAAAATCTTCTAGTGCTAAAAGTTCTTATTAACATATTCTCAGTTTCCCAGAATTCTCTCACTCATATTCATCTCTCTTTGGTGAACAATCTAAGCGGCAAGTTAATTCAACTTTTTGATATTGAAGTGAAGATTATATTTTCTCTCAATCAACAAGTTTCTTTGAACTCATCATACACTGAATTTCAACCTACAACATCTTCTTATCTAAGAACATTCTTTTCTTTGAGACTGAACTTTATTTCATGAACTGAAATCTTTTCTGTGAGTCCAGATAAAAATATATTTTCTCTTAAAAGGTTTTAAGAATTTCAAGTTAAAGGTGAATAACTCCTGTTATATTATTAAATGTTACATATTAGCATGGTATACACTTTGTAACAATTTGCAACTCAGTTTAAATTACCTGATTAAATTCATTCTTCACTTTTGTATATTGTTGATAAAATGTTTTGTTATTATTAGAAAATTTTTTAACGTCAAAAAACGACATTATTTTTGCACCAACCTGATATTAGCTTTTAAAAATTAATTATTCATCGAAAAAAAAAATTCTTCAGCAGACTATAATGAAATGTCCTTAAAGTCTATTAAAATTAAATTTTATTAAAAGCTTTATTTATTGCATATTTTCGGGAAATCAGTTAAAACAAACTTTGAAAAAAAAAAGAAAAAAAAAAAGAAAAAAAAAAGAAAAAAAAAAAAAAGAAAGATGATTAACATTCTACAATACAAAAAAAAAAAAAAAATTACATTTAACGGTAGTGCGTAGTGATTTTCTGCATGGAAAGTCTGTAAAAGAAGTAAATAGGTCAAATTTTCTGATTACGTCTGTGTAGGTACTACTCAGTGAATCAGTAATGGGGGACAAATAACCAACACGAAGTCCGATTTCTCTTGTTGATAACTCAAAAAAAAAAAAAAAAAAAAAAAAAGGTAAGGTTTCTTCATAATTTAATTGTTAATTCGTGTTCAGCAAGTAAATTTGCACAGAATTATGACAACTTTGGAAAATTTTAAGGGATTTTTAGCGCTCGGGAAATAAAACCAAAATTTACCCTTATTTTAATACTTTATTCCATTCACATTTGAAATTAGTTTTTCATTTTAATTATGAAAACTACAAAAAAAAAAAAAAAAAAAAAAAAAAAATGGTATTTTGAAAACTTAACTTTTCAACACCGATTTCTTCTTGTATTGAAGAAAATATAAAATTAAAATGTATGCTTAATGTGGTAAAATTAACTGAACGTTAATTATTTAAGAAATTGTTAATTAAATGTTTTAGCAATTGTTTAGTAATTTGTTAGTATTAAGATTACAGAATATTTTAATAATAAAAATTTTTCCAAATCAATGTTTTTCTTGCTTAACTGCATTTTAATTTTTTAACTTTTAGATGGTGAAAACTGCAGAAATTTTGTGAAATTATAGCTGCATAAACAGAGGGGAGCAGATTAAGTGTGGCCATATTTTCAAAAAGAATTTCGATAAATATGGATCATTTGCGAAGATTGCAGAATGGGCCACCCAGGAGAATTCCCAAAATGTTTTCCCTCCTATTTTGATATATTCAGTTAGGAAACTTTCTGAATTTTACAAGAAAAGACATGTGGGAAATAATTTCCCTGATTTCAAAAAAAGATGTGAAGTGGTGGTCCATTCTGTTAATCAATCTGCTATGGCCGCATCTTCCATTGACTCTTCCACCGCTACCTCAGTTGCAACTTCAACCTTGTCTGCTAACCTCTACAACTCTGTTTGCTGCAAGTGTAACCCTGTCCACTGCAAGGTCAAACCTTTCTGACACAACCCTGTCTGCTGCAGATGCATCATTGTTATCTGAAACTGCAAATCTGTCCGAAGCAACTGCAAACCTATCATGTGAAAGTTCTGACCTGTATTGTGAAACATCTGCCATTCATTTATCCAATTATAATAAAACTAAAAATCTTTGGAAATCATTGTTACAAAAAAAATTTCATCAATGGTATAAAAAAAATAAAAAATAAAAATAACAGAACTTAAAAAAAAAAAAAAGAAGAAAATTTCCAATTCTTTTGTTGGCAGGAAACTCCATTATGACTGTCTTTTAAATGGAGTTCCTGCTTCTCATGTTTCAGAACTTGTAACAGTTATTTCAAAAACATTGTCCATAAAACACTGCTCTTTCAGAAAAAGTTCCACAACAATTTATAGAATGGTGGGGGAACTTGGCTTCCTTTCAGATGTGAAGACGTTCCATGCTGTACGGAGTGCAGAAAACTACACTTTAGTTTTTGACTCCACGACAAAAGATGGCAAACATGTGAACTGTGTGGTATTGATAACGCCATCATCCTCCCATCTTGTGTCACTGGAATGTCTTCAATAGACTACAAGCAGCATATTTGTGATGGCTTCAACAACTTAGCTAAAGTAGGCTCATCGTCTACTGGCATAAGTGTTGATGCCAGTTTAAAACTCATACTTTTGAAAATCAAATGCTGCTTTACAGACCAGGCTCCTGTTAACCATTCAACAGTTTCGTTATTGGAAAATGAGTGGCGGGTGAAGCTGGTAGAACTCTGCTGCAATTGACATCCTTTGGAGTTGTAACAAAGACGAGTATGGTCCTGAGGGATTGCGAGGAAAATACTAATGTGAGTGAGTGCCAAGCATGGTGAATTCTTGTAGCATTCAATTCCTTTAGATATAGTAATAAATTGGGCCTTGTTTCGAAAATGAAGACCTTTGTTCCAAGGGAATTGGTTTCATGTAATTTTTCATCTAGGTGCAACTTTCCCATTTTCGATCAATGCAAGCAATATGTCTTGGGACTTTCCTCAACAAATAAGACTATTGCAAACCTGCAGCAAATAATTACGGAAGAAGCTGTTATCGTAGAGATGCAAGTGCTGGGAATTATAGGGAAGATGTCATCAGTGCCTTGGATGAGTACCTTCTATATCGGTGTGAATAACCAAAGAGACCCCATTGACACTATGAACATCGTCAAGGGGGTCATTGACAATCTGAAGGTACTCACCAAGAACCCTATGTCTATTTTTGGCACCACAAAGGATTTCTTTGGAAATACTTTACCAAAGAAAGTTATAGCATCCCTACTGATTGCCCCAATATTAACATCGGTGAGGCAGCATACCATGCTAGCTGAAAGCATCATCGGTAAATTTTGTGAAAGACAGAAGCTTGCACCTAATGCTTATGTATCAAGCATAAGCGATGTCATCAAGGCCAAGCGGAATCAAGTAATAAAATTCATCAATGAGCTGGATGCTGAGCAGTTCCATAAATATTTGCCACATACACTGATGTACACAAGACACAAGACAGGGATAAAGAAAAAGCTGTAACACAAAGTCAACGAAGAAATTGTCAAAAGGCTAAAGTCTAAGGATGACTACCAACAAAGACAGAAAAGGGCTGACATCCAAAAAACTCTAAAAGAAATGGCAACTGATTCTTTGGCTTCTAACTATCCTGATTGTGGACAAGTTCTGCAAGAAATACTAACTGGAAACATAGTTGGATGCACAATTAGACATATTTGGACAATTGATGGTATTGTTGGGGATGTGCAGAATTTATTAATTATGCTTGAAAGAATCAGAAGGAATTTGTGTAGGTTGCGTGACTTTCTGCATCCACAACAAATAAATAAACGAAATTTAAAATACGATTAAGAACAAGACACATTCAATTAGAAACTAATAAAACATTTATATACAATTCAGAACAATATACAAGCAGGATAATTGGTATATGTTATGTTGGCAAAATGTGTATGATGTTTTAGGTTTCAGAATGTCTCTCTTTGTAATGGTTCGTTCATTTGCAGTCCGTTTTAGATTTGTGTTGGTATTAGAATTGTCAATATTAAGTGTCTTTTAGTAGGAGTTCTTAAGGAGAGATCTACCTTTGACTGTAATGTTTTTAAGGTCGTTCGCACATTGATGTTTACTTAATAGGTAGTGAATATAATTCACTTTGGATAAGCAATGTTCGAGAATCGATGTTCACAGAGTTGGTTGATTTTAAATTGTGAGTGAGTCAGTGTTGATGTACCTTTGCGCAGTAAAATCGTGATTTCGAGTGACGTGGAGTATGTTGGCAATTTCTCTGTGGGTGTCCGTCACTGACTGCTTGGTCAGTCGGTGTTTCCTTTTTATATGTTTTGAAAGTCCAAAATCGGCTCAAAGAAGTTTTGGCGCAATTTTGTTAATGCACGTGAAACTTTCACATTATTGTGTTGTTAACCAATGAGATTTGTTGATTCGCCTAGTACGATTTTTATTGGTCGAAGTTTTCCGTACGTAGGTGTAAAATATAGACTGTTCTGTTACTAGGGGTGATAGGTAGAGAAAAAAGGACAAGTCTACAGTATCAACTGTGAATATGTCGGTTACATCAAAAAATATGAAAATCAATTTTTTTTTTTACGATTTCATATCTCAATGATGTAACTGATCATTTGACCAAATATGAAGTTGGCACTGACTATGTTTTGCAGTAATTGTATGTTAGAGGTACCTAAATTTTTATCAAGATTTTCTAAAAATAATAATTAAAAAAAATAAGTTTATTCATTTGTGAATAAGTCCAGAAATTTTCATTATAATCCGACAATTATTTGATTTTTGCAAGAATTTCCAAATCAATGTTATTTTACCGGAAAAAAATACGTTAAAATTTCCAGTCAGCTGTTTCACCATTGATGAATAAAAAAAACAAAAAAAAACAAGAGTTTTAAGCAAAATTTCTAGAAAATGCTAGTAAGAAAAAAAAAAAAAAAAAATAAAATAAAATAAAATAATCAAAAAATACTTTGGTCTTTACTCTAAATAATAACATGAACATTTTAACGTTAAAACTTTGTTTTTACTAAGTTTGAGACTTTCTTTTCAATTTTCATCATGCATGCTGTTTTTCGGCAAAAACCAAAATTTAACTCTAAAGAAGAGTAAGACATTTAAATTGCGTTTTTAATATTTTTAAGTCTACAATACATGGTGATAAAACAAAAATATTTCCAGTCAGATATCTTTATTAACACTTAAGTCATATCTGATTTAGACCTCGGCCACTTTTTAGTTCGAGTTGCTCAGATTACATTCGACCGTGCACATTAAATGTCAAATTTGAATCTGCTTTTTCGAAAGGGAGTGAACCAAACAAATGCAGGAAATATTTATCCAAGAGAGACAACTTTTACATCCATTGTACAATAAATACATGCAATAAAAACAAACAGGTTACGTCAGGATTCATTTTGACTAATATTGGGGACCGATATTCAGAGAACTTAAAACGATTACTTGGTTACTTATTTCAGTATGTGACGCAAACAATAGTCAGTGCATTCCTCTTCTTCTATGTGCCGTGTCCCTTCAGGACGTTGGCAATCATGGATCTCTACAATTTACTATCCTTTGTAGCTCTTAGTAAAATTTGTATTTTAGTCATCTCTACTACACCTTGTCTATCAATTTACTCAAGCTTGCTAGGTAGGTTGTATGATGCTTTCCTCTGTCCCTCTTGCTTTCAATCTGTCCTGTGAGTGTCAAATTTTCCAAGCCCTCTTTCCTCATTATATGCTCTAGAAATTTTATCTTTCTGATGTTTTGTTTTTGTTTCCATTTTCTGAAAAACTGTCATTGCTCACATGTTCGGTCCATGATATCCTCAGCATCCTGCTGTAGAACTACATTTCTGTTGCTTCAAGTCACTTCTTTATCTGTGAGGAAATTGTCCAACATTTACTGCCATGTAACAGTTCAGTACTCTTTTTTTTGCTTATGAAATTTCGTTTTTCTTAATACTTTGCTTAGCTTTTCAAAGGCATCTTTTGCTATTCCAGTGTGCCTTTTGATTTGTATCTTACTTTCCATCATCTGCCAAAACACTTCCCAGATATTTAAATAGTTGTACTTGTTTGATTTTGGGATGTCCAATTTATAATTTACATATTGGCCTGTCCCTTTTGCAAACAACCAGGCATTATGTCTTCGTGTAATTGATGTTTATCTTCTTCTTCTCTGCAATTTCCTTCACTACCTTCTGTAGAGCTCATCACTATATAAAAAATAGGAATGAATTGGATGTTTAGGCATTGCGTGTTTTTTCTCCTAATTTACATTTCAAAACTTATTTTGGAATTTTCAGGAAAGGTGCTAAACTGATAGATTAATCAATGCCTTAAAACGGTTATGTCTATCATTTTTGTTTGGTATGACTTTATTATATTTTTATATATTAATAGAGGAGGCATGGTGGAATAATGAACAGCAGCTTGGATTGAGGAATCGGAGAGCTGAGTTCGAATTCCAGTCACGTCCATTACGTTTTTTTAGTAATCCCCATTTCAATTTTCAAACATTTTCTTGAATTTCATTGGTTGTTAAACAAAAAATAAGCATCGAGAAATTTCCATAACAAAACAGTCAAAATTTGTGCAAAAATAGGCTCAACTGACATAAAAAAATATTTCTCAAATTCGTCCCTAATTTAAATGTTTCGAGAAATCCTATTGCCTAAACATAAAAAAAATACAACATTCGTCCACGCATTTCTCGGAAAAAATTGCAACTATCTACCAAGCCACTGGGAGCCGATTTTGTTGTTAAAAAACTATAAATAGAAACAGCAAACAAATTTTCATCGCATTTTGAGACTCACACACGCAAAAGATACACACGGGAATTATGTGCCAAAATTCATACAACAAACTTTTTCACTTAATATCTTTCATAGAAAAATCTTTTGTCTAAGTTAAATTCAACCTTTCAATCAAAGGCAGACAACTTTTTAGACATTGAACATTTCTGAAACAGCAAAGAACTTTTTCTCTATACCTTTGCACACATCATTACAAAGAAATTGTAAATTGTGTATATAAAATTTAATCTGTTGTTTCAAACATGTATTTTTTTGTCATGATTGAATATTGTTACCATTTGACCATTTCTTATAATTTATGTTTGTGGATATTGCATATTTTATTTGCAGCACATTCTTAAATATTCACACATCCTTCTTAGATCCACTACATATCCTTGGGAAAGGTATGAATCCACTTCTTTTCCCTCCAGCTATAAAGCATATTATATTTGTTTAAAGAATATATCTGTTTAAATAATACTTGTCTAAAGACACTGGTCTATGAAATGTCTGTTTAAGGACCATTGGTATATATTTTTTAATAAATTAACACTTTATTCATGTACAAATACTGAATTTTATTAATAGTCACTATATTACAAAATAATATTTAAGACACTAATAGCAATATTAATTACTGACGATACATATGGTTTATGAGCATTTATTGGCATGCAGTTTTTGTATATTAACACTATTACATTAGACCAATGTTTCTCAACCTGGAGTTCCCTGGAATCCTAAGGTTCTGCAAAAGGTCACCAAGGGTTCCACGAGAATTGCCTTGATTTGCCTTATCTTTTCAACATTGCCAGTAAAGGATAAAAAAAATTAAAAAACTGATGGAGCAATTATCTGTTTTCATTCTGTTTATATTTATATAGAGCTTAACCTCTATATGCCAGTGGATCAGAATCAATTACTGAGTGCACTACATCCTCATTGGACAAGAAATGCTAAAAACATTTCTAATTACATTTTCATGTTAGTTATAGATTTTTGTGCAAGCTAAACACAATCCAGGCTCCAGACGCAAGTTTTACAATAATTGCTTCTGATTGGCCAATATATCTCAAAGCAATAACAACGCCTACGCACACGTGTTTAAACACAAAATACCACCAAAAATCTTTAAATGTGTTTGCGAGCCACACATCTGACCAGGAATGTAAATAAATATAATGCACGAACACAAGTTTACCAGTGAGCTTTGTGACAGATAACCAATTGTTAAACTACTCCACGTCACTCATACTTTTGAAGTTGCAAAGTTAAATTTATTTAACACGAAACAACTCCAATACACTCACTCACCAACCTCTGAAATCACTCCTGAACTTTTACCAACTTTAGAACTCACAATTCCAAACTTTATTCTTCTAAATTACAAGTTCAATATTACTTCTTCTTAATATGAACTCCGGTACAACTATTACCAAATCAAAGGGACACGACTCTGTCCTACCTTTTCAGTTCGCATGCTTGTACATCAAACATTAATAAATCTAATTGTTATGTTTGAAATCATTCCGTTGAGTTTTGTATCTTATTCCATGTATGAATATAGAGATTTTAATGTTAGTGGAAATCGTTAATTATCACGCAGCCTATTCTCAACAAGTATTTACCCATTATAATTAACACATCCACTACATTTATATGTACATGATATTGGTTACTTATATTTATTTTTTACGTTTGAGTTTAGAATTTTTTTGTGTGAATGAAAACTCCCTGATGAAGTATTATAAATGAAAAGTATAAATTTTATTTAGCATTATCGAAAAATTTGACAAAGAAATTTTTCCTTAAACCAGTTATTAAAAAATTACCACATGAATTATGATGAAAATAAAATGAGAAAGACATGGTATATAATTTTGTTTTTGTGCAGGGGTTCCTTGAGACATAATTTATTTTAAGGGTTACACAAGGGTAAAAAGGTTGAGAAATGCTGCATTAGACCATAATTCTCTTGATGAATATTTCTTAGATGTATATTCTTTAGACAAATGTTCCATAGATGAATGTTCTGGATACCATTAATAAACAATGAAAAAATTGTCTTTCGTTAAGAATGAAGAGAGAAAACGTAAAAAAGAACAAGAAAATCAAAACAAACAAATTTTATCTTGTGAGCAAAACTGAGACAAAAAATATTCAATTATGCTGAACCCCAAAGAACAAATATGGCTGACATATCAAATACTTTTTGTAAACAATTGATATTGACACTTGCTTACCTTATTTTTTATTATCTATTGTGCTAATTACGTATATTTGCAATGATGCCGTTTTAAATAAGCTGAGAAAAAAACTTCTGAAAATGTGTATAATATGCCCCCACATTTTTTGCCTTTAATTTTCACTGACAATTTATCGTATTTTCAACAAGAAAATAGGATATGTTTAATTAATGAGATCTAACTGTTACCTGATGATGATTGGAATATTACTGGGCAAAACATAGCATTACCTGAATAGTAGCTTCATCCTTACATTGCTGAACTGCATTCTCAAGAATAATTTGGTTTTTGTCTAGCACCTGCAAAAAATAAATAAATCAAATAAAAAACAATTTAAAAAAAATATCTATAAATCAATATACTGTATTTTTTCGGTGAATAAAATGCACTTTTTTACCTTAGAATTTAATGTTAAAATCTGCTTGTACCATATTGTTGTAATTTTGGTTAATCCTAATCGCCAAAATGTTTGTAACCTAAGGAAGGATACTGAATAGAATAATCACATGTAGGTTGGTAATGAACCATCATACTTAGGACAAGAACAACACATATAAGAACTGCCAGCAGCGTGTAGAAGAAGTAGTCAACTGTTAGAAGTGAGTCAAGTGAATTCCACAATGAATCTCCAATGGAAAGACATCTACCAACCGCCCCAGGCAGTCAGATGTGGCACAAGGCTGAATTTAATGTGGGGTATCCGTGTCCAAAGGCATGGCCAAAAATTCCCTGTAGACCTCGTATAAAACACGTTTGGGTAGCTGATTTTTGAGATGAGGCTGCCCTTTGACATAGCTTCATCTGGGGATTTTCTCTGTCCGGAGGTAGAGAGCTTGACCAGCACAGCTGGAGACAAATCTTCACCTGCAAGATATCTACCAACCACCCCATGTGGTACAAGGCCGACTTTAATGTGGGGTGTCTGAGCCTGTAGGCTCAGCCAAAAATTCCCCATAGACTCCGTGTTTCCTGAGATGAGACTCCAACTACAGACCAACATACAGTATTTACTACTGTATTTATGTGATGGAGATATACCCATTATCGTCTGTAGACATGCTATAAAACCTATGCACCAAACAATATATAATGACACAAATCATTCACAGGAAATTTATATTCAAGTTCTTACAATGTTTCATCTTTTTTGGTAGATCTTCTATTATCACAATTTGGGAGATTTTTTAACAAAAGTGATGGAAATATAAATAAAAAGAAAAGGAATCTAAATGAAATCAGCTAGATTATATAACCAAAAATACATATTAAAAAAAAATTATTTAAAAAATCTCTCTCTCTCTCTACATACATACTTAAATATGTGTGTGTGTGTGTGTAGACATGTAGAAAAATAGGAAAGAACACGTTTTGGTTCTCATTTTTGAAACATGAGAACTCTTATGTAGCGAAGGTATCACATTATTTAAACAATAATTATAATATATAAAATGAGGGCACATGGCCAAGTGGTTAGAATGTTTACTTTCTGACCATGACATCCGGGTTCGAATCTCACCACAGTTGATTTGTCAGGAAGTAGACTTCCTGATATTATCGGTCTGGAGGGAGAGACATTCTCAGCATGCAGCACCTTTGGAAAGTGCTTGAAAACCACACCACGTGTTGACCCAAGTGAGTGAAATTGGGTAGACATAACACTTTGGGGTTGTCAATAGCTGTGCTAGCATGAAGTCACAAGTCATCATGACAATGAGTTATTAGTGTGCTGGTGTTGTTAAGATTGTTGATCATTCTAGATAACATGCTCTCTCCCAGAAACTGTAACTAAGGTCTGCTCAGCATAGTTGCAGTATAAACCATAGTTTGACTCTCTGGGTGTTGAACAAATACAAATATGCCTGAGCGAGCGTCTGCAATAGGGATTGGCTAGCTACCCTAATAGACAGGTATCCATGAATATAAGTGGCCAGCTATATATATATATATATCTCATCTACAGACAGACTGTTTTGTTGTATCACAGCTCATCAGTATGGCTAGACATCTGATTGCTACAAGCCAGGATTGAAACTTGACTGATTTGACATCAGTCAGAGATCCTTACCCACTAGGCTAACGGTGCACAGCAGAGGAAGGAAATTTTTTAATATAATATACGTGATATATATAAACGTACCAGTCGCAATAGTACTCACTTCTTATGAAGAGTGATGCATTTAAAGCAGCAGCAGCAGTAGCTGTTAAAAATTCCCTTTCTCCATAGTGCTCAATTGGATAGTTTCTGTTCATACGTAAAATATATTAAAATAAATTGTCAGACTTAGTCCATTTCATAATATATATGTGTGTGTGTGTGTGTGTGTGTGTGTGTGTGTGTGTATGGAGGGAAAGGGAGATTTATGGGATGAAAATTGAAATAATAAACTGAGAACATCACTGGAAAATACAAAAACTTATGGTATCTGCACATATACTAGGCCACAAAAATCTCCTAAGATGGCCAAGCATAAACATGCATAAAATATGAGAACCAGTTATAAAGAGAGCAAAGAGGAAAACAACAATGAATAAAATGTAATATGAGCTCTAGTAAAAATGGTTACCGAGACAATTAGGTTTAGAAGTCCTCAAAATTCAATCACTGATATCCTCTTCATGGCCCAGTGGATACATAAGTGTTGGTTGAGTGATCCAAAAAGTGATGACTGAAAGTGTTGCAAGTTCAATATCAGGCCACAGCAGAGGGAACAAAAACTTGGAGTCGACTTAGTAAAGGGGAATTAACTGAAAATGAAATATCCAAAGGCATGGCATGTGGAATTAGAACAATGTATCCATGTGGTCGAAATAAAAGGTTTGGTTTGAAATTCCAATGTAAATCACCTGTAGAAGTATCATGAATATGACTATAAAAAGGAGGACAACAGTCCGAACCATGTAAATAAATACAATACCACATCCTCAGAAATATCGACAAAAACATCAAAATTCAGAAATTTTGCATAATGACAAGTACAGTGAGAATTTCGTTTGTCCTGACAAGACAAACTTTTTACTCTGTTTCTAACACTTTGTGAAGTCATTCAGCAAATACATTGAGAAAATAAAAAAAAAAAAAAAAAAATTCTGACAGGTTTTTGCGACATAAATATCTTTCAATAGTACAGTATATTTTGTCATACAGCTTGAGCCATTTTTTCTCAATTCTCAAAAGAACATTAAGGTTTTTTCTGCTTTACCTGTTATGGGCGATACAGCACCTTTTAGAAATGCATGAAAAGCGAAAGGGATGATGGGTGTAATGACAAAAGTACGCAGGTGTAGGCTTTAAGAAAGCTTTATTCAACTGAGAATGCAAGGTTCACGTATAGTGTCCTTTTATAGTCCCAGTAAACAGGAATAGCTCTCTCAAAGAGGAGACTAACAAAACAAGAGGAGAATACTCTTGATTATTCATAACAATGGGTTCCAAAGAAGACAAAGGTGATATTGCCCTAGGTAGGCCATTTTTTCTGTTAATTTTAAATGGCTGTATACTTCCTGGATAGACAAGTTCATTTCTTTTCAGTGGATGTGCAGGTGGTGTAGTGGATAATGACTCAGAATGAGAAATTGGAGGATAGAGTTCAAATTCCAGTTGGGTTTGTTACATTTACTTATGTGCAAATACCCTTAGGAAAGTATGAATCCATCTTCCAAGCTATGGGTTGAATAGGAATTGCATCTGAAAAATCATTATTCTCAAAAAAAAAAAAAAAAAAAAAAAAAAAAAAAAAGAAAAAAAGTAACACAATGTTCAAAGTGTTGATAAACTGTATAAAAAAAAAAAAATCATTTCTGTTCAATTTTTTTTTTATTGAAATGAGACCCCTTTTCATTATGGATCATATGCCTGAAGATGGTTGGAGAATTGTCTGAAATATTATAGCATCAAAAAGCAAAAAAAATGAGCGAGTTCAGTTGTCTGAAACAACTTGTCTGGTGCTCCTGCTTTTTATTTGGAGATTCTCGGAAAAATCCAAAGGAGAATCAGCAATATTATTGGCATCTCAGCTTCAGTCACTTTCCCACCACTGTAAAATGGCCTCCTTGTGGCTTTTCTATAAATATTTTCATGGTATTTGTTCAGATGAGCTCTTTGCTATGGTACCTAGACTTTATAGATTTAAGCAAAGTACTAGATTGGCGGCAAGGTCTCATCAATTTAGAGTTGAATTGACGAAATGTAACCCTAAGTTCTATGCTAACAGTTTCTTTTCTTGCACTTTTCGCTCATGGAACTCCCTTCCAGCTCCATGCTTTCCGGCCAACTAAAAATTTAAATGCAATGTCAATTGTTATATACTGTCTTCCTGATTACAATTCTATTGTTCTCACTCCTTCATAATGTTTTCTTTTCTCTAATTGTTTTGCACTCAGTAACTCCTGTCATTGAGGACGCATGGTGGAATAATGGATAGTGGTTTGAATTGAGCAATTGGAGAGCTGAGTTTGAATTCCAGTCAAATCCATTACATTTACTTACATGCTAATACCCTTGGGAAAGGTACGAATCCTCTTCTTCTCCCCACAGCTTTGGCTAAATAGCAGGACAGACCAGGTTCTATAGCCTTGGTTGGCAACTGGTCTAGGAGAAGGACAACTCTGAATTCAAAACCCGATCCTCCAGGTTGGGGGTTGTGCAGTAGGCTAACAACCTACTTACTTAAAAACTGGCTTGTTTACAGAAACTGCAACAATATCTTACATCCCTATGTTCCTTAAGGAATTTAAAAGCATAATAATAACAACCCCTATCTTTATGGCTTTACTGCCTTGCATGGGTTAAATTCAATAAAAACGAAGTAGAATTGATCATTCTAAGTTAAGCCTTTGATTGTCAAATTACACTTGATACATAAAAATCTTTGTTCAGAACTCAAGTTTCTGACCTACAAATCCTTTGAGTATATACTTTCATATGTAAATATATTTCATTCTTTGCCATAATCTATAGTATTGATTATCATAACATCTGCTTTTACTTACAAAATCAATATCTGTGATTGACTGTGAAAAGAAGAATAAAATTATTTTATTTACTCAGAAGATGGAGACATTGGAAGCAATAAGACCTAATTTTAGAAAATTGCGGCATAACCTAATTTCTGATTTTTATCAATAGAATCTGAATGCAAAAAAAAAAAAAAAAAAAAAAAAAAAAATAGAATGTATCCCCTTTATTATACTCTAGTGCAAATGAGATCTCTTTCTGATTCATTTGACATCAAACCCTGTTGGCCTGATGTGAATGCTAAGACAGTAAAACTAAAGGTAAAAAAGTCACCCTGTGCCCAGGGGATCTGAGCATCATACCTGGCTCACAAAACAAATCCCCTCCAAAGAAAAAATATAAAATAGAATATAAAAGGAGCCAATCACAAACGCTGCCATTAAAGCAATGGCATGATAAAAAAACAAAACAAAAAAAAACACTGAATCATGATCCACTACATCTGCTTTTAAGAATGTTATTCACAACAGTGTCACAGGTGTAATGAGTGGGTAAGCTATCAATATCATCACCAGTGACTTTGGTCAACTAACCTAATGCACGCATCAACTCCAGGGCCTACTGACTCTCCCTATCCTCCAATTCACTTCCCTTGCCCACAAAGAGACATTCCACCTTGATGCTCTATATCAGTAAGACAGGGTGTATAACTTTAGAGTTTTCCTTGAACATGTATTCTACATTCTCAAAAAGATGTCAGAGACTCTTCTTCCCTCTGTGAGTGCTTATATGTCTACCTATCATCATCTATCCCATGTGTGCACATCACAAGTGTAACTGGGTTGACCACCTGTTCACATAGTCACTGATATATAGTGAAGTGCAGATCTGCACCTGGTGGCTTGGAGGTCAACTTTCAGCTCAACCTGCTGATGCACCTGGCTTCTCTGAGGCAAAGTTTCATTTGGCATCCACAGAAATGAGTCACATACCATACTCTTATGATCAACCTCCCATTTATAATACCTGAATACAGTGTAGTATTTAGAAACTTGGCTTAGACCAAAAAACAAAAATTGCATTTTACAGGCAGATAAATATATTACGTGTGGAATGAAGAAACGATTATTGGTACAAAAAGCAAAAACGAGAAACTAATTGAGGTCATTTATGCTTACAGGACACCAAAGTCTATGGAGATGGCATAAACTCACTTTTCCCTGCACACCATCCTATCATCAGATACCTTGACAAAACATCTAATCACTGGTATGATTAACTTGGAAGGTAGCAGAAAAAAAAGAATAATTTCTCCCCAAATTACCTGCCTTGGCAGTAGCAGGATAATGCTGTTACCATTATTGTCAACCCTGGCAGAAACCAATCTGGTTCAATTGATAGAAATTTAAGTGACTATTTAGAGAATTTATTTGTGATAAGATTTACTGTAAGCTAGATTGGTTTGGTTTGGTTTGATTTCTGCTTAACGAACCATCAATAATTATAGTTATTTATAGCCAGATAGAGGTTTTGAATCATGGTTGTTTGGGATATGACTTGATGTTATATGTTAATCAGTGATAGTTTTGTGTACTTTCTGACTAAAACAATGGCAGATACAGGTTTCAGCCTTGATATTGGTATAGTATGGTGCATTAATACTAAAATTAATACTAAAAAGTAGCCTTCATAATGTACATGGTTATTTTCCATAACCATTGTTAATCCTGTTACATACTCATCTTTTTCTCCATGTTTCTGACTCAATAACATTTATTCACATTCTCTTGTCAGTCAGTTATGTACCATGTGTGATACACATGTAGGTGATCATGTATTTTTTGATACATGACTGATGAGGCAAATTTTTTCCCGTGTTGCCATTTCTTTCTGCAGTAGACCAGTTGCCATCCAAGGCTATAGAACCTGGTCTGTCCTGCTATTTACCCATAGCTGGGGGGATTCATACCTTTCCCAAGGGTATTAGCATGTAAGTGAATGTAATGGATTCGAACGGAATTCGAACTTGGCTCTCTGATTCCTCAATCCGAATCACTATCCATTACTCCACCGTGCCTCTGTTCACTCGTAGTAATCTCATTATATAGTGTCTTCATATTATGAGGAGTAGCTCCACTCACCTTAAGACATGTTGGTTGGTGAAAGACCTTCTTATAATATTTTTTCTTAAATCAGTTATTAAAAATGCTGGTTTCTAATAAAGTTTATTTTGTATTAACTTTCAGATAAAAATTGATTAGTGTTTGCATTGTTATTTTTAGTGGGGATTTATTAAGTCTGAAGGGTTTTTTTTATTTTTCAGTTTTCAAAATGGTTTTATAAAGAATTAATGTATTTTATCTTTTAATCTGACATATTTTTATTACTTCAAACATTATTTTTAGTGGATATTTAGCCACTGAAACTGTGTTACCTCTCCTGGTTGGTGGCTGATGAAGGCAGGATATTGCATGTACTTTCACACATTGTATGTAGAAAATTGTATTTGAATAGACGCTCCATTTATTTTAAACTGTATTTATTTCATCTACTGGTGTCTGTCATCAAGAAAACTTAACAAAGCAAATGCGTCCTCTGGCAGCATTCAAATAAATACTGATTCGGATGTAAAACTATGCAGGTACTGGGTGTAACAGCAAAATTGTCCAAATCTTGTAACAGCATGGGATAATTGTCCATCATCAAAAATGTTTAATATTTGAAACCTACTAAATTAATGGAGTTTCTTTTTTCCAGATTTTCAGATAAGATGTTTAGTCATCTTGACACCAATTGGTGTAAGAATCACTGAAAAAACCTTCGATTTATTCAGTTAGAACAAGAACAGGTTAAAATCATTTTGTGGATGAAATAAATACTATTTAAAATAAACAGAGCATCTACTCAAATATGGGTATTAAGGTTATGACATTTTTGTAACCCTAGATTCCTGTGTCACAAATCAATGAATTTTTGTTCAAAAGTAATGAAAGCGACATTAATTTGTTTTAGTTCTTGAGAAAGTTCAAACCCAAACCAAGTATTCAATTTTACCACATACACAATAAAGATTAAAAAAAAAAAAAAAAAAAAAAAATAAATTTTAGAAGCTTTATTTTTCAATTTGCAAATGATGTACAGGAGTTCCTCGACTTACATTGAAAATCTGATTCTATGGTGCAAAGTAACCTGATTTTCGATTAGGTTGGAACTCACCTATATAAACACCCACAAGTTTGCATTTTAGCTTGGCTGCCATAATGAAGGGTAAAAAATTCACAAAAAAAAAAACAAAAAAAAAACAATGACACAAACAAGAGATAGTGAATGTAGCATAATCCAATATGGCGCACAGCCAGTGAAGAAACAACACTGTCTTCCTCATATAGCACCATTTGAAGACGTATTGTATTATATTATAGGAGATGGCACCATAACTATGAAACACCATATGCCAGGTCCAACATAACCCAAGGAACTTCTGGAATTGGATAATACTTATGTATTTATAATGCATTTAACAGCTTATAGCTATAGCATAACATATAAACTTTTAAATAAACAAAAACATGTTCTAGAAGGTTCCATAAAGTTCTAGAAGACTCCAGAAAGTCATAATGCTACTATATTTATATATATGATTTTAGAAATTTCATGTTGTGGGTGACTTAAAAAAAAAAAAAAAAATGAATTAAATCTTTCTTCATAATTTTTTAACAAAAGTTCAAATTATAATACAGGAAATCAATTATTTTCCAAAAAGTCATAAACCTTACCCAGTATTTAAAAAAAAAACAACTGTAATAAGTGACCCAATCATGATATGTGCCTGATGACTAGGAAAACCATGAAACTTTAAGTTGCACTACAAATGTAGATATATATGTATTTATTAATATATACTTTATAGCTCTGTTTAACTACATTGAGCACTGTTTTGTTTGCACCATAAATTAAAAAAATATTTATTTGTTTATCTGCATATGCACGCTATTGCATGCATATACAGTTGCTAATATCTCATTATTTAGTTTATATTCACACATATATAATCGCTGACAATTATTTTAAGACATTGTTTATGTTTATACATTCTTTTTATAGATACAAATATTTAAGTAAATACTCTGTTTATAATAAACAGTATTAACAACTTTTACTGGCCTGAACATCATAGAAAATATGCATCCTCCAACAGGAATTGAACCCGTATCCTACATGGAACCGTCATATAGCCTGATGTGCTTTACCGATGTAGCTACAGAGGAGTGTTTGGGTTAGCAAGGTCGATTTTACTGCTTTTAAACCACAATTCTCTATGATTTTCTCTCATACATTTATATCTGCTCTTCATTTGTTTACATTTAGATATGCTTCGAGCAGATATGAATGTACGATAGAAAATCATGGAGAGAGAATTGTAATTTTTGAACATCACTTGCCAATGTGTTCAGCGCTTTTCAGAGTCTGTAGTATCAGGTTCTATGTTGAACCGCTGTGTGCATATTAATTGTTCTATGATGGAGAGATTCCGAGTTGAATAAATTGTAATGACAAAAGTACACAGGTGTAGGCTTTAAGAATGCTTTATTCAACTGAGAATACAAGGTTAGCATATAGTGCCCTTTTATAGTCCCAGTAAACAGAAATAGCTCTCTCAAAAAGGAGAGTAACAAAACAAGGGGAGACCACTCTTGATTATTCATAACAGTAGTTTTGTTTGGAGTCTATAGTTGTTTTTTTTTTGTATTTTCTCTTTAAATCAATTCACCCCAAGCAAGTCAGCGGCTACTAAGACACAAGGTGGGAGGGGTTACTGAGAAAAAAAGAGAATGAAAAGACTTTAGAAGGAACAGGAAACCCAATCCTAAACAGGCAATAAGAGATAAACCTCTACTTTGTGGTGGAATGTGAACCAGACAATAGGTGAACTCATATTGTCATCAAGTTTGATTTCCTTTAAGAAGTTAAATAATGTTTGGTTTAGCGTTTTAAAGGAGTTCTTTTGTATTGTTTCCCTAGCAATATTTTGTTTGGATTTCAGTGAGATAATGGCAACTGATGAGTATAGGTTTGACTGTCTGTGAAAGGTAATTGATGTCTGTTACATAATGGGAGAGTTTCATCTTTTAGTAAATGTGAGTGTGTCAGATGCATATGTCATATTTGAAGACTGAGATCGAGAAGGACAAAGGACAGAGAATATAAAGAATGGTATATGAAACACAAGATGATGAAATTCCATCCAATCTAAAGAAATAATGAATGGACTTACCTTTACAGCATAAAACTGCTCCTCATCTTCTCTGTGAACTTTTAATACATTCCCATAAGCACCTTTGGCAATAACTGATATTACCTGAAGAAGAAAAAAAAAAAAAAGCATTTATCATATCATTAACTTGTATGTATATATATATATATATATATACATACACACACACATACCAACCATTCAGGAAGCCCAGGGCTACATCCATGAATATGAAAGGATCTAATTGAAAATAAGTAGACTGAACATGTCTAAATTACTCAACAAAATATGTTTAAATGAAAATATACTGACAAAATATATGCACATTATATATAAGGCAGGATGCGTGTGTGTGTGTGTAATGAGTGCATGGCTGCAATGCTGCAATTTTTGACGGATTTGCACCAAAATTTACATGCACATGCTCCAAGTTAGCAGGAAGGCCAAGACTGGCTTTGCATTTCCCAACTCCCATCGATAGTGGAAATAATTGATTTTTTCACGTTTCTATGGCAGTTTTCATGTAGTTGGTGGCCATTTTGTACTGGCCAGAGTGAGAGCCTATAGCTGGCTACCACAAATAGGCAGGAAGATTCTATTGGCCAGTGTGAGAGCCAACAGCTGACTGACACGAATGTTAACTAGCATGCAAAAAAAAAAAAAAAAAAAAAAAAAAAAAAAATCGATAGCTGCATTCATCACAAGTGGGAAAAATTTAAATCTGCATGCCACGTTACTCCAATTGGCTCATTCGCTTGCTTAAACTCAATGTTGATTCTGATTCCACAGAACTGGGAAAAAGTATTTGTTGTTAACATTTTTTTTCATTTGGTTTTTCCAGTTACGAGTCCTTTTTTAAAGCTGATCGTTTTGTGTTCATTTTGTTTAGTTCTTTTTTTGTAACAGATTTAATGTTTAGTATAGAGTATGGTGAGTGTGAGAAACTGAAGGGAGCGGGGTACATCATTCATGAGTGTGCAAAACTGAAGGTGGGGGCGGTACATCATTCATGAGTGTGCAAAACTGAAGGGGGGGGGGTACATCATTAGTGAGTGTCAGAAGCAAAATTTGGTAAGCAATCAGTCCCTAGCAACAATGTCACGTTTTGATTAAAATGTTACAATACATACAGGTACAGTATTTGTATAAAAACAAAACATGTAATGAAAACTGAAAAAAAAGTCAGCATTTTAATTGTAACACTGTAACATGCTATGGGTAGCCATGTTGCTTTCTGAAATTTTACATTTGTGGCAAGTTATTTCAGCACCTGAAAAACTTTTTGATTTTGGAGGTTTTTTGAATCTCGGATAAAGGATACTCAACCAGTAGTAAGATTTTTCTCATTTTTCTTACGTTTTCCCTGGAGTCATAATTCTGAGCAGGAGGGCCAGGAATGGAGATTTGCGGGATACAAGTGAGTATTTCAATTTAGGCAGGTACAAACAGAAAATGTAACACATAAATGTTGTTTGTTAATGGTTCATTTAAGATTCTTTAACCAAAAAAGAACAGAAGAAATATGATTTTTCTTGGCTTGTTCATTGAAGCAAATTTAGCCCTTAAAATTAAGTACAGATTGAGAATCCTTTATCCGAAATTCTTGAAACTGGAAGTGTTTCAGAATTTCAGTGATTTTGGAGGTTTTTGGAATCTCGGATAAAGTATAATCAACCTGTAGTAACATTTTTCTCATTTTGCTTTTGTTTTCCCTGGAGTTATATTGCTGAGCAGGAGGGCCAGGAATCTTAGCTAGTTGTCCCAAACTATAAATAAATGATATATATTAGGTTGGTGCAAAAATAATGACATAATAATGTCGTTTTTTGACGTTAAAAAATACGTCAAAAAACGACATTATTACATCATTATTTTTGCACCAACCTAATGCAAATATCTAAATTTAAGTCCTTCAACCTCTATTCAGGCTTCATTCACTAGTCTAAAAAGAAGTGTTTAAATTTTGTTTGTATTCATACACATTCATGCTCTATTTACTGTTAGTGAAAAGTAAAAATTAAAAATATATTTTTTTAGTTTTAAAAAAATTTAGTTGCTTTTAAAATAAATAAAATAGAATACTAATTAAAAGTTTTGTATCAACCCAGCATTGTACTCACAAAAAAAAAAAAAAAATCTTAGCGAGTTGTTCAAAATCATAAATAGATAAAAAGTAGAAAGAAAAACAAATAAATAAAATAAAAAATACAAAAAATAAATAACTAAAACACAAGGCCGTGACAATACTCTAAAAGCAATGAAAACAAAAAGCTAGCAAAAACTGGTTGTCCCCCTCTTTCCTCAAGCACCTAGTGGCCTATACACAGACCAAATATCACACCACATGGTCTGATGATCACTTAAGGCGTGAAACTACCAGTCACTATTCTATTCCAAATCTAGTTTAAAAAAAAAAAAAAAAAAAATGTGCTGGGAACTTTTCCATACACCCACCCATCTCATATACACAACCAGAAAAGTTTCATAAACCAGTTGAGACCCCGTAACATTTAGAAAGCTCTAAAATCAGGAAGGCAATCTAAAATGGTGACATTAATTGAAGGTGTAGTGCATCAACTGTATTGTTAGTCGCCTTCAAAATCTTTGAGGAATAATTTTAGGTTAGGATTAACCCCTTCTCTGCCAATTATTTTGGGAAAAACCTTTCATTTTCAGATGAAATTTTTATTTCTTTTTAATACAGTAACTAACAAACTGAGGTACCTTGAAGTTCCTGAGCAGTGGCTAACATCTCTACCAGACACACGAGTAGACAATTGAATTCGTTTCATACTCAAAAGGGCATCAAAAGAATCAAGTTCGACATATAAACAAGTCTGTCACTGGTTTTGAATGCTATATTTTGGCTATATTTTTTACAAAAAAAAAAAAAAAAAAAAAAAAAAAAAAAAGTGTACTATATGAGATCAAAGTTTAAAATTACCAACAGGTAGAGAATTAAAAATAAAGGTTCAGTCATTGTTACAGTTACTAGAAGCTGAAGACTGTTTTTATAAGTAGATTATTAAATTGTACAAGGTAACCAAAAAAAGTCCTTGCCATTTTTGATTTATTAGAAGAAAAAAAAGATATACAGCAAATTTGACATACCGTTAGTCCTCAAAGTAATCCCCATTGGCATCCAGAACCTTTTACCAACATATCTTCAGCTACACAATGCCAGGGTGGTAAAAATCAGGTGTCTTGGATGCAAAGGTGTCTATGAGTACCTGCCACAAGTCTGCCTGATTTGTAAAGGATTTCCCACAAAGGTGGTTGTCAATAGAATGAAAGAGGTGGTAATCAGTTGGTAAAAGGGTCTGGAGAGAGTAAGGTGGATGACAGCCAAGTTGCTGAATGGCATCCCCCCCTAATCACCCATGCCACATGATGCCTGGTATACCGTGTTCCAATAAAGGGGTAAAATTTCATGCAATAATCAATGGTAAACTTTTACACAGTAATCAATGCCAGTAATAGCAACCAGGCTGTAACCGGGACCCAAATAAGATTGTCAATATCTCCTAAACAGTAGGAGTTTCCTCAATTTTTAATGCTATTTTTAGAATAATCAGGCTTTTTTTACACCAGGAATAATGCTTTGTTTTTAAAATGGTCACTGGAGCATTATCTGCAAATTAACCGAATATTTAAATAAACACAACTGTGAGCAAGTATAATTATAAATTTTGAAAAAAAAAAAAAGAAAAAAAAAAAATGCATTTTCCAACTATTTGTGTAATTTGCGTGCATCTGGAATTATGTTTTTACTTTCTCCCATGAACTGTTAAACACTATTAGACTGCTTGATTATAAGAATAATGTTGAATAGTTTTGTTGTCAATTATTGAGGATAAAAACAGAAAGCATAAATCCAGTTTTATAAGTTTCGATTTTATTCGAATTCTAAAAAGTAGCTTTTTAAAACAATAAAAAAGTTGCCTAGCGATTATATGTTAAAGTGTACAGAGAAAAATCCTTTTGAAGCACCATGTTTTTAGCAGGGGCCACAAATGTTAAACTTTGGCACTTTTAACTAATGCACACCATTTGTCTTCTTGCACATGAACTGTAAAGGAAAAGGTCTGTAGGACAGTTATTGCATGCTGTTCAAAGTTCTTGAATTTTGGGGTAGCAACTTGTTGAGGTGGGGGCCCCTCTATGGGTTGATCAGATTATTCAGAGTGTTGATATAAGTTAATAAAACTACATAAAATAATCCAATAAAATATAATTAGCTTATACACATATATATATACACACATTTTCTATGTAAACACAATTTGCTGCTAAACATTTTCGATGTGAACACAATTTGCTGCTAAACATTTGATGTAAACATAATTTGCTACTAAACATTTGATGTAAACACAATTTGCTGCTAAACATTTTCAATGTGAACACAATTTGCTGCTAAACATTTTCGATGTGAACACAATTTGCTGCTAAACATTTTCGATGTGAACACAATTTGCTGCTAAACATTTGATGTAAACATAATTTGCTACTAAACATTTGATGTAAACACAATTTGCTGCTAAACATTTTCAATGTGAACACAATTTGCTGCTAAACATTTTCGATGTGAACACAATTTGCTGCTAAACATTTTCGATGTGAACACAATTTGCTGCTAAACATTTTCGATGTGAACACAATTTGCTGCTAAGCATTTGATATGAACACAATTTGCTGCTAAACATTTTCGATGTGAACACAATTTGCTGCTAAACATTTTCGATTTCTATATAACTAGTTCTGTTTCGTCTGTTTAGCTGGTAGGAAAAAGAATAGAATTTTAAATTTAAAGTGTTTGTCCATTTAAAAATCACACCTTTAATATAAAAGGTATTCTATTTAAATACAGAGTTTTTGAATGAATTAGAAATTTATTAGTTTTCCTCCTCTATTCTATTCTTGAAACAAACAGCAAACTCTTATTTTATTAGGAAAACTACTGAAATAGCATTCAGACAAACACGTCTAGTAGAGGAAAAAAATAGAAATTGGAAAAGGAATAAGAAAATGTAAAGCTAAAATAAATCTGATCAAGAAAAGATAATGAATGAAAAGAACATTTCTTCCTTTAAATATGGTCTTAAAGATTTGATGACCGTTATGTTGAGGTGTAAACACAATAGTCAGAAGTTTTCATGGGAACATGTCTGCAAATTTAATTGGGAAGGGGCAGGGAAGCAACCATAGCACTTATTGAAACCAGCAAGCCATACTTCCAGTCTTGTACCAAACTAAGCTAAGTGGCAACACTTCCAAACGGCATCTAAGTTGCCCATTTCATAAATGGTTAACTTTTTTGTTCTCCCACCAAGGTGACCATAATCTCCCAGAAATCAACACAACTTCTCCATTTTCTTGAGACATCTAGTTAAGAATTCGTATTTAGAAATTATTTTTTTCTTGCTATTTGTAAAGGTCAAAGTTCTTTTTATACAGTGATGTTCACCCTGTAGGAAGCCCATGGGCCACTCGATGTAGAGGGTTACAGTAAGAGGCAGTTTATATGGTGGGGAAGATAATGGTTAACCCTAGACTTAAACAGCTTAAGATTGTAGTAATTGGGGAAAGATCCTTTTTGGAGCTGGTTCCACAGAGAAATGGTTTGGTTTGCAGGAAGAAGCTATTTGAGTGGAACTTATTTCTCACTAATGGAATACAGAGAGAATGTATTGGTTTGTTACGATGTGAGTGGCATGGTGAATCCTAGTCGTTGAAGGTTAGACCTGCCAGAAACAAGGAATGCAGTTCGTTCAAGCCCTTTCCATATAAGTAGCAATGAGCAGTGAGAGGCGGCTTGCCACATCCTGCCTGTGAGAGAGAGGTTGGAGGGTGGAGAATAATTTGCTGCACAAAAGGACTCAGAGATGCTTTTGGATTCATTTTGTATCAATGTTTGACAAACATTGAAACAAATATAATGCAATACAGTCAATGTCAGTTGTGCGTATTGATTACTCTCCTGCATCTAATAACTTGGTTGGGGTGAGTCTAATAACTAGTGGGGGGGGATTTTCTTGCAAATTCTTAGTATGTGGTTGGTCAAAATAAGTTAGTAATACATAAGTTGAAAGGGTAAGAGCTACATATAAGACTTCCAAGTGGCAACTCTGTATGAGAGTACATTTCTAGAAGAAGGCGGCAGAACTGGGCTTTTTTTGTTCTTGCTGTTGCAGTCAGAATGAAGTATAAAATATTAAGTTGTAGGGGTTATGCTGAGTAGATAAATAAATAAATAAAATTTTTTAAATGGAAGTTGGAAAGGGATTAATTAACTGTGGGAACACAGAATTGGCATTTTATCTCTTTTGTTGCTAGATCCTGCTCTTTTTCGATGCATTTAGCTTTTTTCTTTTTCTTATTAATATTTTCTTATTTTGTAATAATAAGAGCTACATGTAAGACTTCCAAGTGGCAACTCTGTATGAGAGTACATTTCTAGAAGAAGGTGGCAGAACTGGGCTTTTTTTTGTTCTTGCTGTTGCAGTAGTAGTAGTAGTAGTAATAGTAGTAATAAACTTTTATTTGTTTTTATGTAGCTTTTTAAGATGATTATCTGGTTGTTTACATATTCTATGACTGCAAAGTAAATAGCTGGGTTCAGAGAAAGAAAGAGAGAGAGAGAGAGAGAGAGAGAGAGAGAGAGAGAGAGAGAGAATAAATTTACAATGAAACAAAGATTAGTCAAAAATTATTATTAATAATAATTTGAAGAGAAGAGAAAGATAATGAAAAAGAAAGAGAATTAGGGGGAATGAAAAAAGAAAGAGAATTGGGGGAATGGAAAAAGAAAGAGAAGAGAAAGAGGATGAAAAAAGAGAGAGAGAACGAAAGAGAAGAGAAAGAGGATGAAAAAAGAGAGAGAGAACGAAAGAGAAGAGAAAGAGGATGAAAAAAGAGAGAGAGAACGAAAGAGAAGAGAAAGAGGATGAAAAAAGAGAGAGAGAACGAAAGAGAAGAGAAAGAGGATGAAAAAAGAGAGAACGAAAGAGAAGAGAAAGAGGATGAAAAAAGAGAGAACGAAAGAGAAGAGAAAGAGGATGAAAAAAGAGAGAGAGAAAGAGAAGAGAAAGAGGATGAAAAAAGAGAGAGAGAACGAAAGAGAAGAGAAAGAGGATGAAATAGAAAGAGAGATTATGAAAGAGAAATAAAGAGAAAAATAAAGAAAGAACGAAAAAGAAAGAGAATGAAAGAGAAAGAACAAAAAAGAAAGATGAAAAAGAAAGAAAAAGAGAATGAGAAAGAAAGAGTAGAAAAAAGAAAGGGGAAAAAATAAAGAAAGAAAAAAAAAAGGAATGAATAAAGAAAAAGATGAAAAAGAAAAAGAAAATGAAGAAGAATATAGTTTCTTTGGAGAAACTCCAACTTAAGACTATTACATCACTCTCAGGTGATATTAAATACTCACAGGTGTAAATCAGCAACAGAAATAGTATGAAAGAAAGACAAGACAAAACAAAAAATGAATAATGATTGTTAAGAGGAGAAATCTAAAGCAGTTGTACATTTCGGTCATACCGTGCATGCTAATTAAGGAGCCAAAATATATTTTTTTAATATAAACAAGCCAAAGCCAGTTTCCTGAGACGATTTCATTTCAGTGAAGACAGTTGCATAATAACTACAGCGTTGCCTCATATTTCGTTTTTCTTTGCATCCTATTTGATAAATCATTATCATTGATAGTCGAGGAAATGCTCATCAGAACAATTACAATTGAAATATTTATAGAAAAATCATAGGGAAGCTATGTTACAATTTGATGAACAACTCACAAGTTACATAATAAAATAAATTTACATTTATTTATTATGTAACTTGTCGGTTCATCATCATCTTGCGGCCTCAGCCGAAATTGAACTCACTACACCTCTCCAGTATTCCCTATCTGTCATAGCACCTAAAAGATCTTCCTTAGGGATCAATGGGTCTCGTTTTATCCTATCTGGAAAGGTTGCATGATTGATTGCCTCCAGAGTACAAATGATGACACAAGTTCATCTGTGGCACGTGCACAATGCCCGGTGAACTGGACACGTCTCTTACAAACTAAAGTTGATACTCTCGGCAAGTCACCATATATCATTTCTAGAGTTGGGTGGTTTTGCCATGAGAGATTAAGCACTCTTCTTAAAAGATGTGTATAACATCCATCTAAACAGCGCTGTTACATAATAAACAAATTACTGCAAATATTTCTAATAAAAACAGATATTGTAAACAGAAATGACCATAGTATGTTTTTCATAAGAGATATATCCTGAAAATTGGTTGGTTAATACTTAAGTGTGAAAATATTGACTTACATAATAAAATCTGATATTGAAAGATAGACAAAATAGAATATTAATTGGGAAAACTTAAATTAAAATATATTTTAAGATATCATGTTGTATAAGTGTAAGAAAAGGCAAGAAGTGAAGTTCATGAGTATTATGCAGGAAAGGTAATGTTTAACCTGAGACTTGAAGAGGTCAAGAGTGAAGTGATTAGGAAAACATTGGGAGTCTGTTCCCCAAAGCAGAATTTCTTGGGAAGAAGCTGTCCAAATCGAACTTACTTTTTTCTTACTACAGTGAAGTTTATGAGTCCATAGGTCTATACAGGAAAGATAAAAGTTAACCCTAGACTTGAAGAGGTCAAGATTGTAGTAATTGGGAAAATATCCTGTTGGGAGTCTGTTCTACAAAGCAGCAGTTTTTGGGAAGAATTTGTCTGAATGGAACTAACCTCTTTCTTACTACATTAGAATCCCTGACAACCAGACTAAGAAGGCCCTCTGTATATGAGGAATTGGTTACAAAGTCCGGATATGAGGGGTTATATTTAGATTAAAATAAAAGAACTGAAATCAGGTTTAACATTTATTTTCAATGTTTTATAGTAAACAAAATAAGCTAAATGGTGAGTGAAATATAATGGAATTGACCTGAAGAGGTCAAGATTGTAGTGAGTCTTTCTGTTGGTAGTTTGTTCTACAAAGCAGCAGTTCAGAAACTGTCTGAATAGAACTTACTTCTTTCTTACTCAAGTTCACTGTTATCACTCTAATGTTGATGGGATTTTCCTTCTTAAGCCTTTCTTTAAGGTAGTGTGGAAAGTCAACATCTTGATTACCATATGAGATCTGATCAAAAAGTATCAGGACTGTTACTATGTTAATGGAGCTAGAGTATGCGGAATGAAGCTGCTGGTCACAGACTGACCTTGAACTGTCATGCATACATGTTAAGTTATAACATTCTTGCTCACTTCTGTTGTTTATAGCAGTGCTTGGAAGGAAAGTGTGTAGTGTGTGGTTGTCTAAGCAGGTCACTAGTGACCATGGCTTGTGCAACACTTTGACAAAGGACAAAATTCCTTAGGTCCGACAAACACCATATTCCCCTGATCTTGCTTCTTGCAACTTCTAACTCTTCAAAAATCAAATAACAGTAGAAAAGAACGAGATTTCAAGACATTTAGGAAATCCAAGAGAATGTGATGAGGCGGCTGTTCTGTGTATATTTACACAACTATTTTTAATTCCAGCATTCATGTTTTTGATGGAACCAATTTCAAGTCAAAAAATATTATATATATATATATATATATATATATATATATATATATATATATATATATAGCCTGATCAAAAACTATCAAGACTGTTGCTATATTAATGGAGCTAGAGTATGCAGAATGAAGCTGCTGGTCACAGACTGACCTTGAACTCTGTCATGCATACATGTTAAGTTATAACATTCTCGCTCACTTCCATTGTTTATAGCAGTGCTTGGAAGGAAAGTGTGTAGTGTGTGGTTGTTTAATCAGGCCACAGATGTTCCATCAGTGATCATGTCTTGTACAGCAGTCTTTGGCCAATCACAACATTGTCCGAGTCTGATAAACACCATATTCATCCCTAGTGACATTTTCCGCTTCAAAAATCAAATCCCAGTTGAAAGGAACAAGATGGCAAGGAAGTGTAAGAGAATGGTACAAGGCAGCTGCTTGCTATCCCCCCGCCAAAAAAAACTTCCAGGAATGCTTCCATCAATGAAAATGACACCAAATAAAACGTATGGCTTTAGAAGGGGGACTACTTCAAAAGAGATTAATTGATATGTGTTGTAGTTTTCTTTTTATAACACCTGCTTATGGCCACATCACATTAAAACACTGGTTCTCAAATGATCACTGTAGTTAAGCAACACTGAGTCTGGTCAGTACCTTGATGGGTAACCACTTGGGAATACCAGGTGTTGTAAGTAATTATGTTTCTAAATTGTTAATTGGAGAGCTGAGTTCCAATTCCAGTTGAGTTTTTTTATAGTGATTTTCCAAGCGTAGCAAAGATGTGGTACAAGGCCCAAAGTAAGAGGCACCTAGTGAGGATCGAACTCACTACTCAGTCATAATTTTTCTAGTGAGGCAAGCTTGCTAACCATTACACCACGTCGAGGTGCCCAAGTTGAGTTTGTTATATGCACTTATGTACAAATACCCTTGGGGAAAGGTAAAAATTCACATCTTCTCCCTCCAGTTATGGGTTAATTAGTAAGACTTGCATCATTAAATCATTTTCTCAACATCTAAAAATATTTTCTGGCTTTAAATAACCTGCAATGGGTTGATAAGCCATAGAAAACAAACCAATCAATCTTTATAGCTCCAGTCCTGATACTTTTTGATCAGACCTTGTATATACTTGAGTTTAGTGGGAGTTTTTATGATCTGTTTTTTATGCAAGAAATAAAGAGTTGCATTATACACAGGTATTGTTTTCTTGAAGGTTAAATGTCATGCATTTTCAGTGACCGGTTGCACAATACACAGGATAAATATCTTTGGTTCTGTGTAGGGGGCGAATTTATGAAAAAAAAATTCAGGGGTTGCACTATACCTGAAGTGGGCTAATACAAGAGTATATATATGCTCTGTCATTATTTTCTCAAGTTACATGTGCTACCCGTTTTAGTTGCTGTTGGCATTGGAAGTCTTCAAGTGATGCAGTTTTTCTTATTTGGTGAAGCCCTTTGAGATTCTACAATACCAGTCTATAGGGTTTAATGAAGGACCATCTTCTCTAAGACCTACTGAGGCCATTCTGATCCAAGAAAACAGTTGTATGTAGTTAAGATTTCAGGCATTTCTGAACGAGTTGGACACCATGCATGCGAGTCGAGATCTGACAAGATTATTTAAGAACAATGCTAAGGATGCAGTTAAAATTGTTGGCTCCCTGTACTGCTCCAGTAAGTAGCTGACTCCTTGTGCTATCCTCTACCTTTACAAGAGCCAGATCAGGCCCAAAATAGAGTATTCTTGTCATATTTGGACAGGAGCTGCCCAGACCTCACACTCTGGCCTTGATAGTGTTCAAAAGCATCTCTAAGCTCTTGTGGGTGATGAATTATTCTCCACCCTTCAACCTCTTTTCTACAGGTGAGATTTGGTGAGCCTCTCTCTGCTCTATCACTACTTCCATGGAACTATATTTCCTGGTCCCATCAAGTCAAACCTTCACAGCAACAACACATCATGTCACTTACATAGTAGCAAACCAATTATGTTTCATCTGTATTCCATCAGTGATAGGTTCCACTTGTCCAGCTTCTTCCTGTGAACTGCTGTAACCGATTCCCAACAAAATGTTTTTTCCCCAATCATTATAATCTTAACGGGCTCGGGCTACGAGCTCGGAGAAACCCACATTAAAAAGGCCTTGTGCCACATTCAATCCTCGTCGGTGGATTGATAAATACCATCATTATAATCTTAACCTGTTCAAAGCTAGGTCTAACTGTCATCTTCCATTCCTATACACACAAATGGCCTCCAGGCCTTGTAATGAGTGAAAAAAATAAAAAAAACAAAACCATGACATTAATTTTTAGGTTAATATTTTGAAAGTAGAAAAACAGTATCAGAAATTCCTTACTGTAAGTATAATAATAACTCTGTTAAGTGTTTTTGTCCAATCAAGACATTTATATGACATTACCTCAAAGTCCTGAGTATCAAGATCTCCTCGTACAGGAAACTCTGGTAGAAACAAGGCTTCTGCAAGTGGAACTGGTGTTTGTGAATCTGAATTCTTTGAGTCTCCATCAGTGACACTGCCAGTGGATGGTAAACGTGCCAGTCGGGCGGAACTACGAGACTTCCCTCGAACAAGCAGTGGGTCAAGGACAAAACTCTGCAAACAGAGAAAAAAGAAAACTAAATTTGGTATTGAAATCCTAAAAAGCATTTTTGATTTTAATTTATCTGCAGAGTCATAAATAATTTCCGTATTTGGCTATCCACTTTATTCATCAAAAATAAAATACTATTATATTTTATTCCTTTATATATTTACTTGTGTATCACAAGATCTCAACCTGAGTTTTGGACCAAGAATCCTGAAACTGACTTATCAACTCAGAAATATAGAACTGTGTAGACAAAGCAATGATTAATCAAACTGTTTTTTTTTTTTATGAATTATCAACCCTTTGTGGATTATATAAAACTGAAACATGTATTGTAAGAATAATTGCATTAACAATTTTTTGGAGATAATGATTTTTCCCCAGATACAAGTTTTACTATTTAACCCATAGCTGGGGGGTGAAGAGATAGATTCATACCTTTCCCAAGGTTATTTGCAATTGTGTAAACAAAGCTGATCAGAAGACATTGATAGTCATGCTAGCACAAAGTAACAAGTCATTGTGACCAAGAGGTTTAGTATACTGACCTCGTTCCAACTATACACTCTCTCCCAGAAACCATAACATGGTCCACTCAGCATAGTTGCAATATAAAACACAGGTGAACTCTGTGGGTATTGAACAAATACAAATCTGCTACAAATTGACTAGCTTCTCTAACAGATATTTCTTCTTGTAGGGGCTTATTTTTGCTACAAACTTGTATTCTTGTGTGAACACTTCTGTGCTCTAAATACTGTGTAATATTTGCATTTCAGAACATAATGCAAACCATATAAATTCTTATTTTCAGTTGAACAAATGTTAAATTTAGATTAAATAATTAGGTCTGTATATTATACATGAACAATTTTTTTATGAAATGTCCCTTAAGGATGTAGATGATCATGTGTCTCCACAGATTCCTTATTTATTTTCTTTATTTTCTGTGAATTACCATTATTGGGAAAGATAGAGCAGTTTGGAATTCTGTTTTCCTTCTCTTAGACTGGTTGCCACTAAATGCTAGCAAGTCCAGTTTACACTGCTATTTAACCCATAGCTAGTGTAGAGAGAAAAGACGCATTCAGCCATTTCTCAATGACATTTGTGCAAAACTGAATGCAGCAGACTAGCCCATGATTCAAACTCTGGCTTACTAACTCCATTTTCCATACCAATATCCATTGCACAACCTATAAATTTAACCTATAGATGAAGATTGCAAATATTTATACTAGTTAATAGAAAAAAAAATTATTAGCAAATATACTAATCAAAAACTCATTCGCCTATCGTCATTGTTTGATTTGTACTAGAGTACTTTCTTGATTATTTGCACCTTAATTTTCCAGACTGATTACCTGGACATGAAATGAAGATGAAAATTGAAATCATCCATAAATTTTTTATTTATCCAAACTAAACCCAGTTTCATCTCAGACAAGTATTTTGAGAATTTAGAATCCATATTGAAAGGCTGATAAAAATTCTACTAAAATTGGTTCAAAATTAATTCTTGCTAATTTCTTTCTTGTTATCATACAAAGAATATATGTTTGAATTATCACAGCTTGGTCGTCTCAGAGATTATGTCTCATGCAACTTTCTGATATGTGTGACACATTTGAATTATGCTTGAATAAAAAAAAAATATAAAAAGAACTATTCTCTGTCCTCACACAAAGTGTGCATGTGACTTTGCATATGTGGCCATAATGTATATGCTTGTGTTCAACAGCCATAATGCCAAATTTCAAATATTGAAGTAATAATTATGTTTGACACATGTTTAAGTTGGTTGTGCTTTTGACCAGAAGCAACTCTTACAAAGAAATCAACTTTAATCCAGTTTCAAGAGTTAGTGATAGAAAAATGTGAGGCCAGCCGGAAACAGAGAAAAACTGATGCAGGTTTTTTTTTTTTATATAAAAAAAAAATAAACTGGACAAAACCTTGAATAAAGCATTTGAAAATATTATTTGATGATATAAATGCTAAATTCCTCTCAGATAAGGACTCTTCTTCAGTCCTTTTCAAGAATGAAGGTATTCAATTATTTGGCATTTTGAATTATCTGAACATATTTTAGGTGTCCGGATAATTGAAGAAGTACTGCATCAAAAGAAAAAAGATGCCTTATTTTTATATGCAGATGGAGTTTCCATCCATCCTGAACAGAAACTGGATCAGTCAAAATATAACAAAAAATACAAAACAAAAAAACAAAATGTGATCAAAAGTTCAAATTGTTGTTGAAACAATAATTGAGTTGAAGTGAATTCGAAATGAGTCATTATCAGTCAAAGAGATTTTGGGGTAAAAGAATCATAGTTTATTTTTTGTGATGATTTTTGTTGTCCCTGCAACAATTTGGCTGGCTTATTCTATGGCCTTCTTCAGGTATACTACACGTAAGAAAAAAAAAAATACTGTCTTTTTTTCAGCTCTGTAAAGAAAAAAAATGTGGTGGCTGAGAAAATTTAAACACTAACAACATTGCTTGTAAAAGAAATCATTCTGTTTACGGCAATCTATATTATAAAAAAAGAATTTATTCTTTATCCATCACACACTGTGTGCATATAACTGTGCAAATGCATCTGTAATGTTTATGCTTATGGGTGACTTACTTACATGTATTTTTACCATTTAATGTATACACAAGCACATGCACAATTTCACCAAATTTGAAATAAGACATTGGACTAATATTAGGTTATTACCTATGTTTGTTTGTTTTTTTTCTGATGTTCTGTGAATGATTTTAAAGAATCATCTTTTGTAACATTTTTTGCTTCTTAGTAAGTGTGATCATCATGTGAAATTGTCTCACGTTATTGAAATTTTATTTCAGATTAGACACCCCTTTGAGATGGAATGCCCAAGTAGACAAGAATAAGCATGTTCAACATCTCTTTCCTTTTAATCCAGGCCACAAAGCTGCTCAAGACAATTGTATTGTGTACAGAGATGACTTCATTACCAACAGAATGGCACAGAAATGGTTTTCTCATTTCAAGATGTTTGAACTCACAAACTCTGACAGAGACTATTATATTGAATTAATTGCTAAGTCCGCTGTTAGGAAAGTTCCCTGTGTTGTGCTAGACAATCCTTCTCAGCAGAATCCATCTTGCACATTTATAAGTCTACCATTTGTCTGTGCATTTAATATTGCTGCCACATCTGGTAAGGTGCTTCTGCTATGCATCTACAGATTCCTGACAAAATCCAAAGAAGAATCTGCAATGTTATTGATCCTGATCTGGCATCTCGGTTTCAGTGATTTTCTCCACCACTGTAACAAAGCTTTCCTGTGCCTTTTCTGTAAATATTTTCATGGCAATTGATCTGATGAGCTTTCCTTTTAGTACATCCACTTTACAAATTTACGCCCGATACCAGATTAGTTGCTAAGCCTCAATCATTTTACTGTTGAAACTACTAAGTGTAACCGTAAGTTCCATGCTAACAGTTTCTTCTCTTACACTTCTCACTCGTAAAAGTCTCTTCCAGCTTCATGCTTTCCAATGAAATTTGACCTTCAAATATTTAAATGCAGCATTCTTTTATTATCCTTTACACTTTATTGTCCTCGCTGTTCCTTTTTATTCTCTGCAATTCTTTAATTAGGTTGGTGCAAAAAATAATGTCGTTTTCTCACATATATTACTATGTGAGAAAACGACATTAGGTTGGTGCAAAAATAATGACGTAATAACATCAAAAAACGACATTATTTTTGCACCAACCTAATATGTTCTACTGGATTTTATTGCCTTGATTTAGTAAAATTATTAAAATATTTACCAAACTCTGTGATATAAGTTTATAAAATTTTATTCCAGTCACCAAAGTGTTTACTTTTATATCTACATGCTTGCATTCCTGGCAACTATGATCTTCAAAAATCCAAATGCAATATCAGTTTACTGTCTCCTTGAAATCTGATCTTTTATTGTCCTTTCTCCTCAATAACGGCTTCATTAACCCCTCATGTTTTACTGGCTTTATCATCTGTGGATAATAAAAAAAAAGAAAACAGCAACCAGCGAGTAAATTTAAGATCTCCCAACTGGTATTTCAACTTCGAGTCGTTCCTTGAGTTCTGTCTCAAAATCACACTAACAGACTTTTCTAGCCGCCAACCGTGAACGTCACTCCAAGCACCTCGCACTGGGAAAAATTGGTTATTTTTATATTTGTCCATATACCCATAATCCCTTGCATCTTCATGCGATCCCATAATTCATTGCGTCCCTGTCCCATAATGCATTGTATCTTTATTGTATAAAAATGCAATGCAAGTCCCCCCCTCATTCTTTTATGTTATCTGGCCGAGGACGGATTACGGCAGAGAGTAAGTGCTTTTTTCTCCCTCATTTCAACTGCAGTAGCTTTACATGCTAAGCAAATACGGGCTCTTTTTTGGTGGGGACAAGGCAAGTGGCAACCAGTTGTGCTTGTCCCAGGTCCTGTCTCATCACGTCTGCCACATACTTGGGGTGAAATGTTTTAAAAAAATATAAATAAAGAAAAAATAAATGTAGTATTTTAAAATTGAGAAATGGTTTAGGTCTGAAATACAATCATCTCACCACCAGGCCAAGTGGCGGTTAATGAACTGGTGACTAATAGACAGAAAACATTGACAGTGACAGAGAAAGTAAATGAACCGACATGTCTCAACTTGTTAGTTTGATGTAGAAGTCAGATCAAAATGGATTTCAATGCAATATGGCTTTGATTGCTCAACAGGAATACGGTTTGGAATTGTTTGTTTAGCAAAGAAAAGATTTGAGGACATTTCCACATGAAAAATTTTTTACTGAAACAAGAACAAAGTATTTTACAAGCATTGTTGTTCATATTTAAATCCTCTGTTTGCTTCTGATTTTTTGCTTCGCATACTAATAATAAAAGAGACGGTCTCTTTTCATACAAGTATGTCCGAAGAAGGTGGGAACAGAATATCAAATACCAACATCCAAATAACTATTTACACTATTTACATTCGGACTATTGTCTGCATCTTTGTTTTTGTTATCACAATGTTTCGGCCATTGTGCCTTCCAGCCTTCATCAGGTATATATCGATCTGGATAACATAAAGGGTCAGTTTGGAATTCCCAATAGGTTGTCCAGATAGATATAAACCTGATGAAGGTTGGAGGGTACAACAGCCAAAATGTTGTGATAACAACAACAAAGATGAGGACAATAGTCTGAATATAAATAGTGTAATAATGATAACTCGTCATCCCAGAAATTCAGACAGAATGCAATCAGGTGATAATAACAACAAAGATGAGGATATTAGTCTGAATGTAAATAATGATAACTCCTCATCCCAGAAATTCAGACAGAAGGTGTTCAGGTGATAACAAAAAAGATGAGGACATTAGTCTGAATGTAAATAATGATAACTGCTCATCCCAGAAATCCAGACAGAAGTCGATCAGGTGATAATACAACAAAAATGAAGACATTAGACTGAACGTAAGTAATGATAAATTATCATCCCAGAAATTCAGACAAAAATTATCCAAACAACTGTCTCAATAATGACTTCTCAAAAATATCAAAGAAACTGTAAGTGTATTTTGTTGATTACCTAGGTGAATATATTTGTTTTTGTCGTGTATCACTTACAGAGAAAGCACAGCGATATTCTGTATTGGTTAATTAACTGTCTTTCCAACAGTGTATAATGGGACAGGACAAAGAAAAATAAACTGCTTCACCGGCATTGCTTATAGAGCAGTGTGATTAGAACACTCTAAACAGCGAGTCCTACAACTTTCCACTCAATTCTTTTGGACATATTCAAATACCAACAATTTGCGTTAGACAGATTTGCATGCCAGTGAACAGTGCTATCAGTGGTTTATGATCAGTTACCAGTATGAGCAGACATCTGTACAGATACCAGTAGAATTTCTGCAAGCCAAAGATAATGGCTAGGGCCTCCATGTGGATTTGGCTATCATTTATTTCTGCAGATGTGAGAGTCTTGGACATATTGGTAATTGGGCACTTGTCTCCATCTGGATACCAATGAAACACGACTGCTCCAATTCCTACGTTGGATGTGTCATAAGCCAGTCTAAGAGGCTTGTTTGGGTTAAAATGTATATGGACTTCAGCTGAGGATGATACATTTTCAACTGTTCAAACACTGCTTGTTCTTCATCTCCCCACTTCCAGAGAGTTGCTTTCTTGGTTAAATGGTAAAGTGGCTTGGCCATAGTGGCCAGGTTTGAGATGAACTTCTTGTAGATCTGAAGCGAGTTCAAAAAAGACATCTGTATGAAATGGCATCTTCATGAATGCCTTGACCATGGATCCCTGCATGTTTCCTTCAGCTGATAAACAAACAAAAAAAAAAACTAATTAAGACATGTGTGTCCGTCAACCTTAAACAATAATCTTTGTCAATTTTATTTTTCAGTCTTTATGATGGTTGATACTTGATCTATCTCTTACTGTTACATCCCTGGGCAATGCCGGGCTCTCCTGCTAGTCTTTAATATCCTTAGGTGGATTCTGTTGAGTAGCCAAATTTGCCAGTTGTTTATAGATTGTAGAAGTTTGATTTGTCAAGAAAACCTGAGCTTTGCACTGATCAGGCACGGCGTTGGCCATAACAAATGTGCAGAATCTTGACTAGTAATCAGGCCACTGTTCTGATGTCGAATCAAAAGCAGCAAATGGTGGGATAGCAGTTGAAGAAATTGGAAGAAGGGAACTTGAACTGGAATCATATTTAGAAGTGTAAAATTGAATCAGCCTTCTCAAAGCTTTCATGTCTTATCTGTGCTGCTGCAACTGTACCCCTCCATTTCTTTCCTCTGGAGTTGAAGTTGTGTGAATAATCACCTCACCATTTTGTTCTGCCATTGTTGTCAAAGTAAATTCAGCAAGGATGGTTGTTCTCATTCTATTGGTGATGTCAATTTGCGTTTCTCTTGTTCACTCAGAGAAAGCACAGCAATAGTCCGAATGCGTTAATTATCTCTCCAACAGTGTATAACGAGACAGGACAAAGGCACAAAAACAAATAAACCACTCCATCTGCATTGTTTATATAGCAGTACAATTAGAACTTTCTAGAGAGTACTACAACTTTCCATTTGATTCTATTGTACAGATTCACATACGAGCAATTTGCAATTGAACAGATCTAGATACTAGAAATCTCTACAACAGTTTTGTAAAAAGGAAAATGGACAACTGAATATTTCAAGTTGCCCATGATTTTTTCTTTGTCTCTAAGCTGCATGTGAACCATAATCTTCAGACAATTATGTACCATATTATAATTCTGCTTGTTCCTTAGCATATACGTTTGGCCTTCTAAAGGCTAGCCTGTCCTCTGCCCTCAAATTCTTCGTATAGTAGCAGTGCAAAAGATTATTTTATATCTAAGTTAAAATAGCAATCTGAAAAGCTAATATTGTAATTGTTTCTATCTGACAATGTAAAAAAAATATCTAAAATGATCCTGAAGATTGATTCATTCCTTTTCAATGGGTTATCAACCCTTTGTAGGTTATTTAAAGCCAGAAAATTATGTTAGATTGTTAGAATTTTTTTGAGAACATAATGGTTTAGTGATACAAGTATTACTAATTAACCCATAGATGGGAGAGAAGAGGTGGATTCATACCTTTTCTAAGGGTATTTGTGTGTAAGTGAATACAACAAACAAAACAGGAATTGGAATTAACAATTCTGAGCCATTATAAACTACACCACCTGCACATCCAAGCTTACAGGGGTTACTGAGTGTGAGAGAATATAAGAAAAAGAAAACACTATTAAGGAGAGAGAGCAATAAAGGAACAGGAGTTAAGAAGACAGAAAATAATATCTTCTCTTCATTTCATGTTCATATAATTAGTGAAGTAGTGTTATGTTAAAAAAGGAAAAAAAATTGCATTGGTTAAATTTTCCAAATGCGTAATCTAGGATTTTTTTTTATATCAATAACTCTCTTGTCACACGTAAGAAATAATTTTGCTGTCTGAATCATTAAATAAATAAAAAAAAAAAATGCTAATACATCCTGTCCCATAAATATGTATAGAAAAAAAAAAGAGGGAAAATGAAATAAAGATAAAAAGAGAGAAAATTGAAAGCAAGACATATGTAGGTAAAGAAAGCGGAAAAGAAATAAAGATAGAGAGAGAAAAAAAAAAAAAGATGAACTAAAGTTTTGAAAAAAAAAAAAAAAAGAAAAAAAAAAAAAAGATCATCTTATTATAATTGTACTTGTCTCTCCCTTTTTAGGTTTGACAACCGTTGCATCTTGCCATTATCTCATAAATAATGGACTATTCCGTTTTGATTGCATAGAAAGAGAGGGAAAAAGACACTACTTGGTTTCAATGAGAAAATGAAAGAAAGAAATATAGAAGTGGAGAGAGAATTAGATTAAGTTAATAAGAACAGATACTACACTTTGATCTTAGCCGAAAGGCTGAGAAGTTATTGTATTTTCTTGCTACTGGCAGGATGCGACACAAAATCAATTTAATGTAGGGTGTCAGCACATGTGCACCTGGGCAAGGTCTAAAAATAGCTCAGTCCCTGCAACTGTTGGTTGCATGGTCATTAGTATTAATACTGATCCCCACTCTTTAGTGAAATGAGGGAGGTATTGCCATGGGCAACTGTTTTCCGAGACTGGGTACTTTTCAATAATATTTTCAGTTGTGCTCTGTCCACAGACATAGACAACTGAGTGATGAAACACAGTTTATCCCCCACCCCCCGTGAGCAGCTACTACACTTTGATCCCAATCAAATCATGTCAACTGCAATAAATGTGCCATTTTTCAGATGCACACTATCAAACGACGGAAACTGAGTAAGGTAATCATCAAAAATCCAGTTGCCATGAATAAAACATTATATGCTGAATTATTTTTAAATTATTATTAAGAGAAATATTCGGAAGATGGGGATTTGGTTAGTTTCAGTAATTTTTCAAAATTGCTTTGGTTATATTTTCTGCTTGAGTAAATTGGGAAGTTTATTTAAATAATAAATTCTGTTGCCATTTGTATGAAAATTCTGCTTTTAAACCATCAAAAGCAAAAATATGCAATGTAAGCTAACACAAATCATATATTTTTTTTATATTACAACCATTTTTAATTTTGTAATTGTATGGAGAGTTTCCATCAATACAATTAAATCTATTTTTATTCTGCTTTTATATATCATTAAAAGCAAAAATATGCAATGTAAGCTAACACAAATCATATATTCTTTTTATATTACAGTCAGTTTTAATTTTGTAATTGTATGAAGAGTTTTCATCAATACATTTAAATCTATTGTTATTCTGCTTTTATATATCATTAAAAGCAAAAATATCCAAAGAAACCCAAGATGAAACAAAAGAAAGTAATATATTTGCAGTCTGAGCTCCCCTAAATTACTCATGAAATATACCGTTGTTATGGTAACATGAGAAAAGTTCCCTTATTGTCATCAAATTATGCCATTTGTTGCTTTAACAACAGAGTATGTCATTACTAAAGTTGGATCATGTTGTGTAAAAGAAAAAAAAGAAAAAATGATAGAATAGTTAAAATTAATTATACATTATTTTTAGTTTACTTATATTAAAATAAATTTATTCCTTGTTTTTAACCAACTTTGAATTTCAAAATGATGCTAGAATATACATCAACGCATTCCTCTTGGGACCACATGTTTATAGAAGTACCATAAAAATAAACTGCTATGTAATTTTTTTTTAAGCTTCTATACTTCAAAGTTGAATGTACATTGTGGTGTAATGGATAGTGGCTCAGAATAAGAAATCAGAGAGCCGAGTTCGAATTCTAGTCGGGTTTGTTGCATTCACTTATGTGCAAATATAATTGGGAAAGGTATGAATCCATCTCTTCTCCTCCCAGCTATGGGTTGAATATCAGATTGGGTCCTATAGCCTTAGCTGGCAACTGGTTTATTGTAGAAAGTAACCTACTGCAGGAAAAATCTTCTGCCTAGCCAGTCATATATTGAAAGATGCATGTTCATCCAAGCATGTATTACGTGCATCATGTATGACTGACTGACTTCAAAGGTAAGAGCATTAGCTTTTTATCTGGCGGAGATTAGACACAAGATTTTTTTTGGTTTGTTTTTTCATATTAACCACTTC
Source organism: Acanthosepion lycidas (assembly GCA_963932145.1). Classification (NCBI taxonomy): domain Eukaryota; kingdom Metazoa; phylum Mollusca; class Cephalopoda; order Sepiida; family Sepiidae; genus Acanthosepion; species Acanthosepion lycidas. The sequence goes on from OZ010604.1 coordinate 48,702,129, forward strand.
TTGAAAGACTGCTTATTCATAGGTTGGTATATATATATATATATATATTTACATTTATTTTTTTGTGTAACAGTTGAGAAGCAGAATGCAAAATTTCTGTGTAACAATTGAGGGGAAGTGTGCAAAATAATGATGACCCCCCCCCAAATTCAAGTTATATTTGTCTTTGAAAAGAAAAAAAAAAGAACTTCAGTTAAATAAAACTTATGAAAGACAGACAGGAGTTACAGGCAACATTAGTCATGTTGAATACTTGTTTTGTGAATTTAACTGTATTTTATTTAAAATAACTTGTCGTGTCCACTAAAATATTTACAGATTGCGACATTTATCAGAGAGATGAAATTTAAATTTTTATCATTGCATTATTCTAAAATTTTAACACATCAGCAGGTAGCTATTAATGTCAACAACTGAGCACAAATAGTTATTAATTAAAAAATTAGTAATTAAGGTATAATATCCATAACTACATGTACAAGAACGTCGTTTTTAATAAAAGTTAAAAAATAACTATAAATACATAAAAAATGCGTATATGGTTGAAAATTCCTTTTCTCACAATATGGCTATTTGTGCTATGTTATAATACTTATTATCTAAACAATAAGAATATTGAATAAATTTTTATAAAACATTAAATTATATTTAATCACATCTCCCTAATAGGTGTCGTGATCTGTTAATAAAATATTTCATCAAAATAGCGTGCAAATGTAGTAGAAGACATACCATATGGTTTTTTAGGGTAAATTAGGGAGAAATAAATAAATATAATTCTGGAGCCGATGTTCTAACTAAAAAGTGTATAAAACTCAAAGTCTGCCCCCCCCCAAAAAACATGAGATGCACAGAAGTCACCAAGGTACACATCACCCTAGTTGCTTATCTTCAAGATCTCATTCATGTCCACACACAAAAAGCTACCACGCTGACAAACTATAAAGAGATTGCTCCAAACTACAGTGACACAAAATACAGTAAGAACAAAATTCTAATGATCTCTTGTATTCCCTGTTACTACTAAGCATGCTCAAATGTACCGACTCTTTCACACAAACACACACATAACAACATTTCACTGTTTCTCACATATGTACATAAATTGTTTATTTGTTGATACTACATTGTTTTTTTCTACTGGATTTTATTCTTTCAATGAAGATCATGGCATTATTGTAAAGAGCTGAATTACAAACAATCCTGCAACAATATTTGATGTTATTGTATTGAATCCCGACACTGAATTTTGACATTTAACAAAAACCCAAGTAGAAGGATTCCAAAAAAGGTTCACTATAGTTTTTGCAATTTAAATGAAAATTAATCCATCTTTATATATTTTGATATTACTACATGTGTTTAATACATTTTTGTCTTCTTTAACTTTGCAAGAACTAATGTAATTTCTTTTAAATAATTTTAATTTTATACTGACCTCTCATTTTAAACATTTTGCTTATTCAAGTTCATTACATTATTACCATAATTCCCCATGTATAATACGCATTTTTTTCTAAAAAAATAAGCAAAATCGGGGGTGCGTATTATGCCCAGATACAAAAATATCTTTAAAAAATTGCCATAAAATAAAATAAGAATTATCATAAAACTAAATTAGAATAATATTATTCTATGTTTAAAACCATTTTTTTTTTAATAAGAGTAGGAAATGCTTGCCATAATGAAATTGGAGAGGTACAATTTATAGGGTTTGATTACCAAACAAGGGGTGTGTATTATGTGAGTAGAAGCATTTTCCCACACTTTCAACACAATTTTAGGTGTGTATATTATGGATAAAGGCATATTATACACGAGGAATTATGGTAAGTATTTGCATGAATCAATTAACTGTACATGGATTAAACAAAAATTACTTACAATATAATATATACTACTTATAATTCATTCCTTCTTGACGTCAATATTGATGGCACGGATACACTAGTTAAAATATAATTTATTATTAAGCAACTAGCAATTTCACCCCAACAACAAAAGCTTCATGCAGGTTGTTCAGACTACAAGCAAATAATCGTTTTTCCCATAAATAATAAAGGCCTATCATTTACATTTTACTTGTAGTCTGAAAAGCATCTATGAAGCAAACACTGTAATTAAACTTAGTAATAGTATTACTACGACTGCAGAAAAAGTTAACAACATTTATTGTGGCAATAAAATATTTAGAGACAGACACACGAAGAAGAATATTGCATGAATGAAGAAAAGAGTTGTTGCAATGAAAGAATCATAAATCTTCTGAACTTGTCTTGAACAATGACAGGTTTAGGACTTTATTCTCTATTGTAAAAGAAGAAGTGATTCTCTGTCTGTCATACACTGTATGTGTATTTGTATGCATATATGTGATGTGTATGTCTGTGCTGTGCTTGAGTGACTTACAATTATTAGGTTGGTGAAAAAATAATGACGGTTTTTGACGTTAAAAAATACGTCAATAACCGTCATTATTTTTGCACCAACCTAATACTTGTGCCATAGACTGAGCTTGAAATAAGGCCCTGAAATAATACAGTCCTCTCTTATTCAGTCTGGACAAACTCTACCATAGACTGAGCATGGCAATCTATAACCTTTGTGACCACAAAAAGGGGGAAAAAAATGGCAAGTCTCTTGTCCTTGCCAGAGACATTGGAGTATATTGTAGAATATCATGCCAGTTGCTCTTGGTGAGGCCAAAACGGACATCTAGAGCTGAGAAAAAGGACGGAGATATTAAAAAAAACAAAACAAAAAAACGTCAGAATCTTTCAAATGGTATAATCATCATCATTTACGAGCTGCATACTTTTAGGATGTGGGTGATTATAGTTCTCCACAACTTCCTATCACTTGTAACTTGTAGCCACCCCATGAAGAGGATGTGAACCAATTTTGGGGGGGCAAATCCTTACTCACGATCCCCTTACCCTCAGAGGCTCTCCATGCCCCACCCTCTGACGACAGTCCTGTGTAGTTTTAAGTAATGCTTGACTCTTTACGGTCCCTCCTTCTCTCCACCCTGCCACCAATTCACACAAACTTATTAGGTAAGTTTCTAGTAGTTTCCTCCTATACCTTTCATTTCCTTTATACACTTGTGAGTAGATATTTATCTGCACACCCACTTGAATGGAATGTGATACAAGATTGAGTACAAAGAAGGGAGCGCATGCATGCATTGACATGGGGAAGAAATTGCTCAAGTCTCCTCAGTACTTCCACTTTTTAGGACACCTGAGATGGCAGCGTAATGATCCTAGCCCTCCTCCCAAAGGTTTTAGTTGGATGGAGATCTTGTGGGTGTAATCAGTGCTGCCTTTAACACAAAAACTTGGTTTAAAAAAAAAAAAAAAAAAAAAAAAAAGGAAAGGAAAGAAAATGACAGGTCAGAGAGAAGGCAAGTAGTGTAACAATTAAATGAGAAAGCAGAAAATAGACATTTATTTATTTACTAGCAGCATGGCCCGGCATTGCCCGGGCTTGATTCAAAAATCGTAGGACTCATACAGCAATCGCTATCACTTGACTTAAAATTTTTTCTAAGCTCTATACTAAACATTAAATCTGTTACGAAAAAAGAACTAAACAAAATGAAGACAAAACGATCAGCTTTAAAAAAGGACTCGTAACTGGAAAAACCGAATGAAAAAAGAATGTTAACAACAAATACTTTTTCACACCCAACCCAGTTCTGTGGAATCAGAATCAATGTTGAGTTTAAGCAAGGGAATGAGCCAATTGGAGTAAAGTGCCATGAAGATTTAAATTTTTCCCACTTGTGACAAATGTAGATATCGATTTCTTTTTGCATGCTAGCATCCTAGTTAACATTCGTGTCTATCAGTTGTTGGCTCTCACGCTGGCCAATAGAAAATGGCTGCAAGCTACATGAAAACTGCCGTAGAAGCATGAAAAAAAAAAAAATCGATTATTTCCACTATTGATGGGAGTTGGGAAATGTAAAGTTGGTCTTGGCCTTCCCACTAACTTGGAGTATGTGCATGTAAATTTTGGTGCAAATCTGTCGAAAATTGCGGCCATGCATTCGTCACACACACACACACACACACACACACACACACACCCTGCCTTCTATAGATAGAGATGGATTCATTTTCTGAAGCTTATCAACTCTTTGCAGGTTAAAGCCAGAAAATATTTTTTTAGATTGTAAGAATTTTTTTTCTTGGAGATAATGGTTTAGTGATACAAATCTTAGTAATTGACCCATAGATGTAGGGAGAAGAGGTGGATTCAGACAATTCCCAAGGGTATTTGTACATAAGTAAATATAACAAACCAGACTGGAATTGAAACTCAGCACTCTGATTTCTAATTCAGAGCTGTTGTCCATTACACTATGCACACATGCAAGTTTACATGGTATTCCGAAGTGGTCACCAATCTAGTTACTGACCAGGCTCAATGTTGCTTAACTTCACTGATCATATGGGAAGCAGTATTTCAACATAATGTGGTGGTAAGCCCATTATGTCATCTTCACATCCAAGTTTATAGCATCTGGTATTCCCGATCAGTCACCAATCTAGTTACTGACCAGGATAAATGTTGCTTAACTTCACTGATCATACGGAAAATAGTGTTTCAACATAATGTGGTGGTAAGCCCATAATGTCATCTTCACATCCAAACTTACAGCAACTGGTATTCCCAATTGGTCACCCATCTCGGTACTGACCAAGCTTGACATTGGTTAACTCCAGTGATCATATAAGAACTGGTGTTTCAATGTAATATGGGTGTAAAACACAGAAAATAGAGGAAAAGAAAGAGAATATAGGTTAGAGAGAGGATTTACCTTATGAAGATAATCTAGTTTAAAACTTGATCCAGATTAATATTAATGTTACTTTGTAAACAATAGAAGCCAAAGAGTACTACAATAGTTTTGCATCCCCTGAGCCAACAGCAAAACATTGTAATCAATTTCGATGCTTTTTGTTATGTGCATTAAAAATATAGGTTTCTAAATGTTCAATCAAGAAAATCAATGTCAATAAAAGTATTTTTCAATTTTTATAAAAATTCAAGAAGCAATATTATTATGAAATACCGGCAAGGAGATAGTAAAAATGAAGTGGAAAGATTATATAGAATCAATTGCTAGGTTTGATGCTACAAAAAATTGGTTCACTGTGACATGCTAGACAATTTTTCTCACTAGAATCTCTTGTACATGTTTATAAATCTACAATCCGTCCCAGCATTGAATATTGCTATCACATCCGGTTTGGTGCTTCTCCTATGTATTTAAAGATTCTTGATAAGATCCAAAGAAGAATCTGCAATGTTATCCATCCTGACTTGGCATCTCAGCTTCAGTCATTTTTCCCACTATTGTAATGTAGCTTTCCTGTGCCTTTTCTATAAATATTTTCATGGTAATTGTTCTCGTGAGTTTTCCTCTTTAGTACTTCGACTTTATGAATTTAAGCATCGCAATAGATTGGCAATCAGGTTTCATCATTTCACTATTGAAATTGCTAAGTGTAACCATAAGTTCTATGTTAACAGTATCTTCTCTTGCACTTCTTGCTTGTGGTACTCTATTCTTACCAATCAATTTTGATGTTCAAAACTTTAAATGCAATGTCAATTATTATCTTCTGTCTTCTAAATGGATTATTTATATTATTTGGCTCAGTGGATAAAGATGTTAGTTAGATCCAGTGTCTAGACTCAAAGAGTTGTGAGTTCAATACCAGGCTACAGCAGTGGTGAACCAAAAATCTTGGAGAGTTGCGTTAAAGGGAAATAACTGAGACATCCGGAAGAGGCATGGCACGTGGAACTAGAACAATCTACTCTGGTCGACGAAATAAAGGGTTCGATTCGAAATTCCGATCACCTGAAGAAGGCTGGACTATAAAACGGCTGAAACATTGTGAATATGGTAATAAAGATAAGGAAACGTCTAAATAATGTAAATAATCATAATACCTCATCTCGGAGATATAGACAGCTATTTTTTTTTTGTTTATTTTAATAATTTTACTCTAAACAAGGTAATAAAGCCACTAAGATGCAAGGGTTTATTGAGTGTGAAAGAATATGAGAAAAAGAGGGAAAGAGAACAATAAAAGAACAGGAAGAAAGAAGATAATGATTGATACTGCATTTAAATTTTTGAAGATCAAAGTTGACTTGAAAGTAAGACGCCAGACAAGAGTTCCATAGGTGAGAAGCATGAGAAAATAAACTGTTAGCATAGAACTTACGGTTACACCTTGTCATTTCAACTGTAAAATGATCTTGCTACCAATCTAGTACCAAGCTTAAATTCATAAAGTCTAGGTGCCATAGACGAAAGCTCATCTGAATAACTACCATGAAAATATTTATAGAAAAGGTACAGGGAAGCTACATTATATCAGTGGGAAAGTGACTAGAGCTGAGATGCCAGGTCAAGAACAATAACATTGCAGATACTACTTTGTATCATACTGAGAATCTCTAAATACATAGCAGAAGCACCAGACCAGATGTGGCAGTATTATTCAATGCATGGATGTATAGTAGACTTATAAATATGTAAGATAGATTCTGGCAATAAAAATTGTCTAGCATGACACAGTGAACCAACTTTCCAAGCAGCAGATCTATTCATGTTCTTTTGTTGTTCTCTCTCCTTAATAATGTTTGTCTTTTGCCCATATTTTTTAACACTCAGTAGCCTCTGGTGCTTTAGTGGCTTTATTGCCTTGCTTGGAGTGAAATAATTATAAAAATGATAAAATTTTGGGGTTTTCAATTTTTTATTCTACATAAAAAAAGAAAAACATCCAGACATAACTTGATTCTATTTTATTGTTTCAGAAAAATAGAAAATGAAAATAATCTTTCCCTATTTTTGTTATTTTTCTGTCACTCAGAAGATAATGGATTTTTTAAATACAACTTTGTGGGTACTTAACCTAGTCTTCCCACTGAGATGGGATGTGGCACAAGGTTGAGTTTAACACGGGGAATCCAAGTGTGTACACTCAGGCCAAGACAGAAATTGCCCAGCCCTTGCAATCATCTGTTGTACTGGCTTTGGTATGACTACCGATCCCCACTCTTTAGTACAATTGCAGGGGTGCAGCCTCAGGTAGCTGTTCCCTGGGGCCAGGTACTTCAGAGTTCTATTTTATTCAGAGACGCAACTGAGAGATGATAAACCCTACAGGCATGTGCCAGGTAAAACTTTGCAGGTTATTTTTTTTTTTAAATTTAATTGATCAGTTTGGTTTGTTTTGTTTTACAGCATATCAACCTCTATGGGTTATTTAATGCCAACAAAATTTTTATTGCTGGTAATATCTTGTTTTGTCAAAAATCTATTCCTGGTGATATTTTTCCTTCAAAAATGTATTGCTGGTAATAATTTTTTTCAAAAAAGTATTGCTGGTAATATTTTTTTTTTTCAAAAATGTATTGCGTGTAATAGTTTTTTTTTCTTCAAAAATTTATTGCTGGTAATAATTTTTTACAAAGTATTTCTGGTATTAAAACCTATTTTACACTTTCATAGTGCTTTTACCCCAGTTTCGTGGTTAACTATTTGCCCATAGCTGGGATCCTAACAGGTGCTACCACCCTGGGTCAGGGCGGACCTGGGAACATCACTAATTAAGAGATGGTTACACACTCCTCAAAACCTGATCAGAGGCCTTGCTGCTGGATGTAGTTTATCGTCTTACCCAGGGCGCGGATGTAGTTTATTGTCATACCCAGGACAGTTAAATTTAAATGATAATTTCTTTCAAGTTCAAACACGAAACAACACCCTCTTCTTTGTTGTTGTTTTTTTATTTTTAGAAGAAAAAGAAAAAAGCACTGAATTAAAACCTTTTTAAATATGCAAACATATTTTTATGATGAATTTTAATATGCAATATTCTTGCAGTTAAACCATTCTGAAATAGTCAATCAATCAATTCTATTTTATTGTTTCAAAACCATGCACCAATTTGAACCAGCATAATTGTTTCAAATTATTCATGATCAGAAAAATGTTGAACAGGAGTCATGCTGATTGACAGAACAACTAACACTTGGAACAAGGTTTTGTTGTTGGAAAAGCGGGTGTCAACTTAAATCACCGCCAGTCATATTACATGTATGTATTCGAGTAAAAAAATTCAATGAGTCTTTTGAGTTGATCTTTTGTTTATAAAGTGAGGTCATGAATTGATGGACCCACACAAATAGGATTCCAACTACCCTATTATGTATCCAGAAATTCTTGCCTTTTCCAAGAGCAATAGTGTGAAGTGAACACAAACTAGTACAACTAGAGTTCAAACTCAGAGTGTCGATTCCAATTGCCCATGCCATAAAACTTTTTACATTATTGTCCTTATTTTTATTGTCCCATTCACAACGTTTTAGCCATTATATGCTCCAGCCTTCTTCAGGTGATAGTGGTTTGAATTTCGAACCAAACCAAGAATAGTCAATCTGTATATTGGCATTTCTGAAGATCGGTTTGATAGAAAGAACATCGACACAAATGTCATTGCCAGCATACAGATTGACTATAATGGGTTTGGTTTGAAATACAAAGAAATATTGCCTGAAGATGGCTGGAGCATACAACAGCTGAAATGTTGTGAATGTGACAATAAAAATGAGAACAACTGTCCAAACAATGTAAATATTGTGAATATCTTATGTTGTTAACATTGTGTTCATAAGTAATAAATCCTGGTAGGACCACCAGTTTCCTTTCTGTTGAGGTTGAATAAATGTGGTCAAAAGACACATCCTTTCTATATTTTGTGTACCTACTCAATTTGAAATTTTAAAATTGTATAATTAACGGGATTCTGAGTTCAAATTTCATTCATATGCTGTGTTACCTTTTACGTTGACACTCTTGAAGAAGGCATGAACCCATCTTCCCTGTAATTTTGTTTTTATTAATTAGTTATACAAAATAATTAAAAATAATAATTAATATAAATAAATATTATACTGCATATACTAAAGGATAGGTTGCACTTTTTTCAGCAAAATCTCAATAAAAATCAGGGTTGTGACCTATCTACTCAACATCATAGGGAATCTGAAGTAGACTGTGTGTTGTAACCTAGAAAGGGTTACTGAATGAGGAATAACCAAAACAGACATTTGAAATGAAATGGTAATCTTTATAACATTAATAAAATACAATACTTGCCAGTGGAGTGAAGTAGGTAAACCACTGCTAGTGGTGGACTACTTAGACAGGCATATTGCCCCCACTTAGAATAGTGTCCAAATGTATTTATAAGGATTGGGACATAGCCATTAGTCTTCATAAGTCCATAGGTATATAACAATGTGGCATATTAGTTGTACAGGAGAGTACTCTGGGCTCAAGCATAAGCAAGAGCAAAGAAGAAAATTAATTTTTCCAGACATTTTGACATTATGCTAACACCTCTTCCAACAATACCAAGTCACACATTGAATAAAGGTGCTCAATCTGCAGTGATCATATTTACCATTTATTATCTGATTCATGATGAAAGACTATCATTTTCAAGTGATTTTAGGACTGAAGCGATTACCGGTATCCAAATTTTTGTCTAAACAGAGCAGCCCCATACTCGATAATACAAATGAAAAAGAATGTTTGACAGTGATGGTGAAGAATTTTGGAGTTTCAGTCCTGATGAAATTTGATAACTATATCTAAATAAATCAACACTTTCCTTATGTTTTAATATATGTAAGAAAAGTTTTGAAATGGAAGCAAATATTTGAAAATGTTTAAAAAAAATATGAGTTATATTTATGTAAAAAAAGGGCAATGTAGCTCCTTATATTATAATGTGATCTATCTGCGAATCAACCACAAATACCCACTTTGACAACCCCAAACTAAGAGTGTGACCTATACTGCAGTACAGACGGTAATGTTTTTTAAATGGAGGCAATCTCAACATGAATGCTAAATGTTTCCCAATGGATGGAAACTTAATTTCATCATTTCTATACAAGTTGCAGTAGTCCTTGGCATATAACACACACCTACAATTTGATAAAACTATAGAAATTAAAAAATACATATACAACTTGAATAAAATGAAAAATGGTGAAGAGGAAAGAAGTGGCACCATGTAAAGTCATTTTTATGGCTCCTATATTTGAGATGAAATTTCTAATTACCGTATATACTCGAGTATAGGTCGCAATTTTTATTCACTAAAATTTTGCTAAAAATCAGGGGTGTGACCTATCCATGCAACATCATAGGGAATCTGAAGTAGACTGTTGTATCAGTGGTTTGATGTTGCTCAACTTTGGTGATCGTACAGGAATTGGTGTCTCAATGTGATGCAGCTGTAAGCCCCTATAATAGTCTGCGTTTGTCTTATACATTTACTTTTTAGATAAGCGTATTTAAAAGAAAGTCAGGCCATTATTAAAAAAACATTGCATTTGTCTGTAAAAGTATCTATTTTTGGAATTGTTATAACTCACTCCTTGTGGTTATAATGACATCTTGTTTAGGCTACTCACTAATTCTTTCTCCTTGACTGATGCCAACAGATTACTCCTGACTCATTTTGAGTTCTTTATTTAATGCATCTTGCCTAGTTCATTTGTGTTACCGGGAGTGTCTTATTTACTCCACAACAAGAATCAACTCTGAAAGAACTACCAAAAAATATTTTGGATTGTGAATTGTTTCAAATTCATTTTTAAAATTTAAAAAATACATGCTCTTTTTATTTATTGTCTAATCAACAGCATGGCTTATGCCCACATAGATTTAAAGTTAAGGTTTGTCTGAGTTATGTCATAAATAGGAAAGGTTGACATACATATAGAAAAAAAGTAGTTCATTTTGGAGAATAATATGGTACATAATTGAGAACACAGACTAAATGTAACAAACAGTTAATCATAAACTCCTCGGTATTTACACAAGACCTCCACATAAGGCATGATGTAGCACAAGGCTGTTTTTTTTTTATGTGGGGTGTTCTGAGCCTGTAGGCTTGAGCAAAAATTCACCATAGACCCTGTGGGGTCGGGTTGTTGTCTACCTTCCCAGACAAGACTCTGCCCTTCAGCATAGTCTTGTCTGGGTTCCTCTTTGCCTAGAGGCAGAGAAGTCAACAAGAAAAGAGAAAACTCCTCTCCCTCAGTAAGAGAGAGTGCTGTTTAAATAGTCTTAGACCAGTTCATTTTGTGGGGGTGTTCAGCTACTCCACAACAGTCTGGAGCCCCCCCCCACTTCAAATGTTATACAAGAAGCAGGGTCAGTGGATAATATTCTGAAGATAATAAAATTTTCAAAGAAGAAGGTAAAAAATGTTTTTGATCCAGGAAGCACAGAAATTGTCGAAGAAGAAGGAATCAAATTTTTTGACCAAGACAAAAGACGAAGTGTCATGAAAATTTTATTCCAAAGGGAGATTGATAAGGAAAGCAGAAGGGGAAGCAATTTTCAGGTGCCATCTGTGAATGTCTTGGGCTGTTTCTTGCAGAATAAGCATACGTAAAAATGAATTGAAACCTCAGAATAGAGCTGTGTTTTGAAAAAGATAGATTATTAAAAGTCCCCATGACACCAGTGGATTTTGCCAAAGCTCCTATCTTTTGTATTATATGTATGTTGTGGGATGCTAGTATGAGGTCGCCATTATGTTGTGGGATGCTAGTATGAGGTCGCCATTATGTTGTGGGATGTTAGTATGAGGTCGCCATTATGTTGTGGGATGTTAGTATGAGGTCGCCATTATGTTGTGGGATGTTAGTATGAGGTCGCCATTATGTTGTGGGATGCTAGCATGAGGTCACCATTATGTTGTGGGATGCTAGCATGAGGTCACCATTATGTTGTGGGATGCTAGCATGAGGTCACCATTATGTTGTGGGAATCAACACTTTGATTGTGCTGTGTACAGACATTTTATATTAAATATCTATGGGTTCCTGGAACATTTACCCCACAAACAATATTGGCAGACTCAATGTGAGTCCAGGTAAAAATAATAATAAGAAAACAAACCACATTACGAAAAGACTTGCATGTGTACACAGTTGTGACAAAAGAAGAAAACATTAAAACTAGCTATAAGAAGAATGTTCTTGATTCTGCATGTGATAGACACATGTGTGTGTGTGTGCATGTGTGAGAGAGTTCAAAAGTTAACAGAAGGCCAAGGAAGCGAATACGCCTCAGTGGTTACATTCTTATCTATGTTTGACTTCATCTGGAAGCAAGAATTAAAAAGAGCTAGAGAGAGAATATCATTGCCCTTTTTTAGAGGTTTAAAGAGAGCTTTTGGCAGAGCAGAGTCAGATTAACCCACGTCTTTCAATTAAGTGTTTGCACCTTTTCTTTCCTTTCTTTTTTTTTTAAAGTGTATCTTTCCTCTATTTAAAGTTTTGTTTTACGTTCTCAGAGATTTTTTTTCCCCTATTTTTCAAAGATTGTGTTGTAAATCTTTTTCAAGATCATTTTCTGATATGTTATCTATCTCATCAGATCGTGCACAATAGGAAATTTTTGTGGAAGCCCATTCTGTAAAAATTGCACTTTTGTTATTTTGTTTTAATATTTTGGGTTTAAATGTTTGTTCCCTTTAAATTTCACACGATAATTTCAAGTTTTTTTTGTATGCGCCTTCTTCAGTGTTTGGGAAAAGAGAGGGAACATTCACTCTTCTCTTCTTCCATTCTTTCTCAGGGAAGAAGTATCGTTTTACTTTTCACTTATGAGTGAAATAGTAGGGTAAACTAAGCTCTTTTAGCCTTGGGTGGAATCTAGTCTAAGAGAAACAAACTGTGAATTCAAAACTGGTAACTGGAAATACATTCAATTTAAGCTTTTCCCAAGATGGCATATAGTTTTCTTTTAGGCACATTAGAAAAACTAAAAACGTCATGATCACCTTCGTTCAGAAGAGACATTTTTACAATTACATTGTAAAACAAGGCACCTTCATGACGGGCATGATCAAAAAAGTAAACGGAATCGGCAATAAAATAAAATAAAGAAAGAAAGAAAGAAAATGAAAGGTTTGAATTTCAGTTAAGTCACCTTTGCTCAAAAATGGTAAAACCTTTTTTTTTTTTTTTTCTAAGTTTACTTAAGTAAAAATAAAATACTTTCTGCTTCAAAGTGAATAAAATCCAGAAAAAAAAATAACTGTTTGTAATGGATTTTAAACATGAACAACAAAAACGTTTCAAAATGAGAAAACATTTTTTTATTTAATTAATAATTACTTTATGCAAAATTGTAAATTAATATATTATAAATACAAACTTTTTGTGTATTTTGATTTTTTCGTTTAGAAAAATAAACAAAAAGTAACCATTTCCATCAGCAAAAATAATCTTTTTAAACTTTAAAAAAAAAAATTTTGTTTTGCTTCAATGGCGAAAAAAACAAAGAAAAGTGCGTGCGTGTGATAATTTTATAAAAGAAAGAAAAGGAACAAACAATAACAAATCTAAAGTAAAGTGTGTAGAAGGGAAAGTTACACCCTTTTTCAAAAATAAAAGTAAAACCCTTAACAAAATTAAGTAGTATCGCCTTGTAACAAAACGAAAACGCAGCACCTGTCGACAGCACTACAGGCAGGTGCTTTTAAAAACTTTCGGCTTTGTTTATTAAACAAACTAAAAAACTCTTCATTTCAATATTTTAAAAGATCACATATTTTTTCAAAAATCACTTTTTAAATTTATTAATGATCTTTAATTCAGTAAATATAGATGGAAACAGGTAAAAAAAAAAAAACAAACAAACAAATATTCCCAAACAAACACAAAAAATCCTATCAAACTATCGCACTTGTTGGACATAAGGAAAGAAAGAAAAAATAGGAGATTACTAAAAAAAAAATACCCTTCCCGTTTGAAATAAAATTAGTACAAATGCCTCACCTGTGTGTCAGGGACTGACTGGGATTTTCTCAACCTTGGTTTGTTCTGATAATTGCCCATTTTCCACTTTCAGAGTATAGTAATAATGTCATCCCAAACAACATCATCAGCATTTAGAAAATCCTCCCATCTTTATTGCCTTGCGGCTGGCCTATATGTTTGCATAAAATGTCAGCCAGGGAAAAACGAAACGAACTGGCGAAACGAATGAAGCTCCGCCCTACAGGAGTCTGAAGTATATAAATAAGTCAATGGGTAATAGAACAATGGCAAATAAATTAATAAATAAATTGTTGTTTGTTTTGTTATATTATTTGTCGGTTTGAATATTTTGTTTTTATATCAAGATTTGTTTTAACATTTTTTACTATCCAAATTCTTCACAAAGAAGAAATTCTCTCTAGAATATTTTTCTTTATTTATTTTTTTTTTAAGAAAACATGTTTTAATCAAAGCAATCCTTTGATTAAAATATCTTTTCTTGAAATTGAATAAATGTACAGTTTACACACGCAAAATCTCAGACAATTATTTAAATGTAAAATTAAAAAAGACTATTTTAACTTTTCCTTCCTTTTGGCTCCCTAAAGGAAAAACGATTTTGGTCCGTCACACTTGACCTAATTTTTTCCGCGTTAGGGTCCTTCCTATCTTTCTTAAAAAATGAACACAAATTTAGATTATTTAAATAAAAGAACTGATGTTAATTCTCTTAAGGGAAAATAAAAGAAATAAAGATTTAAAAAGGTGGGGAGATAAAGGCGACAGTAGAAGTTTTAAAATAAAAAAAAGTAACTTTTTTTTTCTTTATCGAAGTAAAAAAACATACACTAACTTACCCTGAAAATGGGCTAAAAACAATAAATTTTTGATAATATATTAATTATTTTTGCCTTTTTTAATAACACGATATAATTATTCGGATACTACTTTTCAATTATACAAAACTACATATGCATATGAGGAGTTTTGCAATGTCAAATTAAACAACTACATTGATTATTGTTTTAAATTAATCTTGAAATTTAAATTAAAACAGGTACCATCTTCCCATGGTCAATTTTACAGCTGGCTTCTAGAGTGATGGTTATGTAATTAACTGAAAAGTGCTATTTGGTAAAAAAAACCAAAGACAATATCCGCGCGGGGCAATATGATGAGTGTTTTACTTTTACTTTTAGATTTTTTAAAAATTCGGTAAAATATTTTTTTTATCTAAATCTCAATATATCGCAAGTTTTTGACTATATAAATGAATCATCCGTGACCGGTAATAAAGTCACTGAAAAAAGTCACAATTTTGGTTAGGAAAAAAGTCACAATTAATTCATAGTCGACAGTTAACTTAAAAGTCATCTATTTCTGTCAGATGATACTTCACAAGTTTTATGGGTCCGCTCTTTTTGCAACATGAATTCATAAAGGGTAAAAAAAATCAATCCAGCGTCTAAAAAACGTTTTCTAACAACACTATGGTCACATATTCGATATATTTCAATTTCAAAGCTAATGAGTTCTCTATCCCATAAGACCCAACTTTATGTGAAGAAAGTCTCAATTTGACATTAAAATTTGAATAAAAAAGCAAAAGCTCCTTGAATTTTCAATTTATTTAATAATTTATAAGACTGGGATTTTGTCCACTTTTGGGATCAGAAGAGGGTGGGATCTTGTCCACAGTGTGCTTGTCTTGTTTCTTTAAATGTGACTTTTTTCTTCACCTGAATTCGAATCATCGAGCCGACCCACTATTTTTAAATTTAACAATCACGAATCAAAAGTCTGACAATAAATCAAACTTTACGGCAAGGGAGGTAAGGTTAAGATGTGTGTGTGTGTTTGTGTGTGTGTGTGTGTTTTGTGTGTGTGTGTTTTGTGTGTGTTTTGTATGTGTGTGTGTGTTTTGTGTGTGGGTGTGTGTGTGTGTGTTTGTGTGTGTGTGTGTTTTGAGTGTGTGAGAAGGGGTGTTTGATGTGTCTTACTCTTTTGCATTTGTATTAAGTCAATCAATAATATTGACCCTTATACCGAGCATTCTCACGATACCTATTTTCTCTTGAACTAAAAATGTGTAGGCGTGCAATAAAAATGGCCGAATGGCTCGATGACTGACTTTCATGTTTGGTTGAATAATATCGACACGTTCTGACTATCCAATCTTTTTTTTTTATTAACCTTTTCATATTTCCAAATTAGTTGTTTTATATATTATCATTCATTTTTATTTTTTCCAAAGTACTTTCAAATGTTAATACATTCGTTTCAAGGATTTTTTTTGTGTGTGTGTATTTACTGTTTATGTAATTGTTATTTGGTTAATTTTGGTGTTCCCGCGATTATTGTGTAACGGGAGTGAGCTACGGAAGAAATATTTATTCTCCTGATGTATTTCACTCATTATGAGCATTATTATATCCATGAATAACACCGTCATTCATGGATGAAACGTAATGGCTGAAAGAAAAACGAATTACATGCTTTGTTCTCAAAGATATTTTTATACTACTGAGACAGACACAAAAGTAAAACTATATACACATATATACACATGTGCCCTACGCGGAGAATAATATATCATACATATATCTACACAGCAAAGCAGAATGTAAGGAGAAACAAAAAGGAAGTGTCTTACAAATAATATGGAGATACTTCTGTGTCTGGAGAAGACATGTTTAGGACTACTGATTCAAACGGGCTGGATTCATCTATGTCCCAGGCGAGAACATATTCTAAGAACGGGAAACAGTGAGTCTCGGATTTTCCCAAATTGACGACTGCGAGCTGGAGTTTCTTTCTATATCTGGGAGAGATATATTCCGAAAGGGAAACTACACCATGGACTCGTAAGCTGCTGGGGAGAGAGACAAATTTAGCCTCAGACTGGGCCATTTGGCCCTGACTAAGAATGGGAAAGGCTCGGATCAGCCGCTGTAAACTAACTAAATTTGACTGCCGCATTCACCACTGGATGGAATGACGTCACTAGACGGTCTGTCATGTGACCCATGTGTCTTATCTCTATCAAAGAGAGATCAGCTTCTACTGTAACTCTAAAAGTGGAATCGATTTCGAGTCACTCAAGGTGAGGTCATTTATAACGGTTAACTGAATTTTTACGTGTATTTTATTTTTTAATACACACTTCATTATACAATCTCTTGTGTGACATGTCATGGTCAAATACAAAATAAGTAACAGAACTGTCTAACAAACGGAATTAACAAAGATTGCAATGAGCAATAACAAGAAAAAGAAAAGAACAGGGCAAAAAATAATATTAAGCAAGCAAACAATATATAGAAGGCAAAGCAACAGTAATAAAGCAAAAAGTTCATAAAATTAAGAATGGTGTTAACACAAAAAAGGAGAATGCACACAAACGATCGCAGCGTTCTTGAAGACAAGAAAGAACAAAACTAAGGCAGATGAGACCGAGAAATATCCTATCTTGGCTAGGGAGAAACCCCAGCATGCATCTGTGTGATTGCTTATAAATTGGGGAAGGAGAAGTATTTTTTTTACAGTGATTCCTACGAAATTGGAACGAAGATTTTTTTTTAATTGCATTTTTAATAAAATATTCTGTAGACTGTTGGGTAGTGAAAAAAAAAAAAAAAAACTTTGAAAATTTTTTTAAAAGATGTACTTTCATTTATTTAATTACTGAGTGTTTTTTTTTTTTTTTTTTTTTTTTTTAGGTCATCTACTCTTCTGGACAATTCTGAATTGTTGTTCTTCAATAATTACATTTTAATAATTAATAAATATAACGTTTAACAAGTAAATATCAAGATATGCTTGAAGCAGGTTACTCCTGTGTGAAGTTAATCTGTAAGACCAAGAACATTCCATCAGGCCAACAGTCGTTGATGCTGGCCAAATCAAAACGCTCGTTAAAAATAATATAGATCATACAACACGGGACATCGCAGAGATACTCCACATATTTCATATTGACGTTGTAAGCATTTGAAAATACTTGGATACTGGAATTGCTTCAGGATTTAATGGGAAAAAAATAATGGACCGTGTTGCTACCTGCTACTGTCTGCCCAAACGCAAGAAAAGACGACCCATTTTTGTAAAGGACAATCACTAGCAATCAAAAATTGTAGCGAAAATGGTCCTGTGGAATACGAAATAAACGATTGAACTTCCCTTAACCACTTCAATAACCGGTCTGTATCCGAAGATAGTAAGGCTATTGCTTACCCTTTAGCATTCTGCTAATACTTTTCTATCAATGTCAATTTTTGTGCAATTCTGTGCAAAAAGTGGATCATAGAGCCTTGATATTTTTCTCACTTCTTATTGGTCAGTTAATATTTAAATCATGTTCTCAACTATGTCCGAATAACATCGACCTAGTTCCTGACCTGACGAAAAAACAATTCTGCCAAATTCTGTCTATGCCTTCCTGGAGCCTATTACGTGATTACGTAGATTATAAATACCAGACACAAGTTCGTTCTTCCTCTCTTTTTGATTTCTCTCGCTTATTAAAATGTAGCTGTTTAAGAAATCGCGTTTCGGCCTTTACGGGCAGACGCTATGAAAATATATTCAGACATCCACACATACACGTACGTACGAAAACTTAATTACAAACATTATGAACACTACAGAACATTACAAGCATCAACATATTACGAATATTCAATGACAAGCAATGAAAATTAATTAAACAGTGAACATTTTCAGCGTCAAGTTCATTCAAATTTTTTATGAGCTCAGATAAAAGAATATTTCCTTAGTAAAGACTTTAATTCCAATCAAAGGGAAATAACTCTTATTAATTATGCTTGTATATAATTAACATACATAAATTTGTTCTTGTTATAAAAACCGTTTTGTGTTCCTTGTTATTGTTTCATATTTTGTGGTCACACCAACTAACTGACCTCTATAAACCCCCACCTTAGCTACCCCCAAAAGACGTTAGGGGGCGCTATTTAAAAATGCAATCATTTTTTCTCTTTTTAACTCTTGTTTTCAGATGTCATTGAGCGCAGATAAAGAACGCTGCCGAAGGGAGCGTTCGCTTTATTGATCTTCTGTTAACTTTTGAACTCTCTCACACGCGCACATACACACACCATATGTGTCTATCACACATACTTATTTAACACACACACAATAAGCACATTCTAATAGCTAGTTTTACTGACTTTTCCTTTCATTCCATTTGTGTACACATGCAATTATTTTTGTTAATGCATTTTTAAGCATTCCACCCCAAGCAAGGCGGGAAACCACTAGCACAAAAGGGGCTACTGAGAGTTGGAACGAAAGCAAAGAGGAGTGATAGAGGAAAGGATGAAGAGACGGTTAGGGGATAGATCAGGGCATCTGGAGATGTCGATTGACATTACATTTGAATAGTTGGAGATTATAGCTATCAGGAAAACAAGAAATGGGGAGGGAGTTCCAAGTGCGAGACATGAAGCTATTGGAGTAGAAGGGACGGCTACATTTAACAGTTTCGACAGTGAAAGGGTGAGAGCGAGATGCCAGTCTAGTTGAAAGCTTAAATTCATGAAGTCTGGGAACCAGCGAAAGCAGCTCATCAAAGCAGTTACCGTGAAAGTATTTGTAAAAAAGACAGAAGGAGGCAACGGCACGTCTGTGAGAGAGCGACTGCAGACGAGATGGCATATCAGGGCTAATTACATTGCATATCCGTCTTTGGGTTTTATCAATGACCTTGAGACAAACAGAAGGGGCTCCAGACCATATATAGCAGCAATACTCCATGCAAGAGCGAATGGTTGATTTGTAGATTTGAAGGATTGACTCCGGCGAGAAAACTTTCTTGGCGCGGCACAGGGAGCCGATTTTCCTTGCGGTGGATGTATATAGTTTCCGTTTCTTTTTTTAATTCATTGTTTTGTGTACATATTTTTATTCAGACTCACAGGAGTCTGTCAATAATGTTTACGGAACATATGTTCCTATAAATATTTACTATACAACGTACACATACTCATACAAAAAATATTGAAATCCATAATCAAAGAGGTGATAACCGTAACGTAATGATGACCAGTTATAACCAAACACTATTGACATACCGCAACAGCACCGTGTATCACGTAGGATTGGAAAGCACTTCGTATGACAAGCTCCTTTCTCTCAAATCACACGTTGAATTCGGACAAGACCAGTTCCCAGTTAGACCGATTAAATTCAGCAATCAGTTGCGGAATTGGCTAATCGAAATGGTGTCATCTTCTATTAGGCCAACGCCACACCATACGTTTCTTTACAAATCTGGTATACATTGGTAAAATTTGGCTGGGATGTACTCCTCCGCCCGACGTTCTCAGCTGACCTTGCACCTTTTGTTCATCTCTTGCCTACAAAATAGTTCAATTCTGCGGTAGCTTGTGAAACTATTTCGTCTCCCATAGAGATGCTAAGTTCTGGGAGGATGGAATCATGAGATTGTCTAAAAGATGACGAAAGGTAGCAGAACAAAATGGTACATATGTGGATGAGTAAATCTATGTAAAAATATGTAAATATTGTCTATTATCTAAAATCATTTGCCCGGTAGATTAGCCAGAAAGATACCAAATTCTGGGAGGATGGAATCTTGAAGCTGTCTCAAAGATGTCGAAAGGTAGTGAATAAATCTTTGTAAAAATACCTAAATATTGTCTGAACTCACTTGTCAGAGGGATGCCAAACTTTGGGAGGATGGAATCATGAAGTGGTCTAAAAAATGACGATAGAAAGTGCAACAAAATGATATATATATATATATGTGTGTGTGAATGAATACCATATTTTCCCATGTATAATACGCATTTTTTCTAAAAAGTAATAAGCAAAAATGGGGGTGCGTATTATGCCCAGTTACAAAAAAATCTTCAAAAATTTGTCGTTTCATAGGTCGATTTTAGTTGCGAAATGGCTATTCACCAGAAACACGACAATTTGACCCTAACATTCGGCGATTGCGACCCCATAAGGATGTCAAATGCAATCATATGTACCTAAGAATACTTACAAATATAAAATAAAATAAGAATTATCATAAAACTAAATTAGAATAATATTATTCTATGTTTAAAACCATTTTTAAATAAGAGTAGGAAACGCTGACCGTAATGAAACTGGAGAGGTACAATTTATAGGGTTTGATTAGCAATCAAGGGGTGCGTATTATGCATGTGTAGAAACATTTTCCTACACTTTCTGCACAATGTTAGGTATGCGTATTAGGGATGAAAGCGTCTTATACATGGGGAATTACGGTAAATCTATGTACAAAATATCTAAATATTGCCTTTGAAATTCACTTAAAAACGCTACGATCTTTGGTTCCGGTCAAGTACTTGTGAAAAGGAACATGAAAACAAAAAAAAATGTTTATTAGCGCAAGGTACATTAGCCATTGCCTGAGGTCAGTCCAACAGGAGATGAAATGGCTAATCGGTGGCCTAATGGCGCAAACAAGGACAATTCATTACAGACCAATCAACGCTGATGAGTGTGCGCAAACATCTATGATATATGCTGCACAACAGTGTGATATTGATTTGTCCTTGGTTGGACAGTTCGTAGTTCGAGGCCGAACTAATGAATTATTCTTCTGATTAATTATGCATCAGAATGTGTACACTTTAGATAAGTTTGAAATGGTTCCCAGAAAAGGCTGTGGTCAGTGAAAGGTAATTGTTTGGAAAATGTATTCAAAAGTTTTTTTGTTTTTTGGCTTTGTACCGAATGACACTTTAGGATCCTATTTACACCAGGTACATTACAGAATGTCTGATGCCAATTTTTTTTTTTAAGTACGAATTTCTCATGCTGATTTTTCCACTTCATTTGGGAGTTTGGTGTAATACAATCTTTCTTTTTCTATTTGGCTTCGCTTCGTACTAAACGAAGATTATGTTTATAATTATGTTCGTCATGACAGCTCTTGAGGTAGGAATTCTTGCTTGGTAGAAAAGTAAGTATATACCTTGCTCAATTGTAATAATCTAACCATTAGCAATTTGTATTATTCATAGTATTAGGTTGGTGCAAAAATAATGACGTAATAATGTCGTTTTTTGACGTTACGTCAAAAAACGACATTATTACGTCATTATTTTTGCACCAACCTAATACTATGAATAATACAAAGTAACGTCAAAAAACGACATTATTACGTCATTATTTTTGCACCAACCTAATACTATGAATAATACAAAGTAACGTCAAAAAACGACATTATTACGTCATTATTTTTGCACCAACCTAATACTATGAATAATACAAAGTAACGTCAAAAAACGACATTATTACGTCATTATTTTTGCACCAACCTAATACTATGAATAATACAAAGTAACGTCAAAAAACGGCATTATTACGTCATTATTTTTGCAATAACCTAATATCTATTAATCTATCAATTTACTTATTTGTCCCTATCTATCTATCCATCTATCTATCTATCAATCATATAGACATCTCTTTTTCTTTCTTTCTTTCTTACTTTCTTTCTTTCTTTCTGTCTGTCTCGGGCCGCTCATTATCTATCTATCAATCTATCTATCTATTTGTCCCTATCTAGCTATTAGGTTGGTGGAAAAAATAATGACGTAATAATATCGTTTTTTGACGTATTTTTTAACGTCAAAAAACGACATTATTACGTCATTATTTTTTGCACCAACCTAATAATAACACTGTACTTCACTGGCGTAATGGAATAGCCGAATGGAAAAACTGTGACAAACACGCTTTGTACTCATAGAGAATTTTATAATGCTACGTGGTACACAAAGTTAGATATACAGTGTAACCCGGATATAAGAGACCCGGATATAAGAGTGTTGTGATGTTGATTTGGGGTTAGTAGAAACAAACGCCAAATAACACGTAACAATAAAAAGGGTTTTAATAGGCTGGTAAAAAGGTACAGAAATCGCCTGAGTAGTCAATAACTAGCTCAGCTAAGAACTTCTCTGTCTCTCGGTCTCGGTATTTATCAATCCACCCACGAGGATCGAATGTGGCACAAGGCCGTTTTAATGTGGGTATCCCCGAGCCCGTAGACTCGGCCAAAAATATGGCCTTTCTGAACCCGCCTAGACGGGTTCAGGCCCTGTCAACCTCCCCGGACGAAACCTTGCCCTTCGGCAAAGCCTCGTCCGGGTTCCCCTCTGCTAATGCAGAGAGTTCGACAATCGCCGAGAGTCGGTCTCCCGGTCTCGGTATTTATCAATCCACCCACGAGGATCGAATGTGGCACAAGGCCGTTTTAATGTGGGTATCCCCGAGCCCGTAGGCTCGGCCAAAAATATGGCCTTTCTGAACCCGCCTAGACGGGTTCAGGCCCTGTCAACCTCCCCGGACGAAACCTTACCCTTCGGCAAAGCCTCGTCCGGGTTCCCCTCTGCTAATGCAGAGAGTTCGACAGTCGCCGAGAGTCGGTCTCCCGGTCTCTATATTTATCAATCCACCCACGAGGATCGAATGTGGCACAAGGCCGGTTTAATGTGGGTATCCCCGAGCCCGTAGGCTCGGCCAAAAATATGGCCTTTCTGAACCCGCCTAGACGGGTTCAGGCCCTGTCAACCTCCCCGGACGAAAACCTTGCCCTTCGGCAAAGCCTCGTCCGGGTTCCCCTCTGCTAATGCAGAGAGTTCGACAGTCGCCGAGAGTCGGTCTCCCGGTCTCCCTCATGTCAACTGGCATGTCACTCTTTAAAGTCCTTGTTCACAGACGCAGATAAGTTCATCTTCAAGAGGGGGGGTAGGTTTCCGACACAACAAAGAGAAACCCGGATATAAGAGAGATTTTCTCTGGTCCCAAATTAGATCCTGTGTTAATGTAAACAAAATAGACCAAACCCGGATATAAGAGAAACCTGGATATAAGAGACTTCTTCTCCGGTCCCGACAACTCTTTTATATCCGGGTTACACTGTAGCAATATTTCCCGAAAGGAAAACTAGAATTACGGCGGATTGTCGATGAACCTGGTTAAGCAATGTGTTTTGTTTTTTTTTGTTCTTTAAGACCTACCTTCTTCTCCGAGCTCTACATCATAACCACCTTCCATCACTCTATTACCTGACGTCACGTGACCCACGTGACTATCTCAACGAAAGGGAGTTAATCGTTGTTTGTATCCCTACGCCCTTTTAATGAATTAATCCCCTTTTTTTCTTGTTTCGTTCATTCATCGAGTGGGGGGGGGCGCAACCAATGACACTAACAGAAGTCTTCACACAAAACTTTACACACTGATAAAATCAAAGATTAAGGAGTTGATATATACTTCATTGCACACCGACACACACCCTCTAGGATGCAAGGATGCTAGGCTTTGAAAGCTTCCTGCTTTTTTTAGTATCTGTGAACTGCCACACTTTGAGAAATATAGTGGAGTGGTTTCACATTGCCTTCTCCACAGTTTGGAATTCGGAGTAGTTCTTTTGCAAGACTGGTTGCCATTAGAGGTTGGAGAGACCCACTTGCTCAGTTATTTAACCCATAGATGAGGAGGAGAGTAGGGAAGTAACAGATGGTTGAAAACAAGGATCGCGAGAAGGGACATGTAACTCTGCTCGCTGATTCCACTTTCTGTGCTGATATCCGTTACACTACCCATGCATCTACAGCATTGTGCGACAGCTGAAGAAGCCCAGAAATCAGAACGGCCGAAACGTTTGTGATAACAACAAGAAGGACGAGGGGATTAGTCCAATTATAGAAAACTGTAAATAGATAATGCGTATTTAGGCAACAAATGTTCTTTAAGTCAAATACTATTGAAAACGACAGACATTTTATGTCGATTAATTTTATTGGTCGTCTTTTCCAAATTATGAATAATTTGTTGTGAAGTTGTAATGATGATACGTTTGCCTTGTCTTAATGTACTTCCTTTTATATAGAGGTAAGATATCTGACTGATGTTAAATCAGTCGGGTTTCGATCCCGGCTTGAAGCAATCGAACATCTAGCCACACTGAGGAGCTGTGATACAGCGAAACGGTCTGTCTGTGGATGACTATATATATATATATATATATGCTCCCGGAAATCCAGTTGAGCTTAGGGAAAAGGTTTTTTAAAAAACAGCGGCTCCTACTACTATTAATCATTACTCTTCAAGTATAAATTAAGTTCTCCGAGCCGCTGGCGTATTTTGTATAGAGAAAAACGTTAAAAAATTATCTTCCCTTCTGCCGTGCGACCATGGTCTAGAGGTAAGATATCTGACTGATGTCAAATCAGTCGGGTTTCTGATGCCGCCTGAAGCAGTCGGACGTCTGAACACACTGAGGAGCTGTGATACAGCGAAACAGTCTGTCTGTGGATTATATATATATATATATATATATATATATGTATATATATATAGGGTATATCAAAAATATTTTTACACATTTTGGAGACGGATTTTTCACATTAGACAAGGACAAAAGTCCGCATAAACACATGTCCGCTAATCTTTCGTTTTTAAGTTATTAAGTTTAATGTTTACGGTAGACGGTGTTAAATATACACTTCAAGATACAACCCCAAAATACTTATTACTATAGTTTGTGGTGCCAATGGATATTTTAGAAAATAAGCTGTTAGTAGTTAAACGTTAGAATTCACATGATAAAAATCGCATGGAGTTCATTTTTTATTATCTCAAGACGTAAAAATGATGAGTGTTGTGACGGAAGCAATGTGTGACGTGTTTTGTTATATACACAAGAATACGTACTCTTAAGTCACAATTGTTTTTATTTATTGATGGTTGTTTTATTGTATTAGTCGAGTCGTCGTTGGCAGAAGTCGTTGCCGAGTATTGGGATGCTCATCGACATTTCCTTCTATGTGAAATGAATCCTATGTTGGATCTGAAGAGACGTTTGCATCACCGTAATGGTAGGGTAGGAGAGTTTAGGGGATGTAGAGCTCTGGTTTTTCTGTGGGCTTTCTTCATCTCTTCTATCTTTCTTCTGGTGTTTTTGAAGGATGTTTTTTCGTGGACTGCTTTTCTCCAATTGGTTCTTTCTGCAGTTTTCGTCTCCCGATTTTTGTCCTCACCAATGTGTTTTTTGAGCTGGTCCTTGAATCGACGACATGAGTGCTCCACGGGGTCTCTTACCATATGCTAGCTCCAAGCAGAAGATTTCTTTGGGTAGGCGGATGTCTGGCACTCGGGCAAGGTGTCTGGCCTATTTGAAGTCGATGGCGAGTCATGAGGGTTTCTAGGCTCTCTGTCTTTGCGCGGAGCAGAACTTTGTTTTTTTTTTTTTGTTTTGTTTTTTTGTGATCCGGTCCTGCCACATGTTCCGCAGCATTTGACGAAGTTTCATTTGATGGAATCTTTCAAGTTTGCGGATGTCTCTTCGGTAGAGTACGCAGGTCTCACAGGCGTACATGAGAGTCGAGATTACAACAGCTCGGTAGACCATGAGCTTGGTGTTTTGTGTTAGCACAGGATTACCGATGAGCTTTTTTGAATATCTCCCTGTATGCTGTGTGGGCGGCTATCGATGTCTTTTCCAGCTTAAAAAAATCATTAGTCTTTTTACTATTTTGCTAGTATTTTAGTAGTGTTTTTGAGTATCTGTCTAATGTTACTATGATTCCTATGCTGCTTATTCATGTGTTGTATGATGGCACTTTTGTTCAATAAATGGCAAGTGAGTTTCCGTGAAAGTGTAGTAGTGATATATCTTATGTGAAACACCGTGTAGCCGGCTTATATGATACTATTGTTATTAAGTTACTTAATTTAAGCAGAGTTGAGTAAATAATACTGTTGTCTATTTTAATCTACACGTATGTGTATGGTACAAAGAACAAATGTTCCATTGTTTAGATAATGTGACCACAGATATATAACAGAAGACTTGTGAAAAGAAAGTGTTGTTCTTCGTTTGTACAGAAAGTGTCTTCAGGCTGGTACAGAGAGTCCGTCGGTTACCACGTCGAGTCACAGTGTTATATGCACCGCCACCCCACCAGAACTGCTGTTGGAAAAAAAAGTGGATCCCCCCAAAAGAAACATTAACTGTTATCTTCGGTGTGTTCAAGTGAATCTTTTCCCGACTTAATCCCCTTGTGAGCATACTCCGACCATGGCACCTTCGGCTAACACTGACAAGCTATCTTCAAAAAAAAAAACAAAAAAAACAAAAACAAAAAACAAAACAAAAAAAAACGACAAAACACAACGTGGGGTCGATTCCTTGTTTAGCGAATCTGTCTGGACGGTAGGGTATGTTCACATATGTAAGACGTTTTGTGTACTTGATGGAATTCTCTGCTTGTTTGGGAAACATTATTCGCAATTTGGATGTTGGTTACAAACTATGTTAGGAATGACTGCAAAACACTTTCCCCTTCCGTTCTGTATAGGCAGAAGCACACAAATGCATACTGTTTTTTTTCCCTAGCCAATAAAATAGGCTGGCTCTCGGTTTGACCTGACACAGTCCTGGTCTGTCTTATCTTGAAGTCAAAACACTACGATCGCTTGTCCAAACTTGTTTTTGTGTGACGACGCCAATTCTTACTTTGTGAACATATTGCCATATTATTGTTGCCTTGCCTTATTACTGTTAATTTGCCTTGCCTATGTTGTTTGTTTTTTTTGTATTATTTTTGCCCTGTTCTTTTTCTTGTTGTTGCTCATTGAAAAAGTGTAAACTTTGTCAATTTTGTTTCTTGGATAGTTCTGTTACTTATTTTGCATTTGACCATGACTACCGGCCCCACAGTGGAAAAGACGATAATTTTTGTGATGTCAACAAACACTCGTCGCCACTTTTGTAATGTCAACGAATACTCATTATCACTTTTGTAATGCTCGTTGTAGTAGAGACTTTGTAATCGCAGATACAACTATAGTAACGCCGTTGAACAATACTGGTGTCAGATGCCTTCGAATAGCACTCGCACTAATAGTACTTGCTCTATAATACTCACTCGAAAAGTAATCACCGTATGGTGATCTGCGTAGTGATCAGTATAGAGAATAGTATAGTGGATAGTATAGAGAATAGTATAGTGGATAGTATAGAGAATAGCGATCGTATAGTAATAGAGGATAGTGTAGAAATGGAGATCAATTAGACGTCACGCTAATTCCTATATATACATTTATTTTACGATCACGTGATCTACTTATTCAAAATGGAATCACCTGTGTTTGCTCACTGGTGGTCTGTGTTCAAACTACAGTGTCAGCAGCGACACTTTATTCCTATGTATAACAATAATGTAAAATGTAAATAAGTCGAACTTGTTATTTGTTAATTCCTAGATCAGCTGGAAAGGCGACTTGTGTGTAGATGAAGAACAACCCTCAAAATCTCTGCGGTATTTAATGAGTCACTGAGAGAAAGAGCTAAATCTCCTTTGGGCGAAATTAAATTAGAATCTGTCATGTTAGCTACTTCGTGTTAATCCTCGAAAATCTTCTCATCTACTTTTATATTTAGATTTCTGAACGAGTTCTTAGTTGAGTTTAATCGAAACAAAGGGAAAGATTAAGAACATGCGTCTTACAGTCATCTATTCTATAAGGCATTTACCCACCTCCCCACAAGTAGTAGGGTGTGACACAAGGTGGTTTTATTGTGGGGTAACCAGCGGCATTCATACAGCCAAAGGCAAAGAATTACCCTCGGTCCCCAAAACCACTGATATATTGGCGTCGGTAGTCACTAAATCTCCCCTCTAGTCAATTTTTTTTTTCTGTGAGAGGAGAGGAAGAGAAAACGTAATGGCTTATCTCGAATATTGTATATGATGCAAATGTAAACAAACAAGGCTCGAAACTCTGATGCGAAATTTGAAAGAAACAAACATTTATTACAGTGTCATAACCAACGATACAACCGAACCTATACAATTTTTGAAAATAAGTTTGCAGAAAATCTTTCTTTGTGCGCCTTATAATTAAGGCGTGATAGCCAGTTCAAATGTTAGGCTCATCGAAGGTTATATTGAATTTTTCAACAAAATGTTAATTTACATACTTTCAATAGTAGAAAAACTTTTGAGAAGATTGGTAAATTTGTTGCGTATATGTTATGTGTGTCGGAGAGGAATTATCAGAAGACTTAAAATTATGTGTGTTCAATAATCTTCCATCCACAACAATTAATACAAGACAGAGAATAATAAAGATTCGTAAACATCTTGTTTCAAAACGTAACAATTGAATTTATTAATATTTGATATCCATGCATGAATACTGAGTGAAAAGGTTAGAGTTGTGTCTCTTAGATTAGGTAATATTTGTACCTAAGTTCATAAAGTGAAAGTAATTATTAAACTGTAGTTTAGAAGAATAAAGTTTCTTTAGCATGTTTGGAATTGTGTATTGTACAAGTTGGTAAAAGTTCAGAAGAGATTTCAGAGTTCGTACTTGCGTGAATGTTGGTAATAGTCTTTAATGTCTGACTGCATTAGTTAAGAGGGGAGTTCTTGGAAATTATTTCTTTGTAGCAAGGAATGAGACGCGCGAGAGAGAGAGAGATGAATGAAAAGAAACAACAAGGAGCTTACACGTGTTCTGTTTATATAGCATCGTGAATCACGTGGGAGGCTCCGAACATATTGAGCGGGAAAACAGATTTGTCGCGTGCAGGCGGTTTGATTGGTCAGTTCTGACCAATCAATGAGCTAGTTTCAAGGTGATTGACCAATGAATGCTTGTTATATATTTTGTAAGATTGTGATGGTGAAAATTATAACAGGAATAGTGCATTTTCTAGTAGGGGTTAACTGGCTGCTGTGGAAGAGTCCACAAATTCACATGCGTCGCTCGGAATTTTAGCAATAGTTCAGTTTTAAAATCATACTTATTATAAAACCCAGGTTGTGTGCGTGTGTGTGTGTGTGTGTGTGTGTGTGTGTGTGTGTGTGTGTGTGTGTGTGTGTGTACGTTTATATATTGGATCGGATTTCCTACATTTTTCAACCGATTTCAACAAAACTTCACAGGACTATGTAAAATTGCCTTGCGGTGGTTCTAACAGTGCCAAAAATTGGAAAACACAATTGTTTTTGCACGAAATCAATTTGAAAACACGATTAAGAGGCATCGCGAGAATGAAAGAGGGACAACTCATATCGAGTTATACTTATTATAAAACCCAGGTTGTTTGTATGTGTGTGTGTGTGTTCATTTATATATGGGATCGGATTTCCTACATTTTTCAACCGATTTCAACAAAAATTCACTTTTTTGGGCAGGTAGTGTTTCTTATTGTCTTGCACACTTTTTACTTTATTTTTACATTCAGAATGCTTTAAAATTTCCATTTACAAGACAATTGTTTATAATAAAATTCTATTCAATCGATAGGCTCATAACGGTTGAAAACAATGTTTTTGTTTGAGTTTGACCAAAAAAAAAATAATTAAGACATGCGTGTCCGTCAGCCTTAAACAATAATCCTTGTCAATTTTATTTTTCAGTCTTTATGATGGTCAATACTTGATCTATCTCTTACTGTTACACCCCCTGGCAACACCGGGCTCTACTGCTAGTATACTATAATATTGAGATAAATCTTGTTTTTTTTTTCTTTATAAAAGATAAGAATAAGGATTTTAAAACTCTTTTCTTCCTTCTTTATCTTTCTACCCGTTACTTTCTTTTTATCGTCGTTGTCGTTGTCACCGACGGTATTGTTATCAGGGACAGCCCTCAGACATTCGCATGTGAACGCCAACATCCTTCTGGTCCTTTGACCAAGTTGTCGGAGTTAGCTCCTTCTTAATTCCCAAATTGTCACTAGGGGCCATTCTCCCTATACTATAAATACTGGGCAACTTCTCGCCTCGTTCTCTTTTTCATTTCTTCATTTCAGCGACTACAATGCAAGCTCTCTTAGAGGATCCGCGTCTTCCCATTTGTGGGAGACGCCATGAACATTATACACACATACACGTACGTACGAACATTCACCAAAGAACAGACACAAATGTTCACACAAATGCTATGTCCATTGTAAAATTGTTTTGTTTAATACATATATTTGTTTATATATATATATATATATATATATATATATATATATATATATATATATGTATGTCGGTTTTGCTTGTCTTCTATATCTTCAGTTGGACTTAGTTCAAGTCCGGCCATTTTCTTGTAGTTGGACCTTTTAATATTCTATCAGGAATTACACACGTGTTTCTAATACAACAACACGCCAACCCACACGGTCCTCTACAAAGTCACCAAATCGACTTCTTAACCGGCTCCAGATTCAATCCCAGTATGAAATTGGCAGAAATCACCTTCCTCATTGGTTAAAAAAACCAAAAATGTATCTTTTTTGAATCACGCCTTTGACCGACTTTATTTTGGTTGTTTTTTTTTGTTTTTTGTTTTTTTTTTTTAGGTTTTTAGTTTTTTTTTTCAGACTATTGGTTGGCTGATTTCGTTTAGCGGCATATCAACATCTGTATGGGTTTTTAAATGCCGAAATCTACATATTTTGTACACAATTTTATGCTCTCATCTACAGCAAGGATGGCCAACCTGTGGCGCATGCGCCATAAGTGATGCATTGGGTGCTTACAAGTGGTGCATTGCATTCTTTTGATGAAAAGAAACTAAGCCACTTCTACTCATTCATTTCAGTGATTTTATATTTATTGCACGTCCTTTGCGAAAGTGCTAAAAGGATACACCCCTGGTTACAAGCATACATTTTTCAAATAAATAGATTTTATTATAACTTTAAAATATGTCCATATTACAACACGTACTGAAAGGAAGTGAATGTTTGTGTGGTGCATTTAAAGTAATCGTACAAAATATTGGCGCATGGAATCAAAAGGTTGGCCACACCTGATCTACAGATACTTTGTACATAATTTTATACCTTCAGGTAAAATTCTGTTTTTTTTTACATATATAATTTGAAGATCATAAAATGCATTTTTGGTAAAAAATATATTTTTATATTTTTTAGTGCTGTATTGATTATCATTTTATAATAAAAATGTATTGTTGGTTGTTTTATTATAAAAATGTACTGTTGATTTTTGTTTGGGGGTTCCCTATTTGGCCATAGCTGGAACCTTAACAGGTTCTACCACCCCAGGGTGTCCCTGCAAACAACCGCAATTAAGTGTTGGTTCCACGCCCCTCAAAACCTTCAGATAAGAGGCCTTCCTGCCGGATGTAGTTTATCGTTATACGGAGCCTTTTTTCTTTCTTTCTTTTTTTTTTTTTACGAATTAGAAAACCAAATTTTGGATAAGTATATTTCTCATAAACTAACAAGCTTTATTTAGGCGGCATTGTACATTAGATCTGAGCCTCTTTTTCTTTTTACAAATTTAGAAACCAAATTTTACGCATCAAATTTTATTCGACCCACTTTTTTTTATTAACCGGCTGACTTTCTTTTTATAATTACTTTTTAAATATTCCTCTCAAATATGCAATAAAAAATCTAGTCTATTGGGGTAAATAATTTTCTTTTTAATCCCCGTGCTAAGTATGTAATAAAAATTCCCGAATAGTTCATTTAGGTGTAAATGCTCATGAAAAATTTGAAAATAACAAAAAAATGTTGATAAAGTCTACCGTTTTGGAGTTACCGACAAGAAAAAGTTCGAACTCATTCGCATCGCGGCGGCCATTACCGGCGTTGTTTGCATATATTTGCTGCTGGATTGACATTAACTTCTCTTGATTATTGCGCACGCAATGAGTCCTCAGTTGCGTTGTAATTGAAGCAAGTAAGATCAGTAAAAAAAGGCCGTTAGCAAGGTAATCTTCCGTGAAAGGCTATTCAGCAGCGAATGTATACAAACATCACCAGTAATGGCTGTCGTGCCGTAGCAGCCAACAACGCGAATGAGTCCGAAATTTTATTGTCCATAACTCCAAAACGGTAGATTTTAGCAAAATTTCTTTGTTAGTTTCGAATTAAGCATGTAAATTTACACCTAGATTTAACTATTCGGGAAATTTTTATTTGATACTTAGCGCGGGGTTTAAAAAGCTAATTACCCATCATCATCATTATTTTTTTTATATTCACTTTTTTGTTATCATTTCTATAATTTACATTTCTTTATTGTATGAATTCAAAGGGAAGTGCAACAAGCACACTTCATTTATAGTATTATTTTTTTAAAAATTATTTACCTTTTAATTATTTTTATATAATTTTACATTTATATTTCTTTTTTAGTATATTTTTTTATATTAGTGTAATGAGGAGAGGACTGACTCAGTTTTGGAAAATCTACAACTTTTTTTAATCAACTCACCCCAAGCAAGGTGACAATGCCACTAAGACGCAAGGAGTGAAAGAGAATGAAAAAACTTTAGAATGAACCGGAAACCAAACCCTAAATAAGAAAAAAAGGATAAACCTTTACTCCTGTTCAAAATACCAGGGAGGAGTGGGAATCAGACGAAAGCCGAACCTATCTACTCCTATTTAGGTAATAAATAAATAAATAATAGTAAATAAAATTTCAGATTATTCCAAATCAATAATGTTTTGCAGCAGTTTTTAACATGGACAAGGTTTATCTAAAACGAACCCCAAACTGATTGAAAATGTTTCCTCTCTACGTAGTAGAAAAAGGCAGGGGATTTCATTTTTTTTTTTTTTTTTTCACATAGGTTTTTATAAGCCTTCATTTCTAAGTTGATGGTAGACAAATTAAAAACTAGTGTTCGGAAGGTAATTACTTATTACCCCGCTATTAATTATGAGTCAACTAGCCAAAGAAGAACCATGGTTGAATGATGATGTGGCACAAAGCCGAATGTATAGGGTATCCAGTGATATTCGAACTCACTACTCAGTCATAAGTGTTCTAGAGAGAAAAGCTTGCTAGCCATTACACAATGCCGATGTGCCTATATGATTTTGTAAGCATAGCTGAGATGTGGCACAAGGCCGAAAATGTGGAGCCCCCAGTAAGGATCAAACTCAACCGTAATTCCTCTAACGAGAAAGATTGTTAACCATTACACCACGTCGAAGTGCCTAGAAACATGGTTGAATGATAGGAAATTGTTAAGTTTTTCTCTTTTATCTGACAGTGGGTCGTTTATACTGCAGTTGGGAATTTAAATGGGAAAAACTTGCAAAGAGGGAATTTGGTTTCCTCATGGGTATTTGTTTGAGAACCTAACGTAACATTCAACCATTCTTTTAATCAGGAATGCCAGCCTTTCATTTTTGCATCGCATTGTTACAGAGGATGGGTTTCGAAAAAGAAAACGAATGCGCTTATCGCAAAATGATAAAAGTGGAGTCCTTGTTTTGGTGTTGGCATTGGTTTCCAATGCCATTACCAAAACCAAGACTTTATTTACAGATATCCTTTCTTAGTGTCTACTTTGTAAATTACTCCTTGGAGTAGTTTGTAAGGCATATATTTATCATCTCTCAGTTGCGTCTCTGTCTTTTGGCAGAGTACACTCAGGAGCGACTCCGTCAAAAGACAGAGTCGTAACTGAGGAAAATTATACTGAGAGGTGGCGGCCCTGGGGAACAGCTGCTCGAGGCCGCGCCTACTCATTGCACTAGAGAGAAGGATCGGTGCACGCACCAAGGCCGGCGCAACCAACCGTTGCTGGGACTCGGAGAATTTTTGTTCCTTGCCCGGGTGTACGCGCTCGGGCTCCCCACATTAAACCGACCTTGTGTCACAACCTGACCTCGTGGCGGGTTGAGTAAATACTTTCTTTCTTTGTGCCTGGTAGAATATGAATGGTGTCGTCCATTACGATATATTGCAGTGGTGGCCAAATCGCGGCTTACAAACCACATGCGACTCTTAGATCGGCAATATGCAGCTCGTGTAAATATGTTAGATGGGCTCCTTTTTTTCATCACAGTTAATATAAAAGGTAAATAAGAAAATAAAATTCAAGCTTTATAATTATTTACTAGGTATGAATTGAGACCCCATTGGATTAAAACGTAAATTTAATGTTTATGTGTATGTAACAAAAACGTATGTGTAAAAAATATTTGATTTATGTCTTGCGGCTCTCAAACATCTGACCTTTATCGTATGTGGCTCATACAAATTTGGCCACCCCTGAGATGGAAAGACCATGTTACCAAAGAATGATGTTCTGGGTTATCTTATGAAGCATTTTCATTATTAACGACAAGTCCGGATGCAACTGCTTGGATCATGACGTTGTGTAGGATTTTGCCATAATCGTGGGAAAATGAAATAAAATCAAATGAAAGAGTTTTTAATAAAGAATAAAAAAATAAATAAATACGTTTTCCCATGATGCTAGTAATAAAGGAAGGGGAAATGTTTTTTTTGGTCATCTACGCAATTTTATGACCCCCACTTCTGAAAAGGATGGAATCGCACTCACTTTTTCCTTTCCAATGCATAGCATACAGACGTATTTTGCAGAACCTCCAAGAATGAAGCAAGTATAACCTTTACTTTTGTTGTTCCAACTCAGTGCAAAGCTGACTTGAAATCGACAATTATAATCATTCTTATAATTACTTAACGCTAACTTGCATCTGAACCAGTAAAAGAAAACGTAGATACCCAAGAGACATTGAATACTTTCATTCCCTACAGTTTCTATATAATAATATTCTGTTGTTCCTTCTTTTTTAATTTTTATATGCGAAGACGTATACACCTACAAAACACCAACAATGCAACTTTAAATGCAATAAGTGGTGACCCCATCGTTTACAAGAACATGAAACGGACATTTCATTTTTCAACCTTGCACCAAAATGAATGAAACTGAGTGAAATGGACACACCAGCAATGTTTGGTATTAAAATATCATCATTTATGAAATGGACGCTGCTGGCTGGTTTGCTATTATTAAAGCCCAGTTTTGCTTACGAAAAACAAGAAATACAGAAACAAAATGTTACAATGTGCTTTTGGACGTGTCATCAGAACTGGTAATGAAACTCCAAACATCTATTTAAAAAAAATAAAGAAGAAATATGAATACCTGAAAGAGGCTGTCATCTCAAACTACGAGAGAACCAAACCCGGGATTTTTGAGAATTTACAAAGATGACAGGCAAGACCTCCAACTACATGAGAGAGTTAATGGCAACAGCTAATAACATAGGAGTAGGAGAAGACTTTGTCAGACACCGTTTCAGACAAACCCTGCCTCCCACAATAACACCAGTCATAGCTGATGCCAGAAACTTAACGTTGGGAGAACTTGTTATTTTATCCGACAAGTTAATACTATTTATGAAAATGGATATGGTCCAAAACATCACATACTCTGAACATTACAGAAGGCAAACCAGACCGACAGCAAACACCAAAAATGAAACACACACTGAATATCATACATTTCACGAAAACCAGAGACTACAAGTGTGCCGTGGACACTCTATTTTGGAAAAATCCCAAACAGGCAAACCATGGAGACAGTGGCCAAATAAATCAGGCTGTAAAATACAGCCAAGCTACAGGTCAACGTCACCAGTTAGAGAATCCATGTCAAATGAAGAATTCAGGCAGGAAAACTATTAGGATGAATTGCCATTGCAAGCAGTGATCCATCATTTTTTGAGGTTGCAACTTGGATTGGACTAACAATGCTGAAGCTCCTGATTGATACAGGTGCTTCAATGATCATACTACCCAGGAAAAAATGTCAATAGACTCTGCCTAGACCCAACACCCATCCGCCTATCCTCAGCCAACAAGCAATGCTAGCGTCCATTGATATAGATTTTCCAGGACTTTATTACTCATATAGATGGACGGACTGTAGTAGTGGTTGATACTGTCAACCCACTTTTAGGTGCCATTAAGGTTGCCATTGTGGGCTACTAGTTACCTGTAAAAACAGCAAACTAGTAGGCAGAACTAACCAATCTTACCTACATGGTAAACACATGGAGGGACCTATACACCAAGTAGCAATTAACCATAATGACCCCAGCCCCTCAGAAATTGTATGTTCCTTATTCCGAGAACTGATAACTTTACTTACACCAAGAACAAAGGCAGCTAATCCAGTGTCAAAAGTCAGGCATACCATTGATACAGGAGATCGTTCACCGAGCTATGCTAAAATGAAACAAGTGTCTAAAGAAAAACTTAAAGCTGCAATGGAGGAATTTTCTCCAAGCAGGAATCATAAGAGAGTCAAAATCACACTGGTCATCACCCCTGCACAGGGTTTCAAAATCCACAGTGGTGAGCCTGTGGAGACTACAGAAATTTAAATGTTCTAACCAAGTCCAACACATATGCAGTACTGAATATCAACATTTTCCTTGAATTTTTCCAAAATTGAGCTTCTACAAGCCTATAACATAATATATCAATATCAGAAGAAGATATAGAGACAACAACGGCAGTAACACCTTTTGGGCTTTTTGAGTATGTGTATCGATGCCTTTTGGTCTACGAAATGCTCCAGCCACATTTAAAAGATCTATAGATAATATATTTCTCCAGGTCAACTGTTTTTTTTGTCTATGTGAACAATGTTCTAGCCTTCTCTGAAACAGAATAACTACATTATGAGGATTTAAAACAAGTGTTGGTGATTTTAAAAGGAAATAACCTAAAATATGATTGAACAAGTGCCAATTTTTTGAGAAAAAACTAGAACTGCTGGGCCAGCAATATCAGTCCAGAAGGCTTAACACCCACAACAGAGAAGAAACAGGAAATAAATGAATTCCCTGAACCAACTGATTGAAAATAAGTTTGGTGTTTCCTGGGAATGTTTTAACTTCTATAGGAAACTTGTTCCTGACTAGCAGACATTATTTGATCGTTCAGAGAATAGTTAAAGAAGCACCCATAGTGCAAAACCATACAGCTCACAGATGCTGAAAAAGAAGCCTTCTCGAGCATTAAAATGTCCCAAACAAACTGACTGCACTTTCTTACTATGACCCAGATGTAACTCAGTAGTTCCAACTATGCTGTCAAAGCAGCATAACATCAAATGATTGACAAGAAACCGAGCCCTATTGGGTTCATTTCAAAGTTAGTTTATAAAAATCAATCCTTGGACAATTTTGGGGATTTTCAGAATTTCAATAACAATTATTTCAGAATTTCAGCAACAAATATTCCAGAAGTTTAGTAACAATTATTTTGTTGATTTTCAGAGTTACAGTAACAATTATTTCAGAATTACAGTAAGAATTACTTTGATGATTTACAGAATTTCAGTAATAAATATTTCAAAAATTCAGTAACAATTATTTTGGTGATTTCCTGAATTTCAACGGGAATTATTTCAGAATTTCACTAACAATTGTTGATGGCCAGAATTTCAGCAAAAATTATTTCAGAATTTTCATAACAACTATTTTAGAATTTCAGTAACAATTATTTTGATTTTCAGAATTTCAGTAAAAATTGTTTCAGAATTTCAATAACACTTATTTCAGAATTTCAATAACAATTATTTTGTTGACTTTTAGAATTTCTGTAATAATTATTTCAAAATGTCAATAACAATTATGTTAAAATTTCAGTAACAATTGTTTAGTTGATTTTCAGAATGTCAGTAACAATTATTTTATGGATATTCAGAATTACAGTAACAATTATTGCAGAATTCCTGTAACATTTGTTTTGATGATTTTCAGAATTTCAATAAAAAATATTTTAGAATTTCAGTAACAATTATTTTGTTCAATTTCAGAATTACAGTAACAGTTATTTCAGAATTTCAGTAACAATTATTTTGTTGACTTTCAGGATTTCAGTTAATTCAGTATTTTCATAACAATTATTTAAAAACTTCAGTAACAATTATTTTGTTGATTTTCAGAATTTCAATAACAATTACTTTATGGATATTCAGAATTAATGTAACAATATTATTTCAGAATTTCAGTAACAATTATTATATTTATTTTCAAAATTTCAATGACAATTATTTCAGAATTTCATTAACTCTTATTTTGTTGATGGTCAGAATTTCAGCAACAGGTGTTTCAGATATGCAATAACAATTATTTTGTTGATTATCAGAATTTCAACAACAAATATTTCGCAATTTAAGTAACAATTATTTTCTTCAATTTCAGCATATCACTAAAAATTATTTTGTTGATTTTCAGAATTTCAATGATAAGTTTTTCATATTTCACTAACAATTATTTTGTTGATGGACAGAATTATTTCAGAATTTCAATAACAATTATCTTAGAATTTCAGTAATAATTATTTTGATTTTCAGAATTTCAGTAACAATTGTTTCAGAAATTTCAGTATCAATTATTTCAAAATGTCAATAACAATTATTTTAGAATTTCAGTAACAATTATTTAGTTGATTTTCAGAATTTCAGTTACAATTACTTCAGATTTCAGTAGAAATTATCTTTTTGATTTTCAGAATTTCTGTAATGATTTCAGAATTTCAGTAAAAATTGTTTCATAAATTCAGTAACAATTATTTTATTGATTTTCAGAATTTCAGCAACAATTTTTTCGAAATTTGCATAACAATTACTTCAGAATTGCTGTAACAATTATTTCAGAATTTCAGTACCAATTATTTAGTTGATTTTCAGAAATTCAGTAACAATCATTTTCTTGTTTTTCAGAATTTCAATGACAATTATTACAGAATGTAAGTAACAATTATTTTTTGATGGTCAAAATTTCAGAAACAATTATTTCAGAAATTCAGTAACAATTATTTTGTTGATTTTCAGAATTTCAATAACAAATATTTCAGAATTTCAGTAATAACTATTTTGTTGATGTTCAGAATTTCAACAACAATTATTTCAGAATTTCAAGAACAATAATTTCGATTTTCAGAATTTCAATAAAAATTGTTTTAGAATTTCAGTAAAAATCGTTTCACAAGTTCAGTAATAATGATTTTCTTGACTTTCATAATTTTAGTGAAAAACTATTTCAAAATTTCAGTAACAATTATTTTGTTGATTTTCAGAATTCCAGCAAAAATCATTTCAGAATATCAGTACAATTATTTCAAAATTTCCATGAGAATTATTTTAGAATTTCAGTAACAGTCATTTTGTAGATTTTCAGAAATTCTGTATCAATTATTTCAGAATTCCACTAACAATTGTCTCAGAATTCCAGTAACAATTATATCAGAATTTCACTACCAATTATTTCAGTAGTTTCGTAAGAATTATTTTGTTGATTTTCAGAATTTCAATAACAATTATTTCAGAATTTCAGTAACAACTATTCTGATTTTCAGAATTTCAGAAACAATCATTTCAGAATTTCAGTAACAATTATTTCAGAATTTTACTAGCATTTTTTTTTTCTGATTTTCAGAATTTCAATAACAATTATTTCAGAATTTCAATAACAATAATTTTAAAATTTCAGTCACAATTTTTTTTGTTAATTTTCAGGATTTCAGCAACAATTGTTTCAGAATTTCAGCAACAATTATTTTGTTGATTTATAGAATTCCTATAACAATTATTTCTGAATTTCACTAAGAATTATTTTGTAGATTTTCAGAATTTCAGTAACACTTTTGTTGATTTTCAGTAACAATTTCAGAATTTCAGTAACAATGATTTTTTTGAGTTTTCGAATTTCAGTAAGAATTGTTTCAGAATTTCAATAACAAGTATTTTAGAATATCAGCAACAATTATTCCAGAAGTTCAGTAAAAATTATGTCAAAATTTCAGTAAAAATTATTTTGTTGATGTTCAGAATTTCAGTAAAAATTGTTTCAGAATTTCTATAACAATTATTTTAGAAATTCAGTAAGAATTATTTTGATTTCAGAATGTCAGTCACAATTGTTTCAGAATTTCAGTTACAATTATTTCAGAATTTTAATAGGAATTAGAATTTCAGTATCAGTTATGTTGTTGGTTTTCAGAATTTCAGAAATAATCATTTTAGAATGTCAGTAGATTATCTTGTTGATTTTCAGAATGTCAATAACAATTATTTTGGAATTTCAGTAACAATTAATTGATAAGTTCAATTTATATGACTTTACTTATATTTATTTACATGACTCAAGCAAGTTTTACTTTTTGGAGATAAGTTTTCGAGGAAAAAATAGCTTGAATTTCTCAACAAACGAATGCGCATGCGTATTTCTCAGCAGATAGTCATGTCGACTTTTTTCGCGACTGGTTCTGAATTATTAGTTTAAAAAACAGTTCCCCTCATATTTGTCATCACATAAAAGCGTTTGTTTTATAGTTTTAGCTATTTTTCTTTTATTTATTTTTAATTCAGCTTTTACAATAAAAAAAATCTTGGTTTTTATTTTTTACACTCTAAAAAAAAAACTAAAATGAAAGTGTTGTTAAAAAAGGAGAAATCGTTTTTTTGTGCTATTATTTATAAACAAATGTAATCGTATGAGAAATCATTCAACAACGTTTTTAATTTTTATTTGAAAGAAGAAGCTCCTGTATATTGTATTTTATTTTTAAATGTAATAATAAATCTACGCTTACTCTCGGTAAATCAGAGAAGTTGATTTCATGCAACCGCAAACGAAGTAGCGGTTGACCGAATGACAACAACAAAGATTCAAATCTCGTGTCTTAAATTTGACCAATCAACAACAAGAATCAAGAACGTTTTGACCAATCAGCAATCAGAATTTTTCAAGTTCTAGAAAGCAGTTCATATTTGCCAGTTGTTGCTTACCAAATATAAGTTCGGACCGGCGTCGGCATTGTTTTTTTAAATTATTTTAATCTGCTGTAAATACAAGTAAGTGCTTCTTTTATTAAGTTTAATATCCGCA
The DNA here is from genome assembly GCA_963932145.1 of Acanthosepion lycidas. Taxonomy (NCBI): domain Eukaryota; kingdom Metazoa; phylum Mollusca; class Cephalopoda; order Sepiida; family Sepiidae; genus Acanthosepion; species Acanthosepion lycidas. Next base: position 48,743,764 of record OZ010604.1, read on the forward strand.
TTTTATATTTGTTTAATTTAGAGATCATTGCAACTAAGTTATTTGTTCAAGGTTTTAAAGTCATTCATTCATTCGCCTGGAGTTCAATACTCGACTGCTTATTTTTTTTATTTATTTAAAAAATAACAAAAAAAAAAAATGTCTAAAATTTTAAAAATTAAACGCAGATTTTTATTTTAGAAAACAATATATAAAAATGCTGCTAAAAACTAGAGATAAAAAAAAAACGAAAATTGACTCCAGCAGTGAAAAATAACGTATTGAAAACTGAAAAGAAAAGTGTTTTTTTTTCTTTTACACTTGTATTTATTTTATTTTTTTCTATTCAAAAAGTTTTTTTTTTTTTAATAATTTAATATTTTATTTAAAAGGCTTTTTTTTTTTTTTTTCAATTTGTGAAATTTACTTTTTAATTATTTTTTAAAATTATACTCATCTGTCATTTTTTTTTTTTTTTTTAACCGTTCGTTTGTCTGGTGTTGAATATGAAAAATCACATCAGTTCAAGACTTTTTTTTTTTTTTTTTTTTTTTAAGTGTTAATTAATTAATATATATTAATTTTTTAACGCAGCGAATAAAAATGTTCCGTCTTCAAATTTAAATCTGAGTGAGTTACCTCTGTACCATTTAAATAGCAGTTTATTTTTATGAAGCAAAGCAAATGTAACAATCATTACGGTACAGAGGTAATTTAAAAAAAAAATTAATTTTGTCTTTGTCCCATTAATTATCAATCGTTTAAATAAATTAAATTTGAATTGAAACGGTGCCCTTTTTCTCTATGTCGGTTAACCCTGAGGTTAAGAAGCAATAAATTATGAATTCTTTGGTTTGATGGATTTTCTTTAACTGAATTTGAGTTTTTTTTCCCAGTCAATTTTGATATTGTAAAAATTATATTTTTTATTATCACAAATATTTGGAAATTATTGCTGGTGACTCAAATCTTCCAAAACTAAAAGAAAAAAAAAGTTAATACCCCCCCACCCTTCGAAAAAAATGTGATGTCTTTTTCTCAATTTAATCTGGACTTTATTTGCAATTTTTTCCCCCCTGGAATGTATTCGCTAGGGAAATAAGTCTTTTTTAGATATAAAGTTGAATTTATTTATGATGTGGGGTACAAGGAAGTGTGTTGGGCCGGTAACATAACTCTTATTTTTAATTACAGAAAATTTAAAATTAATTTTCTGACCCAGCTTTTACTTTTTATTATGGGAAACGACTGCTAAGTAACGGGTATTTACCCCCCCCCCCCCTCATTAACACAGAAGCAGTCTTATTTTCAGTTTATTATTTTTTTTTTTATTTGTACACTTATTTTTTATACATTATTCATTGAAAACATTTCCTCTTTCTTTCAATGGTTTTTCGTCCAATTTTTTTTAAAAACTTTCATGAAAGTTGTGACCACCTTGACCACAGGGCAGGTGGTTTTAAAGGTAAATTTGTAGATACTGCCTCAGTGACCAATTTTTAAAAAATGCATTCCAGTGTTAAAAAAAATGATGCCTACAAAATAGCAATAAAAATTGAGGAATCTACCGTTTTAGGTCAGGAGGAGATACCAATCTTAGTTGATTGAATTCTCTAATTTACCGATTTACTGGAACGCACAGTAATGTCCAATAGCAAATTAAAAAAAAATCATTATTCCTGTTAAAAAAAAGCCTGATTATTACAAAAATAGCAATAAAAATTGAACAGCTAGCTAGCTAGAATTTAATTTGAGAACCGCGATTACAATATTTTACAAGTTCACGTTCTAGCTTCTAATGCTTGACATTAACCCCCCCCCTCCCTCGCTTTCAAATCCGGCTGTCAAAGCCTTGATTCTTATCTAAGAGGATAAGTATATATTTTTCTGACAAATGAGAGACCTGGAAAATATAAAAAGTGAACACCTTTTTATCTTGTCCATGGTGCCATGAAATTTGGAGAAGGTGATCGCAGCTTGTGGACCCTTGTCGGAGCCCCCCAAAGCCTTGTTCTTAACGAATGAAAGGGCTAGGAAATTTGTATAGCAATTTTGGATTGGGAAACGTCCCTGATATTTCTGAGCCTCCTAATCACCATAAATATTGAGAATCTTCAGTTCTTCACCTATTTGGCAGTGAGTACTTGACAACTGTCAGTGATAACATCAGGTCAGCAACGCAACACCAGTCATCTTCGGTCCTGATCTGGCTGCTCGGCTTCACTTTCCCATTACTGTAAGGTTGCCTCCTTGTGTCTTTTCTATATAAATACTTTAATGGTAATTGTTCATAAGAGCTCTTTGCTATGGTTACCGATAGTTTTTTAATTTAAGCACAGTACTAGACTGGTGTCAAGATCTTGTTAATTTACTGTTGAGCTAGTTATGTAGCTGTAAGTTCTAATCTATGCTAAAACAGTTTCTTCTCTTGCTTGTGAAACTCCTTTCTGGCTTCATGACTTCCAGCCAACTTTAATCTGCAAAAATTAAAATGCAATATCAATCGCTATCTACTGTCCTGATCACACTCTTCTCTTTCTGCTCGTCATTATTGTTTCTGTTCCTAATTCTTCCGCACTCTGTAACCCTCTGTGTCTTAGTGGCATTACTGCCTTTCATGGAGTGATAGGATTTAGAATAAAAAAAAATTGTCCAAATTACCATCTCATGAACTTACAACAGAGAAAAATGTGTTAAGTGTTATTGACAACAATTTGTTAATTAAGTTTATGAAAGATATTTGTTTGTTTACATCTCTAAAAATGCAAATTTTATATAAAAATATTTCTACAGCCATTGAAAAACTGATAGTTACTTCTTTTTTTTTTTTTTTTTTCTCTCCATAAAGGCAAAATAGTGTGTGACCTTAAGCTCTTAAAAAACGGGTCAAATGTTTTCAGAAAGTTGAGTATATGATTCAGGTGAATTCTTTTGAATTCAACATATCCCCCCCCACCTCAACTTTGTTTTGTTAAAAAAAAACATTCATGTTGTCGACAAATACAAGCACTATTTATTTAGACTTGTTAAAAGGAAAAAAAAAAAAAATTTGTGGGGTAGGTAATTGTGTGTGTGTGTATATATATATATATATATATATATATATATATATATATATATATATATATATATATATAATGGACTGTTTGACAATTATTTTAATATTTTCTGTTATTTGTATCTATAAAAATTACGAACAAAATATATAAAGAGAAACATGATCTTGTTATATTGGCACATTGTTATTTGGTCTTAGTTTATAAATGTCAAGCTTATTTAAAGTACTTACACGTCATTGATAAGCTTTTTTTTCTTTTTTTTTTTTTTTTTAATTAAAAGTGTATATGTTTTGTTTCCCCAGACAACTGCTATTGCTTGTTTATATTTTTCTTAAAATAAAACTATAAAATTGTATGATAAAGAGGAAATCTTAACCTCTACTTTTAGTTCTCTGAGGGAATCTATCAAGCCAGTTGTATTTCCATTTTGTCTTTATTTAAAAAAATTTTTGTAAAAGTTTTTTTGGGGTGTACATATCAATGACTTAAGCACAATGCCAAATTTGACATTTGTAAATAACATCTAAGTCTAGCTAACTCTAAAAGCCGCGATTGATTTTACACTGTACTGATAGTATGGAAGCACCACCTAAAATGATTTAAAAAAAAAAACAAACAAAAAAAAACTTTTTTTGTTCTGAAAAATGATGAGTAAGAGAAGAGCTAACACCTCTACAAAAATATTGATATACCCCTTTGCTCAAATGTTTTTTTTTTTTTATTTATAATTTTGTGATGATAGGTTAAGTTTTCAGTGTGTGTGTGTATATATATATATATATATATATATAATATGAGCTAATTTAAATATTTAACTTTAAGGAAACACTATTTAATTTTCAAATTTAAATATAATTGATAGTTTTAGAGATTTATTATTGCTGAATAGGCTTTATTAGGTTATTGATTAATTATAAACTGCATAAAATATTTTGGGGAAAGAACTCACTTTTGTTTAGTTTTTCTTTTGTTTACAAATGTTAAAAAAAAAAAAATTACAATTTTTTTTTTTCTTTCTCCATCTCTTTGTTTTCCTTTTACAACAAATTTTATTTTATTTTATTTTTTCCACTTTAGTTATTGCTACAATGGCCCACTTGAATTTGGAGAATGAATTAAACCATTCCATCCGCATGGATTTGCCGGTGGCCTCTGACAAGCGGAGACCGAAAATGCTCAGTGAATCCCGAAACAGAAGTGTCACAAATATATCAAATGATTGTAGCGTGGTGGGTGAGAAAACACCAATGAAGTCTCTCTCCCAGAATAAAACCCCTGTAGCAACTAAAACACCAAAAAGTAATGGTAATTGGAAGACTCACCCTTGTCCATTCCATTTTATTTATTTATAATATATACTATTTTTGCTAAATGTCTCGTATTTCCTTAATGTCTTTTTAAAAACTTTCTACAGAATCTTTACTGATACTATAGAGAATGTTGATAACTTGTCATACATAGGCATGGATATAGGAATGTTCTCTACCCTTAAAAAAAAAAAAAAAAAAAAAAAAAAAAAAATCCACCCTCACAAGTTATGCTTACCTTAATGTCTTAATTAAAAATCTTTTTTTAAACTACAGATGAGATAATTTTTTTTGTTACTATTTTTTACCAAGTCCCCCCCCAAGTCAATCAAGGCAGAGGGCTACTGAATGAGGTCTTTGTATGAATGTAAGAGGAAGGGCTATTAAGTGTAGATTATGATAGCATATTGTAGGATAACTAATAGCAGATTCTAGACTTGAAGAGCTTAAGATTGTAGCAATTGGGGAAGCATCCACTCGGGAGTCTGTTCCACAAAGCAGCAGTTCTTGGGAAGAAGCTGTCCAAAAAGGGCATCCTTTCTTACTAATAGAATACAAAGGAAATGGGGGGGATGATTTTGTCCCAGTATATGTGTCATGGCAGGTCTGAAATGAAGCTGATGAATGTAGTTTGTCACATTTTCCATGGAAATATTAAGTTTTGCAAGACTTGCCATTTTTCATCTGTGTATGTGGGAGTGTGAACAATTAACTTTGCCTATTTTCTGAAAATTGCTTAAATTTTGGCTTGCTGTGTATCCCTTCTCAGATATATACAGGCATCATTCATACTTGATTCAAGTTTAAATGACTAATTGGCAACTCTGGGATATGTGAGGTTACGTCATTTTATTTACTTTATTTTTTTATATATTTTTTTTTGAGTATTTGCCTGTAAATCTGGAATAACAAGCCAAAGGCTGCATGGAAAGTTCTTGCAGAAAGAAGCAAAAATAGACAATTACATTGTGTATGCTTCAAAAAGTGGCATCCTGTTTAAAAATAGGAATCTAACATTTCTTTTATTTACCTTTTTCTTTATTTTTTACAATCTAAATGTTAAAACATCATTTCAAATTTTTTATATATATATATATATATATAAAATGTCAAAGTTGAAGAAAATTGTGATATGTTCATGTGAATGGAATTTTAAATCTTTTGATTTTTGGGTATGCAATCTAGCTGATTGCATTTAGATTCTTTTGGATTTTGTTTCCATCACATTTGTTACTAGATATCCCACACTGTGATAATAGGAGATCTGCCGGGAATGGTGAGATTTTGTAAGAGCCTAGGTGCAAATTTACTGTGGATGACCTTGCAATCAAAGCACTCTCTAGGCATTTTTGTCTTAGTAAATTGTTTTCTTTTGACTTTGTCATGCATCTTTCCCCCAAAATTGTTCTCTAATATATATATATATATATATATATATATATATATATAATGTGTGTGTGTTTATAAAATTTGGAAAACCTGCTTCCCTTTAAGACTAATATCTTTCACCCTCCCCTGACCACTGGCCTGTGCCTTTTGTCTGACTGAAACATTGTAGTGGATAAATTCTGTATTTTTTTTTTTTAACCTTTTCACAGTTAAATTTCTAATTCCAAGTTTACTGGGGTTGAATAAGACTGATGTATTTTATTTTCGGTTGAAATAAGCTTATTCCTCATAGGAAGTGAATTTTGTATTTTGATTATTAGCTCTGTTATAATAAATACATTTAGCTCTTTTGTGGATCAGTTTTAATATTTTATAATAAGTAGGATTCACTCTGATTATCTATCAATGGGTTTATTACCTTTAGTTATGTGTGTGTGTGAAAATAAGCATAAATCTTAAAAGATGATTTTTGTTTTTTTGAATGGATTAGTATTTAAATTTTACACTATTCAATTCTACAACACTGCTGCAAAATTTTACTTTAGCTAAAAGCATGTTGAAGTTTATTGTATACAATAGGTTCCTGAGGTTTTGTGCAAATGTTCATAAGTATGTGATAATGAAAGTAATCCTTACCTTATTCTTAATGCTTTCTTGCTTGAATAATTTAAAAGAAAAAATCTGTTTGGCCAAGAGTGTCTAAATAATTTAGAGGCAATATCAAAATGTATTATAAATATTTCTATATTGCTTCATTGGTGTTTTCTTTCACCAATAAAACTTCTTGATCTATTGTTGATGTTTTTAACACATGTTCATTTACTATTTTGAAGCTTGGCCACTCAGTTTAAACAATTTACATTGCAATTGCTTCCAAGCAGGTAATGGCGAACAAAGGCTGATTTTGAATTGTCAAAATGACGGCATAGCATCTTATAGATTTGTTTGATTCTATCAAAGCTTGTAGCCTGGACATTTGTAAGTAGGAGAGTGCCTGTAAGACTGTTTGCTCAATCATTTCCTCATTTTTTTTCAGGCTAATGCTCTCCTTACATTTCTAGCATTCCTCCTCCTTTAGATACAATGATCACACTGCTGTGTATTTTTTTTTTCTTTTTGTTACAAATTTAAAAACAAATTAATCTAACCTACAGAAATCCCATCACTTGCAAATGAATGATCATAGCATTTGTTGTCTGTTCTGTCCAGTCACCAGCATACAAACAAGTGTTTGAGCTTTCAGTTCCTACTCTGGAACATAAAATAAAATTGTGATTTAATTTATAATTTTTATAAACTCTGTTAACATGTTGACTATTAGAGGCTCAATTACAAAATCTGATTTTAGATGTCAACTTTATAATAGTCAACTTAGGCAATGAAAACTTTTTTCTGGGTTGATTTACAGCTTCATCTGAAGTTTTAACATTGTTTTTACACTAAAAATATCCCTGCGACTAAAATCACTGGCACCCACAGATAAAAAAAAATCTTTCAGAAAATGCCAAGCATGAGATAACTCATTAATATATGTTCCTTATAAAGAATTAAGTGCTTTTGACTTAGATTTTGTTATCTATAGCAGAGTGCTGAAGAGCTCTAAGATGAACAATAAACAGAATCCCTCCAAAAATTGATATTGGGATAGGGGTTAACCCAAGAACTTTTCAGCACTATTTGTAGATTTAAAAAAAAAAACAAGCAAACCCTTCTCTCACCCTCCATAAGGACAGTATTGCCTGTTTTTGATTGCTATAGATGCAAAAAAAAAATTATTTTTTTGACTTAATAATTGTGCGTGAGTGTAAGTAATGGGCATTTTTTAATGTCTTGCTCAATAAAATGATGATAATAATATACCACCGCTTTGATGACAATATATTTTAATATATGCTAACAATTCTAAAAAGAAAAAAAAATTATTTCTACAAAGTTGGGTGGGAAATGTCTGAAACAAAATTAACTATAAGGTTTGGAGTAAAGGATAGTGGATCATATTGAGAAATTGTAGAGTTGAATTCATTACATTCACTTACATACTAATACACTTGGGAAAGGTATGAATTCATCTCTTCTTCCCTTAGCTGTAGGTAAATAGAGCAGACTGGGTCCTATAGCTTTGGGTGGCAACCAGTATGGAAGGTGAAAAACTCTGAATTCAAAACTAGCTTAGAGAGGGTTGGGCTCTGTTGAGCTATTTTTCCAAGAATGTGCCACTACTAGCTGCAGTACATGTGGTGCCCCGATGGCCCTAATAGGATTATGGGAACTTGATTATGAATGAAAACCATATAGACAAATGATAAAATATTATTAATAGATGGAATTTCTTCTTTTTTTTTTTTTTTTTTTTTTTTTTTGTAAGACAAATATATCAAGTTTTAGTGTATGTGAAAGTAGTTTGTAAATTCAAAACCTGGCACATTTTTAATAGAAACATTAACTTTGCCTTGTCTAACCACTAGATTTAATTTGTCACTAATTTGCTACTAGCACATGCAAGACTTAAGATTTAGTAAAAACTGAAGTTTTTAAATAATTTTTAACCCAAGCATTAACTTGGCATATCAGCGTAATTTCATTACTCGACTAAAAGCTTAGATAATAAAAAGCAGGGATTGAAATGTATATTAATTTATTAAATATGAAAATAATGCCCAACATTATTAAGAATAAACTGTATAGTCCTGCATGGAATAATGGTCATTGAAGCTAGTCTGAGGCTATTAAGTAGTGAGTTTAATACTATACAATAAGCTAACAAGAGTAGACATGTAAAATTATCGGGTCTGAAAAAAAAAAAATTGTTCCAACCCAGGATCAATGGATTAAATTGAATTTTATGCGTGTTTTTGTGTTTATATATTTACATATGTTTTAAAAACCCTTACCTGCAATTGAAATATGTGTCTGGCACAAAAACCAGTGAGCTAAAATCTAACATCTTTTCTGGTGTGCATTGTTTGGCTATTCCTACCACTGCATACATGTAGTGATGCTGAGAATGCAACCAAACCTAGGCATGACAATAATTTGGTTGCATTTTAATATAGAGAGCACCAGTCAGCAGTAATACTTGAAAGGGGAGGGGGGAATAGGTTAAACACCATTTTTTTTTTTTTTTTTTTTTTTTTTTTATGTCCATGCCTACAGTTGAGGGAACGGAGTGAGATCAACTGTAACATTGCGGTACAGAAGTTAGGCTTTTATCTTTTGCAGAAGATACCAAAGAGGCAAAGTCAAGCCATTTATTTATTTTTAATCCTTTCACACCTACCCCAAATGCAAGGTTTTACTGAATGAAAGAATCTGAAAAAAAAAAAAAACAGATAACAATAAGACAGAAGCAAGATAATTATTGACTTTTTAATTTTTAAAGAATTAATATTACATATGGCAAAGAAATAAGAGTAAGGATATATGCAAAAAAAAAAAATTATTCTTTGAATTTCTGTCTAGGGCTAATTTTCAATTATTATTCTCAAACTATTATTTTTTCAATTTTCATTGTTTTTTATTGCAACTTTTTTTGAATATCAATTGCATGTCTCTGGTCATCAATAAAACATTTGTGGTTAACAGACAAGCTTGATTTTTTAATCTTTTACTTTCACCGTTTATTAATGAACTGGGAGTTGTAATACACATTAAAAAAAAAAAAAAATTAATTAAATTTAAAGATTTTTATCTCCATCCCAGTATGTGTCAAATATTACTTTGTGCATTTTATTAACTATACCCTATAGAATTACTCATTTGAAATTTTAAATTATTCCACGTATTAGAAACTTTTTTTTAGTGTTTAACCATAATTTTCTACTTTTAGACTCTAATCCAATTTTCTTCATTAGCAAATGATAGATCTTTTCCCCCACCATCAATATAAATTTTCTTAGTAACTCATTTACTTTTTACTTATATTTTAATCTATAAATTGATATTAAAGACTTGATGTTGGTAAAATTTTTGGGATATGTAATAAATATACTGTGAATTTTTGTTTGTCTCTGCTCTTAAAAAAAATATTTGCCCTAACTTGTGGTACGGCATTTTGCCAACAGTGACTTTGATAATAGAATCTGACTCAGTAGTAACTTCTCCACAGAAAGGAATTTTATAAAATGGACTTTGGGGGAGAAAGAAACATTTTAAAACATGTATAATATTGTAGTTCTCAACCTTTTTCTGTCCAATACACCCTTTTCATAAGTCAGGACGTCATACTCTCATTTCAAAGATTGTCTGACTCAAAAAGTGCATTCTGAATAATATGCATATATTATTGAAAAATCTTCATTCTTTTCTATATTAGTACATATACATTTATTTATTTTTTATTTTTTATAGATCTATTTTACAAATTTAATATCAGAAAATATTGTATTTTCAAACTTGAATACATATATGGCAATTGGTTTTGATTCCTAACTAATTATGAAATAAATTGAAGCATACTTCGGTAAACAAAAAAGTTCAGTAGAATGCCAGGATACTTTAAGTTGATAAACAAAATTCTGTAAATAAAAAAAGAAAATTACTGCATAATCTTCATTCAGTTGTAAATATGATATGTCCTGGAAAGGGATATATTTGAACGAAGTAGCTAAGTGGTTTTGTCTACTATAACCAAGTAGAATATGGTAGCAGTAATCGACTGGTACACATCGTAGTCGCAGGTAAGAAGTGTAGATCAATGGCGTTGTTATAGACTTGGCTCTCAGACTAAGGCTCTGACTCTCATACCTGCACGTCTGTCGGTGTTTATGATGGACATAAGCCAATCATATTCCAGTGAGGGGAAACACGGGTGTACGCATATTCCATTATATCAAAATATTATTCACATGCAGTGGGTGCTTCAGGCTAAAATTTGGCCAATAACTGTCTGTCCAAGGACTTACTGATGGACTCTTTTATACCCCATTTTCACTGAACTAAGACACTATCATTTTGAATTAATATCTTGTTCTTACCCTATTGAGTATTAATTTGTGGGTACAGGATTGTCATGTCTGATAAAATTACTACATAACATAAGAGAAATTACTGTTATTTGACAGCTTAGAAGACACACAGCCATTTCAGTGAGTCATGATTGGGAGAAATAAAAGGTTTTTTTTTTTTTATTATATATATATATATATATATATATATATATATATATATATATATATATATATATATAGTGTTGGATGATACATTAAATATTAACTCTGTCCATTTCTCCTATTTGGCACTGTTCAAAATGAGTTAACTTTTGTGCATTTATTTTTCTGTGCATGGGCACCTCGAGGCAGTGTAATCATTAGCAAGCTTGTCTTGATAGAACAGTTATGACCTAGTAGTGAGTTCAATCCTCACTGGGTGACCCATACTTTCAGCCTTGTGCCACATCTAAGCTGCACTTGGAAAATCGCTTTATTTTCTGTGCAAGGGACTTTTTTTTTTTTTTTTTTTCTTTTTTTTTAACCCCTGCAGTTTCATAAACTGGTAACACCAGCCTTCTGATCCTGCAAAGCTCTGAGTCTTTTGTTTGTTCTAATCTCCTGGCCTTGTTATTGTTTTGATAGAAACGCCTCTCTCCAAATTCTTTTGAGTACCCCCTCCCTTTTTTTTTTTTTTTTTTTTTTTTGTTAAATTTTACAAGTTTAGGCCAATGTAGGGTTGTTAACCAAAGCTTATTTTTATTTTTACTTCTCCTTTTTAAGCTGTCTTTAGATCTTTCTGTTGTTGAGCCTGTATCATGTTTTTCAGCAGGTAGTAACCTTGCTGCTGCTGTTTCCATGCTATTTTGTGTAGTCTGTTAATTGCTGTTTCTAGCATTAATGTTATAGCTTAATCTCTTGCTTTTTGCAGCTATATTGTTGAGGCTAAGATTCTATGAACTCAACCAGCACTGCCTGTATTGTATCTACTGGTACCAAGCAGCCCTACATTCACCATATGTAAACGCACACATCCTTTTCACCAGTCATTCTTCTTTACACACTTTGTAGAACAGATACATTTCTCTGCTAACTTAATGTTATATTACTCGGGTTAGGGTTTTACCATTGACTCTCCGTTATGTTCACTCTAGAACCCAGCTGGTTAATGATAATTGTTTTAAGGCACATATTGATGTGTTATGGATTAGCAGATGCCCATGACTGTTTCCAGTAGTCTGAATCCTTTTTATAATACTGATGATGATTATTATTTAGCCCCCCCCCCCCCCACCTGACTTTTTTTTTTTTTTTTTTTTCTCTCTCTCTCTCTCTCTGCTACCTTGTGGACCTATCCATGCATAGAAAAGGGTAAGGAAAATCCAGAGTGGAGCCCTGAAGGTGGTTGGCTATCTATCTTGACAAACTTCAGGCAACTCTTGTAGTCAAGCCAGTCCCCAAATGTAATGCCCTGTGTTCCTGTAGATCTCATCAGTACAGCTGAGTTGGAGGGGTCATGTGATCTGCATAGTGCATGGCCTCTATATACCATCACCTAAATCTGTGCCCTGGAGAGGTCACTCCATCCAGTCTTGCTGCCAAAGGATTGAATTTTTACCAAATCAGGCACTACCCTTGCGAGATAAATGGGTGCCTACTGAATTTTATACTTATGAACTAATATCATTTGTACAAGTTTTATGGAGACAAGTTTGGTAGAAGTGATTATTGAAGGTAGTCATAGCCTATGATATTGTATGTAAAATGCAGTGTTATTTGAGAAAAATTGTCTTCTATTCTATTAAATACAGTAATTGAAGTAAAGCTTAAATACCTGGAGGTTTTTTTTTTTTTTTTTTTTTTTTTTTTCTCACTGATATAAATTGTTTTCAGTTTGCATTCACTTGTTATGGTGCATAGATTTTTGCCTCTTAAATTAACAAAAATCTTCACGTTCTTACATTTTTAAAAATTGAGTTTATTAAATTCTTTATCTTTTTCAGGCAAATCTACTTCTGGTAAATCGAAGAAACAATTAAAAACTCCCAAGACCCCATCTGCCGGTGACCGTTTCATTCCAAACCGAGCATCTACTCAGTTTGAACTGGGTTACTACAAAGTGATGAGTGAGAATATAGCCACAACCGACCAGGCAATTATGAGCCCTTCTCAGCAGGAATACCAGAAAATCATGAATGAAAATTTGAATGGGGAGATTCTTAACTCAAAGATAATCTCCTACAAGTCAAAGCCCCCAAATGCACCAGAAGGTAAATATTCCCCCTCCCCCAATTTGTTGAACCAAAAGCATTTCAAGTTTACCAGTGTGGTGAGTGACTAAGTTTGTTGCTACTTTGATCTAAAATGATTTTTATTGAATAGGTGAATGCCAATAAGACAGAATCTTGAATGACTTGTTAAAAAAATATGGGTTAGGAGTTTGAAAGACACCTTGGGCGTTGAAATGTTCCACTGGGTTTAGGGTGGAAAGATAAACTATATGAGACAGTCTGCTGAAAAGTTGAAGCAACACAAACACTGCATGAAACATGCTACAACTATTTTATCCAAGACTGTCACTCAATTGGTTTGCTCTCAGTATTCCCCAGTGGGACTGGAAGTGCTATAAAGTTCTCATAATCACATTATTGATGCTATAAACAGTGAATTTCTTTTCAGAGGTTTGTTCATGGATGAGAGTAATCTTTTCTTGTAATTTAGATATGTATTCCGAAATATTAAGCCTTAAATTTCTAAATAAATTTTACCAGTTTTTAGCAATGTAAATTCAATTTCTGAGCTATTTACAGAAATTGTTTTCCACGCTTAGGATTCCACCATGACTATTTAACAGCTCTTCTTTCCTCCTCGAAATATACCCAATAAATCCATTTTATAATTGGTAGTGGTTGGTTGCAGTTTTCTCGGAGCTCCTTGTTTGTCTTGTGTGCTTTCCAAGATGCACACGGGTATAGTCCTAAACATCCCTGTATATGTTCAGCTTTGAATATTGTTGAACAGCACACTTTCCATTGTGGCTCAAAAGAAACTTATTTTCAGCTAAATTTGAAGAGTTATAGTTATATATATATATATATATATATATATTTTTTTTTTTTTTTTTTTTTTTTTTTTTACATCTAATCCTATTGCATTTGTTGCAACCTCTGGAGAAGTGTCTGTACTAAGTAGTTTAAGATTTCTTAAATAATTGCACGCCAAGCAGGGCACTACAGCCACTAAGACACAAGACATTACCGAGTGAAAAACTATGAGAAAAAGAAAAACACTTGATGAGAAAGAACAATAAAAAGAATAGGAATTAAGACAAGATAACAATTGACATTGCATTTAAATTTCTGAATATCAAATAGTTTGTAGAGGGTGCAAAGAAATCCCTCAAACAAATAATAAAAAGAAAATACACTACAAATAAAGTAAAATAAACTTTTGTTTATTTTCGTAAAAAAAATATATAAGAATTATTTTTTTTGTACACAATGGAGTTGTCCGTAAAGCCGTGATGTCAGCTTGTCGCTGTACTCCCTCTGGTCTGATAAGAGTTTCTATCTTCCTTATATCTGAATGATGAGGCTCCGGGGAGATTAAGAAATGGGTTTCTTATGTTGAGCCCTGATTGGTCAATAAATCATATTTTTGATCACGTAGTGTGCTTTCCACTACGTCCGCACTTTTGGGTGCGCCGTCCTTGTTTTTGACCCCACAGGGTATGGTAAGGAGAGAGTTCCCACGCAATTGTATTTTTTGGATACATGTGGTGAATTAATTTTTATTGTGTGTATGTGTGTGTGTGTGTGTGTGTGGAAAGTAAAATAAGAAACAGCACAAGTTCCTCCAAGTCAGAAGTGCTACAGAAGACAGTATTAGCATAGAACTTATGTTTACATCTAGCAATTTTAACTGAAATGATGGGACCTAGCTGCCAATCTAGCCCTAGTTGAGGTACCAAAGACGAAAGCTCCTCTGGAGCTATGATGAACAAGAATGGTACAAGTGTGTCACCTTGGAGAACACCTGCAAGTATTCTAAAAAGTGTGTCAAATGCTTTACTGAAGTCAATGAAAGTGAATATTGCATTTATTTCCTGTTTGGTTTGTTTTTTGGGCATATCAGCCTCAATGGGTTATTTAATGCTGGCAAGATTTTTATTGCTGGTAATTTTTTTATTTTTTTATTTTTTTTTTTTTTTTTTTTCCCAAAAAAGTGTTTCTGGTAAGATTTGATTTTCCAAAAATGTATTGCTGGTAATAAAACTTATTTTTACATGTTGTAACCCCATTTCTGGGGTTAACTATTTGCCCATAGCTGGGACCCTAACAGGTGCTACCACTCTGGGTCAGGGTGGACCTGGGAACACCAGCAGTTAAGAGGTGGTTCTATGCTCCTCAAAACCACCCGATCAGAGGCCTTGCTGTCAGATGCAGTTTATTATACCCAGGACACTTATTTCCTGTCTTTCATTGTATTAGATGAAGATAAACTTAAATATCAAGTATCTAATATCAACATCTTTAAAACCTGTTTTTTTCAATATATCAAATTGTTCAATAATAAATGGATAAAATAAGATTTGAGTAAAAGACATTAATCTGTTCATCTGAATTATTGCACAGAGAATTTATTTTATTTTTTTTTTTTCTTTCTTTTCTTTCTCTTTAGGCCATCAGAATAACTTGAAGATTTTGTACAGTACTGGCAAATGTGACCGGGGCAAGAAACTTACCAGGCATATTCCACAGGTGCCTGACAGAATCCTTGATGCTCCTGAAATTTTAGATGACTATTGTAAGTTTGTTGTATTTTAAGTTTAAAAAAAGAAAATTTGATTAGTTTCATGCCAGAGACTAAAAAAAAAAAAAAAAAAACTTGCAATTTCTTTACCATAAGCAAATGTTATGTGGACTAATTATCAAAATGAAACTGGCAGAGGTGTTTTTTTTCTTTTTTTTTTTTTTTTATTAAAGGTTTAAAGTTTTATTACTATTTTCTTTTTGTCTAAGAAACTAGTTAACTATTGGACTTAAATGAATTTACTTCAATTAAGCTTTGTCAGACAAGAATTCTTGAAATAAAAACCCGTGTGCAGTTACTTAGTACAAATTTCTTTTAGTAAAAAAAAAAAAGAATAAAAATAAAGAATATTCTATTTTTTTCATGAGAGTTGGGGTGGTGAGGAATAAAAAGTAATAACATTCTTATTTGCTAGTTTGGAGCTATAAAATGATGATCTGTGAAAAAAATGTTAGAATGTCTCTTTTGTTTAAAGATGGTGGCAGCTGCTGCTGCAAAGGCAAGAAGAAAGGTGGGCATGGCTTGAATGTGATGTTTGGTGATAGAAGTAACAATGTGCAGCAGGAGTGTAAACCCCAACATGATCTTAAGGACACACCTATAAGATTATATATAAAGAGACACTTTAAGCATAAACTTTCTTGCTCACCTACTACTCAAATTTTGCCCATTTTTGGGCTCCTCATTTTACTAATTATATAGACTAGAATTATATAATTCATTCACAGCTTGCAGAGCCCCATATTGGGCAAAACTTAACCTTTTATATTTAATGGTTCTTATCAACTGCTTTACATGGAGTAGTTTTTAACTGCTGAATACCCCCCCCCTTTTTTTTTGTTTTTAAAAAGTTGATAGTTTTAATATTGAAAGAGTTATTCAACAATTTTGATAAAATGGATAAATGAATGTAAAAGGGATCATTTTTCTGCTCTGGAATGAAAATAAGCTTGAAACACTTATTATTTATTTAGTATTTATTAAACAGTTTTTCATAACCTGGCATAGACTGATACTTCATCTACTTGATAATGTTTCAATTGATGTTTTCTGTATTTTGTATTTATTTTTTAATTGTAGATTTAAATTTACTTGATTGGTCTGTGAACAACCAACTTGCAGTGGCTCTTGGTGGTCATCTCTACTTGTGGAATGCTGGAACAGGGCAAATAACTCAGCTGACTGAAATGGAAGGGCCAGAAGCCTACATTAGTTCTGTTTCCTGGGTCAAAGAGGGCAACTTTTTGGCAGTTGGTACCAGTGAAGGTGCCATAGAAGTAAGCATCATTTCTGCTAATTAACTCGCCTTTTGTATGAGGGTAGATTGATAAGTCTGCCACATGGTCATTAGCTGATCATGATTGGTTGGCACTTTTGACTGTTTAATATTCACCACTGAATAAACTGCATTGATGAGGAAGGAGATTATGTTGAATAATATTTGCTTCCGACCTCCTTCATTAGGTTATAGACTTAACTGATGCACTGACATTGGCTAAGGTGGGTTTTTAAATCATAACTGTTTCCATTTTTCTTTCATTGAAATAACTGTACCTCCCCTCTTATTTTTTCCTTGTATTTTAAAAATTATTACATGTTGGGGTAAATATTACATTATAGCTCAGGTTTGTAATAGGTGAAAATTGAATGCCAAAGTTTGCACATATATAAAGGCTTTTATGCTTCACAATCACATTGGAGTTGGGTGTGGTGTAACACTTAACTACTTTCTTGCCTTGAGGAGTTAGAATTTAAATTCAAAAAAATAAACGTGTTTTTGATTAAACAGTGAAATCTTGTCGCTTTTTAGTTAGTGCTGCTGTTGCAGATTTTTTTTTTCTTCTAATGGCAGTTTATTTTTGTGCAATTTTCTTAAATTTTGCTGAGAAAGCAAACAAGAAAAAAAACCTTAATTTATAGACCTGTCCTGCAGAAATTGGAGACCTTGAGATGAACAATTATCTTTGTTTGTCTCTCTGATTCTGTTCTTGAATGTGTCTACAACAATTATGAAAAGGGTCTGGATTTCTTAAACTGCTTTTAATCATTCTAAATAGAATGTAGAATTTCTCTTCAGAGTAGTTGTGTGATAAACTCTCACCTGGGAAATGATATTTTGAACTTTGGCTACAAGGCTCTACTTATGAATGATGATACTTTTTTTTTTTTTTTTTTTTTTTTTTTTTTATTCATGTTTAATTTAATGTCTGCAGGTCTGGTTAAAGATATTTTGGTTTTAGTTTCATGTGTCAGTGCTGTATTTCAGTTGAGTCAACACATTTTCTGTTTGAAATTAATTGCAAATTTTGATTTGTTCCAGATCTGGGATGTCTTCCAGGAAAAGAGGCTTCGAACAATGACTGGACACTCAGGACGTGTTGGATCACTGTCATGGAATTCACACGTCTTAAGCAGGTATTTCTGTTTGAGTTTTTTATTTTTTTATTTTATTTATTTATTTTTTTTTTTAATTTGATTGTAGAACAAAAATGCATGCTTAGGCCAGAACAAGTAAAAATGTTACTTTTTGGTATCAAGCAATTCTTTTTAACTTTTCATGTTGCTGGGGTGGGCTGAACAGTCTTTAAGCTTATGAGTAGGCAATGCTATTCTCGCTCGTTCTCTTTCCTCTTTTGCAACTCTGACTATAAGATGTAGTCACATGTTGGAAGAATGTCTCCCCCTTCTCCACTGGGATTCATTTATTTTCAATGTCTTTCTTTTCTCTTGTCACTTTTGTACCCTTTCATACACTTCAAACACACATTCTCTAATTTAAATACTTTATGAAACTAGTCTTTAAATGTTTTCTTCTTTTATTTTAATTGCAATTCTTTTGTTAATACTTGCATTGTTGTTTGTTTTGTATTTTGTGTTCCTCATTTTTACTCACTCCCATTAGAGTCTGCAATAATTGTTATGGGGGGGGGAAATAATAGCAGGAGACATGTTTTCTCCATAAACACAACAAGTATTGTTGCAACACTGAAAATTTCAAACTGTGTTATAATTCTTGCTATTGAATGAGGATATTTTTGTTTTACCCTCTATTTTCTCAGGATACTTCATTATTTTAACTTTTTATTTTTGACCCCTGACTAACCTGTCTTTTTTTTGATATATACACATTTTTAAAACTTGATCCTGACTTTAAAATATCCAGCCTCAATTGAAGATTTTTCTCGGGAGTTTCTTTGAAATTTCCCAGTTAAGATTTTTATTACCCAATTTATTTCAACATTTAGGGGAAAATTTATAGAAACAAGTGTGCTGTACTGCTGTATAATATCACCTCCTATATTGGTAGTTAATGTTGGACAATTTCTTCACAAGTGGAGACTTCTGGTAAAAGAAATTTGGTTCTACACAGAGAATATCATGAGCAGAGCATGTGAGTAATGAGGAAGTCTTAAGGAAAATAAAAACAAAAAGGACACTTATACTTTGAATTAGAAAGAGACAGTTGAAATTTCTGTCATACATAATGAGGAAGGAAGGTATGGAAAATTTGATACTCACAGGAGATAACAAAGACTTGGGTAGGCAAGTGGGCCACCTATCTGAGTTTGTGAATGGATAGTAAAGAGACCAACATTATGAAGAGCTGCATGGGATAAGAGGTTGTGAGGGGGCCATGATCACCCACATTCTGAGGAGACACAGCACATAGAAGACTATGAAAACTTAGCTTCAGTGTAAATTACAAAATAAATGCAATTTTTATCATTTTTTTTTTATCTTCTAAACAATTATCCTCTCCTTCTTTTGCTGGATTTTCTGCTATATTGATTTATTAAATATTTATCATTTAGTAACAATTAAACTTTTACTCTCTTTTAACTTGGAAAGTATATATTATTCATTAGTAATTTTTTTCTTTCTTTTCTCTCCTTGCAGTGGTTCTCGAAGTGGGCATATCCATCACCATGATGTACGTGTAGCCCAGCACCAACAAGGCAACTTGGCTGGACACACCCAAGAGGTGTGTGGCTTGAAATGGTCTCCAGATGGTTCCTACTTGGCCAGTGGTGGCAATGACAATCTATTGAACATTTGGCCTGCTGATCCTGGACGTTATATTTCTCAAGCACAACCTCTGTACACGCTGACACACCATCAAGCAGCAGTTAAAGTAAAGAGATTTATTCTAGCGTTTTTACTCGAAAGCAAGCGTTCGATCCAAGTGGCCACAAGCCCATTTATTAATAGGTTGGTGCAAAAATAATGTCGTTTTCTCACATAGTAACATATGTGAGAAAACAACAATTTTTGCACCAACCTAATAATTATGATAATTATTATTACTACCAAAGTAATTTGTTCCAAATTAGGTCAGAAGAACCCTGTCGATGTTGTCTCATATATCGTTATATGATCAGGATTCTCTTAAAACCAATTGCTGTAATTCTGATTGAAAGTTGTGTTGAAATATCACCTTTGTGCTTGTGTGTCAGACATTGAGCAATTCATTATTTCTTCTCTGCAAAATGCTTGGCTAAAAGTAGTTCAGAGTAATATTTTATTAAGGTAATTAACTTTCGCCTCTGTTCAAGACTGGAATGGTTTATAGAAATTATTTTGAAATTTAGTTTTTACTGGGCCCCTAAAATGATGGCAAAATAAATCAATTTTTTTTTTTTTTTTTTTTTTTTGTTTACATCATCAAAGTCTACTAGACACACACACACACACACACACACACACACAGAGGTGAATTGTTTTCCTCTAAGTAGTGGAATCTTGGTCATGGTGTAGAAAGAGAATTTTTGTCCTTTTTAAACTTGACAAATTATCTAAATTCACCCAATTTTATATATTGAGCTTTTTGATGACTTAGTAGAAAATAGAATTTTTTTATTTCAAAACTCCTGTTAAAACTGAATATCAAAGTTATTGCATATAAGGTTTAGGAGAATGTGATATACAATTGAGGGGAAACTAATATTTGTACAGATACAAATTTTTAATTGTATTTCCAACTAAATATACTTTTCATATTAACTAATTTTTTTCAACTAATTATTATATAATAATTATTATATAGTCTATTAACTAAATTTTTTTCTATTTTCAATGCATATTCAGTTATTACACATCTGTGTACAGTTAATTAACATTTTAATGGGTGAAAAAAGTATTCGTACAATACAAAAATGAACACAATCTTCATTTAATACTTTCTAGAATAGCCATTATTCACTTCGGCAGCGACCAACCTCTTTTAGTTCTCAATGATTTGCAAATTTTGGCCGGTATTTTGTTCCATTCTTCTTTGCATATGGTCTTCAGATCTGGGATGTTTGGAGCTCTTGATTGGATTTGAATTTTCAAATAACACCACAGATTTTTGGTTGGGTTTAAATCTGGAGTCTGATTTGGCCATTTCAGGATAATTACATTATTTTCAGCAAACCATTTCTTAGATTTTACAGTGTGCTTAGGATCATCATCTTGTTGGAAGATCCAATCAGGAGGAAGTTCAAGATTTTCAACTGAAATAATTATATTTGCTTCCAAAATATTTTGATATGCTGCAGCATTCATTCTACCATCTATTACTGATATGTTGTCCATACTTTTTTGCAGAAAAAGATCCCCAAAAGATTTTTTTTTTTATGTCTCCTCTCCAACCTACGCATAGATAATTCCATTGAAGAAAACATTATTTTAGTCTGAAGTCTTAGTTGATAATGTCGTACATAGCTTAATATTAAGGAAGTACTGAACCTAAATGGAAATATTCCACGAGTACAATGCAATTGCAGTATTATATTTTCTCTTTTGATTTCTTTAATAGCATGATATTTGTTGCTAATTTTTGTGGCGGCAACAGCGAAGGGGAAGAAAGTTTGGTGAGGATTAGTTTCATGTTGCTTTAAACATTTACAAACACTTTACAAAAATTTTAATTTCTTCTTGGGCAAAATGTCTTGAGCACTTTGAAGTTAATTTTTTTTTTTTTTTATTTCTTTAAAATTCTTTTAGGCTTTGGCATGGTGTCCTTGGCAACCTCGTTTGTTGGCCAGTGGTGGAGGTACAGCTGATCGTCACATCCATTTTTGGAATTGTAATACTGGAGCCAATCTACAAAATGTTGACACGAAGTCACAGGTAAGTTGATAAAGATAGGAAATAATTTGCTGAATAATTACGAAGACTAAATCAAGATTTCTGTAGGTGTTCAAATTGTCTTTCAAAAAATAAAAGATCTCTTAAAACAAAATTTACAAAAACAAAAGTCAGTCCAAAAATAAGATATGCTTTTCTGAAACTTTGAGGAATATTAGCTGACTTAAAATATTAGTCTGATTTGAAAAAAAAAATATTGTTTGAAGTTGAAAATAAGAGAAATGGATTTTTAAACCAAAACAGTAACAGTGATTTATGTGCTCTTTATTGCTTGTCAATCATTTAACAAGCACTTGTGTCGTACGGAGAATTTATGTTAAAACATAGATTAAGAAAATGACGGGTGAATGCTTTTTTTAATATAACTTTTAAGTACTCGGTAATCTTAAATGTTGGAAATATTTTCCATAATCTAATTTTAAATGTTGACTTCTAAATTTAATATAGTCATTGGTCTTAGTTTCTGATAATGTCACGTACTTTCAAAATGGGCATGTTTATCCACACAAAAAAAAAATGAAAACAATTCTTGTAAAAATTCATTATTCATCAGGCTATAAATGTCCTTAATATATATTATTTATTTATAAAAGCAGCTAAATGCTTATCTAATTAAAGTTTTATTGCAGTTTTTATTTTAGTGTTCGAAGTAGATTTCCTGGAAATCTGTAACTGTTTGTAAAAAAAAACACAAAAAAAAAAAAAAATTACATTCTTCAAGAACTAAAACAAATTTGGAAGACTAAATTTAATTTCTAGAAATTTCATGAAATGTGTGTGGTGGTGTGGCAGGGTAACATGTTAAAAAAAAAAAAAAATTTTTACAAAGATTTTCTAAAAATAAGAATTTCAAAAATGAATTCATATGTGAATAGGTCCTGAAATTTTCATTAAAATCTGACAATTATGTTTTTTGCAAGAATTTCCAAATTGTGTTATTTTACCAGAGAAAAAGGTGCTTACACAGTTAACAAAAAGATTTTTAAACAAAAATGTTGCTCCTGTTAGAAAGAAATAAAATTAAAAAAAAAATACTTTGGTCTCTCCTCTTAATAATAACAAACATTTTAATGACAAAACTTTTTTATTAAATTTGGGGCCTTTTTTCATCATGGTATACTCTTTTTTTTTTTTTTTTTTTTTTTTTTTTTTTTCAGTGGAGGTATGTTTTTAAATATTTCATAATAAATGGCAAAAATCTTTTTAGTAAGTAGATTGCATGTCTTGGCCATTCAACTGAATTATTTTTTTCTTCTCTCTCTCTCTCTCTCTCTCTCTCTCTAGGTGTGTGCACTGCTTTGGTCTAGCGACTTCAGGGAATTAATTTCCAGTCATGGCTTTGCCCAGAATCAGTTGATCATTTGGAAATATCCGACTTTGAGTAAAGTTGCTGAACTCACAGGTCTGTTGCATTTTTTTTTTTTTTTTTTTTTTTTTTTCTAGGTTGCATTCTTTGCCTTGATTTTAATTCTTTTATTATAGTGAAATTCATGTACCAAGTCTCTCTTCATTGTCATATAATTAGGTTTTTAAAGATTATAAAATAGCAAATATTAGGTTGATGAAAAATTTCCAAAACAAACAAAAAAAATTTGCAAAAAATGTTCATTATTTTCTGGTGTGTTTTTATTACTGACAAGAAGTAAGGATTTTTTTTTCTTCCAGTTACTAAATGCAGTATGACATGCTGTGTGTCTGTGGTAACTGCTGGATCAAGATTCTTTCTCTGAGCATCTCATGAGCCAGTTATCCTGATTGCTGGTCTGGCAACACTCCTGGACACAAGGTTCCTCCACCCACATTGTGTTGTGATAAAATCTGAAGTCCAAAACTCGGAGTTAAAACGTAAATGCGAGCTGGCCATGTGGATTCACCAGATTGGTAGTTTTGAAATAATGAAGAAGACTGGAATATCTTAAACAGAATTTTGCTGAAAATTTAGTTTTTTACTGTTTGTTGAATACATATTTTACACTAGCAGTTTCCTTTCCCTAATTGTAATGTATGGCATTAGTCACTTATAACTATAAGGTGTGTGTAATACACACACACACACACACATATATATATATATATATATATATATATATATATATATATATATATATATAAATAATTTTATAAAAAAATCTAATAATTTTTTTTTTTATAAAATTATTTATGACAAACTCATTTTCATATCAAACAACTTATTTCCATTGAATATTACAATATCATGGATTTAGACTAGCTGTATGTGCTGGCAGGGATGCATTTCATAGCATAGCGGTTAATGTTGATTTCAAATTCTGGCAGATTGTTGCAATTAGGAAAAGTTATGAGTCAGTTTCTTCTGAACACCCCACTCTCTCAGCTAGAGGTAAATAGCAGAGGAAAAAAAATAAAAATAAAAACAGTTGCTATGGAAATATAGAAAGCACAATAACAGTACCTAACATGGTTAGGCTGTGGTTCTCTATTCTGTTCTGTAGAGTCTACAGGGATAAAAAACTTATATCCTGCTGGTAATCTTGAATGTTTTGATAAACATCAGTCGCCTTGCTTTAACTTTGCCTAAAGATTTTTTCTTCTTCCTTTGGGAGGTGAAGGAGCTTCAAATACAGATTTATTGTCATGGCTTATGTTTGTTTATGGGATAAAAGTTTTCTTTTGTTTTTGAGATTTGAAATTATAAAGAAAATGCGTAGATCATACTCTTTAACATAGGGTTGTAAGTATTTTATTGATCGATGTAGTGACAATCAAAACTGAAAATGCAATTGAATTACTACTGTTACACAAAAGGAATACTACACTCAATCCTTTTTGTACAGTTTTGAAATAAGTCCATCAAAAAGAACAGATTTTTTTTTTCATTATTTTTTACTTTAACATGGTTTAAACATCTATCATTGTGTGACCACCAAATTTATTTCAAGTGGCAAGTAAACCGTTAACATCAATCAGTTATAATATACAAAATGCTGTAACTTTATGGAACATGATTAAGTGACAATTTAGCGAAGTAAAATAGAATCCAATCTATTTTTCCATGTAGTGATCCCCCCACTCACCAGTGTGGGCAGGACCTATGCACTGTACATACAGAGTGTTTCAGAGAATGTATGATTCCACGTTAGTGATGAAGTAGTTCCGCTATCTTCAAGTACAATTCTAGAAGGTCTTCAAATAGCCAATAAACTTGGAAATCATTTTCTTACAAATGATAACAATGTTGAACAAGCTGTGCAATTCCAATTTGATTTTGAAAATGATTATGGCACATTATAAAGAATCATATGAAGAACTAGCAAAAGCAAAATTATGGCGTCTGATAACCAAATTTGTATTCAAAACCATTGAAAGAAAAGAAACAAGATGTTAATTTTATTAAAGATAGGCAAGATATATTGCCATTAAATACTTCCAATGAAGATTGATTTTGCGCCACTAGAAACAGAAGGCGTGCACATTTACTGTCTAGTAGTAGTGGCACTGAATGATTATGTTCATATGTATAAATAAAAAAAATTCAGTTTATTTGTATATGAAAATAGTTTTTTTATTAAATATATTTGGATTGAAACTATGTACACAGTATATTTTTGCACGGTAGTCTCTGGAATGTATCCTCTGTGCAAAAAGGATTGTGTATTTTATTTTATTGAAATATCTCGAATTTGGCAAGTAAAACTTTTTTTTTTTTTTTTTTTAACAGGGCACACAGCCAGAGTACTTCACTTAGCCATGTCTCCGGATGGTTCCACTGTTGTATCGGCTGGTGCTGATGAGACGTTACGATTATGGAAATGTTTTGCTGTTCCCGAACAAAAGAAGACTGCCCAAAAGAGCACTGCCAAAGACAGCAGCATTTCTCGCTTTTCCACCATTCGATAAGATTTCCTTCCTCACTTCACTGGATTTGAGCAGTGGGTGTGTCATTCTCCAAATTCTTGTATAGTTTTTGTCGATAATTCTCTTCATTCAATTTTCTCCTCCCTTCTGTCTTTCATCTTGCTCTTCGGCTGTGTTTTGATGATGAGTGCTTGTGTTTATCAGTGAAAATGCATTTGTTTCTTTCCTATTCTATTTTGCTATGACAAGTATTGAAAAAAAAACAATCAAAAAATAATTTATCTTCTGTTTTATGCTTTTTGTATAAAATTCACCATCTTCTCTACACCATCCCCACGTTTCTATTAATATATCAAAGTGGTGGGGAAAATAAAAAAAACAATATACGTACATATATACCCAAATATATTTTTTCAAATTGATATCTCTGCTTTTTGTCTTGAATTTTTTTTTTTTTTTTTTTTTTTTAATGCTTATTTAAGCAATTAATGGGTTCTCTTATACATGTCAAATTTGACGTTTTAGATATTTTTAATCCAGGAAAAACTTGCATGCAAAAACTAATTATTTTTACAAAAAAAAAAAAAAAACTGAATTTATTACATCAAAACATTTCTAAAACAATCCTATTCTATCCAGTACCTTGTTTTGCAAAATTGACTTTTATCCGTATTGAAGTTCTTGGGTAATTTTTTTAACATAGTCTCTTTTAAGCTCTGCATTAATTGTTGATGAATTCAATTTTTTTTTGTGTGTGTGTGTGAGAGATAGTATACACTTACACTCACTTTTCATTGGTAATTTATTTTATCACTAAATAATGCAAGATAATTAAAAATATATGAGAGATTAATTTAAGCATTATAAATATAGAATTAACTCCCTTTACAAAGAAAATTGTCAGTATAATGAAATCCATGGACAAAATCTCTCCATAAACATACAATTATATTTTAAAAACACTGAAATAATAAATATTGCCCATAATACTGAAGGAGTGAAACATTTTTCCTCCATTTATTTTAATCCCATTATTCATCAGTTTTAACAAAGCCGCCAGTAATGTAAAAGTTGTAGAGGAAGACTAGTGATAAAAAAACAAAATATTGGTAAAAAAAATTTTTTTTTTTTTTTTTTTTTTTTTCAAATAACAAAGGAAAAAATACAAATTTATCCAACCTAATACTTGTTTTCTCAGACTGTGGAAATGTTTAGTTGGTTGACCCCCCCCCCTTACTGTTTGTGAGTGGGGTGGACGTGTAATGAATTTCCAGTGAGACATGGGTCATTCTAGGTACAAATTCTTTTGCCTTTTTGGTAGTATTTTGTACATTTTCAGTGTATATAGTTATTTGCTCCATACTTTAAAAAAAAAAAAAAAATTGTAGCTAAGTTTCTGAAGCTTAGAACTGATCTGAGATGTTAATATTTCATAAACACATTTGCTTGACAGCTGGAAAACAAATGTTATACATTAAAACTGTAAATCATTAACTAATAAAAAAGAAAAAAAAAAAATGTGATGGAATGACACTTCAGGAGTGGAAGAGTAATTCAAATTTAAGTATCATTTTCAATTATTTGTTAAATGTTGGAGCGTTGCAGTAGAGGTGCTAGCTTGTCTGGTAAAAGTGCATTTTCATAAATTATTTCTATTTCGTTGAAAGGAAAGTTCTTGTTTCTAAGTAACTGCAAGAACTTACTTCCCACCTAATGTAGTTTCAACCAAAAATGTTGGTTTTTCTTTCACTTCATTGATAAGACAACAATTTTATATTCCATCAGTTAAAATATGTTTGCATAGATCCAATAAATGTGTCATTTCTGTCCTCAGCTGGGTTTGTTGTATTCACAAATACCCTGCTTTATGAATTCCTCACCACTTCCCCCTCCCCACAGCTATGGGTTAACTAGTAGGACTTGTCAGTAAATCATTATCTGTAAAAATTCTTACAATCTAAAGATATTTTCTGCCTATTAAATAACCTGCAAAAAGTTGTTAAAAAAAATCCTTAATAAAACCTTATTTCCACTGAATCTGTATTATCCTGGCCCAGGGATTGAACACAGTAATCCTGTTACCAAATTCATGAACTAACACTTTAAACCATTAGGCCATTGTCTTATAGTATGGAACGAACTTAGACTCAACGAAAACACAGATTAATAACAGAGTAGGTACATATGTATATATAATCTCCATCCATCCCTGGACATGGGTAATCTATTAAATAAAGGAGTAAATTTTAAATACTCTTAAGGTTATCCTGGTCAATACATGCGATGGCTGGAGATTACACAAGCTAAAAAGATTAGGTCCTTAGTTAGTTCAGCTGTAAATGATAATTCCTCATCCCCAAAATATTTGTTGCTTATTTTCTAAGCTTTGTTCAACAAAAGGTGATGAGTGTGGGCCATCCAGTGAGGATTGGACACACTTCTAAGAAGTCTGCAAAATGTGCCTGATAACAATTATGTTAGTAAAATTGTTATAAGCTACTTAAAAACTTGAGTTAATCAATTTTTGTTCAAGCATTGGCACTTAATTCCCCCCCCCCCACCACCATTCAATGTTAACGTTTAATAAATAATTAGTAGTAAAATTCTTGAATATATTACGTCATTATTTTTGCACCAACCTAATAGTATAATTTAACCTTTTGTTTTTAATTTTACTTTTTTTTTTTTTTTTCCTTTTTTTTAAACTTTCATCTTTATAGTAACATCAAAAATGATTTTGTCAATGCTTCATCTAATTGATTTTTGATTCGTATATTTTTCTTAATTCTAGTTGTTTTTCATTGCAACTACTCTGCAGGCGTTATTAAATGTGTGTATAATGTAATCTTGAGTTTTTCCATAACACTTCTGTACCTTCAACGACCAGGCCTCTTATGGTTGGTAGGAGATCCGACTAACCATTCCTGACACTAGGATTACAAGCACCACCTCCAAGACAGATCTAGTTAGCAAGAAACTTAAGACCAACACCACAGATGCTAGGATTTATAACATGAACAGCCTGTAATGCCATAAGGGCTATATAGGTGAAACCTAAAAGCCTGCTTCTATAAACATAAGAGAGACTGCCATTGAGATAACCAACAGAACTCTTTTGTATCACAGAAATAAAACCGTCCATAACTTTTTTTTTTTTTTTTTTTTTTTTTTCAAAAACCGAAAACATTACCCTAGTTTAAAAGAAAGAAAAGGAACATGCGTTATTACTAAGAATATTTAGAAGGGATACTAATAAACATATTGACCATCGATAAACACTTAAATCTAGGATCTGCATACTTGTGGTCAATGTAACTGAAGTCTTTCACTCCCACACCAAACATCCAATGCACACTCTACCAGACAAAAACAAAAGTGCCCACTAGATGCATGCAAACACATTATCACCCAAATCCTGCAAGAACTAGGAATATGATATGCAAATGCACAGATAGGCTGTAATCTCGCTACCATTTCCAGGAATTATGCACATGAATACTACAAGATGAATCAAAAATACCCACAGTATACCAAATGAATGTGATGTCTACCTGCCCAATGAAAAATAAACAGAACTAAAAAAAAAAAAAAAAAATGTACTGGCACTTTATCTTCCATAATTAATTCTCAAGAACAAATTTTTGATGAAGCTTAAATAAAAGTAAAACATGTTAAATATTTTTTTTTCTTTCTTTTTTCTCCCTACTTGAAGCAAGATGAGAGAATAATAGGACAGGTATCTTTTATAAAAAACAAAGAAAAAAAACAAAACATAGCTATAATATTCAGAAATATTATAGCTGACAGGGTTACAAGATGTGCAAGAAAAGAAATTGTTAATACAGATGTTTGCACCGTGTTAGGCATTTTTGATATTACTGTTGAACTAATTCCCAATCAAGTAATGTGCTTAAATTCAAGAAATATCAATAAAGGGTATTAATTACCATGAAAATATTTCTAGACAAAACATGGCAAAGTTACTTTATGGTAGTGAGGAAAGTGACTGCAGCTGAGATCAGGGCTGATATTGATTGCAGATTCTTTGCATTTTGTCTAGGTACCATAGCCAATGGTGGTAGAAAGATTGTTATATCAATCTTCCAAGAGCAAGCTTGACGACCAGCTTGTCTACAAAATCAATCTTTGTAAAGCCTGACTTTAACTCGGCTTGAATAAGCTCTTTACTAAAAACGTGGAATCTGATAAAGCAATAATGTATTTCAAGGGCAGTTACTCTTTTTCTTTTTTTAAAAACAAACACTTCAGTTAACTCCCTTACAAAACCAGCGTCACCTTTCACTGACAATGTCTGCTTTCCAAACGTCATGGCAAATATTGCTCTGAGTGTATTTAAATGTCTGTTTCAAATCAATGATATAAAGAAGATAGTTGCTATTGAGGCAAAAATTAATCATTTCTTAACTTTTCTGCATTGAAATGTGATTTTATTGACCCCTTTTAGTTTAGGGTATTGATTACCGTATTGGAAATAAAGTCTGAAAAGTCTTACATAAATGTCAATGAGGAGCTGTTGCTTCATTAAAACTATTTTGATTATATTTTAATCCATTGATTTTTCCAAATCGTAGGGAAAGACAACCTTGGCTTATAGGTTTATAATTTAAATTATATGAACATTTGTAACAGCATTAATACTGTTACTGTTAATTTATGCTCAAGAATTTGCCAAAAATATATATAATCTGTTACCTCCCAATTATTTAATTTTACGAAAACCCAAGAAAGTACAAAAATTTAAATATCTAGGTGATTTAATAAAAATGAATTAATAAATGCAATACTTTAGGTTCCAGCTAGTGATGCCCACCTTGAAAAGGAAGGAAACAATTGTCCATCCGAGGAATCCATGGCACCCAACCTCAATAGGTAACACATGACATGTTTGTCCCTTTTCCATGTAGGGGTTAGTAACGTATTAGTTCATGTACATTTACATGGAATATATTTAAAGAGGAGTTTTACAAAATTTAATAGCAATAGAAAATGTTTGTCGGGATACAAAAGGTGATTATCTCTGTTAGTCAATTAGGTCATGTAACGGCTGCTTGGTGAAGTCAGTTCATAGGCTGATGAAAGTGGTCAGTCAGCTTCCTTGAGTCAAACCAAACAGCAGCTCACAAGACCAAGGTGTCGTTTTCCTGTTGGAAAAGATGTCCTTCCTCGCTAGAGACAAAGGTGATGATAAATCTGGCCTTATAGAAACTATCTCTGGCTCGCAATGCTCATGTTGGGAAATAACCATAACTTACTGTTTTTCCTTCTAGAGAAATTATGCCCTCCTTAGTGACATAGAAGATAAATCTGGCCCACCCTAAACCCTATTGCTGAAATATAAATATGGCTTCTCCAGGAACATAGACAAAACCTCCAGTAGTTTGAATTCCCGTTGGGAACTAATACAAGACCTAAAGCTTGTTACATATACAGTGTAACCTGGATATAAGAGAAACCCGGATATAAGAGAGATTTTATCTGGTCCTAAATTAGAGCCTGTGTTAATGTATATAAATTAGACCAAACCCGGATATAAGAGAAACCCGGATATAAGAGACGTACTCTCCAGTCCCGACAACTCTCTTATATCCGGGTTACACTGTATATGTGTGTTGTAGTTTCTCTGTCTGAGACAAACATAAATGTTTGTATATAATTTTCTGTATGACTCGGTGGTATATAACTCTCTCTGCGAATAAGACATGTTTGTGATTCCTTTTCTTTCAGCCGCCCTGGGTATGACGTTAAACTGCATCCAACAGCAAGGCCTCTGATCAGGAGGTTTTGAGGAGCGTGGAACCACCTCTTAATTGCTGGTGTTCCCAGGTCCACCTTGACCTGGGGTGGTAGCACCTGTTAGGGTCCCAGCTATGGGCAGATAGTGAACTCCTAGTTTTTCCAGCTCTTACGCACGTCCTGGGTATGGCGATAAACTACGTCCAACAGCAAGGCCTCAGATAATGTTTTCGGAAAAATGTTGCCAGCTATACCTTTTTGAAACAATAATGTTGCTAGCTATACATTTAATAGTACTGTATATTTAATATATATATATGGGTATATGTGTGTGTGTGTGTGTATATATATATATATATATATATATATATATATATATATATATATATATATATATATATATATAATATAAAATGTATGTATGTATATGACTTTGCATTAAATGAGCTACAGTGGTTGATATGCCATAAAACCCAACCAACCAATCCAGCTATGGGAAAATAGTTAACCCCGAAACAGGTAAAAAGCATCTTAAAATATTACCAGCAATACATTTTTAAAGAAAAAAAAAACAATTACCAGCTATACTTTTTTGAAAAAAATAATATTACCAGCGATACATTTTTGAGTAAAAAAGTATTAACAGAAATAGTTTTGACAAAACAAAAATATTAGCAGGAAAAAAAAAAAGTTGTCGGCATTAAATGACCCATTGAGCTGTTGATATGCCGTAAAACAAAACAAACCATTTTCTTTCAGCACTTCCGTTCTGTCTGTATGAAAGTGTTGGTGGATTTTAAAACTTGAGTACATGTACAGTAATTTCTTTTAATTTATAACTTAAATAAACTGAAGCATACTTCAGCAAACAAAAAGTTCAATGAAATGCTAAGGGTATTGTAATCCAATAAACAAAATTCTATAAATAAAAAGCAAGAAAAAGTAACAGATTTACACCCCCCCTCTCCAAAGCATCCCCATTGTTGAGAATCTCTGCATTAGAATGCCAAGGAAGTATGAAATAACGTTTAATTACAAACCTTTTTCCTATATTACTATTGATTAAGCACTTGAGATTATGAATTTAAAAAAAAGTAGCTTTATTTTTTTAAAATAAGAAATCAGGTCATTTGAGCAGATTTTGTTTCAAACTCTGTAGACGAGTTGATTTACAATAAATTTATATGCTTGAATAGAATGCATCTGGGCGTATAATACCCTCCTCCCAATTTTCAAGTTAAAATGTAGGTTTGGGGTTATATTCGCCATACAAGATGACACCCACCAAAACTGATATTTTAAAATGTATTGAATTTATATAAAAAATTCGCTAAGCATATACTTTCTTTACATTCAAATTTC
The DNA here is from genome assembly GCA_963932145.1 of Acanthosepion lycidas. Taxonomy (NCBI): domain Eukaryota; kingdom Metazoa; phylum Mollusca; class Cephalopoda; order Sepiida; family Sepiidae; genus Acanthosepion; species Acanthosepion lycidas. The sequence goes on from OZ010604.1 coordinate 48,776,314, forward strand.
AATGAAAAAACTGGTCATGGGATTTAAAAAAAAAAAAAAAAAATAGCCTGAATGATTTTTTCCTGCTAACTGTCCACTGGGTGTGTCTTTGTTCGGCATCATCAAAAAAAGTAGGGGAGGCAACGGTTAGCCTAATGTCAAAAATCTCCCATGCTAACAACTTACCATAAGCCATAGAATGTATAGTTCACATTTTATAGCTGGATGTTAAAAGGTCATCTTGTACACTGACATATATGATACATAGCAAACTGGACTCCACTCTATTATTAACTTTTTTTTCGATATTCCTTGTCTGGAGGGCTTAATCTGAATCCAGGTAAAAATCACATGAAAAAGACAAATAGGACAATGTTAGGAGTGTTTCTATGTTTTTAATAGGCTTCTTTTTTTATCCCTAACTTTAGTATCCCTCGCCCTAACAGTAGTATAGTAGAACCAACACCATCGAGATGAAAGGGGCCTCTTGATTAAACATAATGTGAACATAAGTAGTATAAGCCAAAGGGAAACCGCTGAAAATGAATGTAGGCATATGAGGGAAAGTTCTAGATGTATTGGGAGAAAATTTAATTTAAAAAATGCTGTTCATATTTTTATTGAAAATTTCATTCAGTTGATAAAATATTGCAGGTGTTCCAAAATTCAGTAACAAAATTTAAAGCCATTTAAAAATATTAAACATGCAAAATCATTTATAAATACTAAACACACAGGCAAAATCATGTTACACATACATTTGTGGATTTTATGGAAATATTTTTTATACAAATGAAAAAATTAAAATGTTTGTTTTTTATTATAAAAATATCCTTAAGTATTTGTATCAAATTTTAATAAAACATGATGAGTTTAATTTCATTCACAGAATTCAATAAATGTTTTAATAGGTGACGCTGCCTCATTATTGTGTTTAAATGTTTTGTGAATAATTATAAAGTCATGAAATTAATTTAATCATTGAGTTTTAATGCTTTTTATAAATATTACATTGTGGTCACCAATATAACAGGAGAGATCTATGGAAGAAAGTTTTATTCTCCCATTATGGGCATTATTATATCCATGATATGATAACATCATCTTTCACAGACTGTATATATTTCTGAGTTGTGGTATTATGTACATTATTTACATTATTCGGACTATTGTCCTCATCTTTGTCGCCATATTTATTACAACGTTTCGGTCTTTCAGTATCTGTCTATATTTCTGAGATGAGGTATTATGTACACTATTTACATTATTCGGACTATTGTCCTCATCTTTGTCGCCATAATACTAATAACTGACATCCATCAAACATGGCACGTGGAACTAGAACAGTCTACTCCAGTGAGCGAAATAAAGGATTCAGTTTGAAATTCCAACCACTTGAAGAAGGCTGGAGTGTACAACGGCCGAAACATTGTGATAAATGTGGCGACAAAGATGAGGACAATAGTCACAAATAGTGTAAATAATGTATCATCTTTCAGCATGGTCTCAATAATTTAACTGTCTTAACTTTTTGATGATCAGACTAACTAGTGGCTGTAACTTTCCATTGTGAGGGTACTGGGTTTGCAATTTGCTTCCGACTGGTCGTTAGGAGCCTGAAATCTTTGTTAGCACTTAGGTTGCTCTGGTCAGCAGTCGCATAATATCCGGGGATTTGTAGTGCCATGTTGGGCATAGGTAGGTGTCCCTTCGTGCATTTCTCGTGGGGAATCCTGAGGCTACACTATGCTTTGTTCTCAGCCACGCTCTGGGTAGTTTGTATTATCATTGATGACAGTGACAATTACCGTGGCCTTTTTTTTTTTTTTTCTCTCTCCTCAAAACGAATCTCATGGAAAACGCAACAAAAACAAATACAACTAAACCAGTAAACAAAAAACAAAAAAAAAATAACACCTACCCCAACTCAACTTTTTTTTTCTCAAATACTCGTGATATCCGTTCCAGCTCCTGCTGTGTAGAATCTGTGAAACAAATTTAAATTCTCCCATTGCTACTAATGAATTCTTGGTTCCAGGCTATTTTTTCCTTTTGCTGAAAAGATTCCAACATTCACAGCTTCAGTGTTTGCATCTGAGATAATCTTCTGATAGCAAGGAAATCGTCTCTCAAGGCCCCAGACTAGTATTTCATGTGCTTCCATCTTTCCTTACTAAACTCTGTTTGCTATTTATTTTTTTCCTTTATCACTCCCCCTCTTCCCAGGACTGCAGTATATTAGATTAATTGCTGACAGTATAGAAAAGACACTTTCTCTCCATCCATCTGCAAACATCTTTGTCTTCGGTGTCTTTAATGCTCACCATAATACGTGGCTGAAACCTTCTAAAGGTGCTGGTGTTGCCGGTATACAGACATTAAATTTTTCTATTTCCCAATCCTTTACTCAAATCGTAGACTTCCCTACTTGTTTCTGTAGCAAAACTGAGCAGCAAGCTTCTCTACTGTTGTGGCCTATTAGGGACCAGAAAGAAAGACACGGAAAGAAAAAAGTAGGTTGAACAAGTGTATTGAAATAACAGAACATATATACAAAATAAGAGTGTTATTAGCAGATAAAAGTGTCCGTTTGAACTGTTAGGTTACACTGCGTCCCGACTGCTGATATATAACAGTCCCCCCTCACGCAGGAAGTATGTGGCACAAGGCCGAGTTTACCGTAGGTTCTCCGAGCCTATAGGCTCGGCCAAAACTATCCCCACAGAACCAGCATTAGCGGGTTTGGGTCTGTCTACCCACCGAACGAAACTCTGCCCTTCGGCATAGCTTTGTCCGGGATCCTCTCTGCCAAAGCAGAGAGTTCGACAGAAGATTGCGTTACAACTGCCAATATTTATTTCTGTAAAAATTACAGAAAATATGGCACAAGGCCTAAAAATTGGGGACGGGAAAAAAGACGGTCATCATTTGTCTTAATTTTAAAACTTAGCTAGCGACAACCACTGACCCAATCATACAAAACAATATTCCTCCCACCAAAACAACACATTCATACTTACCTTTCTTACTACATCTATCAAAATACCTCATTGTCTCAATGAAAATCCTAAATAGCTGCGTCCCGACTGCCGATATTTAACAGTCCCCCCACAAAGAATGTATGTGGCACAAGGCCGAGTTTAACATGGGTTTGTCCGTTCCCGTAGGCTCGGCCAAAAAGATTCCCTTAGAACCCGCATAAGTGGGTTCGGGATCTGTCTACCTTCCCGGATGAAACTTTGCCCTTTGGCAAGGCTTTGGGTTCCTCTCTGCCAAAGACAGAGAGTTCGACAGAAGTCGTACACAGTCAGAGACTGGGTCGACTGCCAATATTTAACAGTCCACCCACGAGGAATGTATGTGATACAAGGCCCAGTTTAACGTGGGTTTGTCCGAGCCCGTAGGCTCGGCCAAAAATATTCCCTTATAACCTGCATAAGCGGGTTCGGGATATGTCTACATCCTTGCAGGTTAGTATTTATGAAGGAGGAAGAGTTCATTCTAATGTAGATAGGTCACCATTACATCTTGATTTATTTCTTACCTCCTCTCCTTGCTCTTGTCGGGCTTCACAACACTGCCCTCTTGGTTATTCGGACCACTCTCTGGTAGGTAATTGATATTTTGTTCCAATGATCTATTAATTAGGAACCCTCTATCCACAAGACCTCTTTGCATTACCAGCATGCTGATTGGTACTTACTCCGTGATTTTCTTCATGACGCCCTTTGGACTGATATCTTTAACCTCCCAACTGAAAGAAGCAAAGTCCCTGTTTGCTGAGAGATGGGGCACCGCATAGCATCTAAAAACTTTGGCTCTCATGATTACTGGCGGCTCTGTAATAGTGTAAGATCTCTATTCCTCCCTCTTTCAATTAATTTGAGGTGTTATCATCCTATGCTGATAAAGCTTTGCCTGTAAATTCTCCTTAAACTCTACTTTATCTCATCCGGAATATCCCTGCCTAACTTCCTTTCTAGAACCGAGTCTCTGGTGAGAGATATTAACCTTTTACCTCTTTTTGGCAATCTCCTAGAGTTTCTAATCAATGCTGAATTGGTTCATCATGTCTCACCACAGGTTCTTTTCTCAGACAAGCAATATGGATTTCGTGTCTCCAGGTCAACTGCTGATTTCTTGGTGATAATTGCCGAAAGAGTCTGTCATGCTTTAGATAAAAGTGTAGCATTGGACATCTCGAAAGCCTATGACAGGGTCTGGTATTCAGGTCTTCTCTACAAGCTGAAAAGTTCCTTTTTGAACTGATCCAATCTTTCCTATCTAATTGTGATATGAAAGTTATCTTGAACGGCTATCCGTCTAGACCTTTTTGTATTAACGCAAGTGCCCCCCCCCCGGCTCCATTCTAGGTTCTACTCTGTTTTTAATTTTCATTAATGACCTTCCCGATGACATCAGCTTTCAACTTGTAATCTACGCTGATAGCACAACAATTTACACCTGCCTCGATAGTAAGGTTGATTAGTCTGACAAGGTCAAAATGGCAGGTGATGCCCAAGACAACCTCAAGTCTGTCGCTAACTGGGGCAACAGATGGCTTGTTAATTTTAAGGCCTCAAAAACTAAACCTCTCTTCATTAAACGCTTGAAAGACCCCTCTCTGTCTTCCATCGGTATGGCTGATGCTAACCTCCAGGAAAGTGACTTGTTGCACCTTCTCGGGCTCACGTTCTCAGCTGACATGAAGTGGAAAGACTATTGAATCCTTTACTAGGTCAGCTGCTAAGAAAGTTTGGTTCACTGTGTCAAGCGAGACAATATTTCTCTCCAGAATCTATCCTACATAAATTATAGTGATTTTCCAAGCGTAGCTTGGATGTGGCTCAAGACCGAAAGTAAGGGGCACCCAGTGAGGATCGAACTCACTATTCATTCATAATTGTTCTAGCGAGACAAGCTTGCTGACCATTACTCCACCTCGAGGTGCCCATCCTACATAAATTATGTCTACCATTCGCCCATGCTTAGAATATTGCTGCCACATATGGTTCAGTGCCCCTGCTATTTACCTTGAGCTCCTTGATATGACCCAAAGAAGAATCACTCCTGATCTGGCGGCTCGGCTCGGCTCAGCTCGGCTCAGCTCGGCTCGGCTCGGCTCGGCTCGGCTCCAGTCATTTTCCCACCACAAGTTTGCCTCTCTATGGCTTTTCTATAAATGCTTTCATGGTAGTTGTTCATATGAGCTCTTTGCTGTGGTAGCTAGACTTTTTGAATTTAAGCGCAGTACTAGATTGGTGTCGAGGTCTCATCAATTTGCAGTTGAGCTGGTTAGATGTAGCCGTAAGTTCTATGCGAACAGTTTCTTTTCTTGCACTTCTCGCTTGTGGAACTCCCTTCCGGCTCCATGATTTCTAGCAAACTTTAATCAGCAAAAAATTAAATGCAGTGTCAATCGCTATCGAATGTCCTGATTACTCTTCCTTCTTTTCATTATTAATGTTTCTGTTCCTAATTTTTCCACACCCTGTAACCCCTCGTGCCTTAGTGGCTTAACTACCTTGCAAGGGGTGATACCGATTAATATATATATATATATATCTTACTTATTATAAAACGCAGATTGTGTGTGTGTGTGTGTGTGTGTGTGTGTGTGTGTGTGTGTCTGTACGTTTATATATTGGATCAGATTTCCTACATTTTGCAACCGATTTCAACAAAACTTCACAGGACTACATAAAATTACCTTGCGGTGGTTCTGACAGTGCCAAAAATTGGAAAAACACAATTGTTTTTGCATGAAATCAATTTGAAAACACGATTAAGAGACATTAATGAAAGGGGGACAACTCATATCGAGTTATACTTATTAATATCGAGTTATACTTATTATAAAACCTAGGTTGGTTTTTTGTGTGTGTGTTCGTTTATGTATGGGATCGGATTTCCTACATTTTTCAATCGATTTCAACAAAACTTCACTTTTTTTTGGCAGGTAGTGTTTCTTATTGTCTTGCACACTTTTTTTTATTTTTACATTCAGAATGCTTTAAAAATTCCATTTACAAGACAATTGTTTATAATAAAATTCTATTCAATCGGTAGACTCATAACGATTGAAAACAATGTTTTTGTTTGAGTTTGGGTTTGACCAATTCGTAAAAAAAAAAAAAAAAAAAGTAAAAAATAAAACTAATTAAGACATGCGTGTCCGTCAACCTTAAACAATAATCTTTGTCAATTTTATTTTTCAGTCTTTATGATGGTCGATACTTGATCTATCTCTTACTGTTACATCCCCGGGCAATGCCGGGCTCTACTGCTAGTATATACGACGGTCATTCAATAAATAAGGTGAATTTTTCGCTATAAGGACTTCTAATACAGATAGAAGCTTGCTTTTTTTCTTCAACGTAGTCTTCCAGCACTGTCACACACTTTTCCCATCTGTGCACAAGCTCCCGTATTCCCTCAGCGTAAAAATCTTTGGACTGATGTCTCAGCCAGTTGCTCACAACACTTTTGACTTCATCGTCACTTCGTGCCTCTCGTAACGCTTTCAAGGAACCAAACAGGTGAAAGTCTGAAGGGGCAAGGTCTGATCTGTAAGGGGGATGAGGGAGCAGTTCCCAGCCCAGCTCGTTGATGGTCTGCACCGTTTGGGCTGCTGTGTGAGGCCTTGCGTTGTCATGATGCACTCACCGGCAGCTGACATTCGAGTAGCCAAGGTCATCATGGACAATTTTGTATGCTGTCCCAACAGATAAACTCAAAGTCCTTGCAATGTCATCCACTGTCACCCTTCTGTCAGACTGAATGAGGTCATTGACTGATTCGATCACCTCAGAAGACCTCACTTCTGTTGGCCTCCCAGGCCTTTCTTCATCCTCAACACTGCTCTGTCCTTCTTTAAACAGTTTAGCCCAATTGTGGACATTTTTTTGGCTGAAACATGTGGCACCATACACAGTTGACATTCTCCTATGAATTTCAACTGGTTTGCACCCTTCAGCAACCAAAAACTTGATAACTGACCGCTGTTCAATCCTGGAGCATGCTTCTTGGTCGGCTTGAATGTCCGAGAAATTTTCATAGAAAATATTCGTCCTTTGATACGCCATGAGCAGTTATGAATGTACGAGATTCATGGAAGATTGAAGTTTATAAGCAGTAAATTCGACCTTGCCAACCGTACGATCCTTTGTGGCCGAGCGGTTAGGCACGCCGGGCTAAATGGCGGTTCGAATCCTGTCAAAGGACGAATATTTTCTATGAAAATCTCTCGGACATTCAGGCCGGTAAATGTTATTTAATACTGTTTATTATAAACAGAGCATTTACTTAAATACTTGTATCTATAAAAAGAACGTTAAACATAAAAAATGTCTTTAATAAATAAATTGTCGGACTTTGTCCATTTCTTAATGTATATATATATATAGTAAAGTTAATAAATCCGTTGGTATATAATCCAAGTGGACCCTAGTAATATAAAATAGTAAAACTGACCCACAAAAAGGGCTCAATGTAATTATTATCCAGAGCAAATAAATAGCAGTAAACCATAAAATCTATAATTACCTCATATAGGGTATAGGTCTATTTCAACTGACGAATACCGGCGTTGAATAAGTCGTCGGTTGAAATAGGCCTACTCCATACGAGGTAATTTTGGATTTCCTGGTTTACTACAAGGGCTCCTATTGCTATTAACGCAGTGCTCTTCAACTGAATTGAGCTGTCCAGGCCACTGGCGTACTTCGTATAGAAAACGTTAAAATTTCCCTTTCTCTCTCCCATGCGACGATAGCCTAGGGGTAGAATCTCTGACTGATACCAAATCGGACGGCTTGAAGCAATCTAGCCACAGTGAAGAGCTGTGATACAGCGAAACTGTGGATGATTATATATATATATATATATATATATATATATATATAGAACCTCGCCCATATCACATGGACCGGTTTATCTCTACGGATAACGAATCCGCAATATAAATACAGTATAAAATTACCATCCACGGATTGACAATATCAGTTTCACTTATCCACGGTTGACCCCAACCTGAAAAATTTACGTGTTTACGACTTCCAAGCTACTTTACTAAATATATTTCAGAGATGTTAACAAAAAAGATATATTGACACGGACCTTTAGTGATTATAATAGTATTTTGAAAATATATTACAAAAAAATTAATTAAAAAGCAGTTAAAACCATCAAAACGACTCTTAATGACAAGTGTATTTTTCTTTTCGTGAATGTTATTTACAATATTGTTTTTGTGTGTGTTAAAAATGTTCTCAGTCTTATTGTCTCTTTTGTTTCGTTAAATGTTTGTGCTTGCTTGTTTTTGCTTGTTCTGAGAATTTCGTGGTTATGGGAAGTATTTGAAACCGTTAACTTTCCCGGAGTGAAGAAGATACGTCTGTGTTGTTCCTTTTTTTTTTCACTATTGCTACTGCCACCTTGCTTGTGGTAGAAGAGTCGTTTTTATAATGATAAAGTTTCAGATTTTTAGAATGATGAAATATTATCATCATGGTGACAAAGTTGTTTTTAGAATGATGAAATTTTTTATCTTTATTTCTATTATCACTGGTGGGAAGGTTGTTTTTAGAATGATGGCTTTATTGCCTTGCTTGAGGGTGAAATGATAAAAAAAAGAAAAAAAAAAGATTATCGTTCATTAGACTTTTCTTTACCGACGACATTTGTCTGAATTAAAAAAAATATATTGGTTACTTATCATTTTAGATGTGAGGATCCTGTTCATAATATAAATACAGTGTCAAATTGATCCCTGACTTTTGTACTATTTTTTATTTATTTACGAAAGTTCGAAAACTGTTGACGTCATTGATAACAGCGTACCACTGATGCTGTCCGTTTCTCCCAATTCGTAATTGCCATGCATTCTTGGGAAATATAGTGTAGGGGTTTCTCGTCGCCTGGCCTGGAATACAGAGTTTTTTTTTTCAAGGCCACAAAAACCGACTTTATTCGACCTCGACAGGACCCCGAAGGGACGGATTCATCCTCCTCCCAAGGGCATAAATACGAAAGTAAACGCAATAGACAAGGCAGGTATTTTTTTTATCCCCACTTTTTTAATCTCGACTGGGCTAGTTTCTTCCCCGCCCCATGGACATATTTATTTTATTCTTCCCTCTCCCTTAGCGAGAGAGCCTCTTGATTTTGTCTGAAGAACACAGCGGCCTCCCTTATTTCTTTGAAGGTTGGACGGGTCCAACTAATAGCAGTTATCTTTGTGTGTTTTTCTCATATTTTAATTTGTTTTGGGGGTTCATCCCCTCCCTCCTTCATTGTTTATAATCAATAAATTATTGTATATAATTTTATACTCAACAATTTTTATGCCATGGGGTGTTTTTTGTAGGTACCCCGTGTGTGTGCGGTATTGTGGTATATGTAGGATTGAATGATGATGGACGAGTTCTTGTGGTGAATGTACAAATTATAATGAATGATTGAGTCGCGAATCTGATTAGCTAGGTATAAAATAGTGTCGACCAGCCTTAACCTGTTTCCCCTTTTAGGCCTTGTGCCACAATTGTTGTATGTTTTCATGCGCAATAAATCACGACAAGGCGGGTATTTGAAATCTGCTCGCTGATTCGTCTATCCGATACCCGTTACGCTACACGCATATCATGAGGCTAGTACTGATTTTACAAGTCTACAAATGTACCGAACAAAGGGAGGTGATAGAATTATCACAGATGAGCAGTCGATACATTTTGTAACAGCTTTTTTTCTTTCGATAGAGTGTTTATCGAATGAGATACAACCTCAATTTCCGAGTGAGTTTCTTTTGCGACGACGTCTTTGCCGGATGAGTACATTCCAAATTTGGTCCGACGTTTTGATTAAGACGAGCCCAGTCCTAATTTGCTAGGGTGTCATTATTGGACGAGTCTATTCCTAATTTGATAAGGTGTCATTATCAAACGAGTCCAGTCCTAATTTGCTATGGCGTTTTTATCGGATGAGTCCAGTCCTAATTTCTAACGATAGATTAACAGCTGGATTGGTACATTCCTAATCTGTTACGATATCATTATCGGATGAATGCGGTCCTAATCTAATACGACGTCGGAGGAGTATAGTCCTAATTTGTAATGTAATTTGGTATGACCTCTATGTCTATCTATCTATCTATCTATCTATCTATCTATCTATCTATCTATCTATCTATCTATCTAACTATCTATTTCAGTCTGTTCATTATCTATCTATCTATCTATCTATCTATCTATCTATCTATCTATCTATCTATTGTAAAGTGTAGTTTCTCTTGGCACCAAGATTCAGAAAATGTGTCGCACTTAGTGAGGCTTAAATTCACAGCTGCGCGAGTAATTGACTGCAAAAACGAGTTAAAGGTCGCTCCGTGACAAATGCTACCGCAACTGTATTTTTTTTTTTTTTTATATAACCTGAAAATGAACAAAGAATTTCCGCGTTCACTCGCCACCAGTCCCGCTGATTCGTGATTAAGAAAGGAAATTTAAACCAGTATCCTATCCATTGTTTTCTTATTCATAATATATTCATTAATTTTCTCTCTTTCTCCGATAGTTTCATTCAGTTTCTATTAGCCAAACTCTTTCGTAAATGAACTCCTTTTCAAATTCATTTTTCATGATCCTTCTTTTATTTCTCTTTTCTTTTTTTTAAAAAAAACAAAAAACATTTTTCTTCGAACTAAGCAGATTCTTTTCTTTTCTTCTTTCATTCATTCTAGTTCTCTCTTTCTCATTCCGTCCATTTTAGCTTCTTTCTTCTTTGATTTATTCCAGATTTTCATTTTTCCTTCCATTTATTCCATCGTTCTTTTTCTCCTTACCTCCATTTCATTTTTCTCTTTCTGCTTCCATTCATTCCAGTTTTCTCTTTCGCCTTTTATCAATTCCACCTTTCTCGTTCTCCTTCACTTCATTCCAGCCTTCTCCTACTCCTTACACCCATTTCAGACTTCTTCTTTCTCCTTCCATCTATTCCCATTTTCTCTTTCTCCTCCTTTCCATTCCTGTTTTTCTCTTTCTCTCATTCATTCCAGTTCTCTCTTTCTCCCCTTCTATCAATTCCAGCTCTCAGTTTTCACCCTCTTTTTTTTCTAGACCTCTTCACTCGATTTTCATTTCCTTTCCTTTACTTTTTATTCTTGTATTCTTTCTTTTTCTTTCTTTCTTTCTTTCTTTCTTTCTAAAACCCTCTCTCTCCCCCTCTCTCCTTTGATATATTCATCGTGATTCTAGTCTTTTTTTTTTCTTCATTTTGTTTTCTTCCTTACACACACACACACACACACACACACACACACACACACACACACACACACACACACACACACACACACACACACACACTATATTTTTTTCTTCATTTCCTTTTCCTTTTTACTCTTCGTTTCTTTCTTTTTATTACTTTGTTTTTGTTTTGTTTACCTTGTTTCTCTTTTTTTTTGTATTTTCTCTTTCTTTTCTTTTCGTCTTTTCGTTTTTCTTTTCCTCCTTTCTTTATTTTTCTTGTTTTCTCTTTTTCTTTTTCCTGTTTTCTCTTTTTCTTTTTCCTTTATTTTTTGTTGTCTTTCCCCCTTTTTTTTATCTTTCTTCCTTCTTGACAATTCTAGTTGAAAATTTTAACAAACACAATCCACTTCTGTTCCACATTCCGTTTCCTTGCTTCCCTGATAACTACAACCTTCAAAAATTTAAATGCAACATCAATCGCCATCATCTGTCTTCTTGAACCTCGTTCATCTTTTGTCCTTTCCTCAATCTTTCCTATCCTCAGTCTTCTCTTTTGCTTTCATGCCCAATAACCCTCCTAGGCACTAGTGGCATTCCCGCCTGTCTTGGGGTAAAATGATTAAAATAAAAATAAACTTACTGCGAGAACGTACGAAATAAACTTATTTTTGCTGCGAGGTAAACTTCAGGGGAGGCAACTTCATATTGACTTGTTTTCTCAAGGGAGATAACTTAAGAAAACGCTAATACTAATTTCAAAGGACAAATTAAAATTTCAAGTTTATTTGTAGATATCATGACAATTAATTAAAACTAAGAAATTTTTATAATTTTGTAAATTGATTGACGAATATATCAAAATATTCAATTAATTTTAAAATATTAAAAATGTTCACTAATGAAAAAAGAAATAAAGACACCCATCTTAAATAATTAAATTATTTAAGATGGGTGTCTTTATTTCTTTTTTTATAGACAGAAAATTATAGACAGAAAATGAAAACAAATTTAAAAATCTGTTAAAAATCCAATATTTGTTATAGAGATTTGTTTAGTAAAGTAAATTAGCAAAGTTAAGGATTAATTAACTGGATATTGTTAAAAATGACGCTTACTTAGCCCGTGAACTGCTATCATGGTCATAGGTCAACAATGGTAGTTTTCTACTGTGACCCTTGATTTTAAGAAGCGAGCGAAAAATTTGTAAAAAAAAAAAAAAAAAAAAAAAATGAAAATACATAGGACAGGCGGTACAACTATTAAGAAAGTGGCGTTGCTTATATTTAAAAAATAAATTATCTTTAACTTTATTTAAAGAATGGTTTCAGAATATAATGCTTTATTCTATGCACTTTTATAAAACTTAAAATAAATAAATTTATTTCATTTGCATTAGAGTATGATAAAAAATAATTAAAAACTCGTTGAATGATACTTTTAAGTTTAATTTGATGTTTTCATTTTTTTATTAGTTTCTTACCTGTTTGATGTTATAAAATTTTAATTGCATCCTGTGAAGCTTTTTAAAGTTATTCTGATAAGTACTACAAAAAAGGGGTGTAAAATTGATAAATATTTACTGTATTGTATCAATGCAATGTCTTTATCAATTTCAGATTTCTTTTTTTATAGTATTTTTTTTTCATTTTCACAACGGTTAGATTACTCTTGTACGGAAGTTCAAAAACAAAATAATTCTAGGACTGCATTTACCTAACAGTTATTAAAAATACACCTTTAAGTGCCGAATCTAGATACGTCGTCAGTGTTGTTGCTCTCATGTCACTAGAAGTTTCGGGTCTAAATAAACAACAGACTTCTTCGATGGGCGACCCGACCGAATATGATCAGTATTCGGCCGGCACCTAAATGTTATTTACCCGCTGCTCCACGCACAAGGCCGAGTTTTTAAAGTGGCTCGGGCAAAAATTCCCTATAGACCACGTAAAAACGGAGTCAATTTCCCAAGACGACACTCTACCCTACGGCAGAGCCTCGTCTGGGGGATACCCCCTGACATCTGCCAGGTAAGTACACTGCACCCAGAGTAAATTTGCTACAAGCTTTAGGACGTGCTTTATATAAGTTCCCCCAGAAAACGGTAACTAATCAAGACTTCACTTGGGCTATTCGATGTTATAGATCGGGTATGCTTAATTGTACCGATCTTCCTACATGCGGCCAAGACAGGGTATTTTTTGGGAAGAAGGAAAGAAAACAAACCAATATATATATATATATATATATATATATATATATATATATATATATATAAATAATTATTTATTTAAAAATATGATTCCAACTCGCTACATAAGAGGTCTCATGTTTCAAAACAAGAGCCGAAAACTTCAAAATAATATTTGAATTAACTTGAGTTAAAGTAGGCTCTGTTCCATCTTCAAGCGAAATTTTTTTTGGGTATGACTTACTTTTCTTTCTCTTCCTCCCCTTTTAACTTCTGTATCTCTTCGTCACATAATTATTTCGTTTTTGAACTTCCGTACAAGAATAATGTAAACGTTACAAAAATGAAAAAATAAAATAAAATCATTTTAAAAAAATGTTCACACTCAAAAATGGCATTAAGGTTTCCATTTTTCAATTCTTCACACATTTTGTGAATAAAAACATTTCTTCAATAATAATAATAATAATAAACACTCATTACAAACAACATCGGGATGAATTTAAGGAGCCACTCGAGGTAGAGGGTTACAGAGTAAGAAGCCCAGTTTATGCAGATATGTGAGGAAGATAATGGTTAACACTAGACTCGAACAGGTTAAGATTGTTGTGATCGGGAAAACATCCTTTTGGGAGTCGATTTTGCAGAAAAGTGGTTCGCGGGAAGAAGCTGCTCGAGTGGAACTTACTTCTCGCCATTGGAATACGAAAGGAGTGGGGATGATTTGCATGGCGGGTGCTACCCGTGAAGATTAGAACTGATGGAATTAAGCAATGTCGTTCGTCTGAACACTTTTTCATGGAAGTAGCGACAGAGCAGGGGGAGGCATGAGACATTTCGTCTATGAGGAAAGGAGTTGTTAGGTGGGAAAATAATTTGTTACCCACAAAGACGCAGAGACGCTTTTAGTCTCCATCGAGACTGGAAAATGGAGACTGGGCAGCTCCAGTCTAAATATGACAGACAGTACATTTTAAGCCCGGTACAAGGAACCGATCATTTTTCCAGCATCTTTAGCGAGTGTTTCTACGAGTTTCATTTGAAGTCTGGGTTGAGTTTAAGGCCCATTAGGAACTCAATCCGAAGGGTCTATCTGAAAGAATATCTGTTTATCGTGATTGGCGATAGTTCAGGGTCCGATTGGCAATGATGGAATGTTACTAGTTTGTTTTTCGAGACATTGTATGTAACCAGTCAGTCCCCACCACTGAGATGTTAGAGCTAGATCAGAGTAGAGATCAGCTTCCAATCACTGGTTATCTAGCGTTTTGGAGGCTCACCTGTCATATAAGACATAAATGAATAGAATCGCCCGTTCATGTAAATAAGCGGAGTTAAGAGGAGTTGAGGAGGGTTAGCATTAGGTCTTAGCCGCGCGCTAAACTCTTATTGCTTGTCGAATTTTCTGTCTTCAGCAGAGAGGAACCAAGACGAGGCTTTACCGAAGAACAGAGTCTCGTCTGAGGAGGTAGACAAACCCGACCCGGTTATTACGGGGTCAACAGGGAATTTTTGTCCGGGACTACGGCCCCAGAAAAAAAGCCCCGTTAAACCTGCCTTGTGCCATATCCCGCTCTGTGAGGGACTTGGGTAAATACAGACTTAGCATTATCTTAGCTGCGGGCTAAGCTCTTAGCGCTTGACGAACTCTCTGTCTTCTAGCAGAAAAAAACCCAGACGAGGCTATGCCGAAGGACAGGGTCTCATCTGGGGAGGTAAACAAACCCGACCCCGTTACGACGGGGGTCTACGGGGAATTTTTACCCGGGCCTACGAGCTCTGAAAAACCCATGTTACACCGGCCTTGTGACACATCCCGCTCTGTGGGGAGCTCTGGTGAATACCGAGTTAGCATTAGGTCTTAGTCGCGCGCTAAGCTCTTAGTGCTTGTCGGACTCTCTTTCTTCGGGCAGAGAAGAACCCAGATGAGGCTATGTCGAAGGGCAGAGTCTCGTCTGGGGAGGTAGACAAACCCGACCCCGTTATTACGGGATCTATGGGGAATTTTTTTCCGGGGCTACTGGCTCGGAAAAAAAACCGGTCTTGTGTCACCCCCGCTTTATGGGGTGCTCGAGTAAATACCTCGTTAGCATGAGGTCAATTGTTAAGTGTACCTTCGTGTAGTAAATTTTCTTTTTCATTACTTACCCATGAGTTTGTCTTCCTTATTTATTTCATCTAGTGATGTTGAACTATCGAACTAATGTTAGTAGGACCTGTGTCCATCACTCAAAAAAGAGAGGCCGCTGTATTTTGGCCTACGACGGAATCAAGAGGCTCTCTCGCTAAGAGTCAGGGAAAAGAAAAAATGTATACAGACATAGGAAATAAATAAATCTGTGCCAGCTAGTCAATATTTACTAGCCCTTACCGACGAGGGTAGATGTGGCACAAGACCGAGTTTAACGTGGGTCATCAGAGCCCGTAGGCTCGGCCAAAAAATGCCCGTAGAACCCGAATAAACGGGATCGGGTTGGTCAACATCCCCGAACGAGACTCTGCCCTTTGGCAGAAACTCGTCCCAGTTCCTCTCTGCTCAGAGGCAGTGAGTTCAACCGTCTAGCTGGAACAGATGCCAGCTATTATATTTATCTACCCCCCTACCACGAGGGTTGCATGTGGCCGGTTTAACATGGTTTCTCCGAGCCAAAAATATTCCCTTTCGAACCCGGTATGAACGGGTTCAGGGGCAGTCCACATCCCCAAACGAGTCTCTGCCCTTTGGCGGAGCCTCGTCCGGTTTCCTCTCCGCCCGAAGACGTCTAGCTGGAACAGGTCACAGCTAGCATATTTAGCTACCCACCACCACGAGGGTTGCATGTAGCACAAGGCCGGTTTAACGTGGGTTCTCTGAGCACGTAGACTCGGCCAAAAATATTCCCTTTTTGAACCAGCATAAACGGGTTCAGGGTCAATCTACCTCCCCGAACGAAACTCTGCCCTTCGGCGGAGCCTTGTCCGGGTTCCTCTCTGCCCGAAGGCAGAGAGTTCGACTGTTTAGCTGGAACAGTTCGCAGCTAGTCTCTGTAGTCCGTTGACTTAGAGGTACTTCCATTACATCAGTAGCTTACTCGCTATTTCCCTCTGACCTTCTTGTCTTCTATATGTCCTGTGAATGTTTAATTCTCCAGGCCCTCTCTCCACAATGGACAATTGTCATATAGGACATAAATGAATGCAATCGTCCGTTTATGTAAATAAGCGGAGCTGAGGAGAGTTAGCTAAGCTCTTAGTACTTGTCGAACTCTCTGTCTTCGGGCAGAGAGGAACCCAAACGAGGCTATGTCGAAGGGCAGAGTTTCGAGTAAATACCGTGTTAGCATTAGGTCTTAGACGCGCGTTAAGCTCTTAGTGCCTGTCGAATTCTCTGTCTTCGGGCAGAGAGGAACCAAGACGAAGCTATGCTGAAGGGCAGAGTCTCGTCTGGGGAGGTAGATAAATCCCGACTCCGTTACGAAGGCGTCTACGGGGAATTTTTACCCAGGCCTACGGGCTCTGAAAAACTCACGTTAAACCGGCCTTGTAATAAATCCCGCTCTGTGGGGAGCTCTGGTGAATACAGAGTTAGCATTAGGTCTTAGCCACGCGCTAAGCTTATAGTCCTTGTCGAACTCTCTACATTTGTGCAGGGAAGAACCCAAACGAGGCTATACCAAAGGGCATAGTCTTGTCTGGGGAGGTAGACAAACCCTACCCAGTTATTACTATTATTTATGGGGAATTTTTGCCATGTCTTACGGGCTCGGAAAAGTCCACGTTAAACTGGCCTTGTGCCACATCCCGCTCTGTGGGGAGCACGGGTAAATATAGAGTTAGCATTAGGTCCATTGCTAAGTTTACCTATGTGTAGTAAACTTTCTATTTTATTACTTACCTACGAGTCTGTCTTTATTTATTTCTCTCTGTTATCTCGAAAGGAAAAGATACAACTCATTCATATACCGTTGTATCATCAGCATAGTTATTCACAAATGAACTGAAAGCTTAAATTAAAAAATTAAAATTTAAAAAAATATATTCAGTCTCAATTATTTTTTGTCAAATGCGAAAGAAAATGAAGTGATTTATTAAAATATGCAGGAATTTTCAAAAAAAAAAAAAAAAGAAGTATTATTTTGAGCAAAATTAATTCAATAAATTGAATTAATTTTGCTAATGTTCACGACAAATTTTCCGTATGTTTACATTTGATATTGCATAATATTTTTTTTCCCGAAATAACATATTAGTGGCGTGCAGCTTAGGGGTAAAAATGGACAGTTGTTTTACCTCCACCAAGAAGATTATTGAACAATGGTAACGACACCGAAAAACATGGGTAATTTTAATAAAAAAAAAATAAAGAATTTATTAATGTATTTACACGCTTGTCCGTAGCTCATTCCAGGAAAATAAGTCAGAATTTTTAAAGTCCATAATTTTGACATATTTGAAGAGGAAATGTTCATACATCTAATTGAATGATCTGACACAAAATAATATTAAAATGTTTAAAACGAAAGTAAGAGAGTTCGTTGCTTACAGAAGCAATATATGGTTTGTATACTTTCAAAAGTAGTCGAAGAGAGATAGTTTGAAATACTTAGCTTTCTTGAATTGTTGAGAGAAAATTCTTTGAAGTGCTACGTGTTTGGTTAGAGGCCGATAATATAATTGAGAAGTAATTTTACAACGGCGAAAACTTCAACGCTGGAGCCGGTGAACAGAAATGAAACCATTCACATGACTTCAGACACTCTTCTCTTGTTAATTTAATTTCTCTCTTCATTTTATATTAAAAAGAATTTCGCATAGGTTCGCTACATTCTCTTCTTGGCTCAACGGCTAGTTCCTGTGAAGGCAAGATTTTTATAGGTCTAAAAACAATTTCACATAGGCACGCGAATTTATTTCCTCCTTTTCAGATCACCAGTCAATTTCTGTAAAGGCAAGGCTTACATTAGCCCAAAGAAAATTTCACATAGGCTCGCGAATTTCTTTACATCTTTTTCCTCAGTCCACCGAATATAAAGAGAGTGGGTAACTGAAGTTATTATTATTTTACACTCTCTATAAGCAGGGATTTTTCATTATATATATATATATATATATATATATATATATATATATATATATATATATATATATATATATGTAAGCAAAT
The DNA here is from genome assembly GCA_963932145.1 of Acanthosepion lycidas. Taxonomy (NCBI): domain Eukaryota; kingdom Metazoa; phylum Mollusca; class Cephalopoda; order Sepiida; family Sepiidae; genus Acanthosepion; species Acanthosepion lycidas. The sequence continues at coordinate 48,794,867 of OZ010604.1, forward strand.
ATATGGATATAGATCCGACAGTATGAAGAAAAATATACAGAAAAAACAAACAAAAAATCCTTATATGCAATTATGCTGTTTTAATGTTAATATAATGTCAACGTCGGACGTTTCGGTCTAATAAACCATCTTCAGGACATATTCATAAAATATAATTAACATTATCAATTCAACATGACAAAGACGATGGCCATAAGAACAAGACTTATCCAAACAGATAACTGAAAGTTTTATATGTTTGGATAAGTCTTGTTCTTATGTCCATCGTCTTTGTCATGTTGAATTGATAATGTTAATTATATTTTATGAATATGTCCTGAAGATGGTTTATTAGACCGAAACGTCCGACGTTGACATTATATTAACATTAAAACAGCATAATTGCATATAAGGATTTTTGTTTGTTTTTTCCGTACATTTTTCTTCATATATATATATATATATATATATAGGTGTATAAAATAATCGCCAACATTCCAGAAATTCAAAGTTACACACGATATATCGAATAGTTGGGTGAAACTGACCATTCAAAAAGTTTCCACAAAGTTTTCTAAAAAATAATCTGTTTAGTATACAATTCATTTATTAATGGATAATTACTGAAAATTTCGATTAAATTTGATAATTATACAATTTTTGATAATGTTTTTAAAAGCATGGCTAAAGGTGTTTTTTTCTTTTTTTCGAGGGTGGGTGGGGGTTATTCACAGTCATTTAGATTGTACCTAGTTTCAAATTTTTAATCATTAATAGGTTTGAAAGACTATTGGGCCTCAAACTCACACGTGATCTCAAGTGGAACTCGTAGATACGATCCATTGCTAAGGATGCAGGTCAAATGATCGGCTCCCTGTACCGCTCCAGTAAGTACCTGACTCCTCATGATATCCTCTAGCTTTACAAGAGCCAGATGAGGCCAGAAATTAAGTACTGTTGTCATATTTGGGTGGGAGCTGTCAGACTTCACTCTTTAGCCTTGATAGAGACCATAAAGCGTCTCCGACCCCTTATGGGTGGCGAATTATTCTCAACCCTCCAACCTCTCTTCCACAGGCGGGATGTGGCAAACCTCTCGCTGCTTTATCGTTTGGACGAACTGCATTCCCTGGTCCCGCCAATTCAAACCTTCACGGGAAGGACGCGATATGCCACTTACATAGTAGCAAGCCACCCACATTCCATCTGCAGAACCGACTCCCCGATCACAACAATCTTAACCTATTCAAGTCTAGGGTTAACCGTTATCTTCCACTTCTATTCGCTCAAATTGCCTCCTAACGTAACCATCTACCTCGAGTGGCTCTCGGGCTTTGTAAAGAGTGATCCTTACTGTAATAAAAAGAAGGTACTTCCAAAATTTATGCGAAAGTGAAAACAAAAAACGCAGCCCCACTTTTTTTTTTCTAAAAAAACGCATTTTTATACAATTTTTAACTATCCAGTAATCTTATTAGGTTGGCGCAAAAATAATGCCGTAATAATGTCGCTTTTGACGTATTTTTTAACGTCAAAAAACGACATTATTACGTCATTATTTTTGCACCAACCTAATAAAAATTTAGGAAAATATTCTTCGTAATCTAGCATTTTATTGAATTTATGAATTTTGGCTTTAAAATTTACTATAGCTATCGCTCTTATTTTCTGATTATATCGCGTATGAACATCCGTATTCACAAATATCGGCACGTTTACATACGTACAAAATATTCAAAATTCATTTTAAAATTTTAGGTGTTGATAAATTGTAATAAGCTTTGCCATTTATGATTAGTAAATATAGTTTTTATTTAATAACAATATCATCTAACCTCTACAAATTAAGACAGTATTTTAAAAGATTAAAAACTTTATAAATTATTATAATTAAAATTAAAAAAAAATTAAAACAATTCTTGTAAAAATTCATTACTCATAGAATTTTTGTTTTCTTAAGACAATAGTGTCTATAATATATCTTGTTCATAAAAGCAATTAAAAGCTTTTCTAATTAAATAGTGTCTTAAATTTATAGATTATTTATTTGACGATTCAGGTCAGATTTTCGGTAACTGAGGGCCATGTTTTACAAAAAGAAATTGATGATTAAAATTCTGCAGGGAGTTTTCTTTTAACTAATATAAACATTAAGCAATACAAAAATGAATTCCTCGAAATGTCATAAAATGAAATAAGAGGGCTGGGTAAGGGTAACAGATTTAAAAAAAAATATTATTACCTAGATTTTCTAAAAAAACAATTATTTAATTCATTTATGAATAAGTCCTGAAAGTCCCATTAAAATCCGACATTTATTTGATTTTTGCAAGGATTTCCAAAATCAATGTGTTTTTATCGCAAAAAAGATGTTAAAATTTCCTATAATAATCTTTACGCCTCCACTCGCAGACGAAAAAAAAACAAAACAAAAAAAAAACAAAAAAAAAAAACAGATTTTCAACCAAAATTTCGAACATTTAACAAAATATAATTTAATAATAATAAAAAATCCTTTGGTTTTTGCTTTTAATAATAACATAAAGATTTATTAAGTTTGGGGCATAATTTCATTATGGTGTGCTATGTTTTATCAAATAAGTTAAAAGTTTTTTTTTTAGCTTAAATTATGGCGGTACCTATCAAAATATTACGTGAATTAATAGATAAGAGCAGATTTAATTTTTAGCTATTTGTAGACATTTTCCATTTTGACTGTTTTATGTTGTTTCTTTTAATTTGCTTGTTTTGTTTCTTAGTTACTTTGCTTTTTTGTTTCTTTTTTTGCTTCTTAACAAAGCATTGATGCTTGTTTTTTCTTCATTGTTTGATTGCTTTCTTTGTTTCTTCATAGCTAGTTTTATTTGCTTCTTTCTTTTTTCTTTCTTTCCTGCGTTGTTTGTTTGTTTGTTTCTTTGTGCTTGCTTTATTTGCTATTGTCTTGCTTTTTATTTCTTTTCTTGCGTTGTTTGTTTGTTTCTTCCCTAATTTGTTGAGTTGTTTGTTTTTTTCTTTATTGCTTGCTTTGTTTGTTTCTTTGTTACTTTCTTACGTTGTTCCCTTCTTTCTTCATTGCTTGCTTTATTTGCTACTTTCTTTTTATTTCTTTCTTTCTTGTGTTGTTTGTTTGTTTCTCCATGCATGCTTTATTTGCTACTTTCTTTCTTTCTTTCTTTCTTTCTTTCTTTCTTTCTTTCTTTCTTTCTTTCTTTCGTTGTTTATTTGTTTCTTCATTGCTTGCTTTCTCTGCTTCTTTCTTTCTCTCTCTCTCTCTCTCTCTCTCTTTGCTACTTTCTATCTTTTTTTTCTTTCTTCCTTCCGTTATTTGTTTGTTTTTTCATTGCTTGCTTGCTTTGTTTCTTTCTCTCTTTCTTACGTTTCTTGTTTCTTTCTTTCATCATGCTTGTTTTGTTTTCTTCTTTCTTTTTATTCCTTTCTTTCTTGCGTTGTTTGTTTCTTCATGCTTCCTTTGTTTGTTTGTTTCTTTCTTATGTTCCTTCTTTCTTTCTTTCTTTCTTACGTTGTTTCTTTCTTTCTTCATGATTGCTTTATTTGCTACTTTCTTTCTTTCTTTCTTTCTTACGTTGTTTCTTTCTTTTTTACGTTGTTTGTTTCTCTCTTTGTTTCTTACGTTTTTTCTTTCTTTGTTTCTTTCTTTCTTACGTTGTTTCTTTCTTTCTTCATGCTTGCTTTGTTTGCTTCTTTCTTTATTGTTTTGTTTGTTTCTTTCTTGCCTGTTTCTTTGTTGTGTCGTCTGTTTCTTTTTACATTGCTTGCTTTTTGAAAATCTTTCTCTCTTTGTTTTCTTTCCATTTTTTTGTTGCGTTGTTTGTTTGTCATTTGTTTGCCTTGTTTGCTTCTTTCTTCCTTGTTAGTTTCTCTTTCATTCTGCTTACTTGCTTTGTTTATTTCTTTCGTTATTGTTTTTTTCTGTCCTTCTCTCGTTCTTTCTTTCTTCATTGTTTAGTGGCTAGTGGCTTCTTTCTTTCTTGCTTGTTTCTTTCTTTCTTTCGTTCTTTGTTTATTTCTTTCTTGTCTTTATTTTTTGTTCTATCTTCGTATCTCGACCTCATGATCACCCCAGAGCAAAGAATAAGACATTTAAAGCCTCTCACTGATAATACGGGGGTCACAATAGGTTCATAACCTTCGATATTATTTTATCTGAACTTAGATATTTGAAAAAGGCTTTGTTATTTGAGAAACCTGACACGTGTGACTAAAGTCTAGGCAAAACTATTTAAAAACTGCTTATCATTACGTGCCGTCGTTATAGAAGCCGATATAATTGCTTTTATACTTTTTTTTAATTGCATTTTTGTCCTTTTCCGCTTTTTCGTTCTTCTGTTCCATTTCTCTTTTTGAAAAATTTCTTTTGACATTTTTCTAGATTTCTTATTCCTTTTCAGCCACTTTGTTTTTCTATTTTCTTTTTTGCTTTCATTTTTCTTTTTGCTATTATTTTTGTCCCCTTTCTATCTTCAGGTTCTTTCTTTCTCTCTTTCTTTCTTTCTTTCTTTCTTTCTTTCTTTCTTTCTTTCTTTCTTTTGCTACCTAACACACATTGTATTCTGCCTCACTGTCCTTTCACACACCTCTTTTTTTTACTCTCGTATCTGTGTTTGTTTGTTTTTTCTTTCTTTTCCTACATAACGCTCGCTGTTTGCTGTCTCCGTCTCTTTTCTTTCTTTCTTTCTTTCTTTCTTTCTTTCTTTCTTTCTTTCTTTCTTTTGCTACCTAACACACATTGTATTCTGCCTCACTGTCGTTTCACACACCTCTTTTTTTTAACTCTCGTATCTGTGTTTGTTTGTTTTTTTCTTTTTTTTCCTACATAACTCTCGCTGTTTTCTGTCTCCGACACTATTCTTTCTTTCTTTCTTTCTTTCTTTCTTTCTTTCTTTCTTTCTTTCTTTCTTTCTTTCTTTCTCCTACCTAACATTCATTGTATTCTCGTCTCTTTTTTCCTTTCGTGTCTCTGTTTCTTTTCCTGCGTAACTCCAGCTGTTTTCAGTCTACCTCGCTTTTTCTTTCTTTCTTTCTTTCTTTCTTTCTTTCTTTCTTTCTTTCTTTCTTTCTTTCTTTCTTTTGCTACCTAACACACATTGAATTCTGCCTCACTGTCTTTTCACACACCTCTTTTTTTAACTCTCGTATCTGTGTTTGTTTGTTTTTTTCTTTTTTTTCCTACATAACTCTCGCTGTTTTCTGTCTCCGTCACTTTTCTTTCTTTCTTTCTTTCTTTCTTTTTTTCTTTTTTTTTTCTTTCTTTCTTTCTTTCTTTCTTTCTTTCTTTCTTTCTTTCTTTCTTTCTTTCTTTCTTTCCTACCTAACATTCATTGTATTCTCGTCTCTTTTTTCCTTTCGTGTCTCTGTTTCTTTTCCTGCGTAACTCCAGCTGTTTTCAGTCTCCCTCGCTTTTTCTTTCTTTCTTTCTTTCTTTCTTTCTTTCTTTCTTTCTTTCTTTCTTTCTTTCTTTCTTTCTTTCTTTGCTACCTAACACACATTGTATTCTGCCTCACTGTCTTTTCACACACCTCTTTTTTAACTCTCGTATCTGTGTTTGTTTTTTTCTTTTTTTTCCTACATAACTCTCGCTGTTTTCTGTCTCCGTCACTTTTCTTTCTTTCTTTCTTTCTTTTTTTCTTTCTTTCTTTCTTTCTTTCTTTCTTTTGCTACCTAACACACATTGTATTCTGGCTCACAGTCCTTTCACACACCTCTTTTTTTTACTCTCGTATCTGTGTTTGTTTGTTTTTTCTTTCTTTTCCTACATAACTCTCGCTGTTTGCTGTCTCCGTCTCTTTTCTTTCTTTCTTTCTTTCTTTCTTTCTTTCTTTCTTTCTTTCTTTCTTTCTTTCTTTTGCTACCTAACACACATTGTATTCTGCCTCACTGTCTTTTCACACACCTCTTTTTTTAACTCTCGTATCTGTGTTTGTTTGTTTTTTTCTTTTTTTTCCTACATAATTCTCGCTGTTTTCTGTCTCCGTCACTTTTCTTTCTTTCTTTCTTTCTTTCTTTTCTTTCTTTCTTTCTTTCTTTCTTTCTTTCTTTCTTTCTTTCTTTCTTTCTTTTTTTCTTTCTTTCTTTCTTTTCCTACCTAACATTCATTGTATTCTCGTCTCTTTTTTCCTTTCGTGTCTCTGTTACTTTTCCTGCGTAACTCCAGCTGTTTTCAGTCTCCCGCGCTTTTTCTTTCTTTCTTTCTTTCTTTCTTTCTTTCTTTCTTTCTTTCTTTGCTACCTAACACACATTGTATTCTGCCTCACTGTCTTTTCACACACCTCTTTTTTTAACTCTCGTATCTGTGTTTGTTTGTTTTTTCTTTTTTTTCCTACATAACTCTCGCTGTTTTCTGTCTCCGTCACTTTTCTTTCTTTCTTTCTTTTTTTCTTTTTTTTTCTTTCTTTCTTTCTTTCTTTCTTTCTTTCTTTCTTTCTTTCTTTCTTTTCCTACCTAACATTCATTGTATTCTCGTCTCTTTTTTCCTTTCGTGTCTCTGTTTCTTTTCCTGCGTAACTCCAGCTGTTTTCAGTCTCCCTCGCTTTTTCTTTCTTTCTTTCTTTCTTTCTTTCTTTCTTTCTTTCTTTCTTTCTTTCTTTCTTTCTTTCTTTCTTTCTTTTGCTACCTAACACACATTGTATTCTGCCTCACTGTCTTTTCACACACCTCTTTTTTTAACTCTCGTATCTGTGTTTGTTTGTTTTTTTCTTTTTTTTCCTACATAACTCTCGCTGTTTTCTGTCTCCGTCACTTTTCTTTCTTTCTTTCTTTCTTTCTTTTTTTCTTTTTTTTTCTTCCTTTCTTTCTTTCTTTCTTTCTTTCTTTCTTTTCCTACCTAACATTCATTGTATTCTCGTCTCTTTTTTCCTTTCGTGTCTCTGTTTCTTTTCCTGCGTAACTCCAGCTGTTTTCAGTCTCCCTCGCTTTTTCTTTCTTTCTTTCTTTCTTTCTTTCTTTCTTTCTTTCTTTCTTTCTTTCTTTCTTTTGCTACCTAACACACATTGTATTCTGCCTCACTGTCTTTTCACACACCTCTTTTTTTAACTCTCGTATCTGTGTTTGTTTGTTTTTTTCTTTTTTTTCCTACATAACTCTCGCTGTTTTCTGTCTCCGTCACTTTTCTTTCTTTCTTTCTTTCTTTCTTTTTTTCTTTTTTTTCTTTCTTTCTTTCTTTCTTTCTTTCTTTCTTTCTTTCTTTCTTTTCCTACCTAACATTCATTGTATTCTCGTCTCTTTTTTCCTTTCGTGTCTCTTTTTCTTTTCCTGCGTAACTCCGGCTGTTTTCAGTCTCCCTCGCTTTTTCTTTCTTTCTTTCTTTCTTTCTTTCTTTCTTTCTTTCTTTCTTTCTTTTGCTACCTAACACACATTGTATTCTGCCTCACTGTCTTTTCACACACCTCTTTTTTTAACTCTCGTATCTGTGTTTGTTTGTTTTTTTCTTTTTTTTCCTACATAACTCTCGCTGTTTTCTGTCTCCGTCACTTTTCTTTCTTTCTTTCTTTCTTTCTTTTTTTCTTTTTTTTTCTTCCTTTCTTTCTTTCTTTCTTTCTTTCTTTCTTTCTTTCTTTCTTTCTTTCTTTCTTTCTTTTCCTACCTAACATTCATTGTATTCTCGTCTCTTTTTTCCTTTCGTGTCTCTGTTTCTTTTCCTGCGTAACTCCAGCTGTTTTCAGTCTACCTCGCTTTTTCTTTCTTTCTTTCTTTCTTTCTTTCTTTCTTTCTTTCTTTTGCTACCTAACACACATTGTATTCTGCCTCACTGTCTTTTCACACACCTCTTTTTTTAACTCTCGTATCTGTGTTTGTTTGTTTTTTTCTTTTTTTTCCTACATAACTCTCGCTGTTTTCTGTCTCCGTCACTTTTCTTTCTTTCTTTCTTTCTTTCTTTCTTTTTTTCTTTTTTTTTCTTTCTTTCTTTCTTTCTTTCTTTCTTTCTTTCTTTCTTTCTTTTCCTACCTAACATTCATTGTATTCTCGTCTCTTTTTTCCTTTCGTGTCTCTGTTTCTTTTCCTGCGTAACACCAGCTGTTTTCAGTCTCCCTCGCTTTTTCTTTCTTTCTTTCTTTCTTTCTTTCTTTCTTTCTTTCTTTCTTTCTTTCTTTCTTTCTTTCTTTCTTTCTTTCTTTCTTTTGCTACCTAACACACATTGTATTCTGCCTCACTGTCTTTTCACACACCTCTTTTTTTAACTCTCGTATCTGTGTTTGTTTGTTTTTTTCTTTCTTTTCCTTCATAACTCTCGCCGTTTTCTGTCTCCGTCTCTTTTCTTTCTTTCTTTCTTTCTTTCTTTCTTTCTTTCTTTCTTTCTTCCTTCCTTTCTTTCTTTCTTTCTTTCTTTCTTTCTTTCTTTACTTTAAATTGAATTTTACTCGTTCTTTTCTTTCGGATGTTTTTTTTACCTTCATTTCTATTTCCCTCTCCTCGTCTCTTTTTTTCTCTTTATTTTCTTTGTTCACTTTTTCTGTTTTTTTTTTCTAATCTCATATTTCGTTACTTTTTCCTATCTCTTTTTTAAAATACTTTTTCTTCCTTCTGCTTTTAGTTACATTTTCCTTTCCCCTTTTTTTGCTATCTCTCTTTTTCTTTTGTCTCCTAATCCTTCTCTTTTTTGTTTTAACACCCATTTCCTCATTTCTGATTCTTCTTTCTCGTTTTCTTTCTCTTCTTTTGTTTTTACTTTTCTTTTTCCTTTCTTTTTCTTCTTATCTCCCCTTTTCCTTTTTTAATTTCTTTTTTCTTTTCTTTTTCTTCTAATCTCCCCTTTTTCTTTTTTCTTTTTTCTCCTTTTTGATCTCTTCTTTTCATTTCTTTTTTTCTTTTCTTTTTCTTCTTATCTCCCCTTTTTCTTTTTCCTTTTTTTCCCCTTTTTGATCTCTTCTTTTCTTTTCTTTTTCTTTTCTTTTCTTTTTCTTCTTATCTCCCCTTTTCCTTTTTCAATTTCTCCTTTTCTTTTCTTTTTTCTTCTTATCTTCCCTTTTTCTTTTTGCTTTTTTCTCGTTTTTGATCTCTTTTCTTTTCTTTTCTTTTTCTTTTCTTTTTCTTGTTATCTCCTCTTTTCCTTTTTTCCTTTTTTCCTTTTTTAATTTCTTCTTTTCTTTTTCTTATCTCCCTTTTTCTTTTACTTTTTTCTCCTTTTTAACTCTTTTCTTTTCTTTTTCTTTTTATCTCCCCTTTTCCTTTTTTAATTTCTTCTATTCTTTTTCTTCTTATCTCTACTTTTTCTTTTTACTTTTTTCTCCTTTTTGATCTCTTCTTTTCTCTTTCTTTTCTTTTTCTTTTCTTTTTCTTCTTATCTCCTCTTTTTCTTTGTACTTTTTTCTCCTTTTTGATGTCTTCTTTTCTTTTTCTTTTCTTTTTCTTATCTCCCCTTTTAATTTTTTCCTTTTTTAATTTCTTCTTTTCTTTTCTTTTTCTTCTTATCTCCCCTTTTTCTTTTTACTTTTTTCGCCATTTTGATCTGTTTTGTTTTCTTTTTCTTTTCTTTTTCTTATCTCCCCTATTCCTTTTTTTCCATTTTAATTTCTTTTTTCTTTTCTTTTTCTTCTTATCTCCCCTTTTTCTTCTTACTTTTTTCTCCTTTTTGATCTCTTCTTTTCTTTTCTTTTTCTTCTTATTTCCCCTTTTTCTTTTTACTTTTTTCTCCTTTTTGATCTCTTCTTTTCTCTTTCTTTTCTTTTTCTCACCGCCCCTTTTCCTGTTTTCTTTTTTTAATTTATTCTTTTCTTTTCTTTTTCTTCTTATCTCCCCTTTTTCTTTTTACTATTTTCTCCTTTTTGATCTCTTCTTTTCTTTTCCTTTTCTTTTTCTTCTTATCTCCCCTTTTCCTTTTTTAATTTCTTCTTTTCTTTTCTTTTTCTTCTTATCTCCCCTTTTTCTTTTTACTTTTTTCTTTTTTTTGATCTCTTCTTTTCTTTTCTTTTCCTTTTCTTTTCTTTTCTTCTTATCTCTCCTTTTCCGTTTTTTCCTTTTTTAATTTCTTCTTTTCTTTTCTTTTTCTTCTTATCTCCCTTTTTCCTTTTTTTCCTTTTTTAATTTCTTCTTTTCTTTTTCTTCTTATCTCCCCTTTTTCTTTTTACTTTTTTCTCCTTTTTGATATCTTTTCTTTTCTTTTTTTTTTCTTATATCCCCTTTTCCTTTTTCAATTTCTTCTTTTCTTTTCTTTTTCTTCTTATCTCCCTTTTCCTTTTTTTCCTTTTTTAATTTCTTCTTTTCTTTTTCTTTTTATCTCCCCTTTTTCTTTTTACTTTTTTCTCCTTTTTGATCTCTTCTTTTCTTTTTTTTCTTTCTCTTCTTATCTCCCCTTTTCCTTTTTTCCTTTTTTAATTTCTTCTTTTCTTTTTCGTCTTATCTCCACTTTTACCTTTTACTTTTTTCTCCTTTTTGATCTCTTCTTTTCTTTTCTTTTTTCTTTTCTTTTTCTTCTTATCTCCCTTTTTCCTTTTTTTCGTTTTTTAATTTCTTCTTTTCTTTTCTTTTTCTTCTTATCTCCCCTTTTTCTTTTTCCTTTTTTCTCCTTTTTGATCTCTTCTTTTCTTTTCTTTTCTTTTTCTTTTCTTTTTCTTCTGATCTCCCCTTTTCCTTTTTCAATTTTTCATTTTCTGTTCTTTTTTCTTCTTATCTTCTCTTTTTCTTTTTGCTTTTTTCTCGTTTTTGATCTCTTCTCTTCTTTTCTTTTCTTTTTCTTTTTTTTTTCTTGTTATCTCTTTTTCTTTTTTAATTTCTTCTTTTCTTTTTCTTCTTATCTCCCCTTTTTCTTTTACTTTTTCTCCTTTTTATCTCTTTTCTTTTCTTTTTCTTTTCTTTTTATCTCCCCTTTTCCTTTTGTAATTTCTTCTTTTCTTTTCTTTTTCTTCTTATCTCCCCTTTATCTTTTTACTTTTTTTCTCCTTTTTGATCTCTTCTCTACTTTTCTTTTTCTTCTTATCTCATCTTTTCCTTTTTTCCTTTTTTAATTTCTTCTTTTCTTTTACGTCTTATCTCCCCTTTTTCTTTTTACTTTTTTCTCCTTTTTGATCTCTTCTTTTCTTTTCTTTTCTTTTTCTTTTCTTTTTCTTCTTATCTCCTCTTTTCCTTTTTTAATTTCTTCTTTTCTTTTCTTTTTCTTCTTATCTCCCCTTTTTCTTTTTTCTCCTTTTTGATCTCTTCTTTTCTTTTCTTTTTCTTCTTATCTCCCCTTTTCGTTTTTTAATTTCTTCTTTTCTTTTCTTTTTCTTCTAATCTCGCCTTTTGTTTTTAATTTTCTTTTTCTTTTCTTTTTCTTCTTATCTCACCTTTTCCTTTTTCCTTTTTTCTCCTTTTTAATCTCTTCTTTTCTTTTCTTTTTCTTGTTATCTCCCTTTTTCTTTTTACTTTTTTCTCCTTTTCGATCTCTTCTTTTCTTTTCTTTTCTTTTTCTTCTTATCTCCCCTTTTCTTTTTTTCCTTTTTTAATTTCTTCTTTTCTTTTTCGTCTTATCTCCCCTTTTTCTTTTTACTTTTTTCTCCTTTTTGATTTCTTCTTTTCTTTTCTTTTTCATCTTATCTCCTCTTTTCCTTTTTTCCTTTTTTAATTTCTTCTTTTCTTTTTCGTCTTATCTCCCCTTTTTCTTTTTACTTTTTTCTCCTTTTTGATCTCTTCTTTTCTTTTCTTTTTTTTCTTATCTCCCCTTTTCCTTTTTTCCTTTTTTAATTTCTTCTTTTCTCTTTCGTCTTATCTCCCCTTTTCCTTTTTTTTAATTTCTTCTTTTCTTTTTCTTCTTATCTCTACTTTTTCTTTCTTTATTCTTTTGTTCCTTCTTATATTTTTCTTCTTTCTGGCTCTTTTCTTTTGCTCTTTTGCTTCTTTTTTTCTTCTTATATTTCCTCTTCTTTTTCTTTCTTTTGCTTTCTTCTTTCGCGTTTTCTTTTTTTTTTCGTTTTTATGCTCCTTTACTGTCTTTCTCCCTGTTTCTTTTTTTTGCTTACCATTCATTTCTTATTTTTCATTCATACTCTTTCTTTTTTTTCATTTGAATTTTTTCTTTCTTTTGAACCTTCTTTTCTGAATTTTTCTTTTGCAGGCTCTCGTACTTTCTTTCATCCGTTTTCGTTCATTTTTTTTTCTCTTTTTATTTCTTTCATTGAAAACAAAATAGAATCACTTAATGCTAAATCAAAATCTATTCTCAGATTAATATACTCAAATTGTAGATGTTCGATCATTGATCAATTTATCACAAAACAATAGAATTAAAAAAAAACGTATTGGCGGGAAACCGTGAAAAACTAATTGTAACTGCTTATTGGCGGGAAATCGTGAAAAACTAATTGTAACTACTTACTGGCGTGGAGTACAGATACGTCCCAAGAAAGACTGTCACTTGCGTTTGGTCGGCTGCATAGAGTACGCCACTATCCTTACAAGAATGTTTACATGCATCTGAAGGACTGTGACGACCCCTGTGCCCTTACCGCAGTGAGAAGTACACCTCGCTTCCAAGTTTAGAATGCTAACTATAAATAACTTTTCACGATATTTTTTATCCGTTTACCACATGCAAGGCACTTTGATGTGCTGTAATGGTTATTAAACTTGTTTCGCTAGATTCATAACGACTGAATAGTGAGATTAATCCTCACTGGGTGCCCCATACTTTCTGCCTTGTGCCACACCTACGCTTAGAAAATAATTGAGCACTTCGATGTGGTGTAACAGTTAGCACGCTTTTCTCACTAGATCAGTTACGACTGAATAGTGTGTTCGATCGTCATATCCATACATTCGGCCTTGTGCCGCATCTAAGCTACGCTTATAAAACTTCTGGGCACATCGACATTGTGTAATGGTTAACAAGCTTGTCTCGTTAGATCAGTTACGAGTGAATAGTAAGTTCCATTCTCATTAGGTTAACGCACACTTTCAGCCTTGTACTACATCAGAGCTATGCTTAGAAAATCACCACAAGCCAAGTGATAATACCACTAGGAATGAAAGAGAATGAGAAGATTTTAGAACAAGGAACCGGGAAACGAATCCTAAGCAGGAAACAAGGGATAAGCCTCTACTTCTATTCAAAAGGCTCGGAAGGTGTTTGAACCGGGCGATAGGCGACCCTATCAACTTCATTTCCCGCGAATATGTTTTTTAAAGGCCGATTTTTTAGACTAATCATTTTGTGATAGATTGATCAAATAATGGACATCTACGTTTTCTAACAATTTGTGTCGACCAATCGGATAATCGATTTGGGCTTAAGGCAGGAAGTTATTTCGTTTCCCATCAAGGCAACAAAAAGAGGGAAAAAATGAATGAAGACCGTTGAATGGCGGAAGAAAATATGAGAAAATGTGAATGAAAATGTGAATGAATAAAAATGTGAACGGAAGTGTGAATGAAAGTGTGAATGAATGAAAATGTGAATGAATGAAATGTGAATGAATGAAAATGTGAATAAATGAAAATGTGAATGAAAGTGGGAATGAAAGTGTGAATGAATGAAAACGTGAATGAAGGTGGGAATGAAAATGTGAATGAATGAAAACGTGAATGAAGGTGGGAATGAAAATGTGAATGAATGAAAGTGTGAATGAAAGTGTGAATAAAAGTGTGAATGAATGAAAATCATTTTAGCTTTCACGGTTTCTATTCCTAACACGAACTCAGTCCACACCGGGCTTGATAAGACAGACAACCGGCATCTTTGCCGAAATAGACTATTCCCCATATGAGATGATTTGGGAAATTTATTATTTGCTCTGCAATAATAAGTACATTGAACTCATTTTGTGGATCAGTTTTAATAATATCTTATATTACTAGGATCTACTTGGACTATATACCAACAGATATGTTACCTTTTAATAAATAATATCTTATAAAATCACTACAAAAATAGCCAATTTGTTTTAACACTTCTGGAGTTTTATCATAAGACGCCAGAAATATTGAAACAAAATGGCAATTTTTGTAGTGATTTTATAACATATTTATGTTATAATTTTCGAATAATTTATATTTGCTCTACTCTGTATTGAGCACTCTTTTAAGAATAGTATATTTTGGTTATTGGAATTTATTCCGTATACACCAATCCTATATATATATATATATATATATATATATATATATATATATATATATATATATAATATATATAATATATATATATATATATTATATATATTATATTATATATATATAATATTTTTATAAATATTGTAAAATTCTAAAATTAAATGATAATACGATAGCACAACTTATCTCCCCTTTTCGTTTTTTAATTTCTTCTTTTCTTTTCTTATTCTTCTTATCTCGCCTTTTGTTTTTACTTTTCTTTTTCTTTTCTTTTTCTTCTTATCTCCCCTTTTCCTTTTTACTTTTTTCTCCTTTTCGATCTCTTCTTTTCTTTTCTTTTTCTTGTTATCTCCCGTTTTCCTTTTTTAATTTCTTCTTTTCTTATCTTTTTCTTCTTATCTCCCCTTTTCTTTTTTTCTTTTTTTAATTTCTTCTTTTCTTTTCTTTTTCTTCTTATCTCCCCTTTTTCTTTTTACTTTTTTCTCCTTTTTGATTTCTTCTTTTCTTTTCTCTTTCTTCTTATCTCCCCTTTTCCTTTTTTAATTTCTTCTTTTCTTTTTCTTCTTATCTCCCCTTTTTCTTTTTTATGATAATACGATCGCACATGTGAACACTCAAGTTTTTTTTTCCCCCGAAAACTGAAGTTAATGGTCTTTTACGCTTCCTCTACTTGAATAGGAGTTCACTGTTTGTACAATAGGAATCATATGTCACAGTGTGTGTGGGGGGGGAGTGTATATCAGGATTTTAGTGATGTTTAGATGGGTCATAGCCCCCCTCCCCCAAAGTTTGGGAACCACTAATATATATAGCGAGAAAATCCTAACAAAACGAGAAGATCTAACATTATTTAATATTGTTGGACATAATCAGTCTTTCATGAACAAAATCTTTAAAAAACAAAACAAAAATACAAATACTGCCAGTTTTATATATATATATATATAGATTACGCGTGACCCGTTGGGTCATTGATGGTTCAGGTTATAAAAAAATTGAAGTTGATTTCAACATTAAAAAAAATTTCTGTTTGAAGAAAGTTGAAATAAAAATACTTAGTGTATAAACAACACGTATTTGTTTAAATCTTATTCACTTAGAATATATTTTTTTTAAATCAAATTAACTTAAAAATACTTTTTAATACGCCAAAAATATTTTCAAATGATATTCACTTGAAAATATTTTTAAATATGCTAAAAATATTTTTTAAATATTTAAAATATTTTTTGTTTAAAGAATAATTACTCTACAAACAACTGACGAAACAGCAAATCGGGATCTCTTTGCGTTTGTCTTTAACATAAAAATATGTTATTTAAAAAATTGTCTGTTTGAAGAAAGTTAAAATAAAAATACTTACTGCATAAGCAACCAGTGGCGTAGCTAAGGGGGGGTGGCGGACCACCCCGGGTGCCAGCACAGGAGAGGTTGACACAATGTCACCCCCAACAAAATTTTTCAACCAGGCTAAGGTGCCAAAAATAGTCTGAAAACAGTGGTGGAGACACAGGGTTTCGCAGACGGGCATATGACCCCCCACCCCGAAATAATTTATGACCTCGCCAATTTTGTCCCCACGTCAGAAATTTTCTAATAAATTGTCGGGAAATTTGTGAGTAGAAAAAATAGCAATGTTTTCAGCTTTCATGTGTTTCAGTTGCTACAATCTTCGTTACTAACAAGAGACATTGTTGTAACATTTTATCGGATGATATGGTGTTTTAACTCTGCATCATTAATAACAACAAAGCGAAATACGAAGCCAAAAGTGCAACAATTTCAGTCTTGCCTGTGTATCAATTCGCTGAGATACAATTTTCCATTGAGTGAGCGATATACTAGTGTTGGGACGATTAATCGGAATCGAGAATCGGAAAAATCGGACCTTTTTGGGGTATCGGAATCGGAAAAATTTGTGCCTATTTTCCGATTCTAAAAACGATTCTTTTAAATTTTTAACTTAATTTTCCATTATTGGTACTAATGATAAATATTTATTGTTTTTAAATTATCACTAAAACTAAAATCCTAATAACATCAAAATACGATATAAATTTATTTTACTTGTATAAAGAAAAACAAAAAAATAAACTTTGCATAAATTCTCTAGGTAATCTTTAAAAGAATGCAGTTGATTTACAATGTTCCGAAAAATGCATAAAAATTAAATAGAACATTTTTGCCGAGAAAAATACTTTCAAACATCATTGATAATTAAATGGTACCCAGAAAATGATGCAACGAAAAATTGGACACCGGAAAATTAGCAACAGAAAATTACGTCAACCATGAGTCAGTCGAGACTGTCGGATCTGGCTGTGCTGTCCATTGAAAACGAGCTTACAAGACAAACAGTTTGCTACAATGAAAACAAGAAAACATTCATTCTAAGACCATAGTATCGAATGTCATTATTTTGTGTATTGCTGTGTTTTGTATTTAGTTGTTCTGAAAGTGAACAGTTGCATTTTAAAAATCTTTTGATTTGAACTAATTATTTTGTTGTATTGGATTTTGTCTTGGATTATACATGCAAACAGTAACGTACCAGTCAGTAGAGTAAAGTAGAGGTAGAGCATGTATGAAAATTTAGCTACAGCTAACCATTCAGCATAGGGTGAATCGGGGTCATTCGTGTGACATTTGAACGGACCGCCCCGGATGGCGTTTACTCTAGCTACGCCACTGTAAGCAACTCGTATTTTTAAATCTTATTCACTTAAAATATTTTAAAAATCAGATTAATTTAAAATGTTTTTTTAAATATTTAAAATATTGTTTGTTTAAAAAAAGCTGAAATATAAATAATTACTCTACAATTAACTGGACGAAACAGCAAAGCGGGGTCTCTCTGTGCCTGTCTTAACTTTAAAATATTTTAATTAAATATTGTTTGAAAAAATTTAAAATAAAATACTGTATAAACAACTCATATCTTTAAATCCTATTCACTCAAAGCAGATTAACTTAAATTACTACCAAGCACAAAAGACAATGGTTAAACATAGGAAAACAAAGACAATAAATTAATTCCTTTGAATGATATGTGGAAACAGCCATTCTTCGCCTGATGAAGGTCACAAGACCTGAAACCCGTGTAGAAAAATTTATGAAAAATAAAGTATAATATATATTTAAAAAAATGAATAAATAAAAAATACACATTATAAGCAAAAACATTTCCGACTTCTCCTTTCTCTCTCTCTCTCTCTCTCTCTCTATATATATATATATATATATATATATATATATATATATATATATATATATATGAAGAAATATACTCGTAAGGTGTGCTATATTTAAGGGATAAAGTTCTCAATATTAGAGATAGAGCGTGCGTAAATATAAAAGTGAACATTGAAGTCAACACTTAGTGGCAACAGTCTGTTTCATGCTAGACGCAATCGTCGGGCCACGATTGCGACTAGCATGAAACAGTCCTTTCTCTTTAAAAAAATCTTTTACTCAAATAAACTAAAAGTCTTGCCAACTCCGAGAAATTACCATTTGAAAAAAAATGTGGAAGTTTTTCCCTCATTTTTTTCTTCTTTCACGTGCCAAAAAGAATTCCTGCTTCTCGCCTCAATTTTCCAAGGAAAAACAAACAAATAAACAGAATTCCAATAAAACATATCTACTTTGTTTGACAAAAATCTTCGACTGCCCGTCGTAGTTTCTTTTTATTTATCATCGTCTTAAAATTCCTTTTACCATTTGAAATGTTTGCCATAACAACCGATCAGTCTACAATCTTTTTTTTTTTTTTTTTTTTTTTTTTTTTTTAAGCAAGCATGGCTAAACGTGCCCGCAATAAGACGTTATGGCAAAAGGACGTTTTGTTCCCCCCCCCCATGAAACCACTTTTTTAACGACTTTCACTCTTCGGCAATGTTTATTGTTTTAAAAAATAATGGTTAGAATTTTTATAAAGCCTAAATATATGAATTTGAGTTTATACGTTTTCTTTGAGAATTGACAACAAAATAAAACACTATTTATTTATTTGATTCTCAAGAAGTAGAACTTAAATCTAAAGTAGGTATAAATGTAAATATACTACTTATTAATGGTAAAAATGGATAAAAACGTAACCGCAATAAGACATAGTGTCAAAAGGAAGTTTTTTTCCCATGACACCTATTTTTTTTAACGTCACTCACTCTTCGGCAATGTTTATAGTTTTAAAAAGCGATGATTAGAATTGTAATATAAAGGCCTAAACATATGATGAAAGTGAATTTCTGCATTTTTTGTTCTTGAGAATTTACAACAAAAATATTAAATAATATTTATTAGATATACAAAAATGATTTTATACAACATTCTAAAAACTAATACTAATTTATAAAGAAATGAAAGTGAAAACAATTTTTTATTCGTAAATTTATAAACATTTACTAAATTATTAAAATATGTGAACGAACTATGTAACTAAGGTCTGCTCAGCATAATTGCAGTATAAACCACAGGTGGGCTCTGTGGGTGTTGAAGAAACACAAATGCGCCTGAGACAGGTATCCTCGAATAGAGTGGCCTGCTATACTACTACTACTACTGTGCTTATTACTTAAACAATAATAATACTGAACAACTTTTAAAAAATATTAATGTATATTTAATCACATCTCCTTAATAGCTGTCGCGACCTGTAAACATGAGGACATGATGCCTCATTCATTCTAAGGCCAGTCACCATTAACGCACTGTCTGCCATTGGTCGATACCATATTTGTGCCATATAATTATATAATACAGATTCAAGAAAATATTATTTAAACATTCGTAGTATTGTTCATTTAGCCAGAAAAATATAATGAACATAATAAAAGTTGCAAAACTATTTTATTGTAGAAATATATATATATATATATATATATATATATATATATATATATATATATATGTGTGTGTGTGTGTGTGTGTGTGTGTGTGTGTGTGAAAATATATAGAAAATAGGAAAGAACTGGTTAGGTAAATAATCCAATGTAGCGTGTTGGAATCATATTTTTAAATAATATATATATATATATATATATATATATATATATATATATATATATATATATATATATATGTGTGTGTGTGTGTGTGTGTGTGTGAAAAGAGCCTTTTGATATTCCTCTGTCTTCCTTTATTGTAGCATAAGTTGAACGGTCTCCTCAAAGATGAAGAAGAGACTCGAGGCAACAGAAGTGCAGTTCTACCAAAAGATGCTAAGGATATTAATTGTGAGCAACGGTGATGTTTTGGAGAGGATGCAAAAAGGAAACTCATACTTAATATCAGGAAGAGGCAGCTGAAATTTCTGGGACACGTAATGAGAATGGCGGGCTTGGAAAATCTGATACTCAGAGGGCGGATTGAGGGAAAGAGGGACAAGGGAAAGCGGTGCGTGACATACAGTGGGCTATGATAAGTTTTTAGCCACCCTTAATTACAGCAATTTTGTCTTGTGTAATAACATCTCTACTTTTTTTGTCAGAAGCGTGTTAGTATCAAGCTACTCTCTTCTATGAACGATAGGTGACTTATATTTTGCAAAGAAAGCTCGCGGAAGTAAAGAAAATGGTGAATTTCAACGAGGGCAAATAATAGGATGGCAAGTCAAATATAGAAATTGCAAGGTTTTTCCAGGTTAATCATCAAACGGTTAATAATATTGTTAAGAAATTTAATGAAGAAGGCTACTGTCGTGTGGAACAACGTTCAGGAAGACCAAGCATCGTGTCTGAGAGAACGAAAAGGGCGCTGAAGAAGGAAGTCATCAGAAACCATCGTCATAGCGTCAAAGATGTCACCAACAACATGGAAATGTTGCCATATGCGACGAGAAAGTCTCTGAATGAGCTAGGCTATGAAAGAAGAGTTGCAAGAAAGAAACTCTTGATTCAGGGTTTAACAGGAACAGACAGGAGAGAATTCGAGAGCAAATATGAATTTTGGCAGTCTGTAATTTGGTCAGCTTAAAGTAAATTCTGCCAATATTTGAATTCGAGACAGGTTTATGTTTGGAGAAATCAGAATGAGACTTGAAACACTGAATGTCTGCAGGCGACCGTGAGACATGGATGGATTGGAGAAATGTTGTGGGCCGCGGTATGGTTTGGAGGGAAATCTAAGCTGATTCTTCTTGACGAGCGGTTCAATGGTCCAAAATACACACAAATATTAGAGAAAGGACTACTCCCACTATTTGAAACCAATCAGATTGACAAGAATGTCTACCTTTTTCAAGAAGATGGAGCGCCATGTCATACGAGTAAAGTAGCAAAGGCCTGGAGGGAATCGTAAGGAATCAAATCACTGCCATTGGTATCCCAAAATTCCTGGCATGAATCCAATAGAGTACGTTTGGGAGCACCTTCACCGAAAATTTTGAAAGCGTCTGTAGCAACTCTTAAAGAAACATTGCTAAAGGAGTGACAAAATATGGCTCAGACAATTGTTGATAACCTGATCAAATCCATGAAAAATCGAATACAAGCACTGAAACTAGCAAATGGAGGACCTACTCAATACTAGTTCCAAATACTGTTGATTTATGCTCAGTAGGTATTACGTAATTAAATTTTGAAATTGGATGTATTAGGTTGGTGCAAAAATAATGACGTAGTAATGTCGTTTTTTGACGTTAAAAATACGTCAAAAAACGACATTATTACGTCATTATTTTTGCACCAACCTAATAGTTATTTCTCCTGGCTAAAAACTTTTCTTAGGCCACTGTACTTAATGGGCTTCAGCAAGTGGATGGCAGAAAAAGGTCTGGGAGAAATAACAAAAAGACAAAACATATTGAGAGCTACAAAGGACAGGAGGATGTGGAGAGCCTTAATCGCCTACGTTCCAAAAAGATACAGCACATAAAAGAATAAGGTGTGGTTCCCCCAGTTACACGCTGCATCATCATGATAGTATTGTCATACGTATTTTAGTTCACTGTTTGGCTGTTCATTATGTCGCATTGTTTATTTGGATGGCAATGGCTTTTCATATGAATTAATGATTGAAAAATGTAATCATAATAAATATAAAACTAAAATGAAAATGTCTCACTGCTCTTTCAGTCATTTCTTTTTTTTCCTTTTGTTTGTGTGTTTCTTTCTTTTCCCACTCTCTAGTTGTTTTCTACCTACCGGTTCTTTCTTTCGTTCATTCTTTGCGTTCTCTCGTCACTTCCTACATTCTTTTACTATTTTTCTATTTCCCTGATCTTTCCCCGGTTTCTTTCTTTCTTTCTTTCTTTCTTTCTTTCGTCCCATCTTTCGTTCTTTCGCCTCATCTTTCTTTCTTTCGTCCCATCTATCTTTTCCGACTTTTCTATTTCCCAGATCATTCTCTCGTTTCTTTCTATTTTTTCTTTCTTCCTTTCTTTCTTTCTTTCTTTCTTTCTTTCTTTCTTTCTTTCTATCTATCTTGTTCTAATTTTCTATTTCCCTGATCTTTCTCCCGTTTCTTCCGTTTTTTTAATTCTTTCTTTCTTTCTTTCTTTCTTTCTTTCTTTCTTTCTTTCGTCTCTTCCGTCTTTCTTTTCCTACTTTTCTATTTCCCTGATCTTTCATCGTTTCTTTCTTTCTTTCTTTCTTTCTTTCTTTCTTTCTTTCTTTCTTTCTTTCTTTCTTTCTTTTTATCTTGTTCTACTTTTCTA
>OZ010604.1:48819036-48871536 GCA_963932145.1 Acanthosepion lycidas
TATATATATATATATCAAAGAATAACCAAAATAGTTGGTGGAACCAACAAACCACATGCCAAAAGACCTACTTATCCTTAAACAAAGGATCTTGGACACGGACAGCAATAAGAAAAAAAAGAAAATGTAAATAAACCAAAAAGAAAACACCAAGCTTTACCCAGTAAAGTGGTCAACGCCTAGATTATCTAGATTATCTATATAGAGCAAGAATACGCTTGACAACTTTAATTCTTATGAAAGTAATGGCCCTAATCGCAATCTTCAGATGATTTAAATGCAAATAAAAAAATGAGGACCACCTTTCCATAATCCATGTAAAGTACATACCTTTAAAGGTATTGCGGGAAAAATAATAAAAAAATAAATTTATTTAAAAACCCTTTTCTATTTCCCTATTTGTTTACAAAGACGATTTATATATATATATATATATATATAATCGACTCTCCCGTCGAGATTCGACGTATGAGGGTCAAGCAGATCAGTTTCCAGGAAACCGACAGCCCGACATTTGATTATAGTGGTGAAGGCCTCGTGCAGGACCATCCACACTTTTTGGAGGGACGAATACAGAGACCTGGTGCACCGAATGCCACAAGGTTCCCAAACGACCCTCCGCAGGTTTTGAATTCAGAGTTGTCCTTCTCCTAGACCAGTTGCCATCCAAGGCTATAGAACCCAGTCTGTCCTGCTATTTTACTCATAGCTGAAGGGAGAAGAAGAGGATTCAGACCTTTCCCAAGGGAAAGTAAGTGAATGTAATGGATTCGACTGGAAT
This sequence comes from Acanthosepion lycidas, assembly GCA_963932145.1. Taxonomy (NCBI): domain Eukaryota; kingdom Metazoa; phylum Mollusca; class Cephalopoda; order Sepiida; family Sepiidae; genus Acanthosepion; species Acanthosepion lycidas. The sequence goes on from OZ010604.1 coordinate 48,819,818, forward strand.
TCGAACTCGGCTCTCCGATTCCTCAATCTAAGCCGATATCCATTACTCCACCGTGCCTCCGTGCTATATATATATATGTAGAAAGAGAGAGAGACACACACATATATATTTCTCGATGTATTGGTTTGGTTTGGTTTGTTTTACGGCATATCAACACCTCAATGGGTCATTTAATGCCCACATTTTTTTCCCTGGTAATATTTTTGTTTTGTTAAAAATCTATTTCTGTTAATACTTTTTTCCTCAGAAATGTATAGCTGGTAATATCACTTTTCAAAAACGTATAGATGGCAACATTATTTTTTCAAAAACGTACAGCTGGCAACATTATTTTTTCAAAAACGTATTATCAGAGGCCTTGCTGTTGGACGTAGTTTATTGTCATACCTACCCAAGACGCGTATGTAGTTTATCGTCATACCCAAGACGCGTATGTAGTTTATCGTCATACCCAGGAAGCGGATGTAGTTTATCGTCATACCTTGGACGCTCTTGATGTATTGATAGACAGTAATAATAATACATTTACAATCTCTCCATATAAAAAACAACTAACATAAACACGTGTACTCTTAAGTATAAAAGTGAATGTCCTAATTATTACAAAATCGCTATTATACGAAACTTAAACCGTGCAAAATCAAATTCTTCAGCAAAAATATTTTCCATACTGAATTAAGAATATTAAACAAACCCTCATTAATAATGACTTTTCTAATTACGTCGTTGATGAGCAAATTAGACGAGCTCTTAGGAATATAAACATGAATGAATATGATTATAATACATCAGTAAATAACTCCAAACATTTCAAATTACTATAACGTAATCAAATGCATTCTAATTATAAGGAGAAGGAAATTTTTTTTAAAAAGACTGATAAACACTAATATATCCTCCATTAAATCCAAGTAAAAAAAAGTGAGGTTGATTGTATACCTTACTAAATTTAATACAACCAATCAAGTTGCCAAAACAATACTTCTCCGTCAACTAGCATCTTACGAAATTTCCAACATTGTATATCAATTTAGATGTCCTTTAGGAGATTGATACATATGTTAATATGTATGTTGGTTTTACAACAACGTGGCTGACGAGAAGGCTTACATTTCACTTGAATGAGCATAGTTTAATCTTACAGCATTTAAAGGAACACTCATTCAGAGTTTAGACCGATTTTAGTTGAAAATACATCCATATTACACTCAAAAAATAATAAGCAAATGCTTAAAATCTTAAAAGCCCTTTATATAAGATAATTAAAACCAAAAATAAAATAAACAGTGTGTATAGCAAAAAAAGTTCTTAAATGTTTGTAGCAGAACTCTTCACACATCATAATTAGTTACCTCCCCTAAAGCGTAAACATACACTCCATGGCACAAAAATTAGCGGTCCTCGCTCGACACGTAAAACTATAACTTTCAGATGAACATAGAAATTTGTATTTAGAAATAATGAACACTACATTTTTGTTTCAGTATGACATTGTGTTAACGTCGAAAGTATTCTGAATAAAACAATATGTATCAACACGGTAATTTTCTCTCTTCTTTTATTACTGACACAAAAAAGCTCATTCGAGAATATGAACGGATCTTATTGAAAATAAGCAGACAAAACGTGTCTAAATTATTCAATGAAACCTGCCTCAATACACATACACACACGTTATAGACGTAACGATATAATAATAATATTTTAATAGATTTTATAGATACAGATATTTAAATAAATACTCTGTTTATAATAAACATTATTAACAACATTTACCAGTCTGAATGTCCGAGAAATTTCATATATTAAAACAATTGTCAAAGACCTAGTCCATTTCGTAACACACACACACACACACACACACACACACACACACACACACACAGACAGACATATATATATATATATATATAGGATGTCCAAAAATGTACTCACTTAAGCATTCCATTTCATTTAATATTTAACATTTGCAAGTCAATAAACATTGCATTTATTGTCATTTAAAGGATGAGTACGTTTACCATATATATATATATATATATATATATATATATATATAGAGAGAGAGAGAGAGAGAGAGGGAGAGAAAGAAAGAGAGAGAGTGAGTTTGTGTATGTATACACACACATATATATACGAGCCTGTACACACATATAAACACATATATATACGCGGGCGCGCTCGTGCGCGCGCTCGCACACACACACACACACACACATATATAAAGATAGATATATGAAGAAGACATGCGCATCTATTCTATTTATATATGTATGAAAGATACGATGTAAATATATCAACACTAGTAGGAGTAAGTGAATGACAAAATCGAAAGATTTCTTAGTAACGTATTTCAAGATTTCTTAAGTCTATCTATCTATCTATCTATCTATCTATCTGCATATGTATATATATAATATGTATAGAAGGTCATTCTGAATTCAAGAATTCGGTCTGGAGAGTGTTGGGGCTCCATCAGGCTATCTTGCCTAAGAAACACCACTGCTATTGCGGCTGCAGTACATGTGGTTCCCTTAATACCCTAATATCGCTATATATTAGTTTGGTGCAAAAATAATGTCGTTTTCTCACATATGTGAGAAAACATTATTTTTGCACCAACCTAATATATATATATATATATATATATATATATATATATATATATATATAATCAAATATGTTTGTCTTCCTTATGCATATATACACACACGCATAATATATATATATATATATATATATATATATATATATATTAATACACAATATGCATATAAACAAATATATCACACGCACACACACACACACACATATAAATATAAAGAAAACGCTCACACACAGTCATATATATATGTGTGTGAGTGTGTGTGCGTGTGTTTATAGATTTTATATTCACACACTTCTCTTTTTTGCACCATTTTTCCTTATTTTTTTCTTTTATTTCATTTCTTCTCTCTCTCTCTCTCCCTCCCTCCCTTTCTCTACATTTCCCTAATTTCCACGCTTCCTTTTTTTTTTCTTTTTCTCATTTTCGCTTTAATTCTGTCTTTCCTAGGCCCCGGGAAAATCGTGAAGGGAACGCCACCTGTTGTTGATTTATACTCCTCTTTTGTTTCATTAAAGAACTCGGTCGTATACACAGATAACCGACTGAAAACAAAAAATGAATACCTTGATTAATATTCAGCACATATTTTTTTTAATCCCTTTAAACCAATCTAAATATTATAGGAAACTTTGGTCAAAAGTAGATTAAAAATATTTTTTATGGCTTGAATTGTTTGTTGTTTTGACATAATAATTTTAAATTATTACAATAATAAATTAGTAAACGTTATAAATTCGGCTTCAGTGCCGATTTATACAGTATATTAAAATATTTTCCCCAGTAACAATTCATTTATAACAGAATTATCGACTGTATAATACATTTACCTTAATGAGACTCGAATTTACATTAAAAATATTAAAATATCAGAGAAACTAGAATAATTTAAACATTTAATTCCAGCTTAGAGGCACTTGTCTGTATCTACGATTCAAGTCTTCAGTTATAGTAGGCTTCATTTTCCTGGTTAGTGATGGGCTCAGGAACAGCGTCCTTCTTGTGCGCATGCGTAAACGAACGTTCCTAAACTGATCGATATAAACCCTCGAGGGGTCGATGAAAACGTTCAGTGTGTTAATAAATATTTAGGGACCAACAGGTGGTTAATAAAATTTTCGGGGTTCGAAAGTTCAAGGAATTAATGCTACATAAAAATCGGATTGGCAGCGCGGATTTCTATATTTAAGAATAGAGATTAATAGTGGCGAAGAAAAAAAAAGTTAGAGGATTTTTATAGCAGTGAATGTGAGGATTTATGACTAAGACAACAATAACTAAAAAGCACAAAAATATATAAAAATCAACCTGTTATTTTGAATAGATTTATTTTTCAATTTAGTAGTTGGTATCAAACACTTCTCGGACTGCTGTATCGTTCAACACTCTATAATGCCGAGCTTACTGAGTCAGTCTGCCAGCAGGCCTCGTGTTGTCTGTTCGTGTTCAATTATTATGTGAAGCTTCGTAGTGTTGTGTGTAACGATCACGTGATCTTTACAATGACTGACAAATTTGAGTAACGTCGTCTCCTTTAGTTTGGATACAGATTTTTTTTTAGTGCGTTTAACACTGGTTGAGTGTAGGTTAAAGAAGACAAGCGTTCGTAGGTAATCAATCAAGAGGACAACAGAAAACGAGGGAAACTAATTCTAAACTGATTAAATAAACCTATTACCGAACAATCCATCAAATCTCTGACATTATGGTGTCTGCCCGGACGGTGGAATAATGGATAGCGGTTCGGATTGAGGAATCGGAGTTCGAATTCCAGTCGAATCCATTGCATTCACTTACGTGCTAATACCCTTGGAAAAGGTGGAACCCTCATCTTCTCCCACCAGCTATGGGTAAATAGTAGGACAGACCGGGTTCTATAGCCTTGGATGGCAACTGGTCTACCGCAGAAATAAATGGTAACCTACCGCAGAAAAAAAATATTTGTAAGCAAATATATGGATATAGATCCGACAGTATGAAGAAAAATATACGGAAAAAACAAACAAAAATCCTTATATGTAATTATGCTGTTTTAATGTTAATATAATGTCAACGTCGGACGTTTCGGTCTAATAAACCATCTTCAGGACATATTCATAAAATATAATTAACATTATCAATTTAACATGACAAATTGATATTGATGGTTTATTAGACCGAAACGTCCGACGTTGACATTATATTAACATTAAAACAGCATAATTGCATATAAGGATTTTTTTTTGTTTTTTCCGTATATTTTTCTTCATATATATATATATAGAAATTTTTCATTAATGCATGTTTCATTAAATAATATAGACAAGTTTTGTTGATTTGTTTTAAGTTCCTTTCATATTGTCTGATAAGCTTAATCACAATATCGTTGAAAGACGAAAGGAAATCACCATATTGATACATGTTTAAATCAAATCTAAGCTTTCGTCTTACACAAGACATTATCAAAGTTGACAATTTCAATAAATCAAACAACACACGGACGAAACTACATTGACAGTCCGCCCTTGCTGCATGAAAATTTCCAAGTAACGACAAACTCGTATATACGAGAAGCGGAAGCGAAAATCGCGTCGCAGCTCGTGACGTCACATATGACAACGTGAGAGTGAAAAACGAGAAGTATTAAGTATGGAAAGCCGTTGGTATAAACCAATGGCTTCTGTTATAAATTATAGGCAACTTACTTGAAATAAATAGACAAAACTTGTCTATATCATTTAATAAAACATGCATTAATATATATATATATATATATATATATATATATATATTATAATTCTTACATACGGACTAAACAACTTACTCACGACAAAGATGCATTTTTGTTTCGATGTTCATGCATTTCGACTGGTGAAAAACATTTTTTCTCACCAGTCGAGATGCGCATCGAAATAAAAATGTGTCTTTGTCGTAAGTTGTTTTGTCCGTATGTAAGAATTCTAATAAATAATTATTGCTCTACTCTTGGTATTGAATTAATGCTTTGAATGCTAGAATTTATATTATTTTCGTTCTCATTACATTCGGACATAATGAAAAATTCATCATGTTTTTTTTTTCTATAATATTCAACAAAATATATTTGAAATAAATTTGCTGCCCAAATATACATTAGTTGGAACATCTTGTATATTTACAAAAGCACATTATCTATCTATCTATCTATCTATCTATCTATCTATCTATCTTATAAACTGTTACATTAGAATATGCAAGTTACTACTACAAAATTGAATATTTTGCTTCAACGTTTAACACGTCTCATCAGGTAGTTAACAATGATGGTAATAAACGATTTTATTTAAAATTACTATTTATGAAACATCACTTCTTTTTGCATTTTTGGAAAATTTTCCATCGATCAACTCAGAGACGACATCGGAATCAGAAAAGGAAGAACTGGTTAGAACCAATGGATGACAAATGGTTAGAAGAAGCTAGAAGTTTTCGTTTTAGGACAATCATATATCTAAATAAATAAACGGCAAATTCTGTTTGTCTGTCCGGGCGTCTGAAATCTATCTAACTTGAGCCACACTTGATTTAGACATATTTTACCTTTTTGATATCAAGATGATCTTAGGATTGAAAATCAGCCCTTCATCTGGTGCTTAAACATCTAGCATTCGGATTTGTGCCCGGATGATGAGGAAACAGTTAAAAAATTCAAATTTTAAAATAACTGAGGAAATGAATGATTTTAAAAAGTTTATAATTTCTATTGACGTAATGTAACACAAACATTTTTTGAATTAAATTTTTGTTTTTTGTTTTAAATTCAGTTTAAAATATTTCCAAAACTTCGTGAGTTGAGGAAATCAATTTTATTTCTTCAAAATTTCAAGGAATCAGAATTAAAGTGAGATTTTGAAGCTCAACAGAGATTGGGATTCGAAGAACTGAATCGGAATTTCGGCTCAAATCGGTTTTTGGCGGGAATTGGACTTATAGCCCGAATCAGAGTTAAAATAAAGTTTTGAAGTTCTTTGGAGTGAATTGAGGAATACAAATTTCTTCAAAATCATCATTGCTGTTTTCTAAGATAGGCCCCTTTAGTTTTGTGCTGGAAGAAGACCCATTACCCTTTCGCAGCAACTCGCTTAAAGGTCTGCACGGAGTGCGGTTTTTAAGCTAGTATATATATATATATATATATATATATATATATATATATATATATATATATATAGTTTATGCAAAACTAGGTAATCCGTATGGGTAGACCCAAGGAGGATGATATCCAGAGAGCTCAATGTAAGATTCAGAGCAGATATGTTTGAATAAAAACTGATCACTTTAAGGTTCCATGTAATAAATTATTTCACCACAGCCCTTTTAAAGGGCTCTGGATCATCAGACTTTACATCCAAAGGTTGAAATGAAAAATCTTTCATTTCAACTTTTGGAAGTAAAGTCTGATGATCCAGATCCAGAGCCCTGTAAAAGCGTTGTGGTGAAATAACTTATTACATGGAACCTTAAAGTGATCTGTTTTTATTCAATATATATATATATATATATATATATATATATATATATATATATATATCAAAATTGTTACAACTGAAAGAAAAGGAAAAAGTATAACCCCAATTTTACACGTACGGAAATACTCGCAAGCGAGCGCACCCACAAACACGCACGCGTGCATACGTACGTACGTACGTACACACACACACACACACACACACACACACACACACACACACACTATAAAAACAACGTTACACCAATGAAAAATGCATATATTAAAGAAAAAAAAAACGAGAAATATATCAGCCTATGAAATTTTCAGGCCCTCCCTCGTAATTTAAGCAATTAATATATATTTTTTAATTACTCTGAATTTCTGGGATGAAGAGTTATCATTATTTAAACTTGGCTTTGACTGTTGTCCTCATCTTTGTTGTTGTTAACACGACCGCCTCCATTGGTGAATCACTTCGGGTCCGTATCGATTCGATAACTTCCGTCTGAACTTCTTGGATTAGAAGGTATTATTATTTACAATTTTTATATTTATAGTGTAAATTTATTTTTTTTAATCCGACATTATTTCTTATAAGAAATATTGGCGGATTAAAAAATAAGAAAGAAAAAAAAGAAAAATCCATTATTTTTTCCTTTTTTAAAATCATTTCACCCCAAGCAAGGCGTTAATGTCACTAAGACGCATGGAGTGGAAGAGAATGAGATTTTATTGAGGAGAAAGGACAGTAAAAGAAGAGTATTCGGAAAGACAGATTGATTGTTGAGTTGTTATTCACGGCTTATCAACATTTTGCAGGTTATTTAAAGCCAGAAAATATCTTTAGATTGTAAGAAAAAAAATTGGGGCGGGGGTGGGGGATAGGTGGATTCATACATTATAACGAACTCGGCTGGAATTAGAACTAGGCTTTCCGATTAACAATTCGGAATCCATTACACCACCCGCACATCCAACCTTACATCACCCGGTATTTCCAAGCGGTCACCCATCGAGGTACTCACCAGGCTCGATGTTGCTTAACTTTGATGATCGGATGTAAACCAGTGTTTAAAGGTGATGTGACCGTAATCTGTGCGTTTAGAAGTGGAGGAGAATGAGAGGACTTTAGTGAGGAGAAAGGACAATAAAAGAACAGGATGCAGGAAGACAGAGGATGGCGATTGACGTTGCATTTAAATTTTTTAAGATTGTAGGTGACAGTAGGCAAGAAAACGGAAGGGAATTCCACAGTTGGGAAGTGCTAGAAAAGACACTATAAGAATAGAGCTTACGGTTAAGATGGTTCAACAGTAAAACTATAAGACCTAGTTGCCAATCTACGCTTAAATTCATGCGGTCAAGATAACAAGGGGGGGGGGAGCTCATTAGAATAATTGCCGTGAAAATATTTGTAGAAAAGACAGAGGGTAGCCACGTCACGGCGGTGGGAAAGAGACTGAAGTGGAGGTCATTAATTGATTCATAGCAGATATAGACACCGAAATGTCCCAACGAGAGATTAATCGAGTCCTGTCTTGCTGTAAGGACCTCCTTGGCCGAACGATAAAGGCACGCCTGGCTAAAAGGTGTTTTCCAACCATAAAGAGAAGGCAGGTTCGATAAGACTTTCGATGATCAGGCCGGTAGATGTTAATTCCATTGTTTGTAAAAACAGCTCTACTCAAAAACGTGCTACCTACTATCGTTGATAGTTTATAGAAAGACATGTCCATATATACGAATAAAGATAGATAGGTAGATAGATAGATATGAACAGGCTGAGATAGACAGATATGAAAAGGGTGATATAGATAGATATGAAGAGATTGACATCTATAATCTCTCTCTCTCTATACACACACACACACATATATATATATAATTATTCATTCGAAAATTATAAAACCTTTTTTAAACCCTTTATTCTACATTCAACACCATCACTTGATAAGACACCAGAAGTGTTGAAACAAAATGGCTATTTTTGTAGTGATTTTATAACATATTTATGTTATAATTTTCGAATAAATAATTATATTCGCTCTACTCTGTATTGAACACTCTTTTAAGAATAGTATTTATTGGTTATTGGAATTTATTCTGTATACACCAATCCTATAGTTGGGCTTATAAACAGACTGACATAGATATGAACAGACCGATATAGATAGATAGATAGATAGAGAGATAGATGAACTGAATGAGATAGATAGATAGATATGAAAGGATTGACATAGATATGATCAGACTGACAGATAGATAAGCAGACAGATCGATATAAACGGAATAACATGGATAGATAGATAGATATAAACAGACTAACAAAGACAGATAAGGAGATAGATATGAACACACTGACATAGATGTCTAGATTGATAGATATCAATACACGCAAAAAGACAACTTTTCTCTACCAACGTATTTCGTCGTATGATAGACTTTACGTAAATGTATTGATTTTATTTTTTCAAGATGCATTTATAAACGGAACTGCGAACACCGTTAGGTTTTCAAAACTTTTAAATTTATGAACGCTGAAAAATATTATTTTGACTAACTGTGAAAGTCAAGGTAAATTATGGAGGATGTCAAATTGCCATTTAATACTTAATAAACGAAACTGGTTAGATTTGTTATTGTTGTTGCTGAATTATTATTTTTTTCATGTAATTATTATTTTATTTTAATTTAAATAAATATATATTGTCTTTTTCCATATATATTTTAATTGTATCTGAATTTTTACACACACGCGGGCGCGCGCGCACACGCACACACACACACACACACACATATATATATATATATATATATGAGAACACATTTTGAACTTTGTTAACCGGAAGTTCTTTTATGGCTCAATGAATAACAGCACGTCAGACATATATATATATATATATATATATATATATATATATATATATATATATATATATAGATAGATAGATATGAATAGACTTGAGATGTTGTAAAGTGAAAGATCTAGCGATTAAAAAGTACTTTATATATTCTTTCGTCTAAGTAAATTTGTTTTAATTAAAATAGCATTTTTTTTAATCAAAATTATGGTCAGAATAATTACTGCGAGCAACTAATGCATTAAGTGTGTTGTTTTGCAAAAGATCTCCTTTGTGTTCGTATAATCTTTTATTTAAATTCCTTGAGGTTTTTCCTATGTATTTTGTGTGGCAATTATGACAGGTGAAAGAATAAATTTCTCTTTCAAGTTTTAGCTTATTATCTTGTTTTGTATTACTGTTTTGGTGTATAAAAAAATTAAATACTGTTTTCTCTCATATATAGATATTTATGTGCGTATATAAATGTTATTTTTTTTGTGAATGTCCGTATTGTTAAACACTATTTTATTCCGTCTGCCGAGCTGAATATTCGAGAAACCTTATTATAGAAAATGGCCCCCACCCAGCACTGCCAACGGGGACGCAAGTTCGCATCCTGCTGGAAGGTGCATTTTTTCTTATTAAATTAAATTTCTTGAATATTCAGGACAGCAGACGAAATGTTTAATGTTACTGTTTAATATAAATGGAACGTCTATTCAAATATGGGTATCCACTAGAAATAACCTTTAAAGAGATAAAAATATGTCGGATTTATAAACAAAAAATCCATTACATATCAAATCAAATGGCTGGCCACGCGTATCCGAGGATACCTGTCTATTAGGGCGGCTAACCAATTCCTATTACAGACTCCTGCTCAGGCACATTTATGTTTGTTCAACGCCCACAGAGTCCATCTGTAGTTTATATTGTATCTATACTGAACGGACCTTAGGTACAGTTTCTGAGAAATAGCGTTTTATTCAGCGTGATCAACAGTTTGAACAAGTTCAGGAAACTAAAAACCTCGGTCACGATGACATTTTTATACATATATGCATACATACATACGTAGATATCTATCTATCTATCTATCTATCTATCTATCTATACACACACACACACACACACACACACACACACACACACACACACACACACATATATATATATATATATATATATATATATATATATTGAGAGATAAATGGATAGATAGATAGATAGATAGATAGGAACAACATGAGACTGATAGACAGTCACCTCAATCGATAGAGCTGCAGATAGATAGATAGATAAGAACAACCTGAGACTGATAGACAGTCAGTTCAATCGATAGAGATGCAGATAGATAGATAGATAGATAGATAGATAGATAGATAGGAACAACCTGAGACTGATAGACAGTTCAATCGATAGAGATGCAGATAGATAGATAGATAGATAGATAGATAGATAGGAACAACCTGAGACTGATAGTTGCATTAATACATAGATGAAGGCAAAATACTGGATGAGTGGTCCTATAGATCTCGAAGACATTGTTGAATAATAGATTCATTGAAATGGAAAGTGATTCTATGACCAAATGTGGTTTTCGTCTTTGACTTCCTGACAATACAACAAAAGAGACACGGTCATTTCTCAGTTTGTCATTCGATATACATTTTGCAAAAAAATCATTAAACACAGCATCCATAAAGGTAGGCGAAGTCGGTCAACGATCTTCTCCTCTAGATCTGCACGCTAAAAAAACAAAAAAACAAAAAAACAAAACAAAAAACAAAACAAAAAACAATTAAAGCATCAGGTGGAACATCGGAAGTTGGAAGAATGGGGAGAAGGTGGGGGATGACGAATCATTTCTTGTACTGTTGCATCCATGGGCAAAATCGTCTAAATTTGTAGCTTCAGAAAACACTTCTATTTTTTTTTTTTACTTTGTCTGAAAAAAAAATGGATTCCTACTCCGAGTAATAATAAATAAGCAAAATAAATATAAAAATAAAAACAATTAAATAAATAAAATAAAAACGGGAAGGATATATATATATATATATATATATATATATATATATATATATATATATATATATATATATATATATATGCAAAAACGAAAGGAAACAAAGACGTATCCCGGGCGTTTGAAAACTCAGCATTTTCATCAATGCAATGACATTTTGAAAGGAATGCACTGTTCATGCTACGTCTGTCCTCCAATTCTCCGGCATTTCGTTTTCCCGCGTTCTCTCCTCCCGAAGATGTAATCTCATTATAGATCGTGCACAGCAATTTCCTTGCAGATCGCCTTAGGGCAAAACAAGTTCCCAGTGCCGAAAATGGATGCGGGAACAGAAAGGTTAGGGGTTTGGAACCGGGCTGGCGTGGCTAGTGGGTCGGAGACGGGGTTTGGATGAAGGAAAAGAGAGGGATGAAGGTACTTGTTGCTGACTGAGTCATTGGCGATGGTGCGTTGATGTAGATATAGTACAAAGGCCGAGCTAGGGATGAAGGGTGGGCGTGGGGGATATTGGTAGGGGAAGGGTAGGAGGGGATCGGCATGAATGGCAGAGTAGTAGACAGGGTAAAAAAATGTCACGCACGCGCATGTAAGAGCGTACGTGTGCTCCATCGCTCGCATCCCTGCATAAATAAGAGATGCGAGCACGCAATGTGCGCATATATATATATATATATATATATATATATATATATATATATATATATATATATATATATATATATGAAGCAGTTTTTCCTGTACCGAACTAAAACTAAGCTAAGCTACTTTTTAAATGGGCGCATCGGCGTAGTGTAATAGCTAACGAGGCTACTCTGGTCCATCATTAATAGTAAATTCGAAACTTACTGGGTGCTTAATAGTAGTGGCCTTGTGTCAAACTAAGCTAGCTTAGTTTTAAAAATGCTCTTGGATGTCGTGTAATGGTTAACGATGCTAATTTGGTCGATCATTTGTAGCGTATCCGATTCTTACTGGATGCTCCATTAATTGCCAAGGTTTATATATATATATATATATATATATATATATATATATATATATATATATATGTGTGTGTGTGTGTGTGTGTGTGTGTGTGTGTGCAAGTTTTTTAAAAAACGACTGACAATTGTCTTTAGTGAAACTTGCATGAAAGATGGAATACTACCTAAATATTACCCATATATATATATATATATATATATATATATATATATATATATATATATATATATATATATTTAAGCAAATATATGGATATAGATCCGACAGTGTGAAGAAAAATATACGGAAAAAAACAAACAAAAATCCTAATATGCAATTATGCTGTTTTAATGTTAATATGTAGTCAATGTCGGACGTTTCTTATAAAATATTTCAGTTATCTGTTTGGATTGGTCTTGCTCTTATGTCATTCTTCTTTTTCTTCATATATATATATATATATATATATATATATATATATATATATATATAGTATAGGTAATAAATCCGTTGGTCCAAGTGGTTCCTAATAATATAAAATATTAAAGCTGATTCGCAAAAAGAGTTCAGTGTATTTGTTATAACGGGGCATGTAGAATATATAACAGAAATCCAAAATTTCATCTTGAGTATAGACTATTTCAACTAACGCTGAATGCGTCAGCCTTATTCAACATAGACGGTAGTGTGCGATGGATAAATTGCTACCATTTTATATTTTTAATTTCGCGCATGCGCGTTTCTGCACAGTATACTAGAGAAAAAGAGCACCATGACGGAATTCACTCCGCCAGAAATTTGGAAATGGCACGCTGTACTGCTTGGCATTCACGCTGGAAGCTCCAATACGAACATCTTAGAGTGTTTGGGTGTCAATCTGATGAGAGTGCAGAAGATTTGGGAAGAGTTGGTTGAGTCTAATGGTGATTACGAAGGTACGGCAGTTCGGAAAACTCATTCTAAGAAAAGAACTCTCGAATTTGTTGGTGAGGGCCTCAACACGGAGGCCTACATCAAGTGCTTTGAGGAGGTAGTGCTTTCCTGGGTCAAGAAAGCAGATGCTGGAAGAACCTATGTCTGGCAACAGGACTCTGCATTATGTCATACAAGCAGACAATTTCGGCGACCACGTCACCCCTAACTCTCCAGACAGCAACCCAAATGATTATTATATGTGGGGTGTAGTTGAGTGAGAGGTCAACAAAATTCCTTGTAACACCAAAGATGAACTGAAGACAAGAATTATGGCAGGATTCACCAACTTAATCAATGAAACCGTCCAGAAGAGTTGCAGGAGATTCCGAAGTTGTCTGGAGGCCATGGTTGAAGTCAATGGGGATTTTATTGAATAAATTTACTCTTTAGTATTTCAAGATACTTTTGTGTAATTTTAGTAAATATATCTGTTCAAATGATATGTCAGTGTTATGTTAATTTTTGCGTTATCCTGACGACAATTTATCCATCGCATCCGTATATCTATATTTAAGCAGCATATCTTCATTCATACATAATATAGACATAGTTTTTCTACTTATTTTTATACTGATCCTTTCAGGCTGTGTAATCTCTTGATGTTAAAGTAAAATTCATCAAGGAAGGCGCCTTTGTTTTTTTTTAACCCACGTACTTTCGATCTTTTCCAAGATCCAAATTAGTGGTAAATTACAAAGACATACTTATTGTAACTGGGATAAAATTTGCACGCTCCGGTAAAATACGAACCTGCGTACCCCTAGGCATAGGAAACTGTCGTTAGATCTGATGGGCTTTAACCAACTCGGCCTTGAAGAAACTTTGCCTTCAAGGCGAAATCCTTCTCGTCATAGACTCTCGAAATTTCCATATCTGCTCTGTTTTGTATCGTATCCAAACGTCAACAAAGAAATTTCTAAGTGCATATTTTCCCCATATAAGATTTCTCGAATATTCAGGCCGGTAGACGGAAATAAATAAATATAATGTTGAATAAATAAACGGAGCGTCTACACAAATATGAGTATCCACTAATAATAACGTTTAATATATATATATATATATATATATATATATATATATATATATATATATATATATATATATGCACATTTCATTGAATACGACAGACAGGGTGTTTTTATTTAGTTTTTTTTTATACAATTTCTCACGCGATCTAATAATTTTTTTTCAGTTGACAATAGCAAAAAAATTAGATTAATTATTTATTACAAAAAATTTAAAACCTCTAACCTTATAGTTAAAAATAATAATTCACCTCTTAGGACAACATTAAATAAGGCAAATATTATTTACAAATTTAAATGCCCATAAAGGAATTGTATTCTTGATCAATCAAAATTCGTAAATAATTATATAGGCCACACTACAACATGTTTGACACGCAGACTCACTCTACACCTTTCTGACCATAGCTCAATTAGATCTCATTTAAATATTCATAGAGACCCACCGGACACTATTCGTAACATACTTGTTGACAACACTAATATAATAGCATTATCTACATGCAAAAAAAGGCTAAAAAATAATGGAAACCTTGTTAATAACATTTCTTTTTAATAATATCAACTATAAACATGGACACAATATCTTGACCGTGTTTTGAAAAATGAAAACATTTTATAAAACATACATGCAACAAACTATTTCTTATTCAACAGTTAAATTATTTAATCCTTGAAAATGGCTAAATGTATAGCCGAAATCGCTCGGATAAAAGAACATTCGGACAGTTTTTATATAATTTATCATCTGAAAAGAAAAAAAAATAATCGATCGCATGAGAAATTGTATAAAAACTAAATAAAAGCACCTTGTCTGTCGTATACAATGAAATATGCATGAAAGAAGGATTGCTGCCTAAATTCAAACACACACACACACACACACACACACATACACATATATATAAAACAAAAACGAGAAAGAAACAGTCAATTGCTTATATCTCCTGACTTACAATTTGTTGTTGGCTTGTTAATTTTAAGTTGCCCAAGGGGAAACCATCATTAGATCTGACGTGCTTTAACTTCTCGGCTACAGAGTGCATCGATGACCAAGCAAAGTTGAATAGTGCCTTTACTCTTGAAATAGACATATATGCTGAATTTTGTATCCTAACATAACGAAGCAATCTGTAAAGAAAGGAATGGATTTTTTTTAATTTATTAATCTGAACGGTCTAAGCAATGATGGTTTTCGCCTAGGAGAACACAGGTTCGAATCCTGCCGGAGAGCGCATATTTTTCTTTAATCTTTAATAAGTTTTCTCAAATATTCAGGCCAGTAGACGAAAAGAAATAAATATACTGTTTAATAAATAAACGGAGCGTCTACTCAAATATGAGCATCCACTAATAATAACGTTTAAAGTTATATATATATATATTAAAAAGAAGAGAAGAGAAGTGCCGTTTTTGAGTGTAATGTGGATTTAAAAAAAAATATTAGGTTTTATTTTCCATAATTTTACTACACGTGTTTCTGGTCTCGCGACCGTCTTCAGGTAAAAGGCGGAGATTTCCACATATTATTAAAAATAATTAATTTTTTCCTTATGTTTTTCAATGTTAAATATTCTCGATATGAGACATTCTGTGTTTTTGTGTTAGTAATCCGAATGTCTTTCTTGAATTGGCATTGAAGAGTTCTGCGCAAAGGGTCATAAAACAATTAAGGTTGGTCCAAGAGAAATGATGAATTACTTATCAGCATTTTATCTTTTAATGTTTTAATGTCCCCTGTATTATGAAATGGACAAAGTCCGACAATTAATTTTTAAGACACTTTTAAAATTATAAAATTTATAAAAAGAACGTATAAACATAAAAAATGTCTTAATATATATATATATATATATATATATATATATATATATATATATATATATATATATGAATAAAGACAAAAGGAAAGCTTATCTTAGCAGACGCCTTTGGAAAACGTTCATGAAAAATACGTCTCGAAAATAATATCCCATAATGCATTTCACCTATAATGGTTTCATCAGATTGATAACGAAAAATGTGTTGTGTGTGTATGCACTTGTGTGTGCTTAAAATAATTAAAACTTATATTATTTTTCCCAAGCTGGCGTGGCTCGTGACTAAAACAGAGATAAAATGAGTGGCTTTAAAAAATTGTTTAACATTTTATATTCTCCGCCTTAAGTGTCCGAATTTTGACATGGAAATCCTTCAGAACAGGGATAAAATAAAGGAAATGTCAATAACTTATAACTTTGTCGGGATTACATGCCCAAATTTATCATATATATATATATATATATATATATATATATATATATATACACACAAACATATATACATACATATATATATATATATATACATACTTTTGATATGGAAAAATAATTTTATATACTGGAAGTAATTCTATTACATTAACTTGTTTTAAAAAGAAATATAGTATATGAAAATTAAAAGGAGAAATATTTTAAAATAGTAGTTAAATAAAACGTAATCTAACCTAAACATCCCCCCCACCAAAAAATCTTTAAGTATACAAATAGAAAAAATGCCGTAAGAATTTTTGCCGTTAACAATAAAATTTTAAAAAATAACCCCCCAAAATCCCAGACGATATGAATTTAACGGATGTCAGAACTCGTTGAAAAATACATCCCCACGCGTACCTAAACCTAACCCCTTTTTCGAACGTAACAAATAACTGATACAACAAAAGTTAATAAAAATGAACACGCTACCACCCCTTGTCTGGATGAGTGGATTTCTCTGTATCCTTGGTAACCATAAATTATGAATTTCCCTTGTAGTTAAAACTCAGTAAATTTAAAAAAAAAAAGTTATTCCAAAATTCGCCTGAGGATGAAATGGAACTAATGTTTTTATTAGGTTGGTGCAAAAATAATGTCGGTTTCTGACGTTAAAAATACGTCAAAAACCGACATTATTTTTGCACCAACCTAATAATTTAATTACAAAATTAAATTTAAAGTTTTTAGCTTCCATTTTTGAAATGTGTGTACTGTGTAACGAAAAAACCATATTTTAAATCAGTTAATTTATAATATTAATGCTCTGTAAATTTACATTGAGCACTATTTTGTAAAAAAAAAAATATCAATAAGAACACCGGATTACATACATTACTGTTCTTTCTTTTTTTTTAAATATACATACATACATACATATATAATAGCAGTAGAGCCCGGCGTTGCCCGGGGCTGTAACAGTAAGAGATAGATCAAGTATCGGCCATCATAAAGACTGAAAAATAAAATTGACAAAGATTATTGTTTAAGGTTGACGGACAGGCATGTCTTAATTATTAGTTTTTTTTTTTTTTTTACGAATTGGTCAAACCCAAACTCAAACAAAAACATTGTTTTCAATCGTTATGAGTCTACTGATTGAATAGAATTTTATTATAAACAATTGTCTTGTAAATGGAATTTTTAAAGCATTCTGAATGTAAAAATAAAGAAAAAAGTGTGCAAGACAATAAGAAACACTACCTGCCAAAATAATTGAAATTTTGTTGAAATCGGTTGAAAAATGTAGGAAATCCGATCCCATATATAAACGAACACACGCACACACAAACAACCTGGGTTTTATAATAAGTATAACTCGATATGAGTTACCCCCCTTTCATTCTCGTGATGCCTCTTAATCGTGTTTTCAAATTGATTTCGTGCAAAAACAATTGTGTTTTTCCAATTTTTGGCGATGTTAGAACCACCGCAAGATAATTTTACGTAGTCCTGTGAAGTTTTGTTGAAATCAGTTGAAAAATGTAGGAAACCCGATCCAATATATAAACGTACACACACAAACACACACACAAACACACACACACACACAATCTGTGTTTTATAATAATTAAGATATATATATACACACACATATACATACATATATCCATATATACGCATAAACACACATACATATATGCATACGTATATACTGAGCACTCTTAAAAATAGTATTTGTTGGTTATTGAAATTTATTTCATACTAGCAGTAGAGCCCGGCGTTGCCCGGGGATGTAACAGTAAGAGATAGATCAAGTATCGACCATCATAAAGACTGAAAAATAAAATTGACAAAGATTATTGTTTAAGGTTGACGGACACGCATGTCTTAATTATTTTTTTTTTTTTTTTTACGAATTGGTCAAACCCAAACTCAAACAAAAACATTGTTTTCAATCGTTATGAGTCTACCGATTGAATAGAATTTTATTATAAACAATTGTCTTGTAAATGGAATTTTTGAAGCATTCTGAATGTAAAAATATAGAAAAAAGTGTGCAAGACAATAAGAAACACTACCTGCCAAAAAAAAAATTGAAGTTTTGTTGAAATCGGTTGAAAAATGTAGGAAATTCGATCCTATATATAAACACACACACACACACACACACACACACACACACACACACACACACACACACACACAACCAACCTGGGTTTTATAATAAGTTTAACTCGATAACACGATATTAATAAGTATAAATCGATATGAGTTGTCCCCCTTTCATTAATGCCTCTTAATCGTGTTTTCAAATTGATTTCGTGCAAAAAAAAATTGTGTTTTTCCAATTTTGGGCGCTGTCAGAACCACCGCAAGGTAATATATATATATGCACACACACACACAATCTGCGTTTTATAATAAGTAATATATATATATATATATATATATATATATATATATATATATATATATATATATACTTTGAGTGTCTCTCGTGTCAAGTATTGAGTGTACTGAAAGTACTGAAATAACTCTTAGACTCTCAGTAAAGGAAAGTAAGAAGAAATGACTATTAACTGTAAAAAAAATCACTAAGCGCATGGTCGCTAGCAAAAGAGACGGCGTAATTTACGTATTGGGGGCGTCAGAATGAAGCAGGTACAGAAATGTAACTATCTGATTAATACAGGGTCATTCAAAAAGAATGAACGGACTTCATGACGCATTGCTTCAGTTCTCAAGCATCGTCATGGAATGAGTTAGTGACCATTTGAAAGACGAGTTAGAAAACTCGTCTTTCAAATGGTCACTAACTCATTCTGAATGACTGCCACAGGGGCGCTGCGTCGTATCTCCAGCAACGTTCAGTTGTTTATTTACCCACGAAAAGGCGAGTCCTCAGCAAAAGGCGTTCTGCGTTCTCGAGTTCGCGAAAACAAATACGGTTATCACGGTGCAGCGTGCTTTCCGAAGGCAATTCGACATTAACCCGCCGTCTCCTAAGAACATTCGCCGGTGATTTAAACAGTTTCAAGAGAGTGGGTGTTTGTTAGAAAAAAAAAGTCCAGGACGACCACGAGATTCAGAGGAACAAGTGTCGAGAATCCGTGCTGCGTTTGAGGGTAATACATAAATCGAGCTAGCCGTAAGCTTGCGATCTCTCAATCCACTATCTGGCGTGTGCTAAGAACTCTACATTTGAAACCTTACAGACTATGCTTGGTTCAGGCACTTACCAAGATCTTGCCCTTTGTGCTTGGCCAGTGAGATCCCCAGACCACATCGTGTGTGATTTTTTCTTGTGGGGATATGTAAATGATGGCGTTTATGTTCCACAGCTACCCTCTTAGATGACTTTAAACATCGAATAACAAAAGCGATCAACTCAGTGGATTGTGATATACTGATATGCACCTGGAAGTGCTGCAGGTGGTGGCCAAATTGAACACTTGTAAGACAGGAAATAAAAGTTGTGAGTCGAATATTTGTGAATAGGCTAGAGTTTTCTATTGCTATTGCTCTTCCTTATTAAAATTCTGTGTAATGAAATCGGTTCATTCTTTTTAATAACCTTGTATTATGACGGGACATTTGATACAGAGCATAGGAATAGTGAAAGTCGTCTTTCAGAAACTAATCAAAGAATTAAGTCGAGAGAAAACTCGTTAGAAACCAAAAAAAAAAAAAAAAAAGAAAAAAAGAGCGCTGAACTGCTATATGAACTCAATCCTAAAATGTGGCAGTTCTTGCTGGACAATTTCCTCACAGTTACAGAGAAAACTTTAAATATTTTTACCGACGAATGCTAGGAGTACCGTAGACATGTGAACAGTGAGGAAGATTTAAGGAAAATACCAACTATCTTAAAAAAAAAAAAAAAAATTCTAGGACACCTAACAAGGAAAGAGGGCCTAGAGAACTAAACACTTCTAAGGGATACTGAAGACAAGAGAAACAAAAGGTGCTGAGAGTAACTGACTTAAAGAGTTTGTGTAAACAGATGGCAGAATAGGGACAAAGAGGGATGGTGAAGAGTTAAAAAAATAGATCAACGAAAGAGATGAAGTTGTGGAGAGTCATGATCGCCTACGTCCTGAAATGGCTTCGCGCATAAAAGAAAAGATATCAAAAATATTTTGTTTTTGTAATAAAACCCTTCTCTTTCGATAATCATGCCTCTTCTGACCGTCCTAGGTATGACGATAAACTACACCCGGCAGCAAGACCTTTGATCGAGAGGTTTTGAGGAGCGCGGAACTACCTCTTAATTGCTGTTGTTCCCGCGTTCAACCTGGCTCGGGGTGGTAGCACCTGTTAGCGTCCCAGCTATGGACAAATAATTAATCCCCAAACTGGGGATTAACTAAAATACCAGCAATACATATCTGAAAAAAAAAATATTGCCAGCAATACATTTGACTTTCGACAAAATACGTCAATGAAATCAGAAATTGATTTTTTACAAAGAAGACATATTCTATTCATACGAACCTATCCTAAAAATCTTGTCGGTATTAAATGGCCATTGACGTTGATATGCCTTAAAACAAAATAAACCAAACCAAACTAAACCAAAGAATACATATTCCATTCATACGAACCTATCCTAAAATATTGTCAGCATTAAATATTCAATTGAGGTCGATATGCCGTAAAACAAAATAAACCAAGTCACACTAAAGCAAAGAATACATATTCTATTCATACGAATCTATCCTAAAAATCTTGTCGGCATTAAATAATCCATTGAGATTGAAGTGCCGTAAAACAAAATAAACCAAACCAAACTAAACCAAAGAATACATATTCTATTCATACGAACCTATCCTAAAAATCTTCACGGCATTAAATAACCCACAGAGGTTGATATACCGTAAAAAAACAAAATCAAATATCTTCTGAAGGTTTTCCAAAGCTGGTTGCCGGACACTTGCATCTAGCATCTTACAGAAGCATAATAACCGTTGATCGTCTGCTTCTAGGCTCTGAACTCTTCTACTCAAACCGTTCTTCTTTATTTGTCTTGCCAGTCTTAATTTAGTCTCCCATTTATCAGAAGCCACGACGAGAAAAAGTCGAATTCCATCTTATTTCTCTTGCTTTATTTACACTAGTAGTATTAGATATAATATCATTTAAATATCTTAGATGAAGCTTTGTCAATTATTATTAATTTTTGACTACTATTTCTTACATTTTATTTCTCTTGCTTTATTTACACTAGTAGTATTAGATATAATATTATTTAAATATCTTAGATGAAGCATTGTCAATTATTATGAATTTTTTACTAGAATTTCTTACATTTTATTTCTCTTGCTTTATTTACACTAGTAGTATTAGATATAATATCATTTAAATATCTTAGATGAAGCTTTGTCAATTATTATTAATTTTTGACTAGGATTTCTTACATTTTATTTCTCTTGCTTTATTTACACTAGTAGTATTAGATATAATATCATTTAAATATCTTAGATGAAGCTTTGTCAATTATTATTAATTTTTGACTAGGATTTCTTACATTTTATTTCTCTTGCTTTATTTACACTAGTAGTATTAGATATAATATCATTTAAATATCTTAGATGAAGCTTTGTCAATTATTATTAATTTTTGACTAGGATTTCTTACATTTTATTTCTCTTGCTTTATTTACACTAGTAGTATTAGATATAATATTATTTAAATATCTTAGATGAAGATTTTTCAATTATTAATTTTTGACAAGTATTTCTTTCATCTTATTACTCTTGTTTTATTTACACTAGTAGTATTAGATATAATATTTGAAATGCTTAGATGAAGCATTGTCAATTATTATGAATTTTTGACTAGAATTTCTTACATTTTATTTCTCTTGCTTTATTTACACTAGTAGTATTAGATATAATATCATTTAAATATCTTAGATGAAGCTTTGTCAATTATTATTAATTTTTGACTAGGATTTCTTACATTTTATTTCTCTTGCTTTATTTACACTAGTAGTATTAGATATAATATCATTTAAATATCTTAGATGAAGCTTTGTCAATTATTATTAATTTTTGACTAGGATTTCTTACATTTTATTTCTCTTGCTTTATTTACACTAGTAGTATTAGATATAATATCATTTAAATATCTTAGATGAAGCTTTGTCAATTATTATTAATTTTTGACTAGGATTTCTTACATTTTATTTCTCTTGCTTTATTTACACTAGTAGTATTAGATATAATATTATTTAAATATCTTAGATGAAGATTTTTCAATTATTAATTTTTGACAAGTATTTCTTTCATCTTATTACTCTTGTTTTATTTACACTAGTAGTATTAGATATAATATTTGAAATGCTTAGATGAAGCATTGTCAATTATTATGAATTTTTGACTAGAATTTCTTACATTTTATTTCTCTTGCTTTATTTACACTAGTAGTATTAGATATAATATCATTTAAATATCTTAGATGAAGCTTTGTCAATTATTATTAATTTTTGACTAGGATTTCTTACATTTTATTTCTCTTGCTTTATTTACACTAGTAGTATTAGATATAATATTATTTAAATATCTTAGATGAAGGTTTTTCAATTATTATTAATTTTTGACAAGTATTTCTTTCATCTTATTACTCTTGTTTTATTTACACTAGTAGTATTAGATATAATATTTGAAATTCTTAGATGAAGCATTGTCAATTATTATGAATTTTTGACTAGAATTTCTTACATTTTATTTCTCTTGCTTTATTTACACTAGTAGTATTAGATATAATATCATTTAAATATCTTAGATGAAGCTTTGTCAATTATTATTAATTTTTGACTAGGATTTCTTACATTTTATTTCTCTTGCTTTATTTAAACTAGTAGTATTAGATATAATATTATTTGAATATCTTAAATGAAGCTTTGTCAATTACTATTAATCTTTGACAAGTATTTCTTTCATCTTATTTCTCTTGCTTTATTTACACTAGTAGTATTAGATATAATATTATTTAAATATCTTAGGTGAAGGTTTGTCAATTATTGTTAATTTTTGACTAGTATTTCTTACATTTTATTGTTCACCTTTTTTCTCTTGTTTTATTTATATTAGCAGTATTAGATATAATATTATTTGATGGAATGGATAAAATATTATTTGAATTTAAACATTAATTTAACCTGTTTTTTTTTTTAAATGTATGGATATGTACACAAACGCGTGTGCCTGTTAAATATAACGAGCTTCTTAATAAGAAATAATTGAGCACTTTTCAACGTGGTGTAATGGTTTAGCAACATTGTTTCACCATATCAATTACTACTGAGTAGTGAGTTCGATCTTTACTTGGTGTTCCATACTCTCAGCCTTGTGCCAAACCTTAGCTAAGCTTAGAAAACCATTGGGACGCTTCGACGTGGTAAATGTCGAGCAGGCTTGTCTCGCTAGATCAATTACGACAGAGTAGTGAGTTCGATCCTCACAGGGTGCCACATAATTTCGTCTTAGAAAATCATCATAAGAAATAATGGCCTATGAAAAATCCATCAATTACTTTATATATATATATATATATATATATATATATATATATATATATATATATATGTTGAGTATATTTAGGCAGCAATTTTTCATTGATGCATGTTTCATTAAATAATATAGACAAGTTTTGTCCATTTATTTTAAGTAAGTTCCTTTCATATTGTCTGATAAGCCTCACAACATTATTATTGAAAGACGAAAGAAATCACCATATTGATACATGTTTAAATTCAATGTAAGCTTTCGACTTACATAAGCCATTATCGAAGATGACAATTACATTTTAATATATCAACCAATACACGGACGAAACATTAATGATAGTCTGTTTTTGTTGCATGAAAAATTTCAAAGCAACGATAAACTCGTATATACTATGTTGTTTTTTTGCAAATCACTCACGGGGAGTGGGGGGGGGAAGATTCATTGCGAACAATTAAGTTGGATATACTAGATTTAGTGTAGTATATGATTAACCTAATTTTTTTTTTCTAGGATCTGTTGTAGATATATTAGTATTTACTACGACCGCCAGATGAGATGCTTTGATAGGGTCATCGAAATATGGATTCTTTCATGTTGTGGTTGCATATGTTTGATTGTAATATCCTATAATAAAGAATTATCGCTCTACTATTGCATCGAACCCTATTTTTAAATTAATATATGAACATTTGAATGTATATTTACTCCGTTCTTGTTCCATTTGGTTATATATATATATATATATATATATATATATATATATATTAATTAGATTGTAAAGCTTATATTTTATATAAAAAAGAAAGAATTTATACAAATAATTAAATAGCAATGTTAATGTGATTAATGGCGAAATCACTTCGCTTATAGGACTTAATGGGACATTAACTTACTATCAATTCCGTGATAAAATTATATATATATATATATATATATATATATATATATATATATATATATATATTATTAATATATAGTCTGTATTTGAAAATGAATAAAAAAGACAAGTGGTAAACCTCGTTACTTATGGCTTGATAAAGTCCCTCAGAGGACGAAACGCGTCGGTTAAGAATAGTTTTTCCTCATGTCTTTTTTTCCTCATCTATCTATCTATCTATCTATCTATCTATCTATCTATCTATCTATCTATCTATCTCTCTCTCTCTCTCTCTATATATATATATATATATATATATATATATATATATATATATATATATATATATATATATATTATTTTCATATAGTCTGTATTTGAAAATGAATAAAAAAAGACAAGTGGTAAACCTCGTTACTTTTGGCTTGATAAAGTCCCTCAGATGACGAAACGCGTCGGTTAAGAATAGTTTTTCCTCATGTATGTATATATATATATATATATATATATATATATATATATATATATGGTAATATTAGCTGTTTCCTTATAAGGAAACATTCATTGACCAAACTACTGTCTTTTGAAATTTATAAAGTCTTTTTCTTAAAACAACTTTTCAGGAAAATAGGTTTCTCATGTCCAATTGCTGTTATCGCTCTTTCTAGTATTGGTGAGAGTTTCCTTCCTAACCTTTTGTTTGAAGTAGAGTGGAACGTCAGCATCTCGATTATGTCATTATTTTCTCTTCTCAAGTCCAGTAGATGTTATCGCTCTTTCCAGTATTGATGGGGGTTTCCTTCCTAACCTTTTTATTTGAAGTAGTGTAGAACTACGGCGTCTTCTTAATGCCATTATTTTCTCTTCGAGTTACACGTTCTATCCATTTTAGTTGTTTAAAGTCCTCAAGTGATGTGGCATAGTTCTCTGAATGCGATTCTCTAGCGCCAAGATCCCGTATTTGTTGTAGAGTCTTAAAAAAAAAAAAATTACTTAGCCTAGTAGCCCATTTCCACAGTGTCATCTGAAATAAAACATATTTAGAATATTTAAATCTTAAATTTTAAATATATTTAAATCAATCTAATAAAGGGTGCTTCCAAATGTTCGTACTAAATTTGAATACGGTGCATTGTTGAGAATTTGAAATAACATGTCTTGGTAATGTATTTACGCTTAAAACAGCTTTTTGATATATTTTTAGTTTTCTATTCGCATAGCTTATTAAGATTTTCCAATTAAATTTTGCGCATGGCCAACTAACCTACTTTAAAATTGTTTTTATTCTTCTGATTCTCGAATTCATCCTTGCTTCAGTTACGCGTCAAGCGGAAGGCATATATAAGACACGCATGCGCATAAAAGCTGGTCGAGATATTTTTTAAAAAATATTGTCCAATTCACTATCTACGCCTTGCTACGATTCCATTTTTCTTCTTTTCCTTTAATCCTGTCTGGTATTTGTCTTCGGAAATGTTTTTGTAATTCATCTCTGTCTTTTTTTCACCCATCCCTTTTCGCTTCCATTTACTTTAGAATGATAATCGATCTTAACAACTGTATCAATGGGTCACTGTAACCTTGTCGAAAATTCCATACCATCTTCGTTTCTTTCAGTTTACCTTTGCTACAAAAAAAAAAAAAAAAAAAAAAATTAAAAAAAAAAGCCCCTCAATAAAGAAAACTAAGATAGAGGAAACAAAATTAGTTTCGTAATTCAAATTTCTTAAATTAAACCCCCATTTTTTTAATCTAATTTAATTTTTTTCTTTCCGAACGAAATTTTCTTTTTTTTTTGAGATGTTTTCATTCAAAGATTAGTTTATCACTTGACGAAAAGAAATATTTTTAAAAAAAAATTAATAATAATTATAAAGATAATAAAAAAATATATTTAGATGACGACGAAGCCAATGACAATTTCGCTGAATGAGCTAAATAGAAACTTTAATTCAATTAAACACAATTATATTCCATTTCATCAGACGTCATCTGTAACGTAACAAAGGAGAGAGTAATGATAATAATATAAAAAAAAATATGTCTGCTCAGCGTTTTTCATCATTGTTTACAAAAGTACTGGGGCATGCAGACGCGAATTAAAAGTATGTACGCGGCATGAAAGATTTCAAAGTGAATTCCATTTGCGATTTCAACGTGACCGACATTTTTTTCTCTCTCTGGTTTTAATTAAACGACAATGACACGGTGAAGAGAGAATGCACTTCCTTTAACCTTTAAAAACACCCACATCAATATTTTAACATATTGAAACTTTAATAAAACATACAGACGAATTTATATCGTGAACTCACTCAATATATCACGTTATACAATAAAACAGAGTTCTACCCTCCCTGTGCATGTTTAAAAGACGCCTTAATTCATAGAGTAAAGGAATAAATGAAGAATTCGTACATGCTAAATATTTAACTGCTGGCTATTGTAAGGATATATATATTTTTTAATAATTGGACTTACACATACATTGGGTACAATCCTATACTATATAATAAGGCGTAAACGACAACCGACGTGGCTCATATGGTAAAGACGTTGAACTTACATGAACATAAATAGGGAAAGAATTTTTAATGTTAAAAATCAAGACGTAAAATATTGATCTCTTTTGCATACAGTGGTCGCCGTATTCGGGGCTTTTATAATTGAAAAATGTTTACACACATAAAGATTTACCAAGCGTAGCTTAGATATAGCACAAGGCCGAAAGTATGGGGAACCCAGTGAGGATCGAACTCACTACTCAGTCGTAATTTTTCTAGTGAGACAAGCTTGCTAACCATTAAACCTCCTCTAGGTGCCCGTTTATATATATATATATATATATATATGCCCGTCCGCATATATATATGTATGATGAGGTATTGTATTATTTATATTATTCGGACTATTGTCCTCATCTTTGTCGCCATATTTATTACCTGGATCTAACCAACGCCTTTATTCACTGTGCCATGTGTCCTCGAGGACATCTATGTATGAATTTGCTATTAAAAACCTAATGCCTTCAGCAACCATTTTTTTTTTACTAGAGCTCATATTGTAATTTTTGCTGTTATTATCGCTTTTCTCAGGCACTCCTTATTACTAGTTCCCATATTGTATTCATTTCTATACTTGGCGACAAAGATGAGGACAAGGGCCCGAATAATGTAAATAGTATATATGTATGAATATTCTCAGATGGAGTGTATCTGTAGAAGAGAGAAATGAGTAAAAAAGACAACAGGAAAAAACATAGCCTGATGAATATACATGAGTGGCTTTTAATGAAAAAATTTAAGTAGCTATCAACATTTTGCTTTTGTTTATAGATATTTGTTGCAAAATAAAATCATTTAAAGTCCATCAAATGACGAAACTCGTCGACTAATTATAGTTTTCCTCTGGTCTATTTCATTCATATATATATATATATATATATATATATATATATATATATATATATATATATATATATATATATATGTATTATGTATATATATACACTTGTCAGCTGTCAGTATACCACATAACACCCTTGAGCGCTTAGCCTTGGAGCGGGTATAATGGAGATCACGTGTTTTAGTGGACTCAGCAGTTTTCAATCTGCTTGTCTGAATCATCTTCAAGAAGCGAGAGCAAGAACTAAAAGGTCGGCCAATCTAACAGTGATTTCATCTCACAATCGTCACTCTTGCTCCATATGTGACCTCCTTTGTAAATCACTAGCGGGTTTTAAATGGTACTTAAGATTATCGCACAAAATTTAATAACTGAATTAACTAAGCCGTCAGGTCCTCATACGTCGAAACCTACCGGAGAGTCCATTATTATTATTATTATTATTATTATTATTATTATTATTATTATCATATATATATATATATATATATATATATGAAAATTTCTCCGATTTAACCAGAAGAGAAGACAATATTTATGAATAAAAATGACAATAGGAAAACTAGTAAT
Source organism: Acanthosepion lycidas (assembly GCA_963932145.1). NCBI lineage: Eukaryota > Metazoa > Mollusca > Cephalopoda > Sepiida > Sepiidae > Acanthosepion > Acanthosepion lycidas. The sequence continues at coordinate 48,849,326 of OZ010604.1, forward strand.
TGCTGACGCCTTTCGTCCGATGTGGACTTTATCAAAGCAAAATACGAAATAAATTTAATTGAACAAGGCAAGTAATAAAAAAAAAACAACAAAAAAAGAAGAAAAAACAAAACAGAATGTTCCTAGCAACTGGAATGTAGAGAAACGCTATTTTCATATTGTCAACTGAAAATAACGTCAGTATTTGTTACGTGAGGGGAATATTGTCATTGTATCTGTGTTGATGTATTCAACCATTTTCTTTTGATTTTATGAATCTGTTATTTACATTTGTTTGTGAGAGCAGTAATTTTGTTAAGAAAGGTGAAATGGGGAAAAAACCTGGGCTTAGATTAATATTTGAGTAATATTCTATGGCGGCACTCTCTAGAATTTTCCTTCTGAGTGAGTTATCTTCTTTTTTATGAGTGTATCATTTTTAAAATAAAAAATTATAGTTGAATTTATGTCTATGTATGACTAGTGCATTAGCTAAGTTGTTTTTTTGTGAGGTCTCTTTTGTGCTCATAAATGCGTTTTTTTAAACTTCTACTTGTTTCTCCAATATATTGTGGGTAACAGTTTTGGCAAATCATATATATATATATATATATATATATATATATATATATATCAATCAGAGGTTCGAATCCTTCCGGAGAGCGCATGCTTTTGTCTAATAAGATTTCTCGAATATTTAGGCCAGTGGACGAAAATAAATAAACGAACTGTTTAATAAATCAACAGATCAAATAAGAAACCACTCTGCTATCTTTCGGAAGAAGGCATAGCAATTCATAGATAAGAACGAAAATGAAACTGTGAAAAGACATGAACCCTTCCACTTGGAAAAGAAATGGCAATAAAAGAATGAAATCAGTGATTGTATTGTCAGGGCTGCCTAGATATATACCATTCATCATTCACGGTCAATGTACGGAGCTTAATGCCCACTATGCGTTGGAAGCGATTTTGGAAACGCGAGGATATCGCCGTATCGCCTGATGAATTCTTATGAACCTATACTTAAAAACAGAAGGGCCATCGAATATAAGTGTGTCAGGACCTGCTGAACATTTACGAGGCTGAAGATAACAATTGTTTCTTCCCCCCCCCCATCATCACTGGTGACGTGAGGTAATTTTGCCAATGAAAATTGAATTCAAAATATTGGAGTCCTTACTAGGATTTATAATCGGTGGGTGTAATCTTAACGAATTAAAATACGCAGTTGACCCTATGTTGATTACCTACTTGGAAAGAAAGCTACAGGACCCCCTAGACAGGATGGTAGACAAGAAATGGTTAAACCATCAACTGCAAGAAGATAGAAAATATGGTCATCAGCACGAGAAAAGAAAACCAAAATGCGACTTACGAATTGGAGATATAGACAAAAAAAGATGCAGAAGTTAAAATATCTCTGATATATTTTAAACTAGCTTAAAATACACCCTGTCGGGGTGGCAATTAAACTAACTTGATTGGGCGTTCGGTTTGTTCAGGAATTTGAGAGTCTCTAAGTCTTTGCATATTTTCAGTATTGGAAGCTCTCCTCACTGCCGTTTGATCTGGGTTTTCAATTGCACTGGTCTTTCTTTTCTTCGCTGCAACCTTGTCCCTTTTGATTGCAATCTGCTCCTCTGTTGGCGGAGATTTCGTTTTGAGAGGCATACAGATGCCGTATGTGACAGGCAACAATAAACTACAGGAGAATTCAAAATGGATCGCTGCATTTAAGTATTGCATTACTATTTAAGCTTACCTTTTAAAAGTTCAACGATAATTCTTCTACCACCACTTAATTTAAAGACTGTTTGATGTACGTAAGTCCTTACTTTTCGTTCAGAAAATTATTTTTATTTTATGGGTGACTTCCGCTGGATTTCGCAATTAATTTCAATTATTCCCAAATTTATTTCTAACTTATAAAAATTGTTGTCGAACAAAAAAAAAAAAAAGAAAAAAAAAAAAAATTCGTCGCAAAAAATCACGTGAAAATCTCCGAAAACAATCGCAGGAATGAAAACTTGGAAATCCAAAATTTCAGGATTGCGGGTCTGGATCCGGCCCGGAATGATTTTAATTTGCTCGCGGAGTCGGACCAATTCCAAAATGGTGTGATATGCTGGGCTACGGCGTCTAGGAGTAAAATTGAAAAAGTGTGACACAGTGACACACTGACATTAGCATTTATTTATATAGAAGTTTTATGAAAAATGCGACACCGAGATCCGAACACGCACTGAACTAGCGAAAGAAGCATTCCAAAAAGCTAAGGAGGGTAATGAGAAACGGAAAAAATATTAGGTTGGTGCAAAAATAATGACGTAATAATGTCGTTTTTTGACGTTACGTCAAAAAACGACATTATTACGTCATTATTTTTGCACCAACCTAATATAATAATAAAAAAAAAAATAGTGCGCCTGATTACTATGTGATATCCATCCGCCTATATTTTAGTGAATATTGGACAATCTCCCTACGGATGAGGAGAACACTAGAAACGTGGTTCTACAGAAGGATACTGAGAATTCCATGGATGGAGAGAGTACGTAACAAAGAAGTCTTAAAGAAAATGGTAACGGAAAAAGCACTTCTATTCAGAATAGTAATAAAAAAAAAAAAAAAACTAAAAAACAAAAAACAGCTGAAATTCTTTGGATAGATAATGAGGAAGGTGGGCTTGGAAAACCTAATCCTCACGGGGCATATTGAGTGCAAGAGAAATAGGGGAAGTTAATGAGCCACTTCCCTGACATGGATGGCGGAACGAAGGCCAAGTGAGTGAACTTAACAAATGGAGAAAAACTGGAAAGAGTCACACGAGAATAGGAACTTGTGGAGAGCCACTATCGCTTGTGTCCTGAAGAGACACGACGCATAAAAGAAAACCATTGAGTAGCGAATTGTCCAAGTTCTTTTTTTAATCATTTCACCCAAGCAAGGCAACAAAGCCACTGAGACGCAAGGTGTTACTGAATACAAAAAGACATATAAAAAAAAGAAAACATTATTTGTTATATAGGAATAAAGTGTCGCTGCCGACACTTGAGTTTGAACATAGATCACCAGTGAGTAAACACAGGCGTTCCCATTATTGAATTAAGTAGATCGCGTGACTATAAAGGAAATGCATAAACAGAAAGTAGCGTGACGTCTACTTAATCACCAATTCTAGTCTATCCTCTATTACTATACGAATCACTATTTCTATACTATCCTCTATTACTATACGAATCACTATTTCTATACTATCCTCTATTACTATACGAATCACTATTTCTATACTATCCTCTATTAATATATGATAAAATATTTGATAAAAAAAAATCCACATTGTCTCATCATGTTCAATAAATTCAGTATAGGATACAAGGATATTAAACATAGAATAGACTACTCTAGGTGTAGTTTTGCCCAATACCGCAAGTTGCTACAAAACCAAAGCATTAATCTAAAATGTCAAGTCATGTCCTTAAATAGCCTCATCAAATTGAGACTTTAATATGGATGTCATGCATGGCACCAAACCCATTCTGAAATATCTTTACTTATAACTGCAGACATAGCAATTGAGTCAATATACTCTCTTCACTTCATATACCTCTGAAACTACATTATGACAGTGGGAAAGCCGAGATGCCAGGTCAGAACCAATAATACTACATATACTTTGGATTTTATCTAGAACCTTTAAATATATAGTTGAAGCACCAGAGCAGATGTGGCAGCAATATCCAAAGCAAGTATGAATGGCAGACTTATAAATATGTGAGATATATTCTGGTGAGAAACACTGGCTGGACACAGTGAACCACTTTTCCTAATTGCAGACTTAGCAACTAATTCAATATACTCTCTTGACTTCATATACCTCGGCCTATGGGTGTGTGTATAAACAAATTTAGTCTAGAAGATATGGAAATTGAATATAGAATGTTGTTAGGGGTAGTTTCACCCAACACTGCAAATTTCTGCAAAATCAAAACATTAACCTGAAAACTCAAATTATGTTCTTAAATAGCCATGTCAGATCAAGACTTGCAAATGGATGCCATACACAGTATCAAACACATTCAGAAATAAACTCTGACCTGTATACAAATGCTTTCTAAGATTAATGGTTAAAAATGATACGAGCTATAGACAGATAAATAGATAGATCGATAGATAGATAACGTCGCTTTCCTCTATTCTACCTAGAGACTTAATGAATCTAAGTGCAGTACTAGATTGGTGGAAAGGTTTCAGCCTTTTACAATTGAAATGACTAGATATAACTAGGTAGATAATAGATAGATAGATAGGATCGAAAAGAGTGATAGATAGATAGATAGATAGATAGATAACGTAGCTACCGAGTGCCTTTTCTATACTTTCATGGTAATTGTTCTGATGAACTTTCCTCTATTCTATCTAGACTTAATGAATCTAAGTGCAGTCCTAGATTGGTGGCAAGGTTTCTCCATTTTACAATTGAACTGGCTAGATATAATCCTTGGTTGGTTGATTTTGTTTAGTGGCATATCGACATCTCTATGGGTTATTTGATGCCGAAATCTAAATATTTTGTACCTCATTTTTTTTTTGCTTTCTATTACAGATAGTTTTGTACATAATTTTATACTTTCAAAGTAAAGCCACGTTTTTTTAGATATATAATTTGCAGATCATAAAATGTATTGTTGGTAATTTTACTATGAAAATGTACTTTTATATTTCTTTAGTGTTGCATTGATTGTCATTTTGCTATAAAAATGTATTGCTACTCATTTAATCTTTGTTTGGGAGTTCAATATTTGCCCGCAGCCGGGACCCTAGCAGGTGCTACTATTCCAGATGTAACCATATGTTATTAGTTTATTTTCTCGCACTTTTCGCTTGTGGAACTCTCTTCTGGTTTCTTGCTTCCTAGTCAACTTTGTTTTTTAAAAATTTAAATGCAATGTCAATCGTTATCTTCTGTCTTTTTAATTCCTGTTCTTTTATTGCTCGTTCTGCTTAACAGTGATTTTTTCTCATACTCTCTAACATTCGGTAACCCATTGTGTCTTAGTGGCTTTATTGCCTTGCTTGGAGTGAAATGATTAAAACAAATATAATACAATACATTTCTTCTTTTCCGGATGTCAAGTATGTAAAAATTGTCCGAGTGTCCTTTATATCTGAGCACTTTCGGCTATTCTTTTAGTTCGAGCCGATGAATGATAGACGACACAGACAACATTTTCATGGCGACGACGCTGTCATTGCTGTCGTGAAAAAGTGGTAGCCTCCGCCGCTGCTGATTTTTTTTTACAAGTGCGATAAAAAAAGTCTCTTCATCTTCATCGCTGGCGAAAAATTCATAGCCAGTGGCTGTAACTATGCGGCAGAATAGTCGCTGAAAAGTGTCCTGCTCAATAATCAGGTCACTCTACGAGTGCTACTAATTACTATCCGTTGCACGGTGGAGCTATCGGCGTCTAAGCCTATTTCACCATCGGGCGAGGAAGGTGGCTATAAACCCAGCAGAATTAAAACGAAAAAAATCAAGACCTGTCAAAGAGCGGATAAATCTTCTTGCGGGGTCAACGGGAGGTACATAACAATGTATGCAGCCAGTGTAGTTGGCGAGCGAAGACGGAAATAAACACCAAGACAGTCAAATATCAAATGACAAAAAATGGTTTCTAAGTCGTAGGATACGCTCATTCTCCCGGTTAATAAATTAATCCTTCGAAAAATAAATATTTAACATTTTTCAACCAACGGGTCGCGTTCCCGCCGAAAATGAAAAAAAAATGCTTTGTGATCCTTTTGAAGAGTATGTAAGCAAAGTTTCTTGATCAGACAAGCTAGCAAGGGGAAGGGTAGGCAACAGACAACAGTTCATGGCGGTTCGAAATTTCCTTGCTCATTCACCTGTCTTCCTCACCAAGCTACGTGACACTTACACTTTCCTCCTCATTTTCTGCCTTGCCTCTTTTCTCACGCATGCACGCGAAGAACTTGCATATCTTTTCATCTTTACATACATCAGAACACTCATAAACGCAGAGGAATATTTAGTTGTAAAATACACGAAAATAAAAATATATTTTTATATTTAAAAAAGTTTCTCGCTTTTTTTTCTTTGTTGTGGGTGGATTCAAATACGCAACACGGTGATGACAAGGCATTGCTGGGTGGGAGTGAATACCTGGACTGAACTCAACGGCCCGAGAAGAGAGTTCTCCTAATGGAATCAGTGGCTATATATCCGTATGACCAAGATAAACCTTCGAGGTCATCGGATGTGGTTTGACCTGGAGAGGGATGGCCTCCACCAGATCTACTTGCTCAAGACTCGCTACTCACGAATATATATCTATCTTTTAATTTTATGAGGCGGACACTGGTTAGGTACTCTATTGCTTAGCAACTTTAGACGATACCAAATTATGGGACTAATGATGATGATGATGATGATGCTTATTGAACAGTGTTATTGTACTGCTTGCGTCTGTTGTAATTTCTCGGGAAATAAAATAATTAGGAAGTATTACCTTTCGAAGCCTCATATATATATAAATATATATATATATGGCTCATATATATATATATATATATATATATGTATATATATATATATGAGCCGTATATATATATATATATGTATATATATATATATGGCTCATATATATATATATATATATATATATATATATATGAGCCGTATATATATATATATATGTATATATATATATGGCTCATATATATATATATATATATATATATATATATATATATATGAGCCATATATATATATATATATATATATATATATATATATCTATATCTATAAGGTTTTATATATATTATATATATATAAGATTTTATATATATATGTATATATATATATATAGAGATATATCAGGCTTTATTTATATATATATATATATATATCAGGCTTTATATGTATATATATTAGACTTTATATATATATATATATCAAGCTTTATATATATATATATACATATATATATATATATATTAGACTTTATATATATATAAGGTTTTATATATATATCAGATTTTATATATATATATGTATATATATATATATATATAGATAGATATATCAGGCATTCTATATATATATATATATATATATCAGGTTTTATATATATTAGACTTTATATATATATATATATATATATATATATATATATATATATATATATATATATATATATATATATATATATATATATATATATATATATATATATATATATATATATATATATATATATATATATATATATATATATATATATATATATATATATATATATATATATATATATATATATATATATATATATATATATATATATATATATATATATATATATCAGACTTGGTATGACGTTTGCTTGACAACCTAACTGTCAGGGTTTCAATTCTCGGTAGTGGATGTGCACTGCTGATGTGTCCCAAATATAGGACGAAACGGCCGTCCAGTGCTGTCTGGATTCTGCTGAGGTTTCCATCAGACTCGATGAATTATATATATATATATATATATATAAATATGTATGTATGTAGGGAAAAGGTTATAGTTGTTCCAACGAGAGAAAAATGTATATTTTAAAAACGAGAGATACCGCAAACGTTTTTGGTTATAATGTGGATTTGTTTTAGTATATATATTATATTTTATTCTTCATATTTCTGCTACACGGGTTTCCGGTATTCAGGCAAATAAAAGGAATACATTTTCAAAAGGAATACATTTATTCCTTTTAAAAAATTATTCCTTTTATTTGCCTGAATAAAGACACGAGACCGGAAACACGTGTAGTCAAAATATGAAGAATAAAAAATAATATATATATATATACTATTTCTCGAACATTCAGGCCAGTAAATGTAATTAAAATAACGTATAAACAGAAAATATATCAAACAATTGTCATACACACACACACACACACACACACACACATATATATATATATATACATATATATAAAGGCAATAATTTAACTTTTTACCTATTATCAAGGGTGTTTTTATTTTTATTTTTAATTGAATGTATGGATTTTTTTTTATATATCTAGAGTTATAGGAATATTTGTTATTGTTGAAACTTGACTAATGCATGGAATAATAATGCAACACAAAATGTACTTAGAACAAAATGTATTGAAACAAGAAAGTGTACACAATATTTACATATAGTCTTTTGTATATTCCTGGGAAGACCGTTCCTGGAGAATGCAGAGTCTCTGGTTGAATCTCTTGATTCCTCCACTCTCTTCCCGGTACCAACCATGTTTATATGGTCGGTACTCCACTATGCAAATTAGGTGGATCTTACCACAACAGTTATTTTCCAAACACGGTCAGCACATTCTGGCCGTGTTCAGAGATGATGTTATTGAGTGCTGGCTTTTTCTTTTTCATTAATAATGCGTACGTTATTTTTAGCCATTTTTATACGTGAATGAGGCTATTATCCTTGTATTTTCTATGTTGCGGATGGATTTTGGTAGGGTTCCGTATGTGTTTAAATGAATCCTAACTGAACTATGGTAAAACAGGTATAACGTGAGTCTTCTTGATAGGCATGGAGTGGTATGCCCAATATTATTCTTCTGGAATTTGGTTTGATCAGAAACGCTGTTCCTTAACAGACATGCGATTCAGAAATAATATTGGTTCTATGTAATTTGGATCTTGCAGGCGAGTTGTTGATGATAAGGTTAACTGTTTTAATTTTTTTTTGGAGTGGATAATTAGTTGAATTTTCTTATGCCAGTCGATTGGAATTGTACATTGCTTTATTATGTTGCTAAGATAAAATTCATCCTTGAAATTGGCTATAATAATAGCCGAAAGCGCTCGGACAATTTTTCAAACTTTCAGACAATTTTTATATACTTCATGACAAGAAAATAAAAAAAAATTCGAACACAAGTAATATTAAATGAAAAAAATAATCACAATACGTTGTCAGTCGAATTTAATGAAATTTGTATACAAGAGGGTTTCTGCCCAAATATATATATATATTGGCAGCATGTTTTACACACACACACACACACACACACACACACACACACACACACACACACACACACACACACACACACACACACACATATATGTTTCATTAAACACGGCTGATAAAGCTAAACTTCTTAGATATTTTTTCTTGTTTGTTCAAGTGTTTTCTTTTCGGGACACAAAGTGTGTAAAAATTGTGCAAAAGTTCTGCATATCCGAGCGCTTTCGGCTATTCTTTTAGCTATTATCAAGGATGATTTCTCTCCCTCTCTCTCTCTCTCTATATATATATATATATATATATATATATATATATATATACAGGGTGATTGAAAAGTAACTCCCTATTTTATGTAAGTCTCCCGTCCTGCTATAATTTTTACAAGACGGGAGAGTCCATCATACATAAAAAAGGAAGTTACTTTTCAATCACCCTCTCTCTCTTTTCTCTCTCTCTCTCTCTCTCTCTCTCTCTCTCTCTATATATATATATATATATATATATATATATATATATATATACATAAACACGGCTCTGTGGCACGGACTCCCAAGATGATGTTTCCTCTTTTCCGTATAAACTACCCCTTAATGTAACACTCTATCTCGAATGTCCCCCGGACCTGGTACAGGGTGAACCTCATATATATATATATATATATATATATATATATATATATATATATATATAAAGGGAAGAGGTTGTAGTAGTTCCAACGAGAGAAAAGTGAGTATATTAAAAAGAAGAGAGAAACCCCAAACGTTTTTGGTTGTAATGCGGATTTTTTAAAAAATTACCAGAAAAAAGAAAACTTTTTGTATCACAACACATCTTTAAATGTAACCAGGGTAAATTTAAAATTATGCCAATGTATCAAACAGACAATTATTCTTACCTATAAATACAAGAAAACTTCATAAACAAATTTAAACCAGAACTAAATAGATCATAACCCCACACGCAAAAAAAACATGAAAAAAAAAAAACATGAAAAAACAAAAATAAAAACACGAAAAAAAAACAAAAACAAAAACAAAAGCAAAAAAAAAAACACACAACATGCGCACATAATGGCCAAATGCAGTGATCAAACCACTCGCATGCATGCACACGTGCTCACATGCGGGTGTCTGTGGAACACGAATATATATATATATATATATATATATATATATATATATATATATATATATACACATATTGACAAAAGCAGGGGACTACTTATGGGCACGCGCACAAACTCGACACAACTTAAGAAATATATGTATGTACGTATGTGTGTGTGTGTGTGTGTGTGTATACTGATTCCTTGTAACTTAGGAAGTATATGTATATGTATGTACGTATATATGTATGTCTGTATGTGTGTGTGTATACTGATTCCTTGTAATAGGACAGTATGTGTATGTAGAGAGGAAGTGCGCGTATACATACGCATGCTGATATATATATATATATATATATATATATATATATATATATATATACGCATATTGGCAAAAACAAAACTGCTCACGAGCACACACGCGAACACTACACAAGATAAAAAGTGCGTGTATGTGTTTGTGTGTATGTATATGTTTGTATGTGTACAAATGTGTTTACTAATTCCTCGTAATAAGACAGTGCGTATGTATGGAGAGGGAATATACGTATACATACGCATGCTGGCAAAAACACAAAAAATTGAAATAGATCTAAGTACACACAGGGGTCATTAAACAATAAGAATGCCGATAACCCCTTCACCATTTGTCGGACCAATCTTAATTGTTTTATAACCCTTCACGCAGAACGTTTTCACTGACAATTCAGGAAGACATTTGGGTCACTAACATACAAAAAAGAGAATGTCTGAAATCGAGAATAATTAACATCGACAAACATTAGAAAAAAATGAATTATTTTTGATAATATGTGGAAAACTCCACGCTTTGCCTGATGAAAGTCGCGAGACCGGAAACCCGTGTAACAAAATTATGGAAAAAAAAGAAGAAAAAAGAAGCATAATATATTTTAAAAAATCCACATTACAGCCAAAAACGTTTGCGGTTTCTCTCTTCTTTTCACACACACACACACACACACACACACATACACACACACACACATACACATATATATATGTATATATATAATTATTTATTTAAAAATATGATTCCATCGCTACATAAGAGAACTCTTATGTAGCGATGAAATCATATTTTTAAATAAATAATTATATTTATGCTCTACTTTTGTAACGAGCACTATTTTTTAAAAATAATAACAAAAATACTAAAGAACTTTGGATTATTTACCTAATGAGTTCTTTCCTATTTTCTATATATTTTTACACACACACACACACACACACACACACACACACACACACACACACACACACACACATACACACATATATATATATATATATATATATATATATATATATATATATATATATATATATATATATATATATATATATATATATATACGCATAGCGAATCGAGTCACTGTCAGTCACTGGGCGTGTTTCTAAAAATAAATACGCCAAAAATCCACCGACTGCTTAGTGGTAGAATCTCTGGCTGATACTAATTCAGTCGGGTTTCGATCCGAGCTAGAGGCAATCGGATGTCTAGCCACACTGATGAGCTGTGAAACAGCGAAACAGTCTGTCTGTGGATGACGTTATATATATATATATATATAAACTCATCATATTTGTTATGGTTAGTATATTTATAAATGATAACTGTAAATGTTGTCTAGAGAAAATGTTTGTTGCATTAAAAATGTTCAAATATTCTAATTAGTTCTAAGTTGATTTTATTTCGTACAAACCCCGCCTCGTTTTGGTTAAAGAAATTAGGTCAGTTTTGACAAACAACTATTTCATTTCTTTCTTCTTTGAACGAATCATCGTCGTAAGTTTTGGAATTTTTTGCTTTTACTTTGCTTTTGATCTTCTTTAATTTGCTTTCCTTCCTTCTTTCTTTCTTTCTTTCTTTCTTTCTTTCTTTCTTTCTTTCTTTCTTTCTAAAAAACAAAAATGGAAATACTTTTTCATCTCCGGAAACATTTTTAATCTTCTCAAGGCTCAATGATTTCAGATTTGAGACATTTTTTTTACATCCTTGAGCAGAATCGAAGGATTTAGTCGGTTGTCTCCCTTGTTTTCTCATTCTTCTATTTCCACGACGCACATGAACCTATCACAATTCAACCCCTCACCTCTTCCTCCCCCTCTTTTTATATTTCCTCTTCCTTCTCCTCTTCGCCTATCTCCTTTCCTTCTCCCCCTCTTCTATCTCCTTCTTTTCTATCTCCTCTTCCTCCTCCTCTTTGTCTATCTCCCTCTCCTGTTCTATTTCTTCTTTGTCTATCTCCCCTTCCTTCTCCTTCTCCTCTTCTATTTCCCCTTCCTATATTTCTTATTTGTGTTATTGACACTTATTAAGCTTAGTATAGTACTATATAAAGTCAAACGGAGACAGGCAGATTGTGATGCGCCAGATTGTTGCGCCAAACGCTGAGCGCCAATCTGCCATCTTTGAAATGTCAAAATTCGACATTTTATAATCCCCTCCCTTTCAATTTCGAACATCGACCCTTAGCGTCGTGTGGGTATACGCAAAACATCTTCAACCTCTACATTATTTGTTATTGAAGTTGATTTTCTTTTTGTCTTTTCTTTTCATTTTTTTTTTTTAAATTATCTTCTACTTTTTCTTCTTCTACTTTTTCTTCTTCTACTTCTTCTTCGTTTTTTACATGATTTTCTTGTCACCTTCCTTGTTTTGACTTTATTTTCACTGTACGCTTTCCGTTCTTTTGATTAAAACAAAAAAAAAAGTAAAAGAAAAAAAAAAGAAGCCAAATTCGTTTCTAGATTAAATGCAGTAAAATAACTAAATACATTTGGCATTCAACCATCAAATCCCAGGAGAGAGACATCAATTTTAAGCTATCCAAAAACGAATATAATTAAAAAAAAAAAAAAAAAAAAAAAAAAAAAAAAAAAGGAAAAAAAGGAGACGTTTCTTTCCTTTCAGTATCTTCTGACGATTGCTGATTCATTTTTGTACAGGGATTTCTTTTGAAATTTAAATTTTTTACATATATATATATATATATATATATATATATATATATATATATATAGATAAAACAAAAATCTGTTTTACATCACGTAAGCTTATAAAAGATTTTCCGAAAAAATAAAATTTGAACAATTTCGTAAAAAATATTTTAGGACATAGTATATAATTTGCTTTTTATATAATTTCCCCCCTTTTTTTTTACCGAATTTATAGACAATTATTCTTCTACTATAAATAAATATAGCCATGTCTGCGTGCGGCTGTCCCGAAGTCTATCACGAAAAGCAAAGGAAAAGATACATTAACCTGTTTTTTCTCCTATGTTTGTTTACTTCTGCTTTTGAAAGAACCTTAAAATGTTTATACGTGAACATTATGCGAATTCTCCTTGCCACAAGGACAAAAAACATATCCCACGGGGTTTTTTCGTTCCAGTATAGAACTTGCAAGGAAAACAGTTTGGTGAAATTGACCATGAAAAAAAAAATACTGCAAAATATAGTTTTCATCGTGTCCTTAACGAAGCACACGGAAAAAGATGGTAGTATACATATATATATATATGTATATAATTATATATATATATATATATATATATATATATATATATATATATATATAATTATATACATATATATATATATATATATATATATATATAAGATTGTAGTATATAAATATATCAAGATGGTAGTATATATATATATATATATAAATATATATATGCTACCATCTTTATATGTAAATATATAAAGATAGTAGTATATATATATATATATATATATATATATATATATATATATATAAAGATGGTAGTATATATATATATATATATATATAAAGATGGTAGTATATATATATGTATATATATATAAATAAAGATGTTAGTATATATATATATATAAAGATGGTAATATATATAAATAAAGATGGTAGTGTATATATATATATATATATGCATATTTATTTATATATATATATATATATATATATATTAATGTATGTATATACATATACTCCTTGTGTCAGTTGGAGTTTCTGTGAAAATAAAATAAATAGGAAGCATTACTTTCGAGGCATCATATATATATATATATATATATATATATATATATATATATATATATATGTATAAACAGTAATTTGGACTTTGCTAACCAGAAGCTTCTTTGTTGCTGAATGGTTAACAGCACATCAGATCAAATGATGGTTCCCATTGAGGTTAAAGGTTTCGATTCCTGTCAAAGAATCACATATCTTCTATGAAATTTCTTGAACACTCAGGTCAGTAAATGTAATTAATACTGTTTATTTAAAAAACAGAGCATTTACTTTACTTTCAACATTGTTATGACAGTTGAATTGTTGCAATAAATATGTCTTGTAAGGCACTACCCACTGATTGGTGATTTCTTGCTCAACTTGACGTTCATACTGCCTCATGTTGATCTTGCCGATGTGAACTCCATTTTCTGAGTTTCTCCTTCTATATTTTGGATAGGAGTCATTCCCTTGTTCAAATTTAAATTTTATTTAAAACAAAGGGAAAAAAATTTCAGTGTGGAGTTTTGAACCACCCTTCCCTGGGACCCCCTATGATCAAAATTAGATATAATTATCCAAGTACGGAGGAGTCATTGCCTTCAAATTTAAATTTAATTTATATCAAAGGGAAACAAATTTCAGTGGAAGGTTTGTGCCCCACTTTGATCAAAATGAAATATACTGAACCAAGCTCCCTGGGTAATGTGGTTTCAGTATATATATATATATATATATATATATATATATATATATATATATGGGAGGGTCTATCTCCAAAACTCTAGGAGGAGTTCAATAACAGACAGACAGAGGCTACAAATTTGTATATATATAAACACACAAAAGGAGAACTTTTCTGTACCAACGCGTTTCGTTCTCTGAGGGACTTTATCGAAAGTATATATTTTCTTTACGGATATATTTTATATATGAGATACATATACACATACACACACACAAGGATTTAGTAAGCGGAGCTTAGAGGTGGCACAAGGCTGAAAGTACGAGAATCCAGTGAGCATCGGACTCACTATTCAGTCGTAACTGTTCTGGCAAAACAAGCTTGTTAACCATTACACTACGTCAAAGCAAACATACACGCACACATATACGTTGTGTTTGTAACTAAGTAGTTACACACACACACATATATATATATATGAATATATATTAGGTTGGTGCAAAAATAATGTCGTTTTCTCACATATGTTACTATGTGAGAAAACGACATTATTTTTGCACCAACCTAATACAAATATAGGTAACTATACTCGTTTCGAAAAACCCTCGAATTTTTGATTTGTCAATGCTTATACTTAATGTTCAGGCCACATTATTTACATAATATTGAACACATTAATACAGAGATATAGTATATCGCAAAACTATATATATATATATATATAAAACTGAATATAGAAGTCAACACTTAGAGGTGACAGGCTGTTTCCTGCTAGACGCAATCGTCAGGCCACCAGTGTTGTTTTTTTTTCTGGGCTATTTATATATATGGCCGTATATATAAATAGCCGAGAAAAAATAACAGCACTCGAGGCCTGACGATTGCGTCTATCAAGAAACAGACTGTCGCCTCTAAATGTTGACTTTTATGTTCACTTTTATATTTACACACGATATTGCGCACTTTATCCCATAAATATAGCACAACTTAAGACTATATTTCTTTATATATATATATATATATATATATATATATATATATATATATATATATATATATGTATAATATTGACGCCAACGGGGTTAGAGGAAAACAACGCATAACATACTTAGTGAGCTTGAGCAAATGGATGGCGGAACAGGGTTTAGGAGAAATAGTGAAAAAACTAAATTTATTAAGAGTTATAAAGAACAGGTAGTTGTGGAGAGCCATGATCACCTACGGGCTGAGATTGAATTTAAACATGTATCAGTATGGTGATTTCCTTTCGTCTTTCAATGATAATGTGATTAAGCTTATCAGACAATATGAAAGGAACTTACTTAAAATAGACAATACTTGTCTATATTATTTAATGAAACATGCATCAATGAAAAATTGCTGCCTAAATATACACAATATATATGTGTGTGTGTGTGTGTGTGTGTATTATATATATATATATAAGTAAACCTACTAATATATATTTACTTGATTTGCTCTACTTAGCGTATTGAGCACATTTTGCTTAGTTATTTTTACTTTACTCGTGTCGGAGGTTTTTTCTTTGGACTCTGAACTTTGATTCTAGACGATTATTTTCGCCAGAAGTACATGTTCTTAGTTCTTTCCATTGGGTATTGGTTTGTTCATTTATAAGCTAAAACACCTAACGTTTTGCCGGATGAGTTTAACTGCTTATATATATATATATATATATATATATATATATATATATATATATGAAAGTAATTTTTTGAACTTCCAATATATATATATATATATATATATATATATATATGTATATATATATATAAAGAAATATAGTCTTAAGGTGTGCTATATTTATGGAATAAAGTGCTCAATATCAGAGATAGAGCGTGTGTAAATATAAAAGTGAACATAGAAGTCAACACTTAGAGGCGACAGTCTGTTTCATGCTATATGCAATCGTCAGGCCACATATGCTGTTATTTTTCTCGGCTATTTATATATATACGGGTTAGTGGTGCATTGTGGGTATTATGTTATGGTGGTTATTTCACCGGAAGTCGTTTGTTTATCTATTTGGGTCAAATTATATTGCTTGTTTTTATTTTTTTGTTTCTTATTTTATTTATTTATTTATTAACGTAGTAAAAATTTGTTTATATCACTTATTTTACACTTTTTTTTTTGGGTTTGGGAATTTAATTAAAGCGTTTAATTTAATAATAAAGAATTTGTCCCCGCAAAAATAACACTCAGAATGAACTACAACAATCAACCCCAAAACTGAACAAATAGCTTTAATACCCACAATGCACCACCAACCCGTATATATATAAATAGCCGAGAAAAATAACAGCATATGTGGCCTGACGATTGCATATAGCATGAAACAGACTGTCGCCTCTAAGTGTTGACTTAGAAAAATATATATATATATATATATATATATATTTTTTTTTTTTTTTTGGAAGTTCAAAAAATTACTCTCATATATATAAAGTGAGGTCGACACCGATAGCCCTATTCTTGCCTACAACCACTTTCTCACAAATGGAAACGTCGCAAATCTTTCGTTGCTCTATAACCATTTCCATGGAAAATGTAAAGACGAAGTACATTCCTAGAAAGATGGCCGGCCAAAGCTATAGAACCCAGTCTGTCTTGCTATTTGCCCATAGCTGGGGAGAGAAGAGGAGGAATCATACCTTTCCCAAGGGTATTAGCACGTTAGTGAATGTAATGGATCCAATTGGAATTCGAACCCGTCTCTCCGATTCCTCAATCCGAGCCGCTATCCATTACTCTGCTTTGCCTCACACATCCGTATAAACTTTACCTCTTTTTCTGTAACACTCTACCTCGAGTTACTCTTGGGTTTTATAGAGAGTTAACATCACTTTAAAAAAAAATGTACGTATCGTCATAAATTTGGCCTGTAAGGTGTGATAGCCGAGAAAGCTTAAAGATAACAGATATAAAATTTCAAGTTTATCTGAAAATCTTACTGAGCAGATCGAAGGCATGTTCAATATTGGATCAACGGAGCCGACAGTGTGGATCGATCTGAATAGCATTGGCGATATCAACAAGCGCTCTAAATAACGCTTTACGACAATCGATCAGGTGTATGGACTGAAAAGAGAAAAATTTAGTATTTACCGGATTTCAAGTAGCAAGTATTTTATTGCAACAAAACGCGGCTCTAATGCTTAAAGATGACGTCCAAAGCTGGGGGTTTTGGGGGTTGTTAAGGGCTCTAAATCTGGAGAGGTGGTGGTGGTGGTCAACTACACTGTGGGCTCTCAGGTCGGAATCGACGCTGCCATGTTTCATTTATTTATTTCACGGCGCCGCGAATGCGAAGCGAATCGTAAATGTTATGAAATCAAATGAAGTAGAAGCGATCACGTGACCTCATTACTCATATGTAGTGTGATCGATTTTTGACCTTTTCTCATCGTCTTTGTTTTTCTGGGAAAAAAAAAGTTATTTCTTTATTTATTCTTTTTCAACTCTCTCTCTCTCTTTCTCCCTATCTCTCCCTCCCTATCTCTCTCTCTCTCTTTCTCACGCTCTCTTATTTATTCCCGCACACACATATATGCACATATAGGATTACTTATATATATATATATATATATATATATATATATATATATATATATATATATTTATTTATATATATTTATTTTCCTGTACTTTTAGAGCGTGTCCTGAGGGCCTGCATTCATTTGATTTTTTTTAATTGTGTCTCTAAAGTCATGACGCTAAATAATGCATGGGAAACTGACTGTTTGAATGTTGCTTTTATTTGCAAAAATCATTTCGTTTAATAAACCGATAATCATTGATCTATCTATCTATCTATCTATCTATCTATCTATCTATCTCGGACTATTCATATCTATCTATCTATCTATCTATCTATCTATCTATCTATCTATCTATCTATCTCGGACTATTCATATCTATCTATCTATCTATCTATCTATCTATCTATCTATCTATCTCGGACTATTCATATCTATCTATCTATCTATCTATCTATCTCGGACTATTCATATCTATCTATCTATCTATCTATCTATCTATCTATCAATCTATCTATCTCGGACTATTCATATCTATCTATCTATCTATCTATCTATCTATCTATCTATCTATCTATCTATCTATCTCGGACTATTCATATCTATCTATCTATCTATCTATCTATCTATCTCGGACTATTCATATCTATCTATCTATCTATCTATGACTATTCATATCTATCTATCTATCTATCTATCTATCTATCTATCTATCTATCTATCTATCTATCTCGGACTATTCATATCTATCTATCTATCTATCTATCTATCTATCTATCTATCTATCTATCTATCTTGGACTATTCATATCTATCTATCTATCTATCTATCTATCTATCTATCTATCTATCTATCTATCTATCTATCAGTTCGTATCTATCTATCCATCTATCTATCTATCTATCTGCCAGACTATTCGTATCTATCGCAGATAGATACGAATAGTCTTGCAGATAGGGGTTCGAATCCAGTCAAAACCTACGGTATTCAAATGTTGATTTTTCATGCAAGTCATTTCTCGCTTGGACATTTGGTGAAAGAATTTTTTTAATTCTCTTTGAAAACCTTTACATTTGTACTCTTGTAAAATCTAACTGCTGTAAATATTTCTGTTCCACTCATTTAATATCTATCATCTCTGTCCACATCCACTTCCCCGATCGCCCCACCAAAAAAACAAAACAAAAAAATAAATTTTTATCGCGATCTTTTGTTTCCTTCCTTTCCTCTTTTCTCTTCCAAATCCTCCAAGAAGTCACATCTGACTCACTGAAATCATTGCCGACATTTTTGCTTTCTCGCCAGCCGAGGGCAGCGTGAATTTGTCGGAGGGTTTATCACTTTTGATATAAAATCAATATGGCGGTGGAAATCGAGGCGTCAATGTGGAAAAGCGACTTCAGGCGACAGATGGTGGAGAGGGGACGAGCACTAGAGCAAGGACGCGGTAGGCGGGAAGAGAAAAAGGGGTGCTTGTGAAATAAAAAGGTCCTGATTAGGACCAGGGGGCAATATTGGAAGCCTCAAATGGAAGATAATGAATGCGTTGACGTTAACTGTATTGAGAGAGAGAGAGAGAGAGAGAGAGAGAGAGAATGAGAGAGAGAGAGAATGAGAGAGAGAGAGATAGGGAGAAAGAGAAGGAATGAGAGAGAAGCAAAAAGAGAAAAAGAAGAGAGCGAGGGCGAGATAATGAAAGAGGCAGAGAAGGAGGAAAGGAGAGAGCGAGGGAGATAGACAGGGACTGAGAAGGAAAGAGAGAAGAAAGGAGCGGGAGTGATAGAGAAAGAAGGATATAGAAAGGCGGAGAGAGAAGGGGAGAGCGAAAGAGAAGGAAAGGGTGAGAGAATTAGAATGAGAAGGGGAGAGGGAATGATAAATGCAAATAGAGAGAGAGAATGAGAGAGACATAGAGAAGGGGAGCGAGGGAGAGAAAAGGAGAGAGATAATGAAAGTGGAAGAGAGAGAAGGGGAGAAAGAAGGAGAGAGGGAGAACGAGAGAAAAATTAGGAGATTGAGAGAGGGGAGAGAGAAGGAGAGAATGAGTGAGATGTATAGAAAGATGGATTGAGAGTGGCGGAGAGAGTGAAGAAGAGACCGAGAGAGAAGAAAAGAGTGAGTGAAGTAGAGAGAGAAGAGGGATAGAGATGGAGAGAGGAGAAGAGTGGGAGAATGAGGGAGAGAAGAGGAGAGAGAGATAATGAGAGAAAGAGAAGGAGAGAAAGAGGAAAAGGAGAGAAAGTGGGATTAAGGAAGTAGGTGAGAGAGAAGGAGAGAACGAGAGAGATAGAGAGAGAATGATTCAGAGAGGCGGAGAGTGAGAGAGAAGGTGAGAGCAGGAAAGAGTGAGAGAAGTAGAATGAGAAGGGGGAGAAAGACGGAGAGAGGAAGAGAGAATGAGAGAGACAGTGAGAAGGGAAGCGACCGTGAGAAACAGACAGCGAGAGAGATCATGAAAGAGAAAAAATGGGAGAAATTAGGAGAGAGGTGAACGAGAGAGAGAGAGAGAGTGATTGAGAGATCAGGAGAGTGAGAAGGAAAGAGTGAGTGAAGTAGAGAGGGAAGCGGGAGAGGGAAGTAGTGAGGGAAAGAGAGAGAGAATGAGAGAGCCGGAGAGAATGTGAGCGAGAGAGAGAGAGATGAAGAGAAGTATGGAACCTGAAAAATGCCGTTTGAATATAAATCAATATAATTTACTCAGACAAAGGTGCATTGAACGGACCATAATCTATGAGTCTCCCACGATACATCCGGGTTATTTTAGTTTATCTACTGTTCATATCTTGCATTCGTGACGTAAACTTAAAAAAAAACAAAAAAAAAAACTAAGTTTGTTGTGGATTCCGGGTTGAAATCCGGTACCAATAAATAACAAACGCCAGGAGTGAATATATGAAAATAATGTATTAACGTAATAATACAAACTGGTAAAGCAGGTTAGTAGTTCCAGGAATGCGGGTTAGTAGCAAAATATATATACAGTCTTTGGTATTGAAGTATCGCTGTATGACTTCTTATCAGAACAATTACCATGAAAGTATTTATAGAAAAGGCACAGGGAAGCTAACTTATGGCGGCGGGGAACGCGACTGAATCCATATATATATATAAATAAAACACGACTGAATCCATATATTAGGTTGGTGCAAAAATAATGACGTAATAATGTCGTTTTTTGACGTATTTTTTAACGTCAAAAAACGACATTATTACGTCATTATTTTTGCACCAACCTAATATATATAAAATAAAACACCAACAATCACTTTTAGTTCAAGCTACCACCACTATAACTACATTTATGGTTTTATCATTCTCCCACCACCATTACTAATCACTTCTACCAAATTACAATAACTATTAGCTACTTATATTATCATTGTCTCCAATCCCTTACAACATTACTATCACATCACATATACTATTATCATACAGACCCGCTATAATTATTAACATAAACTACCCTCTCGCCCAGCATATTAAATATTAAATATCACCATATAAAATAACCAATAAGGATTACAAACCGAATTTCTACCTGTTACATATACACAGTCATCAAAAAACAAACAAATAACCAGTTTTAAATATAACAAATAAACCCCATTTTTTTCAAAAATTTAAAAATAAATATAAATAAAATAATAATAATTTTTACCTATCATAATTTTACACAAACCCCACCACACGTATATACATACATGCGAGGAAATATTATTCAGTGGAAAAATAAAAAAATGACATGTATACATTAACGAGACATTCACGAGAAATTTTCGCTACACTTCCAATCTTTGAATTTCAACATACAAATA
>OZ010604.1:48874036-48879036 GCA_963932145.1 Acanthosepion lycidas
AGCGATTAAAACGAACCAGGTAGAATAAAGATGGTAGAATAAGAATAAAAATAATTAACAAAAAAAAAAAAAAAAGAAAAAAAGTAGGGCTAATATCGAAATACAATAAAAATAACTCAAAGTAGTTAAAGAAGTTTATCAATCCCTCTCTTCAGAGCTCAACTGAAGACAAGAAGTGCGCACAGCGTCTAAAATATAAACACTAAAAACCAGGTTTTTATATAATAATTATATAAACATAAAAAGCTATTTATATTCAAGCCTAACAACCACTCCTTCCGCTTACAAAGGGGGTGACTGGCAGGATTTAATATAAATTTACACTAAAAATTGCAAATCCAAATTCCCCTAAGAACTACATGTCAAGCCACAGATTTATTGATCTACTCATATAGAGAGAGTAAATGTTAGCAAACAGAAGTAGGTAGGGAAATTAATGGACAAAAATACAGATATCTACTAAATATAACCTCATCTGGCACAAGGCTCCAATACTGGAGCCTTTATTGAGAATCAAATTCATTGGCAGTAAATTGGGAGACTATCGAAAAGAAATGGTGATATTTACTAAACTTAGCTTAGTCTATTAAAAGGTACTTAGCTTAGTCTGTTAAAAGGTACTGACGTACTTAGCGAGGAACGAATTCGCTAGGAATGGTTCGATGACTTACGAAATTGACAGGTATCAAGATAAATACACGCGGGATAATAGACAGGCATTAGCAACTGTAAACCTTGCAGAGAGAGGTTGATTCATCGATAGCTTAAAAAAGTAAGTCGAGAGCATAACAAGGTGATTAATCCGAATGAAATGCAATGAGCGAGTGTATTAGTCTATCCAGAAAGAAATGTCGTATCTTTGCAATAAAAATGAATATTTGCTCATTCTTTTTGAAGACAAAAAGCTAACTAAAGTGTAGGACGTAAGGAATTTTTCTATTGCACGTTGAAAGAATCTATATTCTCATACTAACCTTTACATTTATAAGAGCCAGATCAGGCCTGAAAAAAAAAAAAAAGGGGTACTGTTACCATATTTCGGTGGGAGCTTCCCGTTCTCCACTCTCCAGTTATGATAGAGTTCAAAATCGTCTCCGAGTCCTTCTTGGCGAAGAATTATTTTCCACTTTCCAACCTCTCTCTCATGGGCGGATTCTAGCGAGCCTCTCGCTGTTCTATCCCTGCTACCATGAAAAGTGCTCGGACATACTACATTCCTTGGTTAAGCCCGGTACAACCTTGTTGTGGCCTTGTTAGGGCCAGAAATAAAGACACAAAGAGAGGAACTGAGTTAAACAAATATATTAATAGAAACAGTAATACAAACATATACAAACGATAGTGTTACAGCAAGAATGTTCGGTCCGACTGTCAGAGCTGACTGTTGGGAACTTCCCTCTCCAAAAGGCAGTACCTGCTCCTATTTATAGCTGGAAGAGTCCATGCGTGTGTGGGTAAATTACCATAACAAACCTTCACAGCCAGGCCACTTACATTGTAGTAAACCACCCAGATTACCTCCGTATTCCATCGGCAAGAAATGACACTCGAACAGCTTCTACCCGTGAACCATTGCTCTGTGGAACAGATTCTCAGGAGGATGTTTCCCTGATCACTACAGTCTTAACCTGTTCAAGTCTGGAGTTAACCATTATCTTCCCCTTCTATCCGTATAAACTAACCCTTAACGTAACCCTCTGCTTTGAGTGTCCTCCGGCCTTATATAGAGTGAACCTTACTGTAATATATATATATATATATATATATATATATATATATATATATATATATATATGAACCTTACTGTAATATATATATATATATATATATATATATATATATATATTTTTTTTTTTTTAAGACATTTTTATATAAATTCTTTGTATAGATACAAATATTAGGTTGGTGCAAAAATAATATCGTTTTTTGACGTATTTTTTTAAAGTCAAAAACGATATTATTTTTGCACCAACCTAATATTTAAGTAAATGCTCTGTTTATAATAAACAGTATTAAATAACGTTTACCGGCCTGAATGTCCGAGAAATTTTCCCGGAAAATATTTGTCCTCCGACAGGATTCGAAACTGTATCCTAAACGGAACCGTTATTTAGCTTGACGTGCCTTAACCGATTTAGCTACAGAGGAGCGTTCGGTTAGCAAGGTCGAATTTAATGGCTTTAAACTTCAATCTTCCATGAATCTCTCACGTACATTCATATCTGCTCAAGATTCATGTATAAACATAAAAATATCTTAAAAACAATTGTCGGACTTTGTCCATTTCATAATATATATATATATATATATGAAAAAAAAAAACAAGAACACAATCTATTTCATACCTGAGGATGTCTGTAGGAACAGACGAAAGTGTGTAAAATAAAAAAGACCTAATGCAACTGAAATTTATAAAACAGGATTTTTTCATTCATAAACAGGTTCGGGGTTTTTGTATATTATTTGAATTGTTCGCGAAGATGGATTTCTCGCCATTTAAATCATTAACCTTTGTATTTGTTTTATGTATGAATAATTCATGAATTTGTAAATTAATTGCACCTTTATTGAAATTAAAATAACTGATCCAAGTGCAAATTTCGGATAATAAGTGCGACATTACTGTAATTATTGAACAATATAGTTCTTGCCACTTTGTCGGAAAATCTACCAGTAAAAAAGAATTCTCTTATCACTACATTTGTACATAAACGCAGAACCATAAAATTTAAATTCAAACTCAGCGTTGCGACTGCACGTTCCAAGACAATAACACACATTTCTCATAGCATTTTTCAGATTACAACCCTGTTTTCGTTGTCCACTTATTACTGAGAGTAAAAACAAGAACACAATCTATTTCATACCTGAGGATGTCTGTAGGAACAGACGAAAGCTTGTAAAATAAAAAAGACCTAATGCAACTGAAATTTATAAAACAGGATCTTTTCATTCATAAACAGGTTCGGGGTTTTTGTATATTATTTGAATTGTTCGCAAAGATGGATTTCTCGCCATTTAAATCATTAACCTTTGTATTTGTTTTATGTATGAATAATTCATGAATATATATATATATATATATATATATATATATATATATATATATATATATATATATATATATATATAATCAGTTGTATGGATATGAGTTTGTGACCCTGCTTTTTAACGAATAGAAAATATTTTCTTATAAAGAGACGCTTGTCGTCTGGAAAATAAAAAGCGGCTCAAGGAACTTCAAATGCAATGGCGGCAGAGAAACTTTTAGAATTTTGAAAATGATTGTTTGAAAAGGCGTTAGCACAAACATGATAATAATCTTATCCATGAGATGTTGGCCAGTCGCTGAATTCGAAATCTTCCGAGGATGTGTCAACGTTGTAGAATGACGCAACTGGCCATTCCTAATCCGAAATGGATTAGGGTGCGCAATCCTAGACACCAATCTCTTCGAGGGGCGTCCAATGTAACCAGATTGACACTGGCATGTTAAAGAATAAACAACAAAACCCTTTATGGGATAAAGGAACGTCATCCTTGTTAATGGAAGAAAAAGCCTTCCTCGTGGTAAACACCGGGCGCAAATTCACTGCAAGGAATCAATAACTGACAGACTTAATAAATTGTTGGGAGAACCTAAGGCTGATACTGTCCAACCTGGACAACTTTATATATTCGGCGCTTAAATCGCATTTAGCAGATTTGCCCAACGCCTATTGTGGCATTCTTACTGATTATTCTGATATGAGAAGGGAAGAACCTTTTCAAGCCATGAAGTGACAATAAAGATTTCATTATCGATAAGACCCATAAAGGGTAATTCTGGACACTAACGTCAACAAAATGATATATAACAATATAATATATGATATACTAGGAAATAATATAACCTAATAATATAGTACATAATATAATATTATACAATGATAAAATATGTAAATATAATATAGGATGTAATATTAAAAATGATATATCATATATGATAAATATAATATAATATACAACACAATATTAAAATGATATAATATAACAATATAATATATGATATAATATAAAATGATATTATATAATAATAAAATATACGACATAATATTAAAAATTATATAATGTAAATTAATATGATTTAATATTATAAAATGATGCATGATGTCGTATATCATATTATGCTATATCATCTCTAGGATATCTACCAACCATCCCGCGCGGTCAGATGTGGCACAAGGCAGAATTTAATGTGGGGTATCCGAGCCCATATGCTCGACCAAAAATTCCCCGTAGACCCGGTATAAAACGGGGTTGGGTAGCTGTTTCCCGAGACGAGACTCTGCTCTTCGATATAGCCTCGTCTGGGGTTCCTCTCTGTTTGGAGGCAATGAGTTTAACCAGCACAGCTGGAGACGAATCTCCAACTGCAGGATATCTACCAACCGCCCCGCGCGGTCAGATTTGGCACAAGGCTGAATTTAATGTGGGGTATCCGAGCCCGTATGCTCGACCAAAAATTCCCCGTAGACCCGGTATAAAACGGGGTTGGGTAGCTGTTTCCCGAGACGAGACTCTGCCCTTCGATATAGCCTCGTCTGGGGATCCTCTCTGTTTGGAGGCAATGAGTTTGACCAGCACAGCTGGAGACGAATCTCCAACTGCAGGATATCTACCAACCGCCCCGCGCGGTCAGATTTGGCACAAGGCTGAATTTAATGTGGGGTATCCGAGCCCGTATGCTCGACCAAAAATTCCCCGTAGACCCGGTATAAAACGGGGTTGGGTAGCTGTTTCCCGAGACGAGACTCTGCCCTTCGATATAGCCTCGTCTGGGGATCCTCTCTGTTTGGAGGCAATGAGTTTGAACAGCACAGCTGGAGACGAATCTTCAATTCTAGACCGCGTACAGTATTCACTACAGTATTTTTGGGAATGGGGACATGCCCATTATCGTCCGTAGGTATGCTACAACAATAATATATGATATAATATTATAAAATGATAAAATGTAA
>OZ010604.1:48884036-48966536 GCA_963932145.1 Acanthosepion lycidas
ACGGACATTTTATCTTACTATATATATATATATATGTTTATTATATATGTTTATTATAAACAGAGCATTTACTTAAATATTTGTATCTATAAAAAGAATGTATAAACATAAAAATGTCTCAAAATAATTGTCGGACTTTGTCTGTTTCATAATGTGTGACGTCATTTATTTACATTTGATACGCCATGAGCAGATATGAATGTACGAAGTTTAAATACAGTAAATTCGACCTTGCTAACCGAACGCTCCTCTGTGGCCAAATCGGTAAAGGCACGTCAAACTAAATGACGGTTCCGTATAGGGTACAGGTTCGAATCCTGTCGGAGGACGAATATTTTCTGTGACAATTTCTCTGACATTAAGGCCGGTAAATGTTTAATACAGTTTAATATAAAACAGAGCATTTATTTAAATATTTGTATCTATAAAAAGAATGTATAAACATAAAAATGTCTTAAAATATGTATTATGTTTTTATAAGCTTTTCACCCCAAGCAAGGGCGGTGTGCCACTAGCACTTGCAATAGGTTGCATAGAGTGAAATTATGAGAAAAGAGGGGTGTTTCAGGAAATGATAAAGAGAAGAACGGGGATCCAGATCAAGCTATTAGATATATATATGATGTCGATTGACGTTACATTTAGATTTTTGAAAATTATAGTTATCAGAGAAGCAAGTAGAAGGAAGGTAGTTCCACTGTTGGGAAGTGTGAGAGAAGAAGCTGTTGGAGAGAAGAGGCAGTTACATTTAACTGTTTCGACAGTAAAAAGGGTGGGACCGAGATGACAACCTAGTAGCACTCATGCAGTTAGGGTACCAGTGAAAATAACCTCTCAGAGCAGATGCCATGAAATTATCTGTAGAAAAGACATGGGAAAGGTACATCACGTCTGTGAGAAAGTGACTGAAGACGAGATGCCAGATCAGGACCGATCACATTGCATATCCGTCTTTGGATTTGTCGAGGACCTCGAGATGAACATTGGGGGGCACCAGACCATATATAGCAGCAGTATTCAATGCAGGAATGAATGGTAGATTTGTAGATTTGAAGGATAGACGCAGGCGATGAAAAACCTTCTGGCGCGACACAGAGAACCAACTTTCCTTGCGGTAGAATAAGCTGTTGGTTCAGTGTAGTTGTTCCACCTCAAGTCAGTGGAAAACTTGAGACCTAACGTGAGACCAGAGACACACTCTTGTGGAGATGAGCATCAGCCATGCTGATAGGAGGCAGGGAAGTTTCACTATAGTGGGTAAAGGAGAGCAGTTTCGTTTTGGGCCCATTAAAATTTATAAGCCATTTCTTGCCTCAGTCAACCATAGATTGGAGGTCCTTTTCGTGATCAATGGCCAGGTTAACAATGCCGGATTTACTATTGACACAGAAGTAAATGGTATTACCGTCTACGTAGAGAACTGATGACATCTGATGAAGATCAGAAACAGTATAGGACCCAGGATAGAGCCTTGGGGAACACCAGCGTTCGTATGAAAGGAAACCATTAAGGACGACTTTCCTTTCATGGTTTAACAGGAATTATCGGATTAAATCAGTACATGTGATACTCTTAGGACTCTAAAGCGTTACAGAAGCCGTGATCGTGATATGATAAGCGTTTTATATAATGTACATTCTGTAATAATGCAATATTCTTATCTAGACCTCAATGAGCCAAATATCCAGGAAACCTCGATAATTATCCTGAATTTTTTCAATTTTTGGTACAATAATTATTCCTCTGGATATCTAGTGAGCAATTTATTATCAAAACTTCTGTTCACCTTCGCAAAATTATCTATATGCTTCTTTTGCTAGTTCAGTGCCCGTTCGGATCTCGGTGTCGCATTTTTCATAAAACTTCTATATAAATAAATGCGAATGTCAGTGTGTCACTGTATCACTTAACCTCTAGAGGCCGTAGCCCAACATATCTTACCATTTTAGAATCAGGCCGACTCCGTGAGGAAATTCAAAACATTCCGGGCTGGATCCAGACCCGCAATCCTGAAATTTTAGATTCCTAAGTTTTCATTACTACGATTGTTTTCGGCGATTTTTTAAGTGATTTTTTCCGACGAATTTTTTTGCATGTTGACAGTTTTTATACTTTGGAAATAAATTTGGGAATAATCGAAATTAATTGCTAAATCCAGCGAAAGTCACCCATGAAATAAAAATAATTTTTTGGACGAAAAGTAAAGACTTACGTACATCAAGCTGTTTTTAAATTTAGTGGCGACAGAAGAATTATCGTTGAACTTTTAAAAGGTAATCTTAAATATTAATACAATACTTAAATGCAGCGATCA
Source organism: Acanthosepion lycidas (assembly GCA_963932145.1). Lineage (NCBI taxonomy): Eukaryota > Metazoa > Mollusca > Cephalopoda > Sepiida > Sepiidae > Acanthosepion > Acanthosepion lycidas. The sequence continues at coordinate 48,886,351 of OZ010604.1, forward strand.
ATTTTGAGTTTTTTTTTTAAATAGGTTTTGTTGCCTATCTCATCTAATCCTCCATACATATTGTAATGAAGGCCCAATCAAAAGCCTTCTGATAGGGCGACTTTTAAGTTCGTCAAATTATATAGTTGTACCTATATCAATAGGTATGAACACTTCAACGTGATATAATGATTAGCAAGCTTGTCTCGTTGGATCAATTACGACTGAATAGTGAGTACGATACTCACTAAGTGTTGAATTCTTTTGACCATGTGCCAGACTAAACTGCGCTTAATAAATCTTTTGGGCACTTCGACGTGGTGCAATGTTTAACAATTACGGCTGAGTAGTGGAGTTAATAACGGCTACTTGACTTAAGAAACTTATGTTCGTCGAAAAATATTTTAACAAAATGATTTTTTTATGAATTTCAAACGACAGAGATGGCTAATATTAAAATTATCGTTATCGTTACATTAGCCGCACAAAAACTTTGGAGTCACGATCACAATCACAAATCCCATGACCCACCAGGATCGTAGGGGAAACCACATGTACTTCAGTCGCAGTAGAAATGGTGTTTCTTGAGCAAGATAACCTGGCAGTGCCCAGGCCGGTTTTGAAATCGGAGTTGCCTTCTCCTACACCAGATGCAGTAAAATGAAGTAGGTAAGTCTTAGGATGGAATGTCCTTCTTTGAACCTCGTGGACTGGCGCTGCATGATCACAAATAAGAAACTGTACGAAATAATAGAAACCACTTCACTTGAGGACTTTCAACAGTAGCCCTTCTTCAAACCTCATAGACTGGCGCTACAGAATTACAAATGTGGAACTGTACCGAATAACAGAAACCACATGACTTGAGGACTTTCAATAACAGCCACGACTAAAATGGATAGTACATGTAATCTGAAGAGAAAATAATGACATAATCATTATGTTCATTTTCCACAGTACTTCAAACAAAAAGCAAGGAAAGAAACGCCCAGCAATAGTGGAAAGAACGATAACAGCTACTGTACCCGAGAAAAATTTTTTCCCGAAAATTTGTTTTAAGCAAATGATTTTTTATGAATTCCAAATGACAGTAGAATTGGCTGCTCGATCAGTGAAAGAAATGGCTAATATTAAAATAATCGTCCCCCTTACATTAGCCGCACAAAATCTTTGGAGTCAAGATCGCAGTCACGAATCCCATGATCTATTAGGATCGTAGGGGGAACCACATGTACTTCAGTCGCAGTAGAAATGGTGTTTCTTGAGCAAGATAACCTGACAGTGCCCAGGCCGGTTTTGAAATCAGAGTTACTTTCCCTTAGACCAAAGGCTATAGAACCCAGCCTGTCCGGCTATTTACCCATAGCTGTAGAGGGAAGAAGAAGATTCATACTTTTTCCAAGGGTATTAGCACGTAAGTGAATGTAATGTATCCGACTGGAATTCGAACTCGGCTCTCCGATCCGTCAATCCGAATCGCTATCCACCGTATCTCGATGCAGTGGTATCGCGAATCCCGTAGCGGCACCACATGTACTGCACACGCAGTAAAAGTGGGGTTTCTTGGACAAGATAGCCTGAAAGATTCCATGCCGGTTTTGAATTCAGAGTTACCTTCTCCTAGACTGGTTACCACCAAAGGCTATAGAACCCAGTCTGCCTCGCTATTTACTCATAGAAGAGAAGAAGAGGATTCATACATTTTCCAAGGGTATTAGCACGTAAGTGAATGTAAGGGATCCGACTGGGATTCGAACTCGGCTCTCCGGTTCCTCAATTCGAACCGTAATCCACCGAGTCTCCTTAAAGGTCAATAAAAAAACAAAAATAATTTGATACGCCCTCATAATTATGGTACCCTATTTGTGTTACTACTGTGTTCATAAGTAGTTACTGAATAAATATATGAATTAAAATGGCGCTTTGTTGAACTTATATACTGTGTCACTATAGGATGTGGGAAATCATGGCTCTCCACAACTTCCAATTATTTGTAGCTCTAAATAGCTTGTTACCCTTTATCATCTCTATTTCTCCTTCCTATCTTTATTACTAAATCATTATCTCTAAAAAAAAAAAAAATTCCTACAACCTAAAATATTTTCTGGCTTTAAATAACCTGCAAAAGTTTGATAATTTAATATCTCGTAAGGTCAATCGCGACTGAGTAGGAGTTCGATCCTCACTAGGTGCCCCATATTTTAGGCCTTGTGCCACATCTAAGCTACGCTTAGAAAATCACCATATGTCAAGAGGTGTCATAATAATTATTATTATTTTTTATCCTAGAATTTGACAAACATTGGCTCCCCCCCAAAAAAAAGTTTCGAATTGTGCACAACAACTCTTAACGCTGGCCCTGTCATCCAGGGATCGAAACATGTGACCTTTTGCTAAGATAAACTTAATAAACGTGAGAAGGTGTTGTTGTGCAAGTGTAAGCACTTAATTGTTTATTGATGTTTTTTCGAAATGACAAATACGTAGTCGATGCCCTTGTTGGTCGGAGGCCAACGTAACCGAAATAAAAATAAACTAATGAATTATATATTTCTTCCCAGACTAATTTTTACCCCCTTTTTTTTTAATCTATAAGATTGATTCCATCAATAATACAGTTATTTGTCCGAAGAAAATTCCTCTCGTAACGAAACGGGTCACTACTCAACTTTCTATCGTGTTATTCATTACCGCACTCTTTATATCGTCGACATGGAAAACAACAGAACAGCCATATATATATATATATATATATATATATATATATATATATATATATATATATATATATATATATAGTCTTAAGATGTGCTATATTTATGGGATAAAGTGCTCAATATCAGAGATAGAGCGTGTGTAAATATAAAAGTGAACATAGACGTCAACACTTAGAGGCGACAGTCTGTTTCATGCTAGATGCAATCGTCAGGCTACTTAACGATTGCATCTAGCATGAAACAGACTGTCACCTCTAAGTGTTGACTTCTGTGTTCACTTATATATATATATATATATATATATATATATATATATTTAGGGTGATGCAGAAGTAGCCCACCATAGGGATAATTTATTAAAAGTATAATTACATATGGAAATTTTATTTACTACATCCTCTCTGAAGTTATTAAGCAAATCATATAAACTTCAATAATTCATATTTCGTTTGAAAGAAGTCGGCAAATTTTAAACAATCAATTTAGATGTCAAAACAAAACCCGAGTTAAAATTTTAAGTAGTATCAATATGTTTTATTGAAGTTATTTGATGTATTCTAAAAAACTGCCGTCTGAAGTTATTAGACAAAACCAAATAATCACAATTTACTCCAATAAAAAGGTAATAAAATCATCAAAAAAACTGACCATAGATTTTCGATCTGATTCACATTCACTTAATCGTGGCCATTCCATTATCTTCTCCCCTCCAATGCCCAGATAATACACGGATAAGCTTAGATACATGAAAAGGAGCATTGTCGTGCATAAATACATACCTCACTTTAAAACTGCGAGACTGGGACTTGTACCATACAAAGAAATTCTTGTGCATAAAAATGCAATATTTAGCACTGTACAGTTTAAATGCTTAATCGACTTTGAATTGTTCAATAATGATTTGGTCGACAATTCCAGGCCATATCATAACCCTACTGTCTCCTTGTTGCCTTTTTTTTTATCCACAGGCACGTCTGAATTGGATAAAATCCATCCTTTGACCCATCCATCAGGTCTATCAAATGTCACTCAAGGATCGTCCGTGAAAATTACTTTAGAAAAGTCAATTTTCATATATTTCTTGATCCAATTTTGAAGCTTTAAATATTTGCTTTAGTGAGATAAGTTTCCGTAGGAGATTTTTTTTACACATCCAATTCACAAAGTATTCTACATCTTTTGTCCTTCTTGACCCCCCCCCACCAATTCCAGCCTTTTCAAAGATCTGAGCGTTGGTCAACATTTGTTGTTTTGCTATAATTCGCTTTAGTTTACGTTCATCTCGAGGAAGCGAGTTCTTAAAACTTTTTCCTTTGCTTCGAATTCTCAAATTATATTTTTAACAGCTTTCTCTATCGTTCGATGATCTCTAAAAAGTTCTTTTCATATCTCCAATGAGGACATTCCATCACCCAATAACTTTGTTATTTCCTGTTTTACAGCAGTTGTTAGATCCTTCTCTTTATCCATTTTTCAACATATATTATGGACAAAAAGAAAAAATAGTTTTTATTAGAGTTAAGGTTTTAAGCTAATATCAGTTTAATCTGCATAATAACTTCAGTCAGTCCATTTTCATAAATTCCAAATATCTCAAAAGTTATCCATTAAAAATGTCAGAAAATTTAAGTAAATATTTTACTAAAGATGGAAATGATGTCGTTGATAAATATTAGTTCAGAACTTTTTGAGTTATTGAGGTTTATTTGATTTGCAAAATAACTTCAGACACTCTATAGTTATTTAATTGTTATATGTTCTGTTCAAAATGGCCTCCTTTTTCAAAACACATTTCAATTTTGCGCCCGCGTGATTCTGAAGTAAATGAGGGATAAGGACATGGAAACACTCGTGTTATATTTAGCAAAACAAGATAAGGAATTTATTTACAAATTTACACATTTGAAGTTGTCAGTCGCTTGTTTCCGGAAAAAAGAATCAAATATTTAAATTTTCGTTTTGGGCCCATTAAAATTTATAAGCCATTTCCTGCCTCAGTCAACCATAGATTGCAGGTCCTTTTCGTGATCAATGGCCAGGTTAACAATGCCGGATTTACTATTGACACAGAAGTAAATGGTAGTTTCGATGACTTGTCAAGAAGAGAAAATGTTCATATTAAATCATCAAACACTTAATAAATATATAAAGTAATATTACAAAATGTTTAAAAGAAATTGAGAGAGTTCGTTTTTCACGTAAAAGTTATACGGTTGTATTCAACATGAATGAAAAGATGTATTTTAAGATACTTAGCTTTGGATTTGAATAGAGTTCTTTGTAATTGTCCTGTCCTCATTGGAGGTTGATAATGTATCAGCGTGTAATTTGACACCGGCGTTATTCAGATGCGTGGAACTCTGGATTTTTCTGCCTCCTGCTTCTTTCTGCTTTTTCTCTTTCTCTGTCTATTTATTTCACATCGGCTCGTTACTTTTTTCTCAGTTTGTAAGCCGCTCCCCTTTCCATTGGTCAAAATAAATTTTCACATAAGTAGGTAGTAGCGTGATGTCTAATTGATCTCTAGTTCTACTCTATCCTCTATTACTATTCGGATCACTATTTCTACTCTATCCTCTATTACTATAAGGATCCCTATTTCTACTCTAACCTCTATTACTATAAGGATCACTATTTCTACTCTATCCTCTATTACTATACGGGTCGCTATTCTCTATTCTATCTACTATTTCTATTCTCTATACTGATCACTACGCGGATTACTATTCGCTGGTTACTTTTCGAGCAAGTTTTATCGAGCAAGTATTATTAGTGTGATCGTTATTCGAAGGCGTCTGACACCAGTATTGTTCAACGGCGTTACTATAGTTGTATCTGCGATTACTACAACGAGTATTATGAAAATGACAACGATTATTCGTTGGCATCATAAAAGTGGCAACGAGTTTTCTTTGACATCACAAAAATTATCGTCTTTTCCACTGTGGGGCCGGTAGTCATGGTCAAATGCAAAATAAGTAACAGAACCGTCCAAGAAACAAAATTGACAAAGTTTACACTTTTTCAATGAGCAACAACAAGAAAAAGAACAGGGCAAAAATAATACAAAAAAACAAACAATATAGACAAGGCAAATTAACAGTAATAAGGCAAAGCAACAATAATATGGCAACAAGTTCACAAAGTAAGAATTGTCGTCGATACACAAAAAAAAGTTCGGACAACAAACGTAGTGTTCTGACTTCAGGACACGACAGACCGGGACTGTGTCAGGTCAAACCGAGAACCTGCCTATTTTATTGGCTAGGAAAATAATCGCTATTCTCTATACTATTCTGTTTTCGGATCACTATACAGATTACTATTCGAGCGAGTATTATCGAGCAAGTACTATTAGTGCCAGTGTTGTTCGAAGGCGTCTGACACTAGTATTTACGATTACAAAGTCTCCACTACAACGAATATTACGAAAGTGACAATGCGTATTCGTTGACATTACAAAAGTGGCATCGAGTGTTCGTTGACATCACAAAAGACAAAAATTATATTGTTATACAGGAATAAAGTGTCGCTGCCGACACTTGAGTTTGAACATGGATCACCAGTGAGCAAACACAGGCGATCCCATTATTGAATTAAGTAGATCATGTGACCGTAGAGGAAACGCATATATGGGAAGTCGCCTGACGTCTAGATTGATCTGCAATTCTAGTCTATCCTCTATACTATTCGGATCACATTTCTATTCTATCCTCTATTACTATATGGACCGCTATTCTCTACTCTATTCCCTATACTATTTCTCTAATCGGATCACGATACATATTACTATTCGAGCGAGTATTGTCGAGCAAGAACTATTAGTGCGAGTGATATTCGAAGGCGTCTGACACCAGTATTGTTCAACGGCGTTTTCTATGAATTGTATCTGCGATTACAAAGTCTCTACTACAACGAGCATTACGAAAGGGACAACGAGTATTCGTTGACATCACAAAAATGGCAACGAGTGTTCGTTGACATCCCAAAAAGTTTTAGTTTAAAAAACAATATAGGTGCAAACGTGATATTTTATACTACAAATTGAATAAAAAAATAAATTATCTAGAAGGTTGTTGAATTAATGTGAAAATTAAATTCAATAAATTTAATCTGATATTTTAGATATTGTAAACGAGGTGTAGAAAATATTAAGCCTAGCTTTGTTGCTAAACCACTGTGATAGAGAGAGTTTGGAAAACACAAACACCCACCCACATATATATTTTATTTTTTTTTTTAAATTGGAGTGGATTTGAGCAGCGAAATTAGATCAGAACAATTTTGTTTACTGAGGGAAATCAGATCTCGCCCATTTGGAATTGGGTCATTAGAAAAGACAATGAAAAAATGATCGAAATAATGTTTGTCGGTTAAAATTGAATAGGAGCGTACTCAGGTTATGATAACTTTGAAACTCACATGGTTTTGGGTTGACTCATGATAATCGTGTGCGGACCAAAGGTCGATTTGTGATCAGCCAGGCTTATCTATATAAACGCGCACAGAAATCTGTTGACAGAGTGGTTGGCAGGTCTGCCGTCGAGTGCAGACGGAAGAGCGAGACGGGAGAGACCGCGATGGGTCGAACATCGTCGTCACGTGCGTGAGCACCCGCAGGCGACCATTACGGGCCGCGGTGCTACAGGAGAGACGAAAGAGCCGGACGGAAGAGGCAAAGAGCGGTTGGCTGGTCTGCCGTCGAGTGCAGTTGAGCTGGGGAGAGAGGTCGGAGAATGACGTTAGAGAACTGGAACCAAAAACCCGCTAACATATTTTGTTGATATAAGTACGAAGAAGTGAATTATTCCTCCGACGTCTAAGACTACTACTGCTACTATTATTGCTACCACGAAGATTACTACTACTGCTACTATTATTACTACTACTGGAAACGGAAACGTCGAACAAGCTACAATAATCAAGAGACGCATATCGTTCTGAGACGATTACACAACAGGCTAATCACAACCCACTCTCTCTGTGACTAGAATCTAGTGTATGAGTTTTTACGTCAATTATTTTCTTTTCTGTAACCCGTTTCTTTTCTATACTATTCTTTTCTGCTATATAAAAGACATTAACAATTCAATCATTGAATAGTTGTTTGTTCGGCTTACTGCATATATATATATATATATATATATATATATATATATATATATATATATATATTGGTGCATTCTAGATTTCTTAGCACAGACTCTCCAGCTGTGTCTACATCTCCAGTCGACCGTGAATGGATGAATATCACTTCTGCTTTCTGGATCAAACCAAACACAATGTGGACAGGAAGCAGGAATAAACCAGTAGACCGGTCGAATGATCTACCTACAGTCACTCCCTTAAGTTCGGTTGAGACCGAATAGATAACCCAGAGAGTAAGACGTCGTAGGTTGAGGGGCTGGGGCGAAAGTGGTTAGAATATATTAAGAACTCTGGAGAGGGCTGGGTTTCGTCAGGCTGTCTGAAAACATCACTCCTCCTTCTGCCTCGACGACCCTCATGGCTTACGGAATAGTGATGATGATGATGATACGTAGAGTTAATAATTAATTTCAATAAATTTAATCCGATATTTCAGATAATGTAAACGAGGTGTACAGAACGTTAACCATAACCTTGCTGCTAGACCACGCATTTTTAGGAGTCAATTTTTTTCTAAGTACTTCTATAGTCATAAAAAGTATATGTGTGGCAAGTAAGTCAGCATAGCAACCGTTATTTTATCTTTAAACAAAGAATAAAATATTTTTTCTAATCAGTATCACCTCCCAAGCAAGGCAGTACAGCCACAAACACGCAAGGGTTTACAGGGTGTGTGTGTAGGGGGATTAAGAACAGAAAACATTAGTAATGAGGAGAAAGAGAAAAGAGCAATCAGGATGACAGTAGACAGCGATTGACATTGTAGTTATGAAACTGTTAGCATCGAATTTACGGCTACATCTAACTAGCTCGACTGTAAAAGAGATGGATTCATATTCTTCTGAAGAGTCTTGCGACTAAAGGAATACAATAAAACCACCTGGGATTAGAACTAGAAATGAAATTAGAAATTATCAGCAAAATTGATGAGATCTCGACGCCAGTCTAATATTGCGCTTAAATTCACACAGTCTATTTATAAATAGTAAAAATAATACACGGTAGATAGCGGCTCGGACTGAGGAATCGGAGAGCCGAGTTCGAATTCCAGTCGAACCCATTACATTCACTTTACGTTCTAATACCCTTGGGAAGGGTATGAATCCTCTTCTCCTCCACAATCCAGCTATGGGTAAATAGAATAGCAACTGGTCTACTGCAGAAAGAAATGGCAACCTACTGCGGGGAAAAAAATCTGACTCGCGAGTCATGTATCGAAAGATACATGAACGCCTAAGCGAGTATCACGGATGGCACATGACCCTTGGGAAATGTATGAATCCTCTTTTTCTCTCCCCAGCTATGGGTAAAGAGCAGGACATCTCTTCTATAGCCTTGGATGGTAACTGATCTGCGGGAAAAATCTGCCTTGTCAGTCATGTATCGAAAGACACATAATCGCCTAAGCGTGTGCCATTCATGGGACATAACAGACTGAAATTCACTTACGTGCTGATACCCTTGAGAAAGGTATGAATCCTCTTCTTCCCCCCCCCCAGCCATGTGTAAAGAGCAGGACAGCTCTTCTATAACCTTGGATGGCAACTGATCTACCGCAGAAATAGATGTCCAACTACTGCCGGAAAAATCTGCCTTATCATTCATGTATCGAAAGATACATGATCGCCTAACCGTGTATCATGCACAGGACATAACTCACTGAAATTCACTTACGTGCTAATGCCCTTGGGAAAGGTATGAATCCTCTTTTTCTTCCACCAGCTATGGATAAAGAGCAGGACAGACCGGGTTCTATAGCCCTGGATGGCAACCTGTCTGCCGCAGAAAGAAATGGCAACCTACCGCCGAAAAAAAAAAAAAACTTCCTCGTCAGTCATGTATCGAAAGATACATGATTGCTTAAGCATGTATCACGTATGGCACACAACTGAATAATAATAAAGAAAGTTTGTTTCATGTCTTATTTTCCCCAGAATTTTTTTCCGACGCTTGGGAAGACCCGGTACCGTAAACTTGGATGTTCGGCCGGTGTAATGGATAATCGCTAGGAATTGTTAATCGCTTCTAATTCCAGATGGCTTCGTTATTTACTCGCAAGGACCCTTGGGAAGAGTATGTATCCACCTCCTCTTTCCCCATCTATGGATTAATTAGTAAGGCTTGTATCACTAAACCATTATCATCTCCAAAAACAAAATAAAAAAAATGCTTACAAAATATTTAGATTTCGGCATTAAATAACCCATAGAGGTGTCGATATGTTGTTAAACAAAGTCAACCAAACATAGTTTGATATAGTTTTTGACTCATTAAAACTGTTTTAACATGGATAATTAGTTTAAAAAATTAAAGCGCATTTAACATTTCGCACACCCTTCTTAACGAGGTGGGAAGTGATGAATCCGAAGCTTCGTCAAATTAACTATTAATGGTAATAAGACTTTAGTATATATATATATATATATATATATATATATATATATATATATATATATATATATATATATATACCAAGATAAAGAGGATTAACCTTTCAAGCTAAATTAATTATGTTTTTAATCTCTCCCCTTTTCTTTGAATTGCTTAAGCCGACTGCAGCAGCGAACAAACACGAACCTCAATCGTAACTGAAGATCTTCATTCCCAGAGGAATGACAAGATTTGAGATAGGCCTACAGTTCTGGCCGTGAGTTGCCCCATGACTTGGCCTGAAGTAAAGAGCACCATGTCATAGATATGAACAGAATGATATAGATAGTAGGTAGTCAAATGTTTTTTAGATATATCTATAAGATTTAATATTACATTATATATATATATATATATATATATATATATATATATATATATATATATATATATGTGTGTGTGTGTGTGTGTGTGTGTGTATATATATATACACACACAGAGTGAATAATTTTTGTGGGTATTTAGAGTAATCATATATAGTAATTCATCGAGCCCAGAATAATCTTTAACAGAATGCAGAAAGCACTGAACTCATCAGCATTTCGATAAAACATAAACGTCATACCAACTGTACCACGGGACTCGGTGACGAAAAGACACAAACTAGTCTCGATATAGCATTAGCTGGGTCAAACAAGGATATAAAGTGAAGAAATATTTTTGGGATTTAGAATAATCATATACAGTAATTCATCGAGCCCAGAATAATCTTCCACAGAATGCAGAAAGCTAATGTGTTTGAGAGTCAATAAGCAGACGTGGATCTTGGGGGACTGTTCCGAGGTTATACTTGGATGAGTATCGCTGCGGAACTGTGTGAGTAGCGGCGCTTTATCGAGTCTAGTTTGTGTCTTCTTCGTCAACGAGGCCTGTGGTACGGTTGGTATGACGTTTGCTTATATATATATATATATATATATATATATATATATATATATATATATATACGGTGCTGTTCGATAAAAGTGACTCACCTGATTTTTTTTGCTAAAAATATTTTTTGTCTATTGTTTTTGGGGTTAAAATAATTTTTAATCTTACTAATATAAAGACCCCTTCCCGACCACATAGGAAGAAAGTTTATTCACCCTAAGGTATTCTATTGATAATTATAAATTTGGATATAAATGAGATTCAGGAAAAAAAACTCTGTGCAAAAAAAGTGACTCAGATATCGCATTCTAATGATTAAACTGGTAAATTTAAAGAACTTTTGACAAAATATTAAAAACTATTTTACAATACATTCAGAACAATATTCTAGAGAATTCTAGAACAGCTTAAATTAAATCTAGAGTATTCCAGAGTATGCCAGAAAGCCTCATACAGTATAAAAACAGCTTGAAATAGCCACTCATGTCACTAACCAGATGAAAGGGTACAAACACGCATCAGAACCATTTAAGGCATCTATTATTGCCCTCTCAAAAACAGGCATGTCCACGAGAGAAATTGCAGAAATTGCTATAACCTCACAATCAACTGTCTTTTGAGTGCACATAATGATGCCACTCTTGCTCCAAGGAAGGAAACACGGGGACGAAAGAAAAAGATTGATGGTAGAACTGGCAGGGTAATCAAGAGAGAAGTTGCGAAGAATAGGACTATAACTAGCCAAGAAATTGCAGCCAGTCTAAGCGAAGAGCAAGGTTTTAGTCTTGCCTCTTCAACAGTCCGTCGGTGGCTGTTAGAACAAGGCTACAAATCTTGTACACGAAGGTTTAAGCCGCTAATAAGCGAAGCCAACAAAGCCAAAAGGCTTGAATGGGCTCACTATTACAAATATTTCACCGTAGAAGACTGGAAGAATGTTCTCTTCTCCGATGAAACGAATGTTGACCTAAATTCAAAGGATAAGGTGAGTTAATTTTATCAAACAGCACTATATATATATATATATATATATATATATATACAATCCCTTTTTCAGATACCTTCTCAGGTACATCAGTACTTTATGTTACAAGTAGTTTATGTTACAACTATGGTGAACGGACCTTAATTACAGTTTCTGAGAGAGATGAATAATATGTCCTGATTTACACTTACATCAATGCCAGTACTCTTAAAACCTCGGTCACCATGACTTGCGATTTCGTGCCACTTTAACCATCGACGCTTCCAAACAGTTTAGTGAACCCAAGTTCACTGACAATGTTTGGGTCATGCCATGATAAGGTTTTAAAGCAATTTTCAAATGTAACGTCTTCCTAGATAACATCAAGGTTACCATCTTCTTAACGGGTTGACCATGGTGATATATATATATATATATATATATATATATATATATATATATATATATATATATAGAGAGAGAGAGAGAGAGAGAGAGAGAGAGATGCGGAAAAAGATTCATATCTTTAAGATTCTATACGACAGGAAGTAAATGTGACTTTACATATATCTATAATATATATATATATATATATATATATATATATATATATATATATATATATATATATATAGAGAGAGAGAGAGAGAGAGAGAGAGAGAGGGAGAGAAAGAGAGATAGGGAGAGAAATATATATGTATATATATATATAGAGAGAGAGATAGGTAGGGAATAAGCGGGATAATGCACGGACAAATAGATATAAATATATCAATATATAAATATATTAATATGGTAGATAGATAGGAAATAAGGAAGGCAGGAAAAACATATCTATATGATAGATAGATAGATAGATAGATAGATAGATAGATAGATAGATAGAAGTAGACTGGGATAGATAGATAAATAGATAACTAGCCAGATAAGGACAAATAGATAGATAGAGTGATAGATAGATAATGAACGGCCTGAGACAGACAGACAGATAGATAGAAAAGAAGGAAGGAAGGAAGAGAGGGAGGGAGGAAAGAAAAAGAGATGTCTATATGATAGATAGATAGAAGTAGATGGAGATATATAAATAGAAAGCTAGGGACAAATAGATAAATTGATAGATAATAAACGGCCTGAGATAGACAGACAGGTAGATAGAAAAGAAGAAAGGAAGGAAGGAAGGGAGGAAGTAAAAAGACATGTCTATATGATAGATAGATAGATAGATAGATAGATAGATAGATAATGCACGGACAAATAGATAGATAACAAACGGCCTGAGACAGTCAGATAGATAAATAGATTGATAGGAAGGAAGGAAAATGACAGAGATAGGAAGGAAGGAAGAAATACATATTTATATTAATATGGTAGATAGATAGGAAAGAAGGAAAGCAGGAAAAACATCTATATGATAGATAGATAGATAGATAGATAGATAGATAGATAGAAGTAGACTGGGATAGATAAATAGATAACTATTAGGTTGGTGCAAAAATAATGACGTAATAATGTCGATTTTTGACGTATTTTTAACGTCAAAAAACGACATTATTACGTGATTATTTTTGGCCCAACCTAATAGCTAGATAGGGACAAATAGATAGATAGATTGATAATGAACGGCCCGAGACAGACAGATAGATAGGAAGGAAGGAAAGAAAGAAAGAAAGAAAAAGAGATGTCTATATGATTGATAGATAGATAGGGACAAATAGATAAATTGATAGATTGATAGATATTAGGTTGGTGCAAAAATAATGACATAATAATGTCGTTTTTTGACGTTAAAAAATACGTAAAAAATCGACATTATTACGTCATTATTTTTGCACCAACCTAATAATAAACGGCCTGAGGTAGACAGATAGAAAGGAAGGAAGGAAGGAAGGAAAAAGACATGTCTATATGATAGATAGATAGATAGATAGATAGATGCATGGATGGATGGGTAGGAAAGAATGGATGTGGGGAAAGAAATTCTCATGTTTTATTGGTGACGCTGCTGTGGACATGCACCAATTTGCATCCAGTCGTTTTCCGGCGCCAGAAATCTTTATTCGAAAATGTGCCGACATTAGTTGATGGTAGTAAAATCAACAAAACATCGCCGTGTATCATTTTGCCGCCTTCATTACCCTCACCCACAGACCACGGCTATAAAAACATCATCTCCATCTGTTGGCATCGAACAGCGTGGAGGTCGGCTCTTCATTTCTCGTAATGGATCTCTGAACACCGCGTTTAAACGGCATGTTTTCAGCCCTCCCTGCAATATTTTAAACAATATCAAAAGAAAACGAATATTTTTAGGAACGCTCGATACGTAAGAGAGAGAGAGAGAGAGAGAGAGAGAGAGAGAGAGAGAGCGAGAGAGAGAGAGAGAGAGGAAAGGAATAGAAACGGAGAATGAAAGAGAGAAAGCGAGTGAGAGAGAGTAAGAAAGAGAGGAGAGGGGTAGGTAGGGAGAGTGATTTAGAAAGAGATAGAAAAGGAGAAAAGGTGAATGAGAGAGAGCGGGGAGGTAGGTAGGGAAAGAGAGTGAGAAAGAGATAGAAAAGAGAGAATGAGAGAGAGGGGGAGAAGTAGGTAGTGAGTGTGAGAAAGAGAAAGAAAGAGAGAATGAAAGAGAGACGGAGAGGGAGGTAGGGAAGAGTGTTTGAGAAAGAGATAGAACGTTAGAAAGAGAATGAGAGAGAGGGGAGAGAGAGGAGTAGAGAAAGGGAGTGAGAGAGAATGAGAGAGAGAGAGAGAGAGAGAGGGGAGAGGTAAGTAGTGAGAGTGAGTGAGAAAGAGATAAAAACGGAGGAGAGAATGAGAGAGAGGGGAGAGGGAGGCACGGAGAGGAGGGTACGGAGAGGGAGGCACGGAAAGTGGGTGACAAAGAGAAAGTAAGGGAAAAATAGAGAACGAGAAAAAGTGAGCGAGAGAGAATGAAACCATGAGAGAGATAGAGAGTGAGTGAGACAAATAGAGATAGGTAGATAGATAGATAGATAGAGAGAGAGAGAGAGAGAGAGAGAGAGAGAGAGAGAGCAAAGAACATTTTTATAGCTTTAAAGCGGTTTTTCTTAAAAGAAATTTAACTTTAGAAGTGATCGAAATCAATCACCCCATCCCTATAAAAGGTACCACCATTATCACGATTACTGATCATTATTCATGTAACAATCAATTATTCCATTTAAAGCTTTCTCCATTCGAAAGGCGTTGGCGATTATTCAAGACAGATGATTTCTTTTGTTAAAATCACTCACTCACTATCACCTCCCTATCTTTATATAGATATATAGGATTAGCACAAATATAAAATTTGTCACTTAGCTGATTGATATTAGCTTCAGCATCCCGACTCTTGAGTTTAGTAGACGGACCCGCTAGCAATCTATCCGTTCACTCGTCAGGAGATATAAGCAATTAACTGTTTCTTTTCTCGTTTTTGTTATATATATATATATATATATATATATATATATATATATATATATATATATATATATATATAACAAAAACGAGAAAAGAAACAGAAATAATTGTCGGACTTTGTCCATTTCATAATATATATATATATACTTTGTCCATTTCATAATATATATATATATATATATATATATATATATATATATATATATATATATATATATTATGAAATGAACAAAGTCCGACAATTATTTTAAAACATTTTTTATTTTTATACATTCTTTTTTATAGATACAATATTTAAGTAAATGCTCTGTTTACAATATATTTTTGAAAAAAATATATTATAAACAATATATTTTTGAAAAAAAAGAAAAATATATTATTACCAGCTAAACATTTTTTGAAAAAAAAAAAGTAAAAATATTACCAGCAATGCATGTTTGAAAGAAAATTATTACCAGAAATGAGAATTTTTTAAGGAAAACTTATTACTAGAAATAGATTTTTTGAAGGAAAAATATTATCAGAAATAGATTTAAAAAAATATTACCAGCCATAAAAAATTTTGTCGGTATTAAATAACCAATTGAGGTTGATATACCGTAAAACAAAATAAACCAAACGAATCTAAACCAAAGAATACATATTCTGTTCATATGAACATATCCTAAAAATCTTGTCGGCATTAAATAACCCATTGAGGTTGATATACCGTAAAACCAAAACAAACCAAACTCTTGAAGAATAGATCGAATAATTGCAAAAATGTTAAACTATGAAACTCTAATGTCGAGATACTGAATTTAACAGCAATCTGTCACGTGCTATTAATCCGCCATATTTTAATTTAATACTTAAACGTTAATTTTAATGGATACTCATATTTGAGTAGATGCTCTGTTTTTATGCATTTATTAAACAGTATATTTATTTATTTCCATCTACCGGCCTGAATATACGAGACCACATATTTTTATTTTTTCCTGTTAATTTCCCTCTCCAAGTTCTCCACCGTCTCAACCAGGTATTGAACTCACACTCTTTGGGTCTTGTCACTGGATCTAATCAACGCCTTTATCCACTATGCCATGTGTCACTGGTGCATGAATTTCTGGGTATTATAAACCTAATGTCTTCAGCAACCATTTTTTACCAGTGCTCATATTTTACTATTATCAATGCATTTTTTTTTTATACCAGAGCTCATATTGCAATTTTCGTTGTTATTATCGCATTTCTCTGACACTCCTTATTACTGGTTCCCGTATTGTATTCATTTCTATGCTTGGTCAGCTCAGGAGATTTTTGCGGTCTGAAGAAGGCTGGAGCGTACAGCAGCCGAAACGTAGTGATAAATATGGCAACAAAGATGAAAACCATAGTCCTAATAATGTAAATAGTGTACATAACACCTCATCTCAGAAATACAGATACTGTAGATTTTTCGAATATTCAGGCCGGTCGATGGAAGTAAATAAATATACTTAATTTAATCTTTTGAATATGAAAGCCTTAAAAGATCAAACAGTATATATATATATATATATATATATATATATATATATATATATATATATATATATATATATATACCGGGTGTAACAGCAAAATTTTACAATTGTTGAATTACGATATGAATATGTTATAGCCTAGAAACAATCATGACTCGCCAACTACATCGATGGGCCGAACACCTTGACTTAATGCCAGACAACCCAAACAAATCCTCTTCTCAAAGCTGACATCTGACAAGAGACCACGTGGAGCCCACGTCGTCGATTTAAGGATCAGCTCAAAAACACCTGGCTGAGGACAGAAATCGATCCGGCAATTGGGAGACGGAAGCTGCAGAAAGAAACAATTGGGGAAGAGCAGTCCACGAAAAAAAAAATCCTCCGAAACCACCAGAAAGCAAAGAGAAGAGAGTAAGGGAGCCCAAAGAAAAGGCAAGAACTCTCTATCCCCTGAACCCGCGGTGCCTGCGGGCGTCTCTACAGATCTAACATAGGACTCATTTCACACAGAAGGAAATGTCGATGAGCAACCCAATACTGGACAACGAATTCTGCCAAAGACGACTGTTTAATAAATAAATAAAAAAAGAGAATCAAATATGGGTATGCAATAAAAATAACATTAAGCAATATATATATATATATATATATATATATATATATATATATATATATATATATATATATATATATATATATATTAATGGATAGAGGCTTGGATTGAGGAATCGGAGAGCCAAGTTCGAATTCCACTCGAATCCATTACGTTCACTTACGTGCTAATACTCTTGGGAAAAGTATTAATCCTCTTCTTCTCCCCCAGCTATGGGTAAATAGTAGGGCAGACTGGGTTCTATAGCGTTGGATGGCAACTGGTCTAGGAAAAGGACAACTCTGAATTCAAAACCTGAGGAGGGTTGTTTGGGGACCTTGTGGCACGTAGTGCACCATGTCTCTGTATTCGGCCCTTCAAAAAACGTGGTTGGTTCTGCACAATGCTTTCACCACTATAATCAAATCATATGTGCTGAGGTCTGGCTGTCGATTTCTAGGAACTGAGCTGCTTGACCCTCATACATCGAATACGACGGGAGAGTCTAATACATATATAAACTATCTATTTATATAAGACATATATATATTTCTGTATTTAAAATAAAAAAAGTAAATAAATAAAGAATAAAAAGAGTAACTGATTTGATATTAAACGGCCCAACAAGGATTGAAATCTCGTTAAGTGTGTTAACCTTACCTAACAAATATATTTTCTAGGGCAACTGGATTATGCATATACCATTAAAAGTCTTGTTCATAAATTGCTTTAGATATTTAATTTAAAAAAAAAAAAAACTTGCCTGCTTTTCCTTAATTAAAAATGATTAATACAAAATATGTGAATTCCTGACTAAAACACTCTGCAAGTGAATCATTAAAATTATTTGATAATTAATGAAGATTCAGGCTAATCGTGACAATGTGACGTTGCTGAGGCAGCATTCTTGAATCATTATTACTGACTTGTTCTGAAGATTTCTGAATGAAAAAAAGAAAAAGAAAAAAAAAGTATAGTACACGACATATTTTTTTGTTTAAATGATGGCGAGGACTGTATTTTCTAATTACATTTGTTATAGAGAACGAAACGGTGTTAATGGAACATTTGGTTGGGCGTCTCAGTGATAAACATTTTTGAAAATCTCTTCGGGTTCGATGATCGACCCAGTTCCCTGAGACAAAAGAAGAGGAAAGTTGTTTTTTTTTTTTTAAATTACAATGCTTTGATGCGAATAAATCACAGGGGATAAGACTGATATCAGAGTTGTAAAAAAAAAAAAAAAAAAAAAAAGGGAAAGAGAGAAAGAGAGAGAGATAGATAGATAGAAATATCCTGAAGTCAGCAGTTTTTAAATTGCTGACGTCAGCCATTTTGTTTTTTTGTGAGGAAAATTTAGATGTTAACAATAAATAAATGTAACCAAGAATTACTTTGTAAAAATTGCAGACGGAAGAAAAAAAAAGAATCATGAAACAGAGGAATAATAATAATAATAATAATAATAATAATAATAATAATAATAATAATAATATTCATGATAATGTATACTCATGATAGCGATAGAAAAGAAAGTTATAAAGTATTTGTGTTGTTGTGATTAGAAAACAGGTAAAGAAGAAAAAGAAAGAAGGAAAGGAGAATGGGAATAAGAAGAAAAGGAGGAGAAAAAACTAGACGAGTAATGAAAAATAGAAATGAAGAAAAATGGGAAAGAAGAATGAAGAGAAAAATAAGAGGAGTATAAATGAATTAGAAGAAGAAAAAGAAGAGGAAGAATGAAAATAAGAGAAGAAAACGGAAAGAAAATAAATAAGAAGAAGAAAAAGAAGGAGAGTGAGAAACGAATAGAAAGATGAAGAAAAAAGGAAACGAAAGAAGAGGGAATATAAAATGTAGAAAGAAGAAATACTAGAAAAAAGAACAAAAAAGAAGAGCAGTAGTATAAAATGCAGAAGAAGAAAAGGAGAAAAACTAGAGCGAAGGACAGGAGGGAAGAGAAAAGAAGAGGGAAGGGAAAGAAGATTGAATAAGAAGAATAAGAGGTAGGAGTAGAAGGAAGAAAGTAAGGAAGGAAGGAAGGAAGAAGAAGAAGAAGAAGAAGAAGAAGAAGAAGAAGAAAAGGAGGATACAAAAGACTACGAAAAGAAGAGAAAAAAGCGGGAATAGAAATGATAGGAAAAGTGAAAGAAACACTAAAAAGAAGAAGAAGAAGAAGAAGAAGATGAAGAAGAAGAAGAAAAGGAAGAAAATTTGAAAAAAGTAAAAAATCTTGGCGAAGTATCTACTTTTCAATTTGTTCGCCTGGTGATTTTTTCAGTTCTTTTGCATCAGAACTGCAGTCTGTAGTTAGAAATAATTAGGGAGCATTTTACAAGCAATAATACAGAAATGATGAACGCCGAATATTTTCGTCGAAAAAGAGAACGGGAATGAGGTAGTTGGCTAGTCAGTCAGTCAGTCAGACAGACAGACAGACAGACAGATAAAAGAATAATTTGATGAGGAGGAACAGAAAACAGACATTGCTGGGGGAAAATATAAAATTTGCTGCGTCATCGTTTTACGAAAATGGCTTCCATCATTTTTTTTTGGCCTCGCTCAGATGGTACAAATTGAAAACGGCATATCGTAGTCATGATTAAAAAAGTAACTACAAAAAAAAAAAAGAAGAAAAACCTTACTAATAATAACAATCATATCAACTAAAAAAAAATAATAATCACTAAAAAAGAAACAAAAAAACAAAATTTAAAAAGCTAGTCTTTCTTGAAGATCATTACAACTATAGTAATTTTGGTCTTCGATTTGGCCTTGAACTATCTTCTTTTATGTACAGTGTTCTTTCAGAACGTAGGTGATCAAGGCTCTCCACTTTGTCCTTTTACTCTTCCTCCGTTTTTGTTTTTAATATGTCCCTTGCACATCAGATTCTCCAAGTCTCTTTATCTCTTTATGTAATTCCAGAAATTTCAACTGTCACTTTCTGATCCTATGCAAAAGTGTCTTTTTCGTTTTCATTTTCTTTGAAACTTCCCCACTGTTCACATGTTCGGTACATGGTAGTCTCAGAATTCTTTCTGCATAACCCAATCTCCACTGCCTCAAGCCTCTTTTTCATTTGTGAAGAAATTGTCCAGCATTCCCTGCCGTATAGGAGGATTGATATTAAATAACAAAACAGTTGAGGATTTTTTCTTTGTTTCCGACGAAAAACGTTATTGGTCATGACCTGGCATCTCGGATTCACTCCTTTTCCCACCGCCATAATGTAGCTTCCCTCTGACTTTTCTATAAATACTTTCATGGAAATTATTCTGATGAACCTTTCTCTATGGTAGCAAGACTTTATGAATCTAAGTGCAGTACTGGATTGGCATAAAGGTCTCATCAATTTACAGTTGAATTGGCTAGATGCAACCGTATGTTCCGTGCTTACCGTTTCTTCTTTCGCACTTATCGCCTGTGGAACTATCTTCCGACATCCTGCTCCCAAGGAAACTTTGATCTTCAAAAATTTAAATCCAATATCAATCGTTATGTACGGCCTTCTTGATTCTTCTCCTTTTAATGTTTTCACTCCTTGTTTTTTTTGTTTTTTTTTATTACCGCATATGAACACCTCAATGGGTTATTTAATGCCAACAAGATTTTTCTTGCTCGTAATATTTTTTTTCAAAAATGTATTGCTGATCTTTTTTTTAAATGTATAGCTGGTAACATTTTTTTCAAAAATGTATTGCTGGTTATAATTTTCTTTCAAAAATTTATTGCTGGTAATAATTTTTTACAAAAATGTATTGCTGGTATTAAAACCCATTTTTACACTTTGATAGTGTTTTAACGCTAATTTGGGGTTAATTATTTACCCATAGCTAGGGCCTTAACAGGTGCTACCACCCCGTATCAGGGTGAACCTGGGACACCAGCAATTAAGAGGTGGTTCCACGCTCCTCAAAACCTCCTGATCAGAGGCCTTGCTCTTTGACGGAGTTTATCGTCTTACCCAGGACGATTTTCACTCTTTAATAAGGTTTTTTCTTATTCTTTCACGTTAAGTAACCTTTTCTGTCTTAGTGGCTTTATTGCCATACTTGGGGAGAACTCGATTAAAAAAATACTTTCGTTATTACAATGTGCCATCGTCTGTTAAAACGCTTCCAAGTTAAATTTCTGAGTTTGCTTGGTCTTTCTTTTGCTAAGAAGCATGCATTTTTCTTATTGCAAGAAGCTTCTTATTGTCTAGAAGCATCTACCGTCTTACGTTGGTGTTGTTTCTCTGTTTCTTCCATTAACCAGTGTCACGCCCAATAGGAATACAGAAGGCGATTATCTCCCTTTGGTGGAGATAAGTCACGTGAGTCATGTGACGTCACTTCATACAGTGACGAAAGTGGTCAGTCACTCAGTTTGGTTAGTTTCTTTCTTTTTACGTGCCATCTCCTTTCAGGATGTGTGCGATCATGGCTCTCCACCCCCTTCTATCCCTTGCAGCTCTCAAGAAGTTCCTTCCCTCTGCTTCCTCCCCCAGACCACGTTCTGTCATCCACTTGCATCCGTCAGGTATGACACGCATTGTTTTCCCTTGTCTCTCTTTCCCTCTATTCGGCGCGTCAGTATCAGATTCTCCAGGCCTTCCTGTTCCAGAAACTTCTGCTGCCTCTTCCTAATGTTATGTAAAAACCTCCTCCTTGTTTGCATCCTCTCTAAGATCTTATCGTTGCTCACACTCTCGGTATATGACATCCTTAGCATCCTTCTGTAGAACCACATCTCTGTCAGCTCGAGTCTCTTCTTCATTTTTGAGGAAATCGTCCAGCATTTACTGCCGTAAAGAAGGAGACATGTCACGTAACATCTCAGTATTCTTTTCTTTGTTACCGAAGAAATCCTCCTGTCTCGCAATACTCTGCCCAGCTTTCGGAATGCGTCCTTGGCCATCCCAATACGTTTACGGATCTCAGTGTCTCACTTACTGTCCTCTGAAAAAAAGCTTCCCAAATATTTAAACTTCAGAGTCTGCTTGATTCTAGTGTCGCCGACCTGCAAACCGCATTTCGGGCTCTTCCTCTTACTGATGACCATGCATTATGTCTTCTTGTAGTTTATGCTTAGTCCCTTCTTCACGCTCTCCGTCGCTACCTTCTGTAGTAGATTTTGTTCTTTTCCGTATCTGCTATCAGTACTCTGTCATCTGCGTATCTTAATTTGTTAAGATTGTGGCCGCCAACGGTCCATGATAGCCTTAGTATCCTTCTGTAGAACCACATCTCCGTCCCATCGAGTTTTTTCTTCATCTTTGAGGAAATCGTCCAACATACGCTGCCGTAAAGAAGGACAGATGTCACGTAACAGCTCAGTACTCTTTTCAATGGTTTACAGGAGCTAAATGAACCAGTCGTTTGTTTGCCTTGGACTGAGAGACTCGAGCTGAGGCTAAATCTGCCACCCCACCCCAATAGTTTATAATCACATAGTGCCGTTGTAAAACCGAATCTATGTCTACCTTTTTGATTCTCGGGTAAGAGTGAACCGTCGTCAGATCCGACATGTTTTAGAACGACTCGGAAATTTAATTTCTCGAAGATTTAGGCCGAACATAAATACATATTCTGTTTAATAAATAAACGGAACGTCTACTGAAATATGAGTATCCACTAAAAAAAAAAAAACGTTTAAAGTGATAAAAAAACATCTGTGGTTGAGTCGGTATAAGCATGTCGGATCTAACAACGGTTTCGTCTGGCAAGGATGATGCAGTTTCAAATTCAGCAAGGAGCCCAATATTTTTCTTTAATAAGATTTCTAGAATTTTCAGGCTGGTAGACGATAATAAACATACTATTTAAAAAATAAAAACAGGGCGTCTACTCAAATATGGGTATCCACTAAAAATTACGTTTAAGTGACAAAAGTCTGTCGGATTAATATATAAAAAATCCATTACTTCTTTATATATATATATATATATATATATATATATATATATATATATATATATATATAAGGATATCAAAACATAAACATGCTAAAAATCGCTACACAATGGTAATTATGTTTCAGCACTACAAATGGGTCTCCTCAGGCGATTGTAAATTACTGGTGCGCGAACAAATAATTTAATTTCAAAAGCAGAATACTTCCTCTTTTTTTGAGAAAAAAAAAACAGAATTAAAATAGACCTGTGGTATTTACTGTGATTAGGCAATCGAATGTGACCTACGTTATATTCAAACCAACCGAAATTTTCGTTTTTAATATAAGTCATGACACGAAGTTGTCTGCATATACATCCTAGACAATTTCCTTATGGACAGATACAAATGGTTACATTATTTCGTAAGATGTATAGAAGTCTGGCGTTCAGCATTCCTAAGAAGTAAAAAGCGAAAGAAGTACGGAGGTAATTTAAAATAATGGTAACTAGTTATATGCTCGGTCAGCTTCCTATATAAAATTTTGTAGTTGATAAATAAAAGGCTCTTCTAAGAAATTGGTAAATAACTTTCAAAAAAGAAAAATATGGAAAAAACAAATCATAAATAAAAAAAAAACTACTTTGGCAAATTAATATGCAATCGTTGAGTAAAGAGCATTCATATAAGATGTTAATAATACTAACTAATCAATGTAAGATGTTAATAATACTAACTAATCAATGTAAGATGTTAATAATATGAAACACCTGTGCACCCATTTAAGATGTTAATAATACAAACTAAACATCAATACAAAGCTATATTAAATCAAAATGAATCATACAGATAGAATATTAAGCCATATAAGGTGCACCGCAGTTCATCTACTGATTATTAGTATAAGAAAAAGTATTATGAAATTCAAAGTTTAAACATGTTGTAAGGTGAAAGGTAGACTATGCCTGCAATTTACAGTCAATTTACTTCTTTGGTTTAATAAGGAGTTTTCATAAGAAAATCTGGTTATTTCTAATTTTTCATGTTAGCATAGAAAACAGGGTTCATTTACAGATCTAAATGTTCTAGCACCCGCCGACATCCATTGAGGTCCGGTTTTGCATTTGATGGTTTTGAGGTTACCTTCTAGGTCAACCTTCGAAGTATCTAAGTATTTTAACATTGACCCCGAGTATAACACTTACATTAGTATCTCTTAGGATGATCGCTGTAGATATTTGGGCCACCAGAAAACAATTCGTCTTAGATAAATGGTTTCTGATAGGCATTAAATTCGATTCAAACCTCTATTATTTCCTAGTGTAAATCACACTACAAACGGTAGAACTAAAACAGCTTGAATACTGCGGAGAGTACTGGAGTATCGAGGAGATCTGAATTTATTTAATCTTCAATGTAAACCGTTAGTTGTTATTGGTATAAAAAGTAAAGAATAAGAGGTAAAATAAAAAGAAAGTTTTCATTATTTAATAAAAGAGAAACTTTTTTCTGTAATTATGCAGAAAAAAACAAAAAAACAAAAAACAAAAAAACAAAAAACTGGATAGCGAGCAAAATTAAAATGACTCCAGACAGTTGTTATTAGAATGCGTTTGTTGTCGAAAACGAGGCTCTGGGGTAGAAAGATAAAAAAAAAATGACATCAAAAAACATTTTAAAAGGTTTTATTCCAGTGTCAACATTTTGGCATGTAATAATTTGGAACATTTTCTGGTTGACGGCTATGTCAATATATCTACACACCCCGTCAGACCTGAGTTAGCTGCAAAGTTAACTAAAAAAAAAAAAAAGAAGAAAGGAACGTAAATAGAACTAAAGATTTTTTCACAACAAAATGGTGCAAAAATTATCCGCCTTATATTTTTTTCAATAATGTTCATTTTGTACAAGGCGCAAGAGCCAAGGTTACAGAGTAAGATACGTGAGGATATATGAAGAAGATAACGGTTAACCCTAGACTTGAACAGCTTAAGATAATAGAGATCGATAACGCATCCTATTGGGAGTCGGTTTCACAAAGTTCGGAGGGAAGAAGTTGCTCGAGTGGAACTTACATCTCACCAGTGGAATACGAAGGGAATGAGGCTGGTTCGCTACAATGGGTGTGGCATGGCGGGTCTTAGACGTGGAGGTGGAACTAAGGAATGTAGTGCGCCGGGACACTTTCTATGGAAATAGCAACAGAACTGCGAGAGGATTGCGACGTTCCGTCTGTGGGAAAGGGGTTGAAAGATGGAAAATAATTCATCACCTACATGGACGCGAAGTCACTTTTGGACTCTGTCAAGACTGGAATGTGAAGTCTGGATAGCTCCTGCCCATATATCGCAGCAGTAATTAATTTTAGACTTAATCTGTCTCTTGTCAAGATAGACGATAATGGAGGAATCGATACAGGGAACCGATCATTTTTACAGTATCTTTAGCGAAAGATCGTATGTATGAGCTCCACTTGAGGTCTTGAGTTGAGTTTAAATCCTAAATAGTGTTCTTGGCCGACAATAATAAGGAATAAATTGAGTACTTTATCTGTGCAGTGTGTCGATTTCCCCCCCCCCATCCCACCGACTCTATTAGCAACAATTTCAATCATGCATTTACTTACATTAAGACACTCGCTTGTGTATAAATAAAATACAGCAGGCTTTGCAATTTATTTACGACGTCTTTAAATTCTCTCTCATTAATTTCCCGCTATTTCGATCTTTGTCTCTTTACACTTCTGAACGTATATATGAATATCTGTGTGTCTGTAAACATTTTTATACTTGGGTATATGCTTGTGTCTATAGGTAAACATTACTTTATACTTAAGTCTATAGGTAAACATTACTTTATACTTGAGTCTATGGGCAAACATTACTTTATACTTGAGTCTATAGGTAAACATTAATTTATACTTGAGTCTATAGTTAAACATTACTTTATACTTGAGTCGATAAGTAAACATTACTTTATACTTGAGTCTATAGGTAAACATTACTTTATACTTAAGTCGATAAGTAAACATTACTTTATACTTGAGTCTATGGGTAAACATTACATTATACTTGAGTCGATAAGTAAACATTACTTTATACTTGAGTCTATAGGTAAACATTACTTTATACTTGAATCTATAGGTAAACATTAATTTATACTTGAGTCTATAGATAAACATAAATTTGGTTTATACTTACGTCTATAGGTAAACATTAGGTTATAGTTGATTCTATAGGTACCTCACTACGTCCGTTGTCTCATGAAGACATTTTTTTACAGTGAGGTTCGTCTGTGAGAGATGGGTTGTAAGATAGAAAATAATATGTCACCCACAAGGACGTGGGGACGGAATTTCTGTCCAAATATGGCAACAGTAATCCATTTTAGGCCTCATCTGGCACTCGTAAAGTTAGAAGATAACACGAGGAGTCAGGTAATAATTGGACCGGTACAGGTAACCGAGCATTTTCACAGTATCTTTAGCGAAAGATCGTATGTACGTGTTCCACTTGAGGTCTGGATTGAGTTTAAGTCCTAAGAGGCTCTCAAAGTACGGCATCGTCCCGAGAGAACACTAGTTCTTCGCGATCTGTGAAAAATTCAGCGTCCGCTCGATGATGACGGGATGCCACCAGTTTGGTTATCGAGTCATTGAATGTGACCTGCCAGTTTCCTCACCTTTAACGGCTTCATCAGATGGATAACGAAAAATGAGTTATGTGTGTTAAATAATAATTTTTTTAAGTCACTCATTTTCTTTCTCTTTTAGTCCCGACCAACGCCAGCTTGGGAAAAATAATATAAGACTTAATTATTTTAAACACATACAAATGCATACGCACAAAACACATTTTTCGTTATCCATCTGATGAAACCATAGAGGCGAAATGCATTAACGGATAATATATATATATATATATATATATATATATATATATATATATATATATATATATTATAATTATAATTATTTAAAAAAAAAATATGATTCCTTCGCTACATAAGAGTTCTCATGTTTCAAAAACAAGAGCTAAAAGCTCTGTTTCATCCTCAAGCGAAATTTTTTTGAATTTTGCTTGACGATGAAACAGAGCTCTTGTGTTTGAAACATGAGAACTCTTATGTAGCGAAGGAATCATATTTTTAAAAAAACAATTATAATTATAATTTAGGCTCTACTTTTGTATTGAGCACTGTTTTTTTTTAAAATAAAAACAAAAATACTAATGAACTAAAGATTATTTACCTAACGCGTTCTTTCCTATTTTTCTTTGTATTTGCACACACACAGACAGACAGACACACAGACACAGACACACACACACACACACACACACACACACACACATATATATATATATATATATATATATATAACATGAATATTTCCCCAACAGTGGATTAGTTAATACCAATTTTATTGTGAAAATATTGACCTGCATAATAAAATCTGACATGGTGTATTAATTCTAGGAGGTAGGTTTATTACTTAATAACGATAAAAAAATGATCCCCCATATTATATCCATTATTTTTCCTAGTTTTTTTTTTTTTTTAAGTCACCCATTTTCTTTCTCTTTTAGTCTCGACCAACGCCAGCTTGGGAAAAATAATATAAGACTTAATTATTTTAAACACACACACAAATGCATACACAATGATGAAGCCGTTGTAGGCCAAATGCATTATGGGATATTACTTTCGGGACTTTTCATGAACGTTTTTCCAAAAGGCAATAAATTATTAAACAGAAATTTATATAAAATAATAAAATAGTAAGAGAAATTCAGTATTTTATTAACGGCACAGCACACAACGCGTCCAACAGCTGTGTAAATGCCCACAAAAGCACGAATACTCCAATGGTCCACCATTTTGTTACCGGTAGCCGTCTTGTTGGTCTGTCGATTGTAATAGGGGGCTCATTAAAAGGATCATAATCTGACCTGAGTGTCGATAGTTTTTGCTGTTCGCCGCATGAGGTTGTGGCGTCACTGGTTGCTTTTTTTACATCACTGTTGCAAATGGCGGAAGAGTGATACTGTGTTTTACACTAACATACGATACGTAGCAGTACTATAAAAAAAAAACTGCCTAGTACGATGCGTAATCTACGGTATTAATAATTTATAGGGGTGGATGTTGACTTTAATGTGTTTATCAGTAGAACTGACGAATTGTAAATGTTGGCCAAGTATACAGTATCTACCGTTGTGTGTCGTAGATTGTTTGCTATACAACGCATATGAAAAGATATTACGGTTAGTGTTTTAACATAAATATAATATGCGATGGATAAATTGTCGTCTAAATTATACAAAAAGGGAAATAGCACTAACATCTCATTTTAACATATATTTACCAAAATGACACAAAAATATCTTGAAACGCTGAAGAGTAAATGTATTCAATAAATTCGCCATTGGCTTCAATCACGGCCTCTAGATGACTTCGGAATCTTCTGCAACTCTTTCTGTTGTTCTTCTCTTTAAGTTGGTGAATGCTCCCATAATCGTTGCCTTCAGTTCATCTTTGGTGTTAAAAGGAGTTTTGTTGGTTTCTCCCTAATAATAATCAAGTGGGTTGCAGTCTGGGGAGTTAGGTGGCCATATGTAGGGGGTGATGTGGTTGTAGAAATTGTCTGACACCAATGATTGAGTTCTCCTGTTTGTGTGACATGGTGTAGAGTCCTGTTGCCAGGCATAAGGTCTTCCTGCAGCCACCCTCTTGACCCAGGCTAGCACTACCTCCTCAAGGCCCTTGATGTAGACCTCCGTGTTGAGTTTGAGGCCCTGTGAGAAGAGGAATGGAGGTATAACGATGCCATCACTAGTAATCACTCCAAACACCTTCGTAATCACAATTAGACTCATCCAACTTTTTTCAAATTCTATCCACCATCCTTAGATTGACACCCAAACCATCTGAAATGTTCGTATTGGAGATTCCGGTTTGAATGCCAAGCAGTACAGCATGCCGTTTCCAAATTTCTGGTGGAGTGAATTGCGTCACGGTGCTCTTTTTCTTACAGTCGGTGCCTAACTGACCCTACCATATTGTGCAGTCGACAAAATAAAAAAAGCAACGCGCATGCGCGGAATTAAAAATATAAAATGGCGACAAGATAAGAAGTGTAGTTTTGACACAGGTTATCGTATACAATAGCCTAACTTCATTTACCAATAGGCCTAAGTTTTGGCCACTCTCTCTCTCTCTATCTATCTAGAGATAGATAGATAGATAGATAGAGAGAGAGAGAGAGAGAGAGAGAGAGAGAGATTAATGGGATTTTATAGATGGCCATTCAAGTGCATAGAATTCTGTAAATCTATAATTCAAATCTAGTTTCTGATTTGAACGTTAGAGGACAACAGTGTAAAATAACATGGTTCAAAGAACCAGTGCATATGTTATGCTTGAATAACCTATCCAGTAACCAAAGCGCAGAATTGAGTACCACATGAAAAAATAGGGTGATGGCTTCAAAATGCCACCACTTGATTATTCTAAGGGACGATGACCTCGTAAATATAAGTGTGTTACACTGAACAATTACCATGAAAATATTTATAGAAAAGGCACATGGAAGCTACTTTACAGCGGTGGGAAAGTGAGTGAAAGTGAGGTGCCAGGTCAGAACCAATAGCATTGCAGATTCTTTGGATTTTGTCAAGAATCTCTAAATACATTATAGGAGCACCAGAACAGATGTGGCAACAGTATTCAAAGCAAGGACGAATGGCAAACTTATAAATATATAAGATAGATTCTCTAGCCCAACACAGGGAACCAACTTTCCTAGTAGCAGACCTAGCAATTGTTTCAATATAATCTTTCCACTTTATGCCAGTGAAAAGCGTTAGTCCGAGAATGAATCACACTCCTGGGGATTAGCATTAGCTATGCTAATGAATGGTTAAAAGGGTTCTCACAGACAATTAAAAGAGAGTTTCGTTTTAGAGGCATTACAATTAGCAAGCCATTCATTGCCCCAGTAAACAACAAAAAGTAAATATTTTTTGTTTTTAGATCAGCCGCCAATTTGACCTTATAAGTTTCTAAGAAATCCATTATTAATGATAGGTTTATAACAAGCAGGGATAAAGTATAGTTTCTACCATTTATTATAAACGTTATTTTATTCAAAATAGTGTTGAATTAAAAAAAAATAATTGATTAAATTATTAAGGTCATAATATATGTTCTTAATACCCACCGTCTCGGTTGGATGGTCATTAATGGTTTAAGGAACCTCATCATCAACACCGGATAAACATTTATATAAATTGATATGACCCAACTTCCCCATTCACGATAATGGACGGACTGGTTGCCGATTAAGTACGACCACATCGGACAGTCAAGGGGACTTCGTTTGTTAACACCTATTGAGGTTAGGATACTCTCGACTCTGTCTCTGTACTTGTCACACATACATCCGATTATAAATCTATTATTGAAAACCTACACTCGGGTTACTTTGTTTATTATATCTTGCACGAAATATAACATAAATCATGTTGAAGCACTATGTTGATATTCAGGAATTACCTCCCATTATTTGAGTCTTCGTAGCAGTTAAGTTTTACGCTGATATTTACTGCACATTGTTGTAATAAACGTACAAAATGGCTGCTTTATTTTTTAAATTATAGAACATTTGTAAAATGTGATTGGTTTGTTTGTTTGTTTGGGTTTTATGGCATATCAACCACAGTGGGTTATTTAATGCCAAATCCAGTTTATATGAATTTTAAATGCCTATTTTGTATGGAATAAAAAACGTATAGCCGGCAACATTATTGTTTCAAAAACGTATAGCTGGCAACATTATTTTTTACAAAACGTATAGCTGGCAACATTATGGTTTCAAAAACGTATAGCTGGCAACATTATTTTTCCGAAAACATTATCTGAGTCCTTGCTGTTGGATGTAGTTTATCGCCGTACCCAGGACGCGGATGGAGTTTATCGTCATACCCAGGACGTAAAATGTGATTGGTTGAAAAAAAATTTATTCGCCTCACCCAACCCCCAAAAAGTTGTAAAACATACCAAAATGAAAAACCTAACGGAAAATGCGCATGCGTACGCAGACATTTCTCATTGAATTAAATGTGGAGTTAAAAATAGGGCGTCGTTTATAAATACAAAATGACAGAAAAATGAGGAAAGACATCTTTTTTCTTTTTAATTCTTTAAAATGCTGGATATTCTCAGTGAAAAAAAAAAAAAAAAAAAAAAAGGAAAAAGATTAGCAAACGATTGCGGTGAGTCACATCCGCACACACACAAACAGAAACACGCACACATCGATTATATATGCAACCATTCAAACATTTCTGCACACACGCGTTCACATTATACGCGCACAATGACACCCTGAAATTTAACATACTTCCGAACACGCACACATATAATGTTTCATAATCACACACGCTTAAATAGCATCTCCACTTCAACTATACACACAGCTACACACGTGGGTGGGTTCATGACCAAACGATAAAAATCTTAATTATAAAGATAAAAAAAAAGACTTAAAAACACACACACGCAATCATAAAGAGTAACTTAACAGACGAGATTGGATCAAACAATAAAAAAAGGGATCATTTGTGATGTTTAGATCTGAGCTTATTCAAGGCACATCGCCCCATGCCCTTTCAAGGCTGACAATAGGTGTAACAGTTGTGTTGTGTTTGAGTGGTGGATTTTCCGAAATATTAGGTTATTTAAAGTCGAGTTTTGTTTAATAATTGAGACTGCAGATGAACCTGGTTGGATTTACACTTGAGTCATTGTGTAAAAACTTGTCATTTTTATACTTGAGATTGTAGGCAAATACTAGTCGCGTTTATACTTGAGTCTATAGGTCAACATTACTTGGGTTAATACTTGAGCCTATAGGTAAACATTACATGTATATAGTGTTATATATTTGACTACAAACATTTGCCGAGTTTATGTTTGAGCTTATAGGTAAAAATTGGGCGGGTTTATACTTGAGTCACCGGGAAAACATTTTTATACTTGGGTATATGCTGTGTCTATAGGTAAACATTACTTTATACTTAAGTCTATAAGTAAATATTACTTTATACTTGAGTCTATAGGTAAACATTACTTTATACTTGAGTCTATAGATAAACATAAGTTTGGTTTATACTTACGTCTATAGGTAAACATTGGGTTATACTTGATTCTATAGGTAAACATGATGTCGGGTTTGTAATTAAATCTCTAGTAAACAAAGGTTTATACTTTAGTCTCTATTTAAACATGGGTCGGGTTTATACTTAAGACTGTAGATAAACACTGGTTTATTCTTGAGTATAAGTAAACATGGGTCGAGTTTATTCTTAATTCTATAATTATATATATATATATATATATATATAATATATATATATATATATATATATATATATATATATATATCATTTTATTCTTTTATTCGTTTTCTCGCTCTCTTACTCTCTCCCTCTTTATATATATATATATATATATATATATATATATACACACACACAGGTGGACTCATAAATAATTACATCGGTTACACAACCACATGCTTATCCTGACGCCTTACGTTACACCTATCTGATCACAGCTCCATTAGAACCCATTTAAACACACACACAAATTTACCAGACTCCATTAGAAACATACCAGTAGAAAACACAAATATATATAACTGCATCCACCTGAAGAAAAGATTAAAAATAATGGAAGCTTTAAAAAGAGAAAAACAATATTAACTACGAACAAGGCCACATAATGTTAACCGTATTCGAAAATTAAAAACAGCTCTACAACACACTACAACATACACATAAGGCACACACTCAATTAAGCTGAAAAATTGAATCATCCTTGATAATGGCTAAAGGTATAGCCGAAAGCGCTTGGAACTATAAAACATTTGAACAGTTTTTACACACTCTTTGTCCAGAAAAGAAAGCTCTTGCTTGGACACAAGAAAAATTAAATAAAAAGCTTAACCGTAGTACCTTGTCTGTCGTTTTTAATGAAACATGCATAAACTGAAGATTCCTGCTTAAATATACAACTATATATATATATATATATATATATATATATATATATATATATATATATATATTGAGGGGAGAGAGAGAAATAGAGGATGAGATCACGAGATTCACAATCCATTAGGGTCGTAGAAGCACCACACGTAATGTAGCCACAGTAGAATTGGTGTTTTCTGGGCAGGACAGTCTAAAGAATTACAACCCTATCCATACTTTGTTTTTAATTAGAGTTTTTCATTCTCATAGTCTGGTTGCCACCCAAGGTTATAGAACCCTGTCTGTCCTGATATTTCCAGGGGAGGGAGGAGGAGGGGAGAAGTATTAGATTCTTACCTTTCCCAAGTGTATTAGTACGTAAGTCAATGTAATGACCTCGATTGGAATTCGAATCGTTCAATCCGAGCTGCGAATCCATTCTACCGGGAACTTTTACTATAGAGAGAGAGTGATCAAGTATAATTCTTGAAAGAACATGTAAATTTAAGGAATCGTATGATAGTTCCAGTAAAAAGGAAGAAATGGTTGTAGCTGGACTTACTTCATCTGTGAGCGAAAGGGTATCGTCTCTAAGCTATACGTGTGTACCCTGAACGCGAAGATTCGTCCGAGGTACTGTTCCTTGAAATTTACGTTACGCATGTTTCAAGTTTTTTTTATTGCATCCCTCAAAAGATGAAAAGAATAGAAGCTGCTAATAGGGTTCTTGATGCTGGCATCTTCAATTACAGTCTCGCTCTCGTGACGTGGCTTCCTACTGTCTTTTCTATAAATAAATGCTGATGGCAACTGTTCTAATAAGCTGTCAATCGATCTATTCATGAAACATTTTTCGACGGGTTTCAACTTATGTCATCTTCACTGTTATATATTTCGAGATTCTCAACAAAATACAAAAGAGTCTGTAATATTATCGGTCCTGAGCTGGCACCTGGTCTTCAGTCTTTTTCTCGTCGCTTTGGTGGGTAATCCCTCCATCTTTTCTATAAATATTTTCATAGCCATTGTACCATTGAACCTTACTCCTTGATACTCCGACCACATGAATTTAAGTAGATTAATAGATTAGCAACTGGTTCTCAGTTTTACTGTTCAATCAGCTTGATGTAACTGCATCTTCTAATCTAATAGATTCGTTTCTAGCATTTTCTCGGCTGTGCCACCTACAGTCTTCAAAATTTAAAAGCAACGTCAATCGCCATCTTCTGTCGTCCTGAAATCTGTTCTTTTATTGTCCTTCTCCCTCTTCCGTTTTTTCGCATGGAAAGACGAAAAAGACATATCAGAAATGCTACTTAGTTCCATTGAGAAAATAAAAGAAAGGAATTCAGAAGTGTTTAACGTCTCTTGCCAATAAGTAAGGAACTATGCCGTTTTGATCGCGTGGAAAGACTCAAAAGACATATCAGAGATATTACTTGGTTTCAGTGAGAAAATAAAAGAAAAAAAGAAGGAATGAAAGGCAGAAGTGTTTAACGTTTCTTGGCAAAAACCAATAAATAATGAACTATGCCGTTTTGATAGCGTAAAAAGACAGAAAAGACATATCACAAGATGCTACATGATTTCAGTGAGAAAATGAAAGAAAAGAGATATTAGAGGCTATACCACGCTCAATTGTTTAACGTCTGTTTCAGTGAAATGGAAACAGTCGTCAATTTCAAATCTTTTTCATTTGTACCCCCTTACTTCTTCAAATAACGACTATCATTCATATTTATGATTGTGATTGCAATATTTAAAAAATTTGTTAAGCTCAAATACTAAACGATGCGATAGGGAAATTTCTACGGATATTTTGTTGTCGTAGAACACGCCATGAAC
Organism: Acanthosepion lycidas; assembly: GCA_963932145.1. Lineage (NCBI taxonomy): Eukaryota > Metazoa > Mollusca > Cephalopoda > Sepiida > Sepiidae > Acanthosepion > Acanthosepion lycidas. The sequence goes on from OZ010604.1 coordinate 48,921,743, forward strand.
TTATAACCGAAGAATTAAGATTTCATCAGTAAATTAAAATAGGAAAACCGTGAAGTTATTATTATTATTATTATTATTATTATTATTATTATTTGTGTATGTTATGTTTCCTGCTTTGTATCCTGTAGAGCCGGGTTGAAACTATAGTCCTTAGACTCTATAAGAGAATCGTCATTTAATTGATAACACTTTTCTTATTATATGTGATGTTACTAGCAGGGCGATCTTCTGGGCAAGTTATCTGTTGATGTTATCTGGGACACTGTTAGTAAAATTGTTCATTTCTTTTCTCACCGGACCCAGTGCTCCGATTACTATTGGTACGACAGTCTCAGTCTTCATTCCCCACATTCTGTTAATCTCGATGCGATAGGGAAATTTCTACGGATATTTCATTGTCGTAGAACTCGCCATGAACTTATAACCGAAGAATTAATATTTCATCAGTAAATTAAAATAAGAAAACCGTAAAATTTTCACGGGTATTTGTAGTTATTATTATTATTATTATTATTATCATTATTATTATTATTATTATTATTATTATAAACCGTTAATCTCCTTAATTATCGTACACCGTGGCAGGACCTCAGGGCTCAGTGAAACCTTTCACTGAATTAATCGATATCTTGAGTTCAATAATATTGATGATTAGTTAGTAACCTCTGGTGGTAATTCGCCTCCTTGGAATTGCCGATGTATTGATCCGGTATATTTAAATGTCTCTTTAAAGAGCTGTGATATCCCAACTGGAAAAAAAAAAGTAGTTGAAAAATATTGAACATGCGGAGAAATAAGACCTTGACAGCTGTCAATATTATACAATTTTCTTTTATACAATTAATTTTTTTGTTTTATAAAATTGAAATTCAGGTTACTTTATACCAACTCTTCGTTCAGCTGGCCGCTTGAGGTAGTCTTACATCAATACAGTACAACGTTTGTTTGTGTGTTCGTTTCTTTGTAAATTCAATGCAGATCGAAAGAGCAGCTATATAGAGTCTGATACAGAGATATGAATGATAGTCGTTATTTGAAGAAGTAAGGGGGTACAAATGAAAAAGATTTGAAATTGACGACTGTTTTCATTTCACTGAAACAGACGTTAAACAATTGAGCGTGGTATAGCCTCTAATAGCAGCGAGATTGGGACTAATATTTGGGGTTCAAATTCTTCCTTTATGCACCGTGTCTCTTCAGGACGTAGGTGATCATGACCCTCTGCATCTTCCTGACCCTTGTAGCGCTTAACAATTTCTGTATTTTTGTTATTACTCCCAAAGCCTGTTCTACCATCGATTTACTCAAGCACATCAAGAATGTTAAACGCTGATTTCCTTTGTTCCTCTTTCCCTCAGTCTGTCCTATGAGTATCGGGTTTTCCAAGCCCTCCTTCCTCATTATGTGTCCCAGAAATTTCAACTGCTTCTTACTGATGTTAAGTATAAGTTTCATTTTTGTCTCCATTCGCTCTAAAACTTGTCATTGCTCATATGTCCGGTCCATGGCATCCTCAGCATCTTTCTGTAGAACGACATTTCTGTTGCTTCAAAACTATTCTTCAACTTTGATGAGATTGTCCAGCATTCGCTGCCATACAGGAGGTCAGATATCAGGTCCAGTATTCTTTTCTTACTGACTTGTATAAGGATTCGTTTCGTTTTTAATCATTTAACCCCAAGCAAGGCGATAATGCCACTAAGACACAAGGGGGTTAATGGAAGTGAAAATGAATGAAAAGACTTTAGAAGAAGAAACCGGAAACCTAATCCTAATCAGGAAACAAGGAATAAACCTCTACTCCTGTTCAAAAGACGTTGAGGGAGTGTGGACACGTGGCCTCAGTGGATAATAGCGTTGGTTGGATCCAGTGACTTGACTCAAAGAGGTGTAAGTTCAATATCTGGCTACTACAGTGGTGAACAACAACTTGGAGAATTGAGTTAAAGAGAGATAACTGAGACATCCGGAAGAGGCGTGACACGTGGAACTAGAATAATCTACACCCGGTAGACGAAATAAAGGGTTAAGTTCGAAATTCCAAACACCTGAAGAAGGCCGGAGCGTACAAAAGCAGAAACGTCTGGAATATGGCAATAAAGACGAGCACAATAGTCCGAACAATGTAAATAATATAATATATTTGAGGAATTAATGGATTTATACCGATGATGCCACAATTTTTAGCAGATGCACGTGTTTAAGTAGACGTGGAACGGTTATATTGAATCAATTGACAGGTTTGATGCTAGGAAAGTTGGTCCATTTTGTCATGCTAGAAAATTTTTCTCTCCAGAATTAATCTTATCATACTTATTATAAAATCCAGGTTGTGTGTGTGTGCATGTGTGTGTGTCTGTACGTTTATATATTGGATCGGTTTTCCTACATTTTTCAGCCGATTTCAACAAAACTTCTCAGGACTACGTAAAATTACCTTGCGGTGGTTCTGACAGCGCCAAAAATTGGAAAAACACAATTGTTTTTGCACGAAATCAATTTGAAAACACAATTAAAAGGCATCGCGAGAATGAAAGGGGGCAACTCATATCGAGTTATACTTATTATAAAACCCAGGTTGTTTGTGTGTGTGTGTGTGTGTGTTCGTTTATATATGGGATCGGATTTCCTACATTTTTCAACCGATTTCAACAAAATTTCACTTTTTTTTGGCAGGTAGTGTTTCTTATTGTCTTGCACACTTTTTTCTTTATTTTTACATTCAGAATGCTTTAAAAATTCCATTTATAAGACAATTGTTTATAATAAAATTCTGTTCAATCGGTAGACTCATAACGATTGAAAACAATGTTTTTGTTTGAGTTTGGGTTTGACCAATTCGTAAAAAAAAAAAAAAAATAATAATTAAGACATGCGTGTCCGTCAACCTTAAACAATAATCTTTGTCAATTTTATTTTTCAGTCTTTATGATGGTCGATACTTGATCTATCTCTTACTGTTACATCCCCGGGCAACGCCAGGCTCTACTGCTAGTATATTTATAAGTCTATCATTCATCCATGCTTTAAATATTGTTGCCACGTATGGTCTGGTGCTCCTCCTATATGCTTAAAGATTCTTTAAAAAATCCAAAGAAAAATCTGCAATATTATTGGTCCTGTCATGGTATCTCGTCTTCAGTAACTTTTTCAGTCCCGTAACGTAGCTTCCCTGTGAATTTCCTATAAACATTTTCATGGTAATTGTTTTGATGAGCTTTCATATTTTTCACCCTATTCCACAAATTTAAGCGCAGTACGAAATTGGTAACTAGGTCTCACCATTTTACAGATGAAATAGCTAGATGGAACCGTAAGTTCTATGCTAAGAGTTTCTTCTCCCGCACATCTCGTTTGTGGAACTCGCTTCCGGCCGCTTGCTTTCCAGTCAACATTGATGTTCAAAAATTTAAATTCAACCTCAGTCGTCATCATCTGTCTCTTGAATCCTGGTCTTTTAATGGCTTCTCCCTTCAATAATATTTTTCTTGGATTCGTTCACACGCATTAACTCCTTGCGTCTTACTGGATTTAGCGCCTTGCTTGGGTTGAAATTATTTAAGAAAAATCATGAGGACAATTCAGCTGTGTCTTGCCGTGAAGTCCTTTGCGGCTGCGCCAATCTGAAATAAAATCGAGATTTACAGTGTTTTAGGGGGACGCTATTTTGAATTCTACTGAAAGGCACACTTTCTTCATTACAGAATCTTGAACACCTATTCAAACATGTGTATCCATTATATATATATATATATATATATATATATATATAAATATATATATATATATATATATATATATATATATATAATATATATATATATATATATATATATATATATATATATATATATATATAGTCATCCACAGACAGACTGTTTCGCTGTATCACAGCTCTTCAGTGCGGTTAGACGTCTGATTACTTCAAGCCGGGATCGAAATCCGACGGATTTAGTATTAATCAGAGATTCTACCCCTAGGCTATCGTCGCAAGAAAAAGAGGAAAGGGAAATTTTACCGTTTTCTATGCGAAATACGTCAGTGATCTGGAAAGCTCAATTCAATTTGGTTGAAGAGCAATGCATTAATAGCGGTATGAGACACTGTTTTTTAAGTTACCCTTTTCTCAAGAGCGCGGACCTTGATTTTCCCGGACCATATATATATATATATATATATATATGATTGTCACTTCTTGACAGAAGAAGCCCATCTCCACAACAAATTTCTTTCTTTTTTTTTTTTCAGACACACCGATCATTTTAAGTCTTTGCGCAAATATTGCGCCGGAAAGGGAGATAACAAAGCCCAAAAGGCAGGGCATCAACGTGAATTTTCATGTGTCTTGTTAATCCAGAAGCTGATTTGCACACTTTATGGCAGAGTTTACAAGAAGGTACAAGGATTGATTGCTGGCTTCTTTCAGTGGATCGAGCCTGATGAGACCTAAGGTGAATTTGAAGACCTGCCTTTGAAAGAACAAAATTAACACATAAACTAAATATAAGTTCTAAGATTATGGTGGAAGTTAGTACTTCAAGATATTATGAAATGTATTAAGTCCGACTTATGATATATTATGTCATTTGTTTACGTTAAGATACGCTTCAATCACGTATGAGCGTTCGAGGGAAATCATGAGAAATTTGTAGTTTAAAAACAGTAATTTATCGTAGCCAACCAGTTGCTTTCTCTATAGCTAAATGGTGTAGCACGTCAGACTATATGACGATTTCGTGCAACATACAGGTTCGATTCTTGTCGGAGGGCACATATTTTCTTTGAGTTTTCACGGAGATTCGGGCCGGTAAATGTTTATTATGAACTATTTACTTAAATATTTGTATCTATAAAAATAGTGTATAAACAATATATATAAATAAATAAGAGTAAAAAAAGAAAGGACTGTCAGATATATAGTCCGGTGTTCTTATTGATATTTTTATTTTTACAAAACAGTGCTCAATGTAAATTTACAGAGCATAAATATTATAAATTAACTGATTTAAAAATATGGTTCCTTCGCTACACAGGAATTACCATGTTTCAAAAACTGAAGCTAAAAACTTCAAATTTAATTATATAATTAAATTAAAAGCATCATTTCTGTTTCATCTTCAAGCGAATTTTGGAACCTGTTTCATCTTGGAACTTAAAAAAATTTTTTTTTGATAATTGGAAGCGTTCATGAAACTTGATTTGTTTAGAAATATATCCGATAATGTATTTGTTGTTGGCTATAAGTATCCATGTGGAAATTATAATTTGAGTAAACCCAAATCCATATTTAAACCCTCAATGTTTCAATTTATTTTGAAGATAAATTTTAACTCAGATCTGCGTCTTTCTTCTCGGCTGTTGAATGAAGATTCTAAAAGCACGCAACTGATGTCATCGGCGCTATGAAATGGTTGGTTGAAGTGTACTGCGATAATTGCTGTTGTTATCTCTGATGGTTTTCTGATGATTATTAAGCCCAAATCGGGTCTCTGTTCCCGTTTCTCTAGCATAATTTATTTGTTTGCATTTCTAGGAGAAAAGCAAATATTTTTAATTATCACAATTCAGAGTCGGTGGTTGAATGCTACGTAAGTGCCAGAGCTGGTGTGGGTGGAAACTGCTATCAGTGATGATATGTCTCCAGACTTGGCATCGAGATTTATTTAAGGTGACATTCTCTTGGTGAGGTAACGAAAGGTGTATGCTGAATTTTGACTGAAATGGAGCACGAGGAGAAAGATTTTAAAGTCGGAATTTTCGAACACACCTGTAGTAATTTTCAACAACCTCGCACTTGTTTGTTTATTCGCAAAGAATAAACAAACAAGTGGAAATTACTCTTCCGTAGAATGTCGTTATTGCTTGTAGGACTCCCTGTCGAAATTATACTCTTTGAGTATTTGTTGTTGATTAGAGGTTTCACTGTAGAAATTATACTCTTTGAGCAAACCCAAATCCCTGTTTAAACTCTCAATGTTTGAATTTATTTTGAAAATAAATTTCAACTCCGATCTGCGTCTTTATCTCGCGGTTGTTGAATGAAGACACTAAAAGCACGCATCTGATGTCATCGACGCTATTAAATGGTTTGTTCACGTGTACAGCGAGTATAATTTCCACAGGGAGACCGCCCATCGACAACAACATTCCTCGGAGAACGCATAATTGCTACCAAATTTCTCGAACATTCAAGCCGGCAACTGTAATTAATACTATTTATTTTAACAAAACAGCATTTACTTAAATAAATTGTATCTAATAAATAATGAATAAAGAGTATTGTATTTTTATGGCTTATCGACCTTTTCTGGGTTATTTAAAGCCGAAATATATTTGGGGTTGTAAGAATAAATCTTTTTATTGTGCGTGAATATTGTATTAAAAAATTTTTGGTAGATAAGAATGATCAAATGTGGGTATCTACTAAAAGCAACTTTTTAGAAATTGCTAGCTTCTTTCTATCTATCTATCTATCTATCTATCTATCTATCTATCTATCTATCTATCTATCTCAGTCTGTTCATATCTATCTATCTATCTATCTATCTATCTATCTATCTATCTATCTATCTATCTCAGTCTGTTCATATCTATCTATCTATCTATCTATCTATCTATCTATCTCAGTCTGTTCATATCTATCTATCTATCTATCTATCTATCTATCTATCTATCTATCTATCTATCTCAGTCTGTTCATATCTATCTATCTATCTATCTATCTATCTATCTATCTATCTGTTCATATTTATTTAGCTATTTATCACGGCCTATCAATTTGATAATTTGAGTAGCTAGAATATGCGTCAATTGTCGTTTTTCTCAGGCAATGGACATACATCACGCCATTCGCACAGAACATTACCGCCATGTTGACATACATTTGCTTAAAGAGGCAAGCATCTCTAGCGACATATTAACGGGCGTAATATGAATGACTTGCAGCGCATGCGCACCTGTGCAAGTTGTCATCGCTCATTCGCGGAAGAAAACAGTTTAGCAACAACAGTAGCATTAGCAGCAGCAGCAACAGTTACAGAAACCGAAGAAGCAAATGAATGATTCCAGTGTTAGAATAAAAAAACTAATAGAATTTGACACAGTCGGATTGTTTTCAATTTAATTCACCTTAACTGCATCGGCATTGGCATTTGGAGACATTCAGTTAAGAGAGAAAAAATCTAACAGGAACTATTTTTTTTTTATTATATATTTGCTTTCTTGGGTGAGTAATCATAAAAGACTTCCGCACGACAAAATAGAACGCAATTGAATTATTTTTTTTATTTTTTGATCAAGAAAAAGAAATTTCCAAGTAGAAATCGTTTTGAAAAGAAAACGGTTGAAAATATTTGCCAAAAATGTCGACTTTTTTCATACAATTGTTCACCCAATACAAGGCCCAAGAGCCACTGAAGCTAGAAGATTACTAACTGAGGTTGTTGTAAGGACGTAAAGTGAGGTAAGAACTGTATCTTATGGGTATATGTAGGCTAGATTTAAGTTTATGCTAGACTTGAAGAGGTTAAGAGGGTAGTTATCCAAATACGTTTTAACCGTTCTTCATCCAATACAAGGCCCAATAGCCACTCAAGCTAGAGTGTTACTGAATGAGCGCCAGTTCTCAACGTTCAAAAAAAGATGTTCTTTGCCAACACCCTCAGGCTTCACTCGCATAAAGCCTTTTTCTACCATTGATCTTAGCGGTTGTATACAGCTGACAAGTTTAGATATTTCTAAACAGGTTTGGTTTCATGCATGGCATTTACGTGAAGGTCTCGATCAGACGAGGCTATTTAAGAACATGAGCCAAGTTTTCAGGTTGATGTTGTGGTTTTGTAGCAATTTGCGGTGTTGGGTGGCAGAAATGGGACTGGGTAGGATGGGGAAAAGACAAATCATACTAAGAGCTACTAAGGATAGGAAGTTGTGGAGAGCTATGATCAACCAACCTAAAATGTTTGTGCATATATTGGTAGAAAAAGGACTGGATATGATGGTGAAAATACAAATCTTACTAAGAGTTACAAAGGATAGGAAGTTGTGGAGAGCCATGATCAACCTACCTAAAAGGTTTGTGCATATGATTGGCAGAAAAAGGACTGGATAGGTTGGTAAAAAGACAAATCTTACTAAGAGCTACAAAGGATAGGAAGTTGTGGAGAGCCATGATCAAACAACCTAAAATGTGCATATGATTGGCAGAAAAAGGACTGGATAGGTTAGTGAAAAGACAAATCTTACTAAGAGTTACAAAGGATAAGAAGTTGTGGAGAGACATGATCAAACTACATACCTTGGTTCTGCCGGGCTTAATCTTCACGGCTAGTACACGCCATGCCACTTACATAGTATCAAATCACCCACATTCCCTCCGTATTCCATCGGCGAGAAGTAAGTTCCACTCAAACAGCTTCTCCCAAGAAGATGCTTCCCCGATCCGCTACAATCTTAACCTGTTCAAGTCTAGGTTTACCATTATCTTCCTTTCCTATCAGTACAATCTGTCTCTTCACTTAACCCTCTACCACGAATGAACTCCGGGCTTTGTACAGGGTGAATCTTACTGTAAAAAAAAAAAAGAAAAGAAAAGAAAAAATCAATCATTTCATTCTTATTCTCATTCACTTTCACTTCCGGTAACGCCCCTGTGTTTTAGTGGCATTGTCGCCTTCCTCGGAGTGAAATGATGTAAAAAAAGAAAACTGACAGTTCAGACATTTCTGAACGAGTTGGGTGCCTGGCGTCCGTGTGAGAGTCTTGTCTTAAATAGAAAGAAAGAAACTAGCAATTTCTAAAAACACCGTTTTCTCAGTTTAATATATTAGCTTTGTAGTATCTTAACGCTGTTGGGCAAAAAAAGATCTAACATAACCTGTGGCCCGTGTTCAATTTTCTTATTTTATATATTAAAGTTTGACTTACGACATACAATCACACTTCTTGAACAATTAGTCAGGGTCGAATTCATGTGGGTACTAACAGTTTTCTAACCCTTGTGCAATGGCGAAAAGACATTATTGTGATCATTATTAACGTATACATTTCGAAAAATACATGAGTGAATGCGGTAAATCAGAAACGTATAAAAATATGCATGGTTGGGTAGGAACAGCGATCCACTAAGAACTGTGCAAATAACTTCGATTTTACTATTAGGTTGGTGCAAAAATAATGTCGTTTTCTCACATAAAGTTGAACGTTAAAAACGACATTATTTTTGCACCAAAATAATATATAAATTTGAAGTTATCGTAATTCCGAAATAAATTATTTTCATTGATCAGAAATTAATATGTTATATACTAGTAGAAGTTCGCTGCGTCGTATTTTGCTTAATGTTAGGGAAATTTTAGAAGTGTCTTTTTTTTTTAGTTTACTCAGATCATTGTTTCTTGTGAAACGGATTCTGCCTGAAATTATAGATACGAAAATTGTTAATCGTTTTAAGACATGTTTTTCTTTAAAAACATAAAAAACAAACAATTTTATTCCCATATCTTCTTGGCGTCAGTTTAAACTGACAATTTTTCTCCATATATTGCGATTATTTTGGTTCTTATGGTGTTGATTTCATTTTAAAATTTAATTTTTTTCCAAAGTATTTTAATGAAAATTTCCCCGTTTCAAAATTATAGTTTATAATTAGAGATTCGATATATGGAAATAAGAAAGCACCTGTTTTAACTAACACCAGAAAGATATGGGTAGAAATGAAACCATCTGTCTATCATCTTTATTGTCATATTCACAACGTTTTGGCCTTTGTACGGTCCGGCTTTCTTCAGGCGATATTTGTTTGAATTCCGAATGCAGAATAATCAGTCTACATTTTGACTATTCTGGGTTCAAACAGATATCACCTGAAGAAGGCCAGAGCGTACAACGGCCGAAACGTTGTGAATGCGTCAACAAAGAGGAGTCCGAACAATGTGAATAGTGTAAATAATGACACCATGTGTTTTCCTATATTGCAACCATTTTGTTTAAACTTCGCATTTTATTCATTTCAGATGAAAACGTGGACATTTTCCGTTTTAATTCAGTGAAAGTTTTACTTTCCAAATTGTTGTTTATAATTATAGTTCAGATATATGAAATAAAGTCGGTATTTTTTTTTTGGAAATGACGTCAGGAAGATATAGGTTAAAGTGATGTCTTTTTGCCATATACTACAACTATTTTGCTTAAAATGTGTATTAGTTATTGATTTCAGATAAACACTTGGAAAATGTCCAACATATTTCAGTGAAATTTTCACTTTTCGAAATTATAGTTAATAATTAGTTTAAGTATAAGGGGGGAAAAAAAACTAGACGCCCATTTAAACTAACGCCAGGAAGATGTGGGTTAAACTGACGCCTTCTTTTGCCAGAAAGTGTGACCATTTTGCTTAAAGTTCGTATTTTCAAGATTTCAGATGAAAACATGGAATTTTTCCAATATATCTCAGTGAAATCTTCAACAAGAGAGTTACTAAGTTATGAAAGATCTCTTCTTCTTCTTCTTCTATATGTCATAACCCTTCAGGACATGGGAGATCGTGGCTCTCCACTACTTCTTGTCTTTTGTAGCTCTTAGTAAAGTTTGTCTTTTTGCTATCTCTCCTAATCTCTGTTCTGCAAACCATTTACACAAGTTCGTTCTTCTTTTCTTCTGTGTGCAATATCCCTTCAGGGCGTGAGCGATCATGGCTCTCCACAATTACCTGTCCTATGTAGCTCTTAGAAAATGTTGTAACTTTTTGATATCTTTCCTGATCTTTGTTCTGCCAAATATGTACACAAGCCTGTTCCTTATTGTGTTTCTGTCGCTTCAAGATGTGCCGATCATGGCTCTCATAAATTTCCTGTCCTTTGTAGCGCTTAGTAAAGTTTGTTTTCTTGCTAACTCTCCTAAACTCTGTTCTGCTAACCATTTACACAAGCTCCTTAGAGAGTTTATGCACAACTTCCTCCTCCTTCTTCTTCTTCTTCTTCTTCTTCTTCTTCTTCTTCTTCTTTCATGTGCCGAGCCCTTTCAGGACGTGGCTGATCATGGCTCTTCACAAATTCCAAATTCCTGTCCTTTGTAGGTCTGAGAAAATTTTATCTTTTTTCTACCTCTCCAAATCATTGTTCTGTCAACCATTTACACATGCTCATTAGATAGATTCTGCAACACTTTCCTGTCTGTGTCGATTCAATGTGTCCTGTGAGTGTCAGATTTTCTAAGCCGTCTTTCCTTATTACGTACACTAGAAATTTCAACTGTTTCTTTCTGACGTTAACATTTTCTCTAAAACTTCGTCGTTGCTCTCATGTCCAGTCCATGTTTAAGAAGTTATTTTGAATTAAAAAAAAAAAAACATGTTTAAAATTTTATTCAGTTTTCTTTGGAAGTAACTTAATCTGATCATGTTTTTTTTTTTTTTTTTTTAATTTATATTTGTCGATGTTACACCTTCAATTCCTCAGCGACATACGAGGAGTTAAGCAAAAAGATATGCTACAAGATTGGAAAACAAAAGAAAATCATAGCTAGATACAGAACAGTCTTACGCATCTTAATTGAAATAGCTAAATGACATTGTAATACAAAATTTAGCTAAGAAATGGCGTAAAGACTTAGAACACCAGCTAGACTCTTTTCGTAATTGAATAATGATGGGACGAATTAAGATGAACTAGATGACGTTTCTTTTGTTCACGTGTCATTCAAACGAGCCAGATGCTCATTGTAGCATTGCACATTCTGTGTGGGACCAGGTTCCAGCGATTCGTAAAAAGAATTGCCTTTGGAGCATAAAAATATAATTTCGTTTCGGACTAGGAAATTGACGATGCAAATATAGAAATAAAACGGGAGGTTCTACCGTATATAAGATATAAACCAGACCAACAAATTTAAAGAACTACTGAAAAATTATACATCAGCATTTGACAAAAACTTTTATGAATACGCGATGAATTACCTGAAGCTAAACGAAGATGATATTTGTGTGCTGCACATGTAGGCGACCATTTGCAATCCACGAAGTGTGTATGCGCGAGTGCGATCCTTATGATAACATCTGTTGATGAATATTCATGAGTTCAGCGTGTATTTAACGATTCGTTTGAAGAGGCAAGCAGTTTTTTTTGCCAGTCGCTGTTGAGAGAAGATCATGAGTGGTTACGATACTCTGAGTTACACAATTGGATTTGGAAAGAGTTTCTTTTCTTTCCACGGCGGCGAACAAGTTTTGAAGTATTTCTCTGTCGTTGTGTCGCAGAATCGATCCATTCGCAAGAACAGAATGATCACCGATATAGAAATATATTTGGAACTTACGGAAGAATGGTAAAAATTTGAGAGGAATATGACGGTGAGGATTTCTCGCCCTGTCGGTTTATCATTGTTTGTTCATATCTATCTATCTATCTATCTATCTATCTATCTATCTATCTATCTATCTCAGTGTGTTCCTATTTATTTATCTATTTATCGCATTGCGTCCATATTAATTTTAACTTGCATTTTATTTGTTGCATAGCTGGAAAGGCGACGAGATGGATTCATGCCTTTCCCAAGACCTTTAGTGCGAAAGTGAATGCACCAGGATATCCAGGAATTAACTGTGTGACCAGGTTCAAATGATTCATAAAAATAAATGTCATTTCGGACAAGGAAATTGACGATGCGAATATTATGGAATTAAAACGTTAAGTTGTACCGTATATAAGATATTCACTAGACCAGCAAATTGAAAGAACTACTGAAAACTTATGCATCAGCATTTGACGAAACTTTTATGAATGTGCGATGAATTACCTGAAGCTAAACGAACATCGTGCTTGTATGCTGTGCATGTAGGCGACCATTTGCAATGCAGGAAGTGGGTATGCTCTAGTATCCAGCTATTTATCTCATTCTGTTCATATCTATCCATCTATCTATCTATCTATCTCAGTTTGTTCATATTTATTTAGCTATTTATCGCAATGTCCCCATATTAATTTTAGCGAGTTTTTATTTGTCAACTAACTGGAAAGAGGAGAATATACGTATTCATGCCTTTACCAAGGGCATTAGTGTGAAAGTGAATGTAACAGGATAGCTCGGAATTTGAACGTAGCTTGCCGATTCCATTTTCCGCGCCGATATCCGTTACACTACCGATGCATGCAATGGTTAATGAGGGTGACCATTACTACTGAGTATTAAGTTCGATCCTCACTGAGTGTCACATACAAAATTTGACATTAAATAACCTAACAAAGATTGTTACAGAAGTTACAAACATAACCACTAACCCAAAACCGAAAAAAATTAACGCAAGCAAGGTGATATAGCCCCTAAGGCGCAAAGAGGTTTACTGAGAGTGAAGGAAACGGAGAAAACCTTATTAAGAAGAAAGGACTATAAGAAACAGGGTTCAAGGGGACGGAAGATAACGATTGACAGCGAATTTAAGGTTTTGAACATCAAAGGTGACTGGGAAGCAAAAAGCCGGAAGCGAGTAGCACAGGCCAGAAGTGCGAGAGAAGAAATTGTTAGAATAGAACTTACGATCTCTTTCGTCCAAGGTCAACTGATATCTATCCTACCTCATAATACTTGCATTGGGCGAACTATCAGTAAAGAAAACATCATTCTATATTCATAAATATGATTTATCCTATACGATAAATCATATGTGATTTGTTTTATATGATAAATCATCCTATATGCAAACACAGCATGCTCCGTCGCTGAAGGTTCATCTTAAATGCTGGTAAATCATCTGATATGGCAAATCATATCTAAACATTCGTATATGATAAATCATATGTGATCCTTTCCATATGATAAATCATGTGATCCATCCTATATAATAAATCACATGTGAACCTTTCTATATGATAAATCATATGTAATCCATCATTTATGATAAATCATATGTGATCCTTTCCATATGATAAATTATATGTGATCCATTTTATATGATAAATCATGTGATCCATCCTTTATGATAATCATATGTGACACATTCTATATGATAAATCATATGTGATCCATCCTTTATGATAATCATATGTGATCCATTCTATATGATAAATCATATATGATCCATTCTTTATGATAATCATATGTGATCCATTCTACATGATAAATCATATGTGATCCATCATTTATGATAATATGTGGTCCATTCTACATGATAAATCATATGTGATCCATCCTTTATGATAATCATATGTGGTCCATTCTACATGATAAATCATATGTGATCCATCCTTTATGATAATCATATGTGATCCATTCTATATGATAAATCATATGTGATCCATTCTTTATGATATTCATATGTGATCCTTCCTATATGATAAATCATCCTATATCCAGATATAGCATGCTTCATCTCTGAAAATTTTTCTTGAATATTTTTGTATCAAATGCTGAAATTACTTGTTGAGCATAAGGTTTTAAAATTATGGGAGACATTTGTAAAATGTCAGTGGACTTTTCTTCTTTTTGTCTTTAGGCACATAGATAGATAGATAGATAGATAGATAGATAGATAGACAGATAGATAGATAGAATATTGGCTTGCAAGTTGATCGCCTTTAGTTGTAGATCTGTATGGAAGGTGTCAATGTTACAATAAATTTTCTTTGCGTTTTATAGATGATAATATTAAAGTAAAAACAATATAAAAATTCCGTATGTGATAGCATATTCCATATGGTCACTGGAGCTGGATGGAATATCATGGTTGATAGGATTTGGCTCACGGGTTATAGTTGCCGATAGCAACATCAGAAGAACTACAGACGCTTTTGGATAAATTAGTAAAAGCAACCGCGAATATAGGATTATCAATCAACTGCGAGAAATGTAATTTAATAACCAAATCAGTGGTAATCAGTAAAGCGTAGTGCCACTTGAGAATCGGCAATAAATACGTCGAGGAGGTAGAGAGTTTTAATTATATCGGAAGCGTGATTATATTCGGTTGTCACACATGAATTTTTTGGTTGGTTGTTCATCCTGTCGTCTAACGAAGTAACCTTCTTAAGGTATCAAAAAATCTTGACTTATTTCCTGACTCTTTTTCTTTCCAGATCATTTTTCTTTCCATATAAGTCCAACGAAAATGATTAAAATGAAACAATGTCAAGTCATCTTACTATATGAGTACAAACTGGGAAAAAGAACCATTTTTGCATCAAATAATTAAATGCGATAAGAAATGGATACTCTTTGACAACAGTAAGAGAGTTGGCCAGTGGTTACCTGCAAGTGAATCACCAAAACAATACCCAAAACCGCACCCTAAAAGTTAATCGTTAATGTATGGTGGTCTTTCAAAGGGGTTATTCATTATTCCTTTTTGCCTCAAGAGGAAACAATATCTCTCTTACTGATTATCATTTATTTAAGTATTTTCAGCTTTTTATACGCAATAAAATATTCTCCATTAAGGAAGAGGCAATCGAAGCGTTTGAACTGTTTATCACATCAATGAATGAGGATTGTTTTAAAGATATGATCAAGAATTTAGAAGTACGTTGGAGAAGAGTCATTCATCAATATGGTGGTTATTTCAACTAAATAAATTAGTTATTAAACATTTTAGATGCTTTTTATTCATTGCCTATAAATTGTGTCATTTCCCGTGTGACAACGTAATACAACTGACGCGAGATGTAAAGCGAAGATCAGGAAAACGGATTGCAGTCGCGAAAACGAAATTTTCAGGATGTGTGCCAGACTTTTTTTGTGGCGCCACCTGTCTAAGATGCTGAATATTCGTCTGCTCAAGTCTTACATATGGTCAATCGTGACACATGGATGCGAACCCTGGATAGAATATCGAAGCAGCAAAATTTGGTTTCTAAGAAGAATTCTACGAATATCATATGCAGATAGGGGACTAACGAGGGAGTTTTGAGAAGAGTTGAACTGAGAAGTAGTCTCATTCAGTTATGTGTCACGCGTGATACACACTTAAGCGATCATGTATCTTTCGATACATGACTGACGAGGCAGATTTTTTTCCCGTAGTACGTTGCCATTTCTTTTTGCGGTAGACCAGTTGCCATCCAAGGCTATAGAACCCAGTCTGTCCTGCTATTTACCCGTATCTGGTGGGGGGAGGAGAAGAAGAGGATTCACACCCTTCCAAAGGATATTAGCATATGAGTAAACGTAACGGATTTGACTTCATTACGTTCACTTACGTGCTAATATCAACTTTTGAAAAAGAAACTATCGATAAAATTTACTACGAAAACAAAATCCCATTCGTTGATATTGATATAAAACTAAAACCCGAAGTATTTACCACCTCCTCGTATATATATATATATATATATATATATATATATATATAAAGAAACACCATTACGAACTCTTGTCTTCTAAACTATGATAGCCAATGCCTGTAAAGATATAAAATAGCAGGGATAACAAACTTCTTAAATAGAATTCCCAAAGAATATTTCTGAGTGAATTAAATCACATAGAACAAACATTAAATCAATTATGTGCCATGCGCGATACACGCTTTCGATACATGACTGACGAGGCAGATTTTTTTTTCCGCAGTAGTTTGCCATTTCTTTCTACAGTAGATCATTTGCAATCAAAAGCTATAGAACTCGATCTGTCCTGCTATTTACCCATAGCTGGTGGGGGAGAAGACGAGAATTAATACCTTTCCCAAGGGTATTAGCACGTAAGTGAAGGTAAGATACATGACTGACGAGGCAGATTTTTTTTCAAGCAGTAGGTTGCCATTTCTTTCTGAGGTAGACCAGTTGCCATCCAAGGCTAAAGAACCCAGTCTGTCCTGCTACTTACTCATAGCTGGCGGGAGGGGGGAGAAGACGAGAATTCATACCTTTCCCAAGGGTATTAGCACGTATGTGAAGGTAATGGATTCGACTGTAAGATAAATTTATGCCTTTCCCAAGGACATAAGTGTGAAATCAATACAAATAAGGGATCAATCAGTTACGTGCCATGCGTGATACACGCTTAGGCGTGTTCGAATCCCAGTCAAATCTCTTAGGGTATTAGCACGGAAGTGAATGTAATGAATTCGACTGGAGTGAATTACATTCACTTACGTGCTAATACAGAACTAAACCCCAAAGTATTTACCACTTACCCGTATTAAAAAAAAAATAACACCATTACGAATTTTTGTCTTCTAAACTATGGTAGCCAATGCCTGGAAAGATATAAAATAGGAGTGATAAAAAAACTTCTTAAATAGAATTCCCAAAGAATATTTCTGAGTGAATAAAGTCACATAGAACATTAAGTCATTTATGTGCCATGCGTGATACATGCTTAAGCGATCATGTATCTTTCGATACATGACTGACGAGGCAGATTTTTTCCCGTAGTAGGTTGCCATTTCTTTTTGGGGTAGACCGGTTACCATCCAAGGCTAAAGAACCCTGTCTGTCCTGATATTTATCCATAGCTTGGTGGAGAAACGAGAATTCATACCTTTCCCAGGGGTATTACCACATAAGTAAATGTAATGGATCTGACTGGAATTCGAACTCGGCTCTCCGATTTCTCAATCCCTTACACCACCGTGCTTCCTCTTGATATTACTACATAGATAATTACTTCTTTTAATCTTTTTTTGTTTCTGTATCCACATAAAATCATAACTGGGAGTTCGGTTTAACTACATATAAAGAAACCTTTTCTAAAGTCAGTCAGTTATGTGCCATGCGTGATACGCGTTTAG
Source organism: Acanthosepion lycidas (assembly GCA_963932145.1). Lineage (NCBI taxonomy): Eukaryota > Metazoa > Mollusca > Cephalopoda > Sepiida > Sepiidae > Acanthosepion > Acanthosepion lycidas. Next base: position 48,939,456 of record OZ010604.1, read on the forward strand.
GCGATCATGTATCTTTCGATACATAACTGATGAGGCAGATTTTTTCCGAAGTAGGTTGCCATTTCTTTCCCGGTCTGTCCTGCTATTTACCCATAGCTGGGGAGAGAAGAAGAGGATTCATACCATTCCCAAGGGTATTAGCACGTAAGTGAATGTAATGGATTCGACAGGAATTCGAACTCGGCCGTCCGATTTCTCAATCCGAGCCGCTATCCATTACTCCACCACTGAGGTCTACTGTTCATTATCACGGTAAGACAGCTTCGATTTCTTGGTTCAATTGCCTGTAACGGGGGATTAGAGTGTGTGGCGCTACATGATCACAGCGAGCGAGCCGACAGCAACGTGCATCATATTTGGGTCTTCAGCAGTGCTCACGATTGTACGAGACATGATCGCCCAGGCATGCATCATACATGGCACCTAAGCAAGCTATCTGGTAATTAATCTTACTTATTATAAAACCCAGGTTGTGTGTGTGTGTGTGCGTGTGTGTGTGTGTCTGTACGTTTATATATTGGATCGGTTTTCCTACATTTTTCAGCCGATTTCAACAAAACTTCACAGGACTGCGTAAAATTACCTTGCGGTGGTTCTGACAGCACCAAAAATAGGAAAAAAAACAATTGTTTTTGCACGAAATCAATTTGAAAACATGATTAAGAGGACGTCCTGGGTATGACGGTAAACTACATCCGCGTCCTGGGTATGACGATAAACTACATCCACGTCCTGGGTACGGCGATAAACTGCATCCAACAGCAAGGTCTCAGATAATGTTTTCGGAAAAATAATGTTGCCAGCTCTAAATTTTTGAAACAATAATGTTGCCAAGTTTTTTTGTAAAAAAGTAATGTTGCCAGCTATACGATTTTTTGTAAAAGAGTAATGTTGCCAGCTATACGTTTTTTTGTAAAAGAGTAATGTTGCCAGCTATGCGTTTTTTTGTAAAAGAGTAATGTTGCCAGCTGTACGTTTTTTTGTAAAAAGTAATGTTGCCAGCTATACGTTTTTTTGTAATGTTGCCAGCTATACGTTTTTTGTAATGTTGCCAGCTATATGTTTTTTTTTAAACAATAATGTTGCCAGCTATGCATTTTTTATTCCATACAAAATAGGCATTTAAAATTCATATAAACTGGATTTGGCATTAAATAACCCACAGTGGATGATATGCCATAAAACCCAAACACACACGCAAACACACACACGATTAAGAGGCATTAATTAAAGGGGGACAACTCATATCGAGTTATACGTATAAAACCCAGGTTGTTTGTGAGTATGTGTCTGTGTTCGTTTATATATGGGATCGGATTTCCTACATTTTTCAACCGATTTCAACAAAACTTCACTTTTTTTTGGCAGGTAGTGTTTCTTATTGTCTTGCACACTTTTTTTTATTTTTACATTCAGAATGCTTTAAAAATTCCATTTACAAGACAATTGTTTATAATAAAATTCTATTCAATCGGTAGACTCATAACGATTGAAAACAATGTTTTTGTTTGAGTTTGGGTTTGACCAATTTGTAAAAAACAAAAACAAAAAAAAATAATTAAGACATGTGTGTCCGTCAACCTTAAACAATAATCTTTGTCAATTTTATTTTTCAGTCTTTATGATGGTCGATAGTTGATCTATCTCTTACTGTTACATCCCGGGCAACGCCGGGCTCTACTGCTAGTAAATGTATAACGGACAAGCAGCCTTAGCTGACATGCAATTTTCATTCGTTTTTTCACTTTTGAGATTATTCTTGATGTTCCTAAGAGGCTGGACAATCAATGATAATTTTATTTAACCATATTTCTATTCGACCAGTCACTGTACTGTGGGTATCAATAACAATTGCTATGATTTGTTCAACCTCCAAAGCCTTCTACCAATGAGTTCGGTTCTTATCTGTTTGTATTAAAAAATCCACCCAAATCTTGAATGTTTCTAACTCAAGGCCTTCCTCAAGTTTATGATTATACCGTTCTTTTTCTCGCTGAAAACCCCACTTCTCGCGTGATTTGCAATGAATGATTTTGGTAACTTGATCATGTCTACACCATTTATAGCCATTCTGAGCGTAACTTGGGCAGTCACAGTGTGTACAACTTTTTCCATGTCATTGAAACAGACGTTAAACACTTCTATCTTCTTTCCTTACTTCCTTTCTTTCTTTTTCACACTGAAACCAAGTAGAGTTTCTAATAAGTCTTTTCCGTCTTTCCACTCGATGAAAACGGAATAGTCCATTATTTATGCGGTATCGGCAGGGCGTAACGCACGTGCTAACTAAGGAAGAAACGGACACACAGAATTATACTATAATAATAATAATAACAATAATAGTAATAATAATGATGATAATAATAATAATGTCTATCAAAATAGGAGGATCTTGAAATGGATATCTTAAAAATGTGACAAATGTAGACATCAGTAATGCCAGCTATAGTTAGAGCACTGGGATTGATTGGAAAAGGTTCCGATAGACTGATTGAAGGGATTCCTGGTAATCCATGCATTAGAGAAATACAAAAAAAAAAATGTTATCAAAAGTGTAGCTGAAACATTACAAAGAGCTTTATCGAATTTTTATCATTTTTTCTTAAAAGTGGCGGTATTTCTTCTTCTTTTTCTTTTTCTTCTTTTTTTTCTTCTTCTTCATCATTTATACACCTCCTTTTCTTCTTTTTCTCTTCATTCTTCTTTGCCTCTTTTTCTTCATCTCTAGTGCTTATAACTAGTCTATTTTTCTCCTTCTTTTCCTAGTCATTCTTCTTTCTTCTTCTTTACCTGTTTTTTAATCACATTAGAAACATGTTATAGTTTAGTTATCTCTAGGTAGAATCTGTATACGTTAACGTGATTATTATTATTATTATTATTATTATGATCTTTTTAGGACTACGTGCTAACTAAGGAACGAAGGATCATACAAAATCATAATATGATTAGAAAGAACCGTGAAAATTTCACAGTTTTCCTGTTTGAATTTTCTGATGAATGCAAATACTTAAGTTAATGATAGAATAAGCTCAGGACGAGAAAAGATTGAGTATAGGGAGAATTGAGGAAAAGACAAAAGATGAACAGGGTTCAAGAAGATCGAAGATGGCGATTGACGTTGCATTTACATTTTTGAAGATTGTAGTTATCAGGGAAGGAAGAAATATGAAAGGAGTTTCACAGACAGGAAGTGCGAGAAAAGAAACTATTGGAGTAGAAGTGGCAGTTGCATTTAGCTATATTAGACCCGTGAAAATTTCACGGTTTACCTTGTTGAATTTTCTGATGAATGTAAATTCTTAAGTTAATGATTGAATAAGAAATCGCCATTTTTAATATTTGAACTTAACAACTTTAACAAAATATTGCAATAACAATCATAAATATGAATGCTGGCCGTTATTTTACGAAGTAAGGGGATACAAATGAAAACATTTAAAATTGACAACTTTTTCCAAGTCATTGAAACAGACGTTAAACATTTCTATCTTCTTTCCTTACTTCCTTTCTTTCTTTTTCACACTGAAACCAAGTAGAGTTTCTAATATGTCTTTTCCGTCTTTCCACTCGATGAAAACGGAATAGTCCATTATTTATGCGGTATTGGCAGGGCGTAACGTACGTGCTAACTAAGGAAGAAACGGACACACAGAATTATACTATAATAATAATAACAATAATGACTATCAAAATAGAAGGTTCTTGGAATGGAAATCTTAAAAATGTGACAAATGTGGATATCAGTAATGCCAGCTATAGTTAGAGCCCTGGGCTTGATTGGAAAAGGTCCCGATAGACTGATTGAAGGGATTCCTGGTAACCCAAGTCTTAAAGAAATACAAAAAAAAAAAAATGTTATCAAAAGTGCAGCTGACACATTACAAAAAGATTTATCTATGTAAAATGTGTGTGACCTTTTTTTTTTCTTTTTTTTTAAATAAAAATGATCAGTGGAAGATGTCATGAAGCCATTTCTGATCTTAGGTCTCTGGTTGGGACCCGGAAAGAAATGTAAATACAACAGAAATCAAAGGAAATAATAATAATAATAATAATAATAATAATAATAATAATAATAATAATAATAGAAGTCTGGGGAAGAATTGAAATCGTCGAGATGGAGGCATTGGTAAAATTAGGAAGAATATTGAGAAAAGTATGCTATAGTATTGAAGAGATTTGCTTAGAATTGGTCTTCGGCCGAGTGGACCAGGTATTACGGGATATTATGGGGAAATCTACAAAAGGACAAATACCTATTTAAGGAAATCTAATGAAGAAAGTACTGGCCTATAGGGGATACTTACTATCACTTCATCTCCAGCGAGAACCATCAGATACTATTTTAGTTTGAAAACACAATGGTTAAATAATAATAATAATAATAATAATAATAATAATAATAATAAAAATAATAATATTCTAGAAAATGATATTAACGTCACCTGAACCAGTCACAGAACGTCATAAAGCAACTATTCTTTTGGATTTTACTGACAGGCGAAGTATAAAAGGTAACAGACCAGATACCGTGATTAAAGATGACAAAGAAATGCTTCTTATAGATATCCAGCGACATCAGATACAAATATATGTATTAAAGAAAATTGCAATGGAAAAAATGTGGCACCTTAAAAATACCGTTTTAACCCCGCTTGCAATCACAAACAGGTAAGATTAACAAAATCCCTGTCAGGCCCTGCTTATTTTTTCTTCTTCAGGACGTAGGCGATCATGGCCCTCCATATCTTCCCGTCCCTTGTAACTCTTAATAAGTTTTGTCTTTTTGTTCTTTCTTCCAGTATCCATTCTCAAGTACATCAACGCGCTGTTTTCCTCTGTTCCTCTTGCCCTCAATTTGTCCCGTGAGTATCAGATTTTCCGAGCCCTCCACATTACATGTCCCAGAAACTTCAATTGCCTCTCCCTGATAATAAGTAAAAGTTTTTTTTGTTTCCATTTTCTCCAAACCTCGTCGTTGCTCATTTATTCAGTCCATGATATCCCCAACATCCTTCTGTAGAGGCACATTTCTGTTGCTTCAAATCTGTTCTTCACCTTAAAGGAGATTGCCCAGTATCACGTCACAGTTCAATACTCTTTTCTTTGTTTCTAACTTCTATTCCAAGTAGAAGTTACAAAGAAAAGTTTTGTCTCTTAATACTTTGCTTAGCTTTTGAAATGCATCTTTGGTCATCTCAATACGTCTTCGGATCTCAGTGTCGCATTTTTCGGCCTCTGTTAGAACACTTCGAAGATATTTAATTTTTTGTACTTTTAATCATTTCAACCTAAGCAATGTGGAAATGCTACTAGTACGCAGGGGGTTACAGGAAGTGAAAGTGAAAGAGAAAGAAAAGTCTGAGTATAGCGAAGATTTAGGAAAGAATAAAATATGAACGGGGTCCAAGAAGATCGAAGATGGCGATTAACGTTGCTTTTACATTTTTGAAGATTGTAGTTATCAGGGAAGGAAGAAATAGGAAAGGAATTTTACAGGCAGGAAGTGCGAGAAAAGAAACTATTGGAGTAGAAGTGGCGGTTGCATTTAGCTATCTAGTAAACATGTGGGACCTAGATGCCAATCTAGTAGCACGCTTAAATTCATGTAGTCGGGTCACCAGGGAAAAAAGATCGTTAAAGCAGTTGGCATGAAAACATTTCTAGAAAAGACGGAGGGAAGCCACGCCATGTCAATGAGAAAATGACTGAAGTCGAGATGCCAGGTCAGGATCGATTACATTGCAGATCCTCCTTTGGGTTTTGTCAAGAATCTGGAGATGAATAACACCAGACCAGATATGGCAGTAGTATTCAGTACACGGATGAATGTTAGATTTGTAAATGTGCAAGATGGATTATGATGAGAAAAACCTTCTGGCACGACAGTGACCCAACATTCCTTGCAGTAGATGCAGCTATTGTTTCGATGTAGTCACGCCACTTCAAGCTGGTTGAAAACATGAGGCCAAGAAGTCGTAGTGTGTTGCTCTCCAGGAGGCTAGCGTCAGCCATGCTTATGACTGGCAGAAAAGTTTCTCCATAGTTGCTAAATGAAAACACTATTATTCGAATATTTTCATCTTGTAAATGAAGCGTTTCTAGTATTTCAAGTAGTTCTTCATGTCGGACAGTATCAAATTTTGCTTGATTTTTAGTATCCCCGATTTGTAATTTGCACTTTGAGCTCATCCTTTTGCCGATAAGCATGCATTATGTCTTCTTGTAGTTTATACTTAGTCCTTTCTTCTTGCTTTTCTTCGCTAGGGACGTTTGTAGTTTCCTTTCCGTTTCTACTATCAACACTGTCACAAGAGATTAAAACAAATTGCCCTGTAGAACAGCTTATCTAATCAGCAGAGTGGGATCAATAATTGTATAGAAAATATAAATGATGTACACGTTCAATATCATTTAACGCTAATATTTGCGCAAACAGAAAGCATATATTTACTTGCCTTTTATTAGGTCTTGGGTAAGGAAGCAGTAAGAGACTGTGTTGAACAGAAATCAAATAATAATAATAATAATGGCTGAGGAGCACCGGGCTGAAAACTGAGGCAGAAGGCCTAATTATTGCAGCTCAGGATCAAAGCCTCGCAAACAGATCCTATTACTGTCACATAATCAAGGATAGAACTAACTCGAAATGCAGGATCTACGGAAAATATGATGATCGACCATATTATCTCAGGATAACCGGAACTAGCAAAAAAAAAAAAAAAAATGAATATACCCACAGGCATAACAATGTAGCGATATATGTGCACTGGAAAATAAGCAAGAAGCACAAAATCGAAACCACTGAGAGATGGTATGAGCACCAACCAGACACACCTAAAATAACAATGTAACTATCCTCTGGGACATGCCAATTTAAACTGACAAAGAAATAAAAGCCAACAGAACTGATATTATCATAAAGGAGAGGAAATTCAGGAAGCGTATGCTTATTGACATAGCAGTATCATCTGAGAGAAACACCTCCATGAAAATTATCGAGAAATTGTCCAAATACAAGGACCTAGGGATCGAGATTAAAAGGATGTGGGGAATGAAGACTGAGACTGTACCAATAGTAATCGGAGCACTGGGCCTCGTGAGTAAAGGAATGGGCAATTTTACTAACAGTGTCCCAGGTAATATCAACATACAAGTTGCCCAGAAAATCGCCGTACTAGGAGCATACCATATACTAAGTGCTATCAATTAAATGACAATTTTCCTATAGGGCCTAAGGACCATAGTTTGAACCCGGCTCTACAAGATACAAAAGAGGAAACCTAACATACACAAATAATAATAATAATAATAATAATAATAACTAGAGATATACGAGAAAATTTCCTTTTTGAATATTCTTATCAATCTTAATTCTTAAGTTAATTGTTGAATAAACACATGGCGAGTTCTACGACAATAAATTATCCGTAGAAATTCCCCTATCACATCTTTCACGACTTTAACAAAATATTGCAATAAGAATCATAAATATTGATGTTGGCCATTATTTTAAGAAGTGGGTACAAATGAACAGATTTGAAATTGACAATTTTTCTATTTCTCTGAAACAGTCATTAAAGACTTATATCTACATTTCTTTCTTTCTTTCTTTCTTTCTTTCTTTCACTGAAACTAAGTAGTGTTTTTCCCTCTTTCCACGTGATCAAAACGGAATAGTCCATTATTTATAAGTTATTGGCAGGAAAACGGGCGAACTAACGAAGTGAGTGACAAGCACAATTATAATAGGATAATAATAATAATATAAAAAATAATTTCTAAAAAGTGGCGAAATTTCTAGTAAATGTTAAGTGTGCAGAAAAGTTTTCGCAATTATTCATTTTTAATGAAAAAAAACTGTTTTCAACTATTTATTCAGTCTCTACTTTATAAAATTAAGATGACACTGTGAACTTTTGTACACACCAAATATAATGGAAAATTGGAGAATAGGAACAGCTAAAAGCTGACAATTTCTATCACTCTTTTTACATTTAGTTTATTCCTTGCACCTTACTAAAGTAAAAATGTTAACAATCCCAAACTTAAAGAACACCAATTTAAAAAAAATCTTTATGGCTTTTTTAAAATTCAAGAATTCCATGGTTAAACGTATTCTAGATTTAAGTGTGGTAATTAACATAATAGATGATCCCCTCCTCCATTTTTGGCCCTGGGGTTGAAGATTCCACGTCTTCAGTCACACGTTTACCTTGATGACATAGCATCAAACTGATAAAGAAGATTTTAAAATTTGAAGAATTTTTGCCACTTAGAACATAGAGAGAGAGAGAGAAAGAGAATGAGAGATCAGAAAGAAAGACAGAGGTGGGGAGAGAGTGAGAGATAGAGAGAGACATTTAAAGAAAGGAGAGTGGATGAAAGATAGAAAGAAATATTAAGAGACGGAAGCAGGAAACATCACTAGAGATTATGAGAAAGAGAGAGAGAGAGAGAGAAATACAAAGAGAGAACAAGAAAGAAAAGGAAAAAGGAACACAAAGGCAGTGACAGAGACGAGAGAGAGAGAGAGAGAGAGAGAGAGAGAGAGAGAAAGACGCAGAGAGAGAGAGAGAGAGAAAGATGAAGAGAGAGAAAGAAAAAGACAAAAAAGAAAGATAGGAAGAAAGAGAAAGGACAGCTAAAGAGAAAGAGAAAGAGAGAGAAAGATGAAGAGAGAGAGAGAGAGAGAGAGAAAGAAAAAGAAAGACAAAAAAGAAAGATAGGAAGAAAGGGAAAGGGGAAAGAGAGAGATTGATACAGAGAAAAGAAAGAGAGAGAGAAAGAAAGTGAGAGAAAAACGAACAAGCGGAAAGAGAGGGAGAGAGAGAGAGAGATCAGAAAAAAGAAAGAGAGGAGGAGGAATGAAATGACGAAAGAGAAGGAGAGAGCGGAGAAAGATGAAGAAAAAATGGAAGAAAAGAAAACGTAGAAAATGGGGTAATGTTATTTTTTTTTAGTTTTATAATGGAGCTGGCTTAATTATTTCATGGCAAATAATTAAAGACTAGTTATTGCTTGGTTAATTTCCGATAACCCTACTACTACTACTACTACTACTAATTATGATAGTAGGTGTCAATTTAATAATAATAATAATCATGATTCATACTACTACTAACATTATTATTCTTATTACTACTATTCTCCTTTTCTTCTATGCGTTGTGTCACTTCAGAACGTGGTTGATCATGGCTCTCCACAATTTCTTGTCTTTTGCAACGCTTTGTAAATTTTAGTCTTTTGTTATTTCTTATAACTATTCTGCCAGCCATTTACAGACGTTTGTTTGGTAGGTCTTCCTTTGACCGTCTTGCCTTCAATATGTCATGTGAGTGTCAAATTTTCTTAGCCTTCTTTCCTCATTATGTAACCTAGGCATTTCATCTGTCACTTATATATATTTATATTGTCATATACGTAATTTAAGTATATACGTTCTTTTCGTTTCCATTTCCCTTAAAACTTCCTCGTTGCTTACATGTTCGGTCCATGGTATTCTCAGTGTCCTTCTGTAGATCTACATTTCTGTTGCTTCAAGTCTCTTCTTCATCTGTGAGGAGATTGTTCAACACTCACTGTCATATAGGAGGATCGATAGTACATAACAGTTCGGTACTATATTCTTGGCTTCTATCGAAATTTTCCTGCTTCTTAATACTTGGTTTAGCGTTTGGAAGGCATCTTTTGCTATTCCAATGACTCTTCGTATTTCGATGCCATGTTTGCGTATAGTCTTGTTGTTTATCGTTTTTGAAATCATTATAATTATCACATATCATTATAATTATCATTAATTTGAATCTCGTTTGCCTTCGATATCTCGCTGGGAAGTAATGACTGGTAGTCTTGTATCGCAGACAATTACTTTGGTTTACTCGATGTGGTGATACTGTGCCATACAAAAAAAAAAAATGCCGCAAATATTTAAGCAATGTTTTAATTTGTGTTGAGTCATACTTTCGTCCATAAACTCAACTTTACTGTTGCTAGTAACAAGGAAACCTTTTGTAACCTAGGGAAGATTACTGAATAGAATAATCAGAGGTTGGTAATGAACGATAATACTTAGAACACGAACAACACATATAAGATTGGTCATATTTGAAAATCCAACAGCAACAATTAAAATATACAGCACATTTAACTAGAAGGGAATGTAATAACATAATCATAGACTTTCTACACTGCCTAAAATATAAGCCATGAATGATCTTGAGATTGACAGAAGAGTGGTTTTCCGATGGATTCTTCACGGTGATTTTATTGAGACACTATCTCTAGTTAACTAATCCTTGACTCTTGAAGAGTTCTCCCACGCTTTGATAGGTCTTATTTTTTTATCTTACACGATTGCAATACACTCGCCTCACTCGCAATACATTGAAGTTAGGGAACCGAATTTAATTTTAAATTTGATCTATTCTAAAATCGTTATAAAGTAGCAATTACTTTCAAACTGTTTGATTCTATATTGTATAAAAATCTTAAACGAAGAAAAGTACATTGAAAGGTTATGTAATTTCAATCCTTCTATATAGCAGTGAATGCTGGACAATCTCCTCAAAGATGCAGAAGAGACTTGAAGCAACAGAAATGCGATTCTGCAAAAGGATGCTGAGAATACCATGGACCGAACATGTAAGCAATGATGAAATTTTAGAGAAAATGGAAACTAAAAGGACACTTGTAATTAACATCAAAGAGACAGTTGGAATTTATAGGGCGCATTATGCGAAAGGAGGGCTTGGTAAATATGACACTCACAGGACATATTTAAGGCAAGAAGGACAGAGTAAAACAGCGAATAACCTACCTAACGAGCTTGTTTAAAGGGATGACAGAACAGGGTTTATGGGAGAGAGAAAAAATTACTAAGAGTTACAAAGGACATGAAATAGTGGAGAACCATGATCGCTAACATTCTGAAGGGGCATGGCACTTAGAATGATAATAATAATAATAATAAGAAGAAGAAGGCGGAAAAGAAGAAGAGGAATATTTTTCTAACGATAAAACAATTTAATAAGTATTAGACACATTTAAATATCGTAATATTTAATATTACTGATTGTATATTTAACTAAGTGCAGTTTTGGTTAAAAGTTCAAGACCATCAGATAAAAATTAATATTTCTCTATTATTGCAGGAAATTGCATCACTCACACACACAAAAAAAAAACTTCAATTACAAGCCTTATGACACCATTTACAAGTTTGAAACACTGTAACAGAGAATTTTGGCTAATTTGAAAGCCAAGAAGTTGTTTTAGAAAATAGTTTTTAGTATGCATTAAAAATGGACCCAAAATCTTTTCCTTTCTGACATTCAAAGAGTTCGAATAGTAGCATTATATATCGAGGGGTTCTCAGAGCTTGAAGTCTCAGTCCAAATGTGTTGTAGCAAGATTAGAGTTCCCAGTGATATCGCCAAGGATCAAGCTGATTGACTTTTATTCTGAACAAAGGAAGAGGGGACATCCCAGAAAATCAATCCCTACAAATTCATGCAAAAAAAAAAAAAAAAAAAAAATCGAGCTGACCTGATTTTCAAGGACACAGATGTGAATCGTGGGACTCAGATTGATCCATGAATTTCAACCGAAAATATCATCAAAAACCAAGAATGAAAATGAAAAAAAGAAAAAAACTTCATCGGACTAAATTTGATTATGTTGGTAGAACATATGAACATGACAGAGGGGTGCTGGGGATTTTTGAATAATTTTAAATTTTTTTATCTAGCCGAATTCATTTCGAGTACTTTTTAGTAGGTATTCCACACCGTGATATTAGCAGATCTGCCAGGAATGGTGAAATATTGTAAGATCCACGGCACACATTTACTGTAGATGACTTTGCGATTAAGGCACTCTCTAGACATTTACATCGTCGTGAATTATTTTCTCCTTTGATCAGAGTAGCATTATTTGTGTCAAAATTGTGGTCAGTCTCGTTACGGTGGGAAATCGCCCCCAAAAGCATGAACATTGGCCAGAGGAATAAAAGAGAAACGTAATGTTCTCTGATGAATCCACACTGCGGAAGATTGTTGTGCGTCAGTATTTTGTCAGAAGGTCTCCAGGAAAGAGATAAGATGAGAAATATACCATAAGAAAAGCTATGAAACACCGACCAAGTCAGATGTGTTTGGAAGTGTTGGCTTATACTTCCTGGACTCTGGAACAACCAAAAATGGCCAAAAGTGTGTGGGATTGTCGCAGGATAAATTAGATATGTATATACTGCACATGGTTGCAGTAAATGTCTGAATGATAGTGCTATATTGATTGATTCGTTTTTTTACGGCTTATCAACTCTTTGCAGGTTATTTAAATAACCAGAAAATATTTTTAGATTGCAAGAATTTTTTTGAGATAATAATGGTTTAGTGACACAAATCTTAATCACAAATACTAATTAACCAATAGCAGGCGGGGAGAAGCGGTCGATTCATAGCTTTCCTAATGGTATTTGCGCGTAAGAGAATATAACGAACCCAACGTAAATTGGAACCCGGCTCTCCGATTAATAATTCAGAGCCATTATCCATTACACCAACCGCACATCTAAGCCTAGAGAAAGATTTTATTTTCACTTTTAACTGAATGTATGAATTTTTTGTATGCATCTAGAGTTATAAGAATGATTTTATTTTCCAATGGTCAGCACACACACACACACACACACACACACACACACACACACACACACATATATATATATATGTTGTGGTGTCCTCCCTCTAAAGAGTCTATGTTGGACTCTTCCGCCTACTATAAAATTAGTAGGAGAGAAGGCCTTTGGGGAACAGTCAAATAGATTGAAAGCTGGGTCAAGCGACACACTAGTCGTGTAATACTCATCTGTTGTACTTACTGTTAATATGATATATCTGCAACACTTGTTTTGTTATTTCTTTAACCATTTACTTGGTCACAACAATATATATATATATATATATATATATATATATATATATGGCGACAAAGATGAGGACAATAGTCCGAATAATGTAAATAGTGTACATAATACCTCATCTCAGATATATAGACAGATACTTAATTTTTCTTGTCTTAAGTTTTTTCTATTCTGGACATAAAGTGTGTAAAACTTGTCTGAATGTTCTGTATATCCGATCACATTCAGTAAATCTTTTAGCCATTTAGCCAAGGATGACTTTTTTATTTTTAATATTATTGTATTTATCTGGATGTTCAGAGATGCTATTGGTTACTTTAGAAACAAATCGTTTAATTTAGTGATCTATGAGATAATTCGGAACACCGTTATTAACTAGCGTCTTTTTCGCGTAGTTGAATTCTTTAAAGAAAAGCGGACGAGAGGATGAATTCTCGTATACTCGCTTGAGGGATGTTTGTATAACGCCTATTTTTTTTTTTTATCTAAGTGAACATTCACTAGCAATTTGCTGCTGCCCTTTGTGAGAAGTAGTTTTTTTTAATGAAACCTGTATGTAAGAGGGATTGCTACTCAAATACACACACACACGCACACACACACACACACACAGACATATATATATATATATATATATATATATATATATATATATATATATATATAATGATGGACTCTCCCGCCGATTTTGACGTATGAAGATCCAACAACCTCATTCAGGTTTTATGTTTGTGTCGTATGTGCAACAGCGAGGATTTTGGGACATAACAACAGTAATATTATTTTTTGCTGTTGTCTTTTGTCTCTTAGCCGGTCAATACGACTCCTTTCGAAATTTCTGATACTACTTTAGCACAAATATCCCGGGGAACTAGAACGGCAATCATTCTTATTCTCGAATCAGATTACCGTTCGTTTTTTACTTTTTTATTCTGCTAAACGCCATACAAGTATGTATTTTTAAAATGACTAATCTCTTGAATTTATTTTCACATTTATAGTAAATAAAAGCGTAACTTAAAAAAATGAATATTAAAACAATAAATTTAAAAGGAGAAGAATATTAAATACAGTAATTTGACAAAAATTTCAATATGTATTTATTCAAATATTCGATTGTGTGCGTTTGTCCGACTAAAACTTAAAACCTACAATAATTACGTGTGTGCGTGTGTGTGTGTGTATTATTGACTTATTAATATTTTTCGGACATCTTTTGGAAAATAATTTTTTATTCAATCTTTTAAAAATAAATTTCATTGTTTTTTTTAGGATTGTAACTAACAAAAAAAAAGTAAATTTTCAATTAAGTTTTATTAAAGCAAAAAGCTCTGGCAAGCCTTATTGTTTCGAAAATTAATTTAAATAAGATATAGCTAAATTCGTAGTTAAACACGCACACACGCACACACAGACACATACACACACAGACACACACACACACACACACACACACATATATATATATATATATATATATATACAGACAACTGCCCTTTTTATATGTATGGATGGCTGAAAAATACCAATAAATTGTCAATAATAAACTATTATTCATAGATCTTCCGAGTAACGCCGAGTATCCTCGCTAGTCTATATTATGAGGAACAACCTTCGAATAATATTGTAAAGTTTCTCGCAAGGAAATAAATCATTGTTTATATTTCTAATAAAAGCAGATAATACAAGTTGACATTCACATTTTATAGTTATATAAATACACATGGAAACATTTCCAGCCTTGGTTAATACTAATTTTATTACAAAAGCACTGACTAACAAAACTGACACTGAAAATAAACTGTAGGAAATCCAAGAGAAGGTATGAAAAGAAAGCCAGAAGAACGGGTTAATCATCAATTGCAAAAAGACAGAGTCGATGGTTTCTAATATATAAGAAATTTAAGCTGCTTGAGCGTGTATCGTCTGCCTTTCAGAGAGAAAGCAGACGCTGCGTTGGTCTCTTGCTTAATTTTTAAATTTCGAAAATATTTTTGGTATATTTCGATTTGTGGGGAAACAGTTGCGTTTGTTTTTTCATTGAAAATCAATAAAAGGATTTCCCTCCAAATTCCGAGAATTTTTTTTTTTTTTTTAGCGTTTCGCCCCAAGCAAATCGAGAACCCACTAGGACGCAAGGGGTTACTTGGAGCAAGATCAGATAGGAGTGATAGAAGAAAGGATGAGGAGAAGGGTAGTGGATAGGTCAAGGCAACTGGAGATGTCGATTTTGGATCCTACTTGTAGGTTATTTAACGGGAGCCTTGGAGCTAATTTTCGGAGTCGACGAACTGCTACTGCAGGAACCCAGATCGCACCGGCCCAGAAAGTAAAACAACGCAAAAGAAATTTGACAACCACCAGACGAGAATTGAAAGGAAATATCAAATTCGCTCCCACATCAAGGAAAAGTCTTTGGCTGGTTTGATTGTTCTATTCTTCGCTGTTACTAAGAAATTTGCTTCAAAAATTGCACCCGTTCTTTGAAAACGAGTATTTTCTCCTTTCTTCATTTAATGTAGTCACCTTTTCTGAGGACCTTATGTGGCGTTATAAATTTTTATTGTGAAAAGGCTTATTTCTTTTTTTTATTGATAATCTTTTACATAGATTTTATTGGCCATCGTCTGGTACACAATGCACTTAATTTGTGTAATTCATTCAGTTTTTGTGTGTTAATAAATTTATCGTCTGTTTTAAAACTCGGCTCGTGTTGTGTGTATTTGTTGTGTCCCCATAAAAAAATTGAATGTTAGCTAAAACATTTGTTTGAACTATTTTTTTCGTAGGGTTTCTTTACCAAATAAAAAAAAAACTAAAATAAGAGAAACAGCTCAAGGCGAGAATTACGAATTGGATGAGAGAGATGAGGTGTCTACAAAAGTTTCAGAGTTTAAACCGCACTCATAAATGGAATATAGTATGGAAGTCTGTTGCTGCCCTCAGTGAGCATTAATTGTTTTTTGAGGGAGCACGGTATACAAGAATAACAGGAGTAATTCGAATGATACGGCGGAAATATTTTGCGTTCCGAATCGTATACGCAGAAAGAAGACGTATTAAAAATGACGGTAACTTTTTATTTTAATTAGACGTCTTTATATTTTCAAGGATAAATTCGGTCATGATTTGCGTTCTCGAAATGAAATTGTTAAAAAATGGCGACACGATGGCAAATTTTATGTTTCTATATCGCAGATACTAAAAACAATTTAAAAAAATAAATATCTTTTTAAAATTATTTTTTTAATTTAATCAAAGAAACGAAGAATAATTTTTCGTTGATTTCATGAAATCAATGAATCCAGTTATAAAAAAAGAAATTACATAAAACTTTACGTACAGACATTTGCACTTGATGACTTCGTGTTACAAGGCAAAAAACGATTTAATTCATAAAAGTGTCATAATTAAACCCCTAGAAATTTGCTAAGTCTACCGAATTATAATCTAAAAAAAAAAGTTATATTTTTGCATCAATTATAACCTTCGCGTTTAATCAACTAAATAATAAACGAAACGAAAATTATTATAATTTTAATTCGTAAAGAGATAATCCTCAAGAAGGAAAAAAGAGAAAAAATCCAGTTTGAAGGCAAATAATACTAATTTTTTTCTTTTCTTTTCTTTTAATTTTAACCGATTTAAAAATAAAGCGATCTTTACTGATGAATTATGAAATACAAAAATTGTATCCGTCGCTCATCAAATTGAATAAAGGTAACAAAAATAATCAACACATCAACCGCAAATGGATTACCATATGATTAACTTTATTAACTGTGATATTATGAAATATCATATGTTGATATCATTACTAGCATATAACCCGTAAAAAATGACTATAATTTACGTAAAGATCGGTACTTTTGCCTAGGATCAGAACATCTTTACACTTTAACTCGGTTTGATTTCCTGAAACTTCTGTTATCCTCCTCAGAATATTTGTGAAAATTCACATCATTAAAATTATTTCCAATGTATTTCTATAATAACATTATCGCCCATGCATTTCTATAGTAAAATTATTTCCAATGCATTTCTGTAGTAACGCCATTTGCAAAAGATGAGTTCAATATACCTTGCTTTTACAAGAGCCAGATTAGGAGTGATAATGACTCTTCTCAAAATTACAGAAGGTTTATTTATAATGCATGCATTTAATAACATTATCTCCAATGGATTTCTATAGTAAAATTATTTCCAATGCATTTCTATAATAACATTATCTCCCATGCATTTCTATAGCAAAATTATTTTCAATGCAATATCTATAATAACATTATCTCCATTGCATTTATGTAGTAAAATTATTTCCAATGCAATATCTATAACAACATTATCTCCCATGCATTTCTATAGTAGAATTATTTCCAATGCATTCTATAATAATATTATCTCCCATGCATTTTTATAGTAAAATTATTTGCAATGCTTGCTATAATAATATTATCTCCAAAGCATTTCTATAGTAAAATTATCTCACATGCATTTCTATAGCAAAATTACTTGCAATGTTTTTACCATAATAACATTATCTCCAATAGATTCTATGGTAAAATTATTTGCAATGCTTGCTATAATAACATTATCTCCAATGTATTCCTATAGTAACATTATTTTAATGCATTCCTATAGTAACATCATTTGCAAAGAATAGGTTCAATAGTTTGAACAACTCTTGGAATAACAGCGTCTTTCTTCAGTGAGGTTCACCCTGTAAAATGCCAAGCGGCCACAAGGGATAAATGGTAACAGTAAAAGACACAGTTTATGCGGATGGGTGGGGAAGATAACGGTTAACCCTAGACTTGAACAGGTTAAGATTGTAGTGATCGGGGAAGCATCCTCATGGGAGTCGGTTCTACAAAGTAAGAGGTAAGAAGCACAGTTTATGAGGATATGTGGGGAAGATAACGGTTAACCCTAGATTTGAACAGGTTAAGACTGTAGTGATCGCGGAAATAATTTCTTCAGAGTCAGTTCAACACACCAATGGTTTTCAGGATGAAGATAGAGTGGAACTTACTTCTCACCAATGGAATACGGAGGGGATGAAGGTGGTTTGCTACAATGTGGGTGGCATGGCGGGTCCTGGCCGTAGAAGTTCAAACTGGAGGAACCAAGAAATGTAGTTCGTCCTAGCACTTTCCATGGAAGCAGCTATAGAGCAGTGAGAGGCTTGCCACGTCCCAACCGTGAGAGAGAACTTGGGGAGGGTAGAAAATAATTTATCAACTACAAGGACTCCGAGGCGCCTTTGAACTCTATCGAGACTGGAAAGTGAGGAATCGGAGCCTCCCGCCCAAGTATGACAGCAGTAGAGTCCTATTTTCGATTTTATCTGGCACTTGTAAAGGCAGAGGATAGCACGTGAAGTCAGGTACTCACTGGAGCCTTACAGGGAACCGATTAATTTCCCTGCGTCTTTAGCTATGGACCGTATGTACGAGTTCTACTTGAGTTCAGGGGTGACTTTAAGCCCAAAGAGTTTCTCAATGCACGAAGCATCACCGTGGGGACATCCTTTCATCGTGACCGGTGGTAGTTCGGGGTCCGATCGGCGATGAAGAAATGTAACTAGATTTATTTTCGGAGTATTGAATGTAACCAGCCAGTTTTTCTCCCACTGAGAAGTTAGATAAGATCAGCTGAGAATTTAGAGCAAGATCAGATGAGAGATCAGCTGAGAAGTAAGAGCAAGGTCGGATGAGAGATCAGCTGAGAAGTTAGTGCAAGATCGGATGAGATATGAGCTGAGAAGTAAGAGCAAGATCGGATGAGAGATCAGCTGGGAAGTTAGCGCAAGTTCGGATGAGAGATCTGCAGAGAAATTAGAGCAAGACCGGATGAGATATGAGCTGGGTAGTTAGAGCAAGATCGGATGAGAGATCATCTGAGAATTTGGAACAAGTCGGGTGACATATGAGCTGAGAAGTTAGAGCAAGATCGGATGAGATATGAACTGAGAATTTAGAGCAAGATCGGATAAGAGATCAGTTGAGAAGTTAGAGCAAGATCGGATGAGATATGAACTGAGAATTTAGAGCAAGATCGGATAAGAGATCAGCTGAGAAGTTAGAGCAAGATCAGATGAGATATGAACTGAGCAGTAAGAGCAAGATCGGATGAGAGATCAGCTGAGAAGTTAGTGCAAGATCGGATGAGATATGAGCTGAGAAGTAAGAGCAAGATCGGATGAGAGATCAGCTGGCAAGTTAACGCAAGATCGGATGAGAGATCTGCAGAGAACTTAGAGCAAGATCGGATGAGAGATCAGCTGAGAAATTGGAGCAAGATCGAATGAGTGGTCAGTTGCCAATCTCTGGTCATCACAAGATTTGGAGATAACCCCTATATCGTCGTGTCAGGGGCATAAATATTCACAAATGATCTGTGTATATTCTTAAGAAGATCATTTATGTAAATTCAAAAGACGGTTGGTCCGAGGAGTGACCCATGATGTGTGGGCGCCTGCGTTGATTTCTAGGGTCATGGAGGACTGCCCCATAGCAACTACCCCCAGGGACATACCTGTTAGGAAGGACTTTATAATCCAGAGGACACTTCCAGTAATTCCATCGCTGGAGACTTTGATCTATATGCAAATTTATTTCTTTTTACCAGAAGTTTAATGATACATATGAAAATGTTATCTTTGTTACCAACAGTTTTATTTGCACATGCAAATATAAAAATGTTAGATATTTTTACCGGCTTTTTTTTTTTTTACCTTCATCTTTTACCGCTATTTTTAAAAAAAAATGTTTTACTGGGAGTTCATTTTTTTTTCTTACCGGCAGCATATGCAGATAATGCTTTGTTACCGTTTTAGTAATGCACATGCAAATTTTATTTATTTGATTCTGCCTTCCCAGGCGAAGAACTGGATGAAAATCAGGAAGGTAAGATTGAAACGGTTTTTGGGGCCAGGCGTAGGAGATGGGCAAAATAAATAAAGAACATTACTTTGATTGGTTGAAGGACGGCTCCCACACCCGCGTCTCAAAAAAATGGTATTGGAACTGATCACAGACAAAACAGAAAGATATTAGGATCCGTTCATTCCGCTATTTCTTCTCCATTTTATGACTGCTAATTGAGTTTAAGGATTCAAATCCATTACTGTGTCGTGTAAAAAAAAAAAAAAAAAAAAATGAAAGATATGATTACCGGAAACAGGCGAAAATATTTTGTCCTTGTGCAGATAAAATAGGGTTTCAAATTAAAAAGTATATTCGCAGTGTTCTAGCCGCAAGGTCTCTCTCGGCCAGACACGTGTATATGTATTTTATTTTTTAATATTTCTTTATAAGTCTTCTTCATGGAGTGCGTGCTAATTTCTAATCTTTTTAATAGGGTTTCATGTAGTTCTATAACCACGACATTAAAAAAAAAAGCTGTAACAAAATTTGCGAACCTTATATAAACAAAGAAATTCTTCCTTCTAAGTTTGTTGTGGGGACTGTTTTTCTAAACAAACAAATACAAAAAAAAGCACACAATAAATAAATAAACAAAGGGAAGAATAAATAAAGGAAGAAATAAATATGACAGAGAAAAGAGATGGATAGTGGTATATATTAAGAAAGGAAAATTTTTATAAAGATGGGGAATGGTAGAAAGAAAAAGGAAAATAAATTTTAAAAAGAAAGAAAGAAAACAAGAAGAGGAATGGTAGAAAAAAAGAAATAAAAAGAGAAATGGTAGAAAGAAAGACAGAAAGGAAGGAAGAAAGGAAGAAAGAAAGAAAGAAAGAAAGAATGATAATGAGGAAAAGAAAGGAAAAGAATGGAGAAATAACGAGATAGAAAGAAAAAATAAATGGAGGAATTAAATAAAAAAGGAAAAAGGAAAAAGAAAGAAAGAAAAAAGAAGAGAAATGGAAGAAAAAAGAAATAAAAAGGGAAATAGTAGAAAAAAAGAAAGAAAGAAAGGAAGGAAGAAAGGAAGAAAGAAGGGCAATGAGGAAAAGAAAGGAAAAGAATGGAGAAATAACGAGATAGAAAGAAAAAAGTAAATGGAGGAATTAAAGAAAAAAGGAAAAAGAAAGAAAGCTCAAAATCAAGGGGTAAAAAGGTAGAAAAAAAATAAAGGAATTAAAAAAGAAAGAAAGTAATAGTGATTTGCCAAGCGTAGCTCAGATGTGGCACAAGACCGAAAATATGGGGCACCCAGTGAGTATCGAACTCACTACTCAGTCGTAATTAGTTCTAGCGTGACAATCTGTCTAACAATTACAACACCTCGAGGTAACCAAGGAAAAAAGTAATAAACAAGGAAGAAAGAAAGAAAGAAAGAAAGAAAAGATGTTGAGCTCAAAAGAAAGACAGAAAGAAGAAAGAAATAGAGGAATAAAATATGAGGAAAGAAAGGAATAAATAAGAAAAAAAGAAAGAAAGAAAGAAAGAAAGAAAGAAAGGATGTTGAGCTCAAAAGAAAGACAGAAAGAAAAGATAGTGAGTTTAAAATCAAGGGATAAAAAGGAGGAAAAAAGAAATGAAATAGAGGAATAAAAGAAAAAAGAGGAAAAGAAAGAATAAATAAGAAAGAAAGAAATCAAGGGATAAAAAGGAGGAAAAAAGAAAGAAAGAAATAAAATAGAGGGATAAAAGAAAAAAAAGGAAAAGAAAAGAATAAATAAGAAAGAAAGAAATCAAGGTATAAAAAGGAGGAAAAAAGAAAGAAAGAAATGAAATAGAGGAATAAAAGAAAA
Organism: Acanthosepion lycidas; assembly: GCA_963932145.1. Taxonomy (NCBI): domain Eukaryota; kingdom Metazoa; phylum Mollusca; class Cephalopoda; order Sepiida; family Sepiidae; genus Acanthosepion; species Acanthosepion lycidas. The sequence goes on from OZ010604.1 coordinate 48,961,100, forward strand.
AAAAAAGAAAAGAATAAATAAGAAAGAAAGAAATCAAGGGATAAAAAGGAGGAAAAAAGAAAGAAAGAAATGAAATAGAGGGATAAAAGAAAAAAAAAGGAAAAGAAAAGAATAAATAAGAAAGAAAGAAATCAAGGGATAAAAAGGAGGAAAAAAGAAAGAAAGAAAGAAATGAAATAGAGGAATAAAAGAAAAAAAAAGAAAAGAATAAATAAGAAAGAAAGAAATCAAGGTATAAAAAGGAGGAAAAAAGAAAGAAAGAAAGAAATAAAATAGAGGAATAAAAGAAAAAAAAGAAAAGAAAAAAGAATAAATAAGAAAGAAAGAAATCAAGGTATAAAAAGGAGGAAAAAAGAAAGAAAGAAAGAAATAAAATAGAGGAATAAAAGAAAAAAAAGGAAAAGAAAAAAGAATAACTAAGAAAGAAAGAAATCAAGGGATAAAAAGGAGGAAAAAAAAAAGAAAGAAATGAAATAGAGCAATAAAAGAAAAAAGTGGAAAAGAAAAGAATAAATAAGAAAGAAAGAAATCAAGGTATAAAAAGGAGGAAAAAAGAAAGAAAGAAATGAAATAGAGGAATAAAAGAAAAAAAAGGAGGAGGCTGAACCGGCTTGTGTAAATGATTGTCTGAACAGGTATTAGGGGATATAGAAATAAAGTTTAACTTTAGTAAAAACAACAAAGGACAGGAAATCGCGGAGAGCAATGATTGCACAGGTCCTGAATGGACACGGAAGAAGAAGAAGAAGAAGAATACGCTTGTGTAAATGGCTGTCATAACAGGGATTAGTGTCGGTAGCCAGAAAGATAAACTTTAGCAAGAGCTACAAAGGACAAAAAAAAAAAAAGAAAAAAATAGTGATGGAGAACCATGATCGTTTACGTCCGGAAAGGACATGGCATATTGAAGAAGAAAAAGTAGAAGAAGGAGGAGGAGGAGGGGGAGGAGAAGATATAGAAGGAAGAGGAAATCTTGTGCAATGCTATCGTCGGACATGACTAATGACAAGTGAAAACACGAAACCAAATCTCTAATAGGTAACATTGAATTATTAACAGTACTTAGGTTTAGTGGTTAGCTAGTGCCGGCTTTTTGCTTTCCAGTCAAACTTTGCTTATTTTTTTATTACGAACCGATCAGTTAACTTCATTAATGTCAATTTTATTTAAATCGGGACTTCGTCAGTTAACATCAGTTTGCGGATGTTTAGCCCTGGACCATCTCTGAACCGTAGACCCTACATTCTCATGTAGATATAAGGAGCTCTCTTCTACCTGCCTTTGGTGTTTATATATATATATATATATATATATATATATATATAAAGATTTTAGAGTCGCATGAAAATAAGTGGATACAACGTCTAAAAACAAAATATCCAGCCGGGCTAAATCACAAATTTAACAATATATAGATATAACTCAACAAATCAAAACCTACCCACATTTCTCACCCACACAAGACAGACAGACTTACGGAGGTGTGGAGGCCTCACACTTATACACTCACCCACACGAATATACACACTTACACACATCATACGCACTCACTCCCTAATGAGCCAAATGATGACACACACCCACAGCAATACACACGCTTACACATATCATACTCACTCACTCCCTAAGAACCAAATAACACACACACAAACACTAAACAGAGACACATCCCCTCACCAAGTCCAATAAATCTGTCAAACTGACCAGAGAATTCATAGCAGCATGTATCTATCCAGCTCTTATCTCAAATAACAACTTAAAAGAGACTGTTTGACCAACACAAGGAATGTTAAAAGATTCATGTTAAAAAGATAAAAAAATAAAAAAAACAAATGAAAACTACAAACAAAAGTTCATTTTCTCCATCAAGATATTCATTTCTGTAGTTTAGTGCTAGCATCAAGCAGAAATATTTCTCCTCCCGATGATGGCCATTTCGGCCGAAACTAGTCGAGGAATCTAAATGGAATAATAATAAAAAAAACGAAAGAATATTAATCTACAACCCAGTGTGTCTGAAGATTTTAATTTTTTAATTTTTTAATTTTTTTTATTGTTCAATATATATATATATATATATATATATATATATATATATATATATATATATATATATATATATATATATATATATACCTTTCTTTTAAACATCTTTTGTTAAGTATGACAGACAAGGAAAAATCAATTAATTAAATTAATTTTCTATTTAGTTTTTTCCTCGTTCTTACATTTTCACATTTGGTGGAAGTAAAGGAGTGCGAAATTTGGCCATATGGCTCATTTTCAAGGCACTTTGTGTTGGGTGTTGTTAATTTATCATCATGTTTTGACTGTTTAAGATGTATTTTTGGGTGTTGTTTTGAAGGAGCGTTTATTCCGAGCTTCCGGATTTTATTTAAAAAAAAATGTTTCACACACCATTCCCAATGTTAGGTAAGGTGAGGTTGATAGTGGGAGAAAGATGTTTTATATTCAGGCCTGTGATTTACATAGAATGTTTTTAGTGTTTTCAAATTTTTCTCAAGTATTTTTGCAAATTGTGAGTTAATAGATATTTTTTTTATAGCACTTCGATCTGATAAGTGACCCGTGAAGCGTCTAGTCAAGGAGGTGGTAGTATGTCCAATATAGTTTATTGATTTACGACAAGAAACATTGTCTTGTACTGGACAGTGAAATAAATATGGATAAATAGGACAGACCGGCTTCTATAGCCTTCGATGGCAGCTGGTCTACTGCAGAAAGAAATGGCAACCTATGCAGGAAAAAATCTGCCTCGTCAGTCATGTATCAAAAGATACATAATCGCCTAAGCGTGTATCACGTATGGAACATAACTGACTGAGACATTACATTCACTCAGGTGATAATAACCTTGGGAAGGGTATGAATACTATTCTTCTTCCCCTAGCTATGGGTAAATAGCAGGACAGACCGGGTTCTATAACCTTGGATGGCAACTGGTCTAACGCAGAAAGAAATGGCAACGGGGCTTTCGCAGTACAGGCAACGAGTAGTTTCCAAAGAGTTGCCGGTCGAATTTTTGTATGAAGGGTTGGCGGGTGTTTGTTGATACAGTCATTAGGTTTTACATGGTGTCCACTTTGTCTTTCAACAATTTCGAAAAGTCATTACGAAAAACTTAGAAGAGTTGGCAACTAGTGTTTTCCAGCATGAAAGATATTTTGATAATATTAATAGTTTAACTACGTTTAACCTGTGGAAGTTTCACGGTTTTCCTATTTTAAATTTCCGATTAATATTAATCCTTAACTTAACGTTAGAATAAGCTCATGGCGAATTTTAAGACGATAAAATATCCGTAGGAATTCCTAATATCACACCGTTAAATATTTGAGCTTAACAACTTTAACAAAATATTGCAATAACAATAAATCACTTCAGTCACTTTCCCACCTCCGTAATGTAGCTTCCATATGCATTTTCTACAAATATTTTCACTGTAATTGCTTTGATCAACTTTCCTCTATGACACCTAGACTTTATGAATCTAAGCGCAGTACTAGATTGGCGGAAAGGTCTCAACTTTTTACAGTTGAAATGCTTAGATGCGCCCGTAAGTTCTATGCTAACAGTTTCTTCTATCGAACTTCTCTCTTGTGAAAATCTGTTCCGGCTTCTTGATTGCTAGACAACTTGAATCTTCGAAAAATTGCTGGTCGTTATTTTAAGAAGTAAGGTGGGGTGGTGGTGTAAAAAGGAACAGATTCGAAATTGACAAATCGACGCTGAACACTTCTATTTCTCGTTTTCTGATTGAAATCCAGTAGCGTCTTTGATAAATCTTTTGTCTTTTTCACGCGATCAAAATGGAGTAGTCTATTATTTATCAGATATTGGCAAGGCGTAACGGTCGGGCGAATTAACGAAGGGTGGGACAAGTGCAATTATTATATGATTAATGTTTTATCTCTATGTTTCAGACTGCAATCAAAGAATTACCATAATTAAAGAATTGAATATCGCCTAGATGCTCTTTCTTAAAAATAATATAATGACCAGTTACTTACCGTCGCCTGAATAGGCACAAGAGCAGCGAAATACGAAAGCTATTGTGGAGCGATTTTGGACATGTTTTAGTTCTAATCTCTTACAATAATAATAATAATATATTGTTCTACTTTGTATTGAGCACTTTAAAAAAAAAATGCTACGAACAGTGGAATTTTACTCCATTTGTTCTTTCTCTCATTTGTATATATATATATATATATATATATATATATATATGTATGTATTATAAATTGATTTAAAATATGGTTTTTCCGCTACACAGTTCTAACCATGTTTCAAAAATGAAAGGTCCGAATTTAATTTTAACGGATACATCAAAATACAGACATAAAGAACACGCAAACACCCCTGTCTAGTGGAAGTGAATTTATCTGTAACCTTGGAAACGTGAATTATGATTTTAGCTGTGTCTTTAAAACCCAGTAATTTTAAAAGTTACTCCAAAATTCGCTTGAGGATGAAATGGAACTAATGTCTTTAATTTAATTACAAAATTAAATTCGGACCTTCCATTTTTGAAACATGGTTAGAACTGTGTAGCGGAAAAACCATATTTTAAATCAATTAATTTATAATATTAATGCTCTGTAAATTTACATTGAGCACTATTTTGTAAAAATAAAAATATCTATAAGAACACCGGATTATATATCTTACTGTTCTTTCTTTATATATATATATATATATATATATATGTGTGTGTGTGTGTGTGTATGCATGTGTGTGTGTGTGTGTGTGTGTAATATAAAAGTTGGCATTGAAGTCAAAACCCAGAGGCGACAGTCTGTTTCGTGCTAAACGCAGTCGTCAACCCATCATGATTGCGTTTTGCACGAAACAGACTGTCGCTTCTGGGTGTTTATCACGATACAGACTGACACCTCTGGCAGTTAACTTCAGTGTCCAATTTTATATTTATATACGCTTTATCCCTGACACTGAACAATATTTTAACATATATATATATATATATATATATATATATATATATATATATATATATTTATATATATATATATATATATATATATATATATATATATATATATATATATATATATATATATATGAAGATAAATATATGGAAAAACAAAAATCCGAATATGCAAATATGCTGTTTTAGTGTTATTTCAGTGTCGACGTCAAACGTTTCGGTCTAGTAGACCTTCTTCAGGACATAGTTATTAAAACATAATTAACATTAGACGATATTCAAGTCAACATGAAAAGACGATGGACATAAGACTAATCAAAACAGAATAACTGAAATTTATATTTATATATAACTGAAATTTATATATATATATATATATATATATATATATATAAATGATATTATATTTAAATCTAAATTATATAAATATATAACTGAAATTCATATATATATATATATATATATATA
>OZ010604.1:48969036-48978029 GCA_963932145.1 Acanthosepion lycidas
ATGAAGGGCACTTTTTATTTAATAAGCATAGCATAGTTTAGGCAGGAGACTACAACTGTAGACACCCAATAAAGATCGAACTCACTACTCACTACAAACAACCTTACTCGTGAACCATTGCCCCTAGATGGCCATTCGTGAAGGGAACTTCTTCTTCTTCTTCTTCTTCTTCTTCTTCTTCAATGAGCTATGTACCTTCAGGACATTGACGATCATGGCTCTCTAAAATTACCTGTCCTTTGTAACTCACAATAATTTTTTTTTGTTATTTCTCCTAAACCTTGTTCCGCTATCATTTCACTCAGGCTCACTAAGTATTTTATGCGTTGTTTTCCTCTGTCTATCTTGCCTTCAGTCCGCCCTGTGAGTATCAGATTTTCCATGCCTTCTTTCCTTATTATGTGCCCTAGAAATTTCAACTGTGTCTTCCTGATCTTAACAATGAATTTCTTTTTGTTTCTATTTCCTCGTCGTTGCTTCCATATTCGGGGCATAGCAATCTCAGCATCCTTCTGTAGAACCATATTTCTGTTGTCTCAAGTCTCTTCTTAAACTTTGAGAAGATTCTCCAGAATTCACTGCTGTATAGGAGGACTGATATTATATAACATTTAAGTACTTTTCTATTGTTTCCACTTTTTATTTTTTTATTTCTCCTAAACCCTGTTCCGCCATCCATTTACTCAAGCTCACTAAGTATGTTATGCCGTGTTTTCTTCTGTTCCTCTTGCCCTCAATCTTTCCTGTAAGTATTAAATTTTCCAAGCCCTCCTTCCTCATTATGCGCCCTAGAAAATTCAAAGTCTCTTCCTGATGTCCTTTTTTGTTTGCATTTTCTCTAAAACTTTGTTGTTGCTCACATGTTCGATCCATAGTATTCTCAGCATCCTTCTGTTGAACCACATTTCTGTTGTTTCAAGGCTTCACTTCATCTGTGAAGTGGTTGTCCAGCATTGACTGCCATATAAGAGGACTAATATCATATAACAGTTCAGTACTCCTTTCTCTTTTGTACTCTTTTGTTTCGAACGATATCTCTCGGTGTAGCATAATTTGAGCAGAAGGCAGCAAGTATGGCGACCCCAATGTGGATCGAGCACCAGATAGAAAGAGGAGACGAAAGAAAAAATTATCAATTAAGTGAATTTGCGAAGTTTTTTTTATCAATTCACCCCAAGCAAGGCGATAATGCCACTAAGACGCTACTGCGAGTAAAAGAGAATGTGAAAACTTTAGAAGGAACCTGAAACGCATTTCTAAACAGGAAACAAGATACAAACCTCTACTCCCGTTCCAAACAATGGGGAGGTGTGTGAACTGGGCGATAGGCGAACCTATCTACTCTTATTGAGAAAAAAATAATTAGTAAATAAAATTTTAGAGCTTACGCGGAGATGTTAGAAGTATAGAGTTGAAGTAGACTTTAAAAGGAACTGGAAGTCCAATCCTAAACCGGAAGCAAGAGACAAACCACTCCCTGTGTTCAAAAAATCAGGGAGAAACGGGCGATAGACGACGAAATATATTTTTATTGAGAAAAATCTTACTTATTATAAAACGCAGATTGTATGTGTGTGTGTGTGTGTGTGTCTGTACGTTTATATATTGGATCGGATTTCCTACATTTTTCAACCGATTTCAACAAAACTTCACAGGACTGCGTAAAATTACCTTGCGGTGGTTCTGACAGCGCCAAAAATTGGAAAAACCCAATTGTTTTTGCACGAAATCAATTTGAAAACACGATAAAACACGATTCTGCCGCCAGAATGAAAGGGGGACAACTCATATCGAGTTATACTTATTATAAAACCCAGGTTGTTTGTGTGTGTCCGTATTCGTTTATATATGGGATCGGATTTCCTACATTTTTAACTGATTTCAACAAAACTTCACTTTTTTTTGGCAGGTAGTGTTTCTTATTGTCTTGCACACTTTTGCCTTTATTTTTACATTCAGAATGCTTTAAAAATTCCATTTACAAGACAATTGTTTATAATAAAATTCTATTCAATCGGTAGACTCATAACGATTGAAAACAATTTTTTGTTTGAGTTTGGGTTTGACCAATTTGTAAAAAAAACAAAACAAAAAAAAAACTAATTAAGACATGCGTGTCCGTCAACCTTAAACAATAATCTTTGTCAATTTTATTTTTCAATCTTTATGATGGTCGATACTTGATCTATCTCTTAATGTTACATCCCCGAACAACGCCTCCTGCTAGTAGTCAATAAGATTTCAGAGGTTAGGCGGAGATGTTAGAAGTATAGAGTTGGAGCAAACTTTAGAGGGAATCGGAAAACCTATCCCAAACAGGAAACAAGCGATAAATATCTCGCCCTGTTCAAAAGAACCGAGAGGAGTGGGAACCGGACGACAGTCGAATCTATCTATTCCTCTTAAGAAGGCTGGAAATGTTACATAATTTCATGGACGGTTATTAAACTCCAAGTTTAAGCGAGGATTTCGAATATTGAATTTTTAAGGTAGGTAGCTATTTCGTCTTTTCTTAGAACATTGGCGTTGCATAATCTTCTCACCTATTAGCCTTACACTTATCGGTTTTGTGTTGTGTGTAAGGTAAGCTTAGTATAAATAGCTACAAAAAAAAAAAAAAAAAAATGAAAATGACAAAAAAAAAAAAAAAAATTACTGAGGAAAATGAAAGACAGGTTCAGAAAAAAAAAAACCGGAAGAGGAAGTGACGAAAAGAGAATAAAATTAGGGGAAAAAAAAAGTAAAAAAAAAAAGAAGGAAAATAAGAGATAAGAGTAAATGAAATAAACACTGAAAAAACAAACAAAAACAAAAAACAAAAACAAACAAACAAACAAACACATAATCAGTTGTAACGGCGTACACTGTGGTTATATGTCAGATACGATTATCGTATATTGGATTATTAAAATGGTCCCAACCTCGATTCGGTTAACAGACTTATCAACGACTTTATCTCTTTAGTAGTGGAGTCTCGCAGACGGATTAGGAACGCACAAAAGGTTTAAGCAAAAACGGGAATGGCTCCAGAGTATTTATTCAATTCCGTTAGCTGACGGGCTGATTGGCAGACGGCTGGTAAACAGAAAATAAACAAATAAAATAAAGGGATAAAATTGTAGTTTGGTGGGGAGCGGGGAGGAAGGGAAGAGAAAAAGGAGCGTGGTTGGAGAAGAAACACTCTTGCTGAAAAACGAAACAAAGTCAATCCATAAAAGGTCCCTGAACAACAACAACAATAACAACGAACAAATCAAGGAACGGATGACGAATGAGATAAATTAAATGGAAATCCCTGACAGTTTAGCTCGTTCTTCGTCTGTGCGCGTCGCACGTGTGCGCTACTGGGAGTTGGGCCGAATTGGAACGGACACAGAGAAACGCTGCCCGTTCCCATGACAGTCATATTTTTGAATCCTGATAAAAGCTAGCTTTCGAATGCCGAATTTCGTGGCCGGCATATAGGTTATAGGATGGGATTGTGTTTGGGTATGGCCGTTTGTAATACTGGTTCTATGAAAAGCCTCGCTTTTTTGTAGACGGCCTTGGAATTCGAAACAACCCTAGAAAATTAGATAATGATAATAATAATAACAATAATAGTAATAATGAACAAAATGGTTGACGTATACTACAGTTCAAAGGTTTGAAAATTCCCTCAGAATTAACATGGGATAAACTTGACAGAAGAGTGGAAAAAATATAAAAAAAAAACTCTTAGAGTAATTGAAAAAAGAATGGAATCAATTATCAGACTTATACTTTGAGAAACTTTTGCAATGAATATCAAAAACCTGTGCTGCAGTAATCAATGCTAAAGGAGGATATTTTGACGAGAGCAAAATTTAATCATAAAATGTTTTTCTCATAATATTTCTAATAAAAATAATTTTTTTTAACCATGTATAATAATTTTCGCTTATTTAAAGTACAAAACAACTACTTTTGGGTCCAATTTAAAAACTTACCTGGGGTAACCTCAAACTTTTGAACTGTAGCGTAAGTCTTCCAATATTTGGAAACATTAAGAGAAGAAAATAAAAATAAAAATAAAAGACACAATGTTTTGCAATGTTTAACAATATTTCGAAATATTCTTAAACATTGTTAAACACTGTTTTTTCTTCTCTTTTCTTTTCTTAAATCGTACTCTTCTGTCTGCGAAATAATAATAATAATAATAATTTTTTCCTTCTCGGCATACTGTATCTCTGTCGATATTTGTATATGTGAATGTGTATATATATATATATATATATATATATATTTATATGTATGTATGTATGTATGTATATATATATGTATGTCTGTCTATATTTCTGAGATGAGGTATTATTAGGTTTGGTGCAAAAATAATGTCGTTTTCTCACATAAAGTTGAACGTCAAAAAACGACATTATTTTTGCACCAACCTAATATGTACATTATTTACATTATTCGGACTATTGTCCTCATCTTTGTCGCCATATTTATTACAACGTTTCGGCCGTTGTACGCTCCGGCCTTCTTCAGGTGGTTGGAATGTCGAACTGAACCCTTTATTTCGCTCACTGGGGTAGACTGTTCTAATTCCACGTGCCATGTTTGATGGGTGTCAGTTCTCAGACATCCTTGAGAACACATGACACATTTCTCTTTTCTTTCCTTTCTATTTTTTTGTTTTTTTTTTTTGGAATAACCTTCAATATGAAAGTCTGCCTCTGATGTTTTACCTCGTAGTGGTCACTGTGACTTAGACTAAGTTAAAACTTAGCATAGTCAGTGCCATGTCTGTACGCATATGCTACCCCACTAAATACAATACGCAATAATGAACTCTTTAACCATGGATATATGAATATAATCCTCATCCCCAATATCTCATGGGCAGGACGAGCTCTCTGGTTTTGTTCGACTGTCGTCCTAGAGCTGGTAACTTGAACAAAATTACCCCTTGGCGGTTAAGGATAAAACGCAAAAATGTTACGAATCTCAATGATTACGAACAAATTTTCATACCGGATAGGCCGTCATCCGGGTGAACAAGTGTTGGATACCTCAGAGAGGAACCAGTCTGTGTCCAAAAAATCTGTCACTGGAACAAACTCTTCCAAAAATGAAGAGGCACTTGGTCACCAAGCCCGGACTATTCCCAACCTTGGACCAAGTGACTTAATACAAAAAAAAACAAAAAACGAACGAAATGGTCTCTTCACCGCACTCGAAAATCCAGCAAAGAACACCACGAATCAGATATACCAAATATGGAGAACCATGGTAGGAAGTGATATAAGACCTCATCTTGCCATGTCCGCAGGGATATCGTGTGAAACAAAAGACTTTCAAATGCAGAAATAGATAAGATAAAATTAGATATGACAGAAGGATGGGGTAAAAACTAAAACCAATTAAATACGAAATAATAACCTGCCAGGTAATAAAACCAGAGAATCTACCTGCAGGTTATCCAGACGATGTCACTGAAGATGACTCCAACTACATTCAGGTAGAATTCCTTGAAAACCACAGAGCTGAAATCACCGAAGCGAAAATCCATGTCATCCAATTACTCAGCAGAGTAACTATCACACAAATATCAGACAAAGACCAGCTTCCAAAAATTCATATGACAAAGTCCAATAAGCACATTGTGCAAATATTCAACGCTGCACTGGAAACACTGTTAACGGACAATCCACTGGGAAACATCACAGAAATTAACAACCTTATATACGCAACAGCTTTAGCAGCTACTGGGAAGTTTGGGCTTAAGACAATGAAAACCAATTAACAACAAAGATTTTGGAGAGTAAAACTGATGCGAGAAATATAGGAAATCAGATGTGAGCTTTCTATATTAGATGAGCTCACTAGAAACCCAAATATCTCAATCGGCAAATGCAAGAAGATCAAGTGGAAATATAAAATTAAATCACAAAATGAAATTCCATAATTCAATGAAATGCTGAAACAGAAACTGTAGTTAAAAGCGCAGAGAATCAGACGATACGAAAAACGCTGTAGGTTTTAACGCCAAAATAAAATATTCCAAACAGCCCTTAAGAAATTTTACTGGGAAATTGGAAAAGCAGTTATACATGTCAAAAAGCCACCATCTATTGAAAAAGTGCAGACATTTTGGGAGAATATTTGGAGCAGCCCCAAATAAATATAACCGAAATGCAGAATGGATTCAACGTGAAGAAGAACGAATGGTGGATACACCTCTGTAAGAGTGGGAAAATATAATCACGAATGATATTAGGCAAGCTCTAACGAAATCCTCAAAATCGAAATCCCCAGGAAATGACAAGGTGCCCACTTTCTGGCTGTATCATCTCCCATCAATCCATAAAACCCTTGCAAAAACTCTATCAAAGCTTGTAAACAATCCCAACGAAATCTCGGAATGGATCACTGAAGTTATTATCTATCTCATGTTGGACTCTTCCGCCTACTATAAGATTAGTAGGAGAGAAGGCCTTGGGGAAACAGTCGAATAGACTGAACGCTGGGTCAACCGACACACTCATTAGTCGTGTAATACTTATCTGTTGTACTTGCTGTTTAATATATGATATATCTGCAACACTTGTTTTCCTATTTCTTTAACCATTTACTTGGTCACAACAGAAAGAAAGAATAAAAAATCAAAATGGAAGAAAGAAAGAATGTTAGAAAGAAAGAAACAGAAAAAGAATAAAATGCTCGAAAGAAGAAAGAAAGAAAAAGACAAGAAATAAAGGAGTCGATGAAACAAAAAAGAAAGTGTTGTGGTGTCCTCCTTCTAAAGAGTCTATGTTGGACTCTTCCGCCTTCTATAAGATTAGTAGGAGAGAAGGGAACAGACGAATAGATTGAACGCTGGGTCAAGCGACACACGTGTAATAGTCTTCTGTTGTACTTACTGTTTAATATATGATATATCTGCAACACTTTTAAACGTCTATGCTGATGATACGATATACGAGTGCACCTCCAAAATCTTGACGATCAGAGCTTGGAAGCTGACCTCTCTTTCGATTTGTTATTTCTTTAACCATTTACTTGATCACAACAGTAAAAAAGAAAGAAAGAAAGAATAAAAAATCAAAATGGAAGAAAGAAAGAAACATAAAAGGAATAAAATGCTCGAAACAAGAAAGAAAGAAAAAGAAAGGAAATAAAGGAGTCGCTGAAACAAGAAAGAAAGTGTTGTGGTGTCCTCCTTCTAAAGAGTCTATGTTGAACTCTTCCGCCTACTATAAGATTAGTAGGAGAGAAGGCATTGGGGAACAGTCGAATAGATTGAACGCTGGATCAACCGACACACACTCACTAGTCGTGTAACACTCTTCTGTTGCACTAGTGTTTAATATATGATATATCTGTAAAACTTGTTTTGTTATTTCTTTAACTATTTACTTGGTCACAACAAAATCACTGAAAAATGTGGCACATGAGGACATCAATAATTCCAGATATAGTTGTAGCCCGATAAACTCATTCAGTGATCCCTGTCACTCACACCTTAAAGAAATACAAAAAAAAAAAAATCTACTCACAATTACAACTCACACATTACAAAGAGCTTTATCTATGTAAAATGTGACTTAGTTTTTTTTTTACAAAAATGATCAGTGGAAAATGTCATGAAGCTCTTTCTGACATTAGGTCTCTGGTTAGGATCCTGAAGGAAATGCATATGCGTATTTTTTTATATATTTCATATGTAATTATTTTTTATATTTCTTGTCCCATCTGTAGTAGGAAGAGAGATAAATAAACTTAAGTCATTAAATTTATTAATGATTACTTTCCCTTGTCATTTTAATAAACTATAAAAATAAAATATTTATCTGTATTTAAACAAAATTAGAACCTCAGCAAAATGACTAGTTAATCAATTCTTTTACTCTTATGCTTCTTAAACTGCAGTCCTATTTGTTCAAGCTTTTTATGCGATGCAATCAGATACTTTTGTCTATTAAGCAATCGTCTTGCTTCAACTTGGTCTTGAAATAGGCTTTGTAGTCACCGTCTTTGTTGTTCTGTTGCTAATCTTTTTCTTCTGAGAGATATTTTCCATTTCGCTGTTATATTAAACACATTTTTTAACATGAAAAAATACTGAGCAAAAGGTGATTTATTTAATATAAGGATTAATCAGTGAATCATCGATAGCATTGAACGTAAAAGGAGCGAATAAATTAAACGGTTCATTGGCCTCCATTTAGTTGTGAATTCTTTATTTCCGCTTTAGTGAATCTGAATATATTCTTTCAAGACTTTTGTTAATCGAATTAAAACTTTCTAACACTTGCCGTATTTTTATAAGGGACGGGCACACTAGTAATAATAATAATGATCTGGAGATGGAAATAGAAAAAAATTTACTTAAAAAAAGGAAAATTGTTCCCGTTTTGGTTGGAGCTTTGGGTTTGATAACGAAAGGAACTTAACAACAAATCAGCAAACCATCTCCCCAGAATATCCAAAAAAATTGGAGCAATACTCCATGCGAAGAGTTTTGTCAATTTTTTTTTAATAGCCGTCTTTTGTCTAATTATGTGTTTTTAGGATTGAAGAATGAGTCAGCCAAGGGGACTTGGGAGCCAAATCTAGATATTTGGAACATCCGCGATTGAAGACTGTCTGTGCAGACTAGGTTACCCAAACTGAAAACATTTTTTAAGTTGGTCCCAACTCTAAGGTTATGAGGTGATTTTATCAAAACCTATTACAATACCGTGCGCATTTGCTGTGTTGCATGTGCCTAGTGTATCCTTATGTGATTGAGTGTCCATGATGGTTACATTAGCTATCGTATATTTGTACACCAACATCATTTTGTTAGCGTAATGCTCTCTCAAACAACAGCAGCAATAACAAGGACAGCAACAACAAGAACAATACCAGCAGCAGCAGCAACAACAGCAACAGCAACAACAGCAACAACAAACAACGGAAACAACAAGAGCAACAGTAACGGCAACAACAATAATAGTAGTACAGGCGTGAATAAAAATATCATA
>OZ010604.1:48978229-48990729 GCA_963932145.1 Acanthosepion lycidas
TAATAGTAGTACAGGAGTGAATAAAAATATCATATTTTTTCTTTTTACATTAAGGTTCACCCTGTACAAGGCACAGGGACCACTCAAGGTAGAGGGTCACGTTAAAGGGCAGTTTACATGGATAGTAGGGGAAGTTAACGGTTGACGCTAGACTCGAACCAGTTAAGATTGTAGTGATCGGGGAAACATCCTCTTGGGAGTCTGTTTCATAGGGAAGTGGTTCACGGAAAGAAGCTGTTTGTGTAGAACTTCTCGCCGATGGAATACAGAGGGAATGAAAGTGTTTCTTTTCCCTATGTAAGTGGCATGGTGGGTCCTATCCGTGAAGGTGATATGGTGAAACCAGGAGATACAGTTCGTCCGAGCACTTTCCATGTTAGTAGCGATAGAACAGTGAGAGACTCGCCACATCCCATCTGAGAGAGAGAGAGAGAGAGAGAGAGAGAGAGAGAGAGAGAGAGAGAGAGAGAATGGAGTGTGGAAAATAATCGAAGACTCTTTTAAACTTTAATACTGGAAAGTGTAGTCTGGGCAGCTCCTGCCCAAATAGGGAAGCAGTACTCCATTTTGGAGCTGATCCGGCTCTTATAAAGGTAGAAGGTAGCATGAGGAGTCAGGTACATGGAGCCGATCATTTTATTTGCATCTTTAGCGATCGTATATAGGAATTCCAACTGAGGTCGAGTTTGAGGACCAGTATCCACGCAAGGCCTCCTCGAGGGGACACCCGTTCATCGTGACTGGCGGTAGTTCCGAGTCTGATAGGCGGTGATGGAATGTAACCAGTTTGGTTTTAGAGGCATTGAATGTAACCGGCCAGTTTTTTCCCCCACTGGGAAGCTAGTCGTTGATCGGAAGAGAGGTCAGCTTCTAAGCTCTGATCGTCAAGATTTTGGAGGTGCACTCGTATATCGTATCATCAGCATAGACGTTTAAAAATGATCTGAGTATATTCTTAGGTAAATCATTTATGTAATTAAGAAAGAGCGTTGGTCCGAGAAGTGAACCATGGGGGATGCCTGCGTTGACCCCAAGGGTTTCGGAGGACTAGCCGTTAAAAGCTACATCCAGGGATTGACCTGTTAGGGAGGACTTTATGATAGAGAAAACCCTTCCAGTGATTCCATAGCTGGTGTAGTAAACCTTTGTGCCACATTTTCTCGAAGGACTTCGAGATATCTAATGCTATGTTCCTTGCTGTATGTGTGTCATCGAGGGTCTTAATAATTCTATGTGTAATGGTAGTTATGACTTCAGCAGTGGATCGGGCTGATCAAAACACATACTACTCGTCGCACAAGAAGTTGCTCCTATTTAGGTGCTCGACGACCTTCTTGTTGATTAAGCCCTCGAAATGATTACTGATGATATTGAGGAGAATAATGGGTTCATACTGAGAGGAGAGAGATCGGTTGTCTGTGTTCTTGAAGACCGAGTATGTTCCTGCCCACTTTCAGTAATTGGGAAAGATCACTCCTTCAGGCAGCGGTTAAATAAAATAGAATCGGTGATAATTCTAGGTTGATATTCTTAAAGACGGCCATGGGAATTTTGTCTGGGTCACTAGCTTTTTTGGTGGGGGAGGGTCGGGGCTTTTGATAAGTCTAGAGTCTTTTCTTTCTGAAATGAATATATTACTGAGAGTGTGCTAAGTGAGACGTGAGAAGTTGGTGATGGGATGGCCGTTGTCATCTAACGTTGAGTTTGAGGCAAAGGACGAAGTGAAAAGCTTTGCCTTGTCTGTCGAGGATGATGTGACCTTGGGGTCATTTATATTAGTGGGCATACTAATTATATTAGTATTAGTGCTTCTGTTCATAATTTGGTTATTTTAGTTTCGTGGAATCGCATCCACTCTTTAGTAGACGTGATAGTGAATTACCCCCTTGACTAATTTCTGCGAGATACAATCTTCTTTATTGTTATATATATATATATATATATATATATATATATATATATATATATTCATTTCACATATATATATATATATATATATATATATATATATATATATATATATTCATTTCACCCCAAGCAAGGCGGGAGTGTCTCTAGTACGCAAGGGGTTTCAGAGAGTGAAAGTGAGAGAAAAGACTGGAGTGGGGATTGAGGAAAGGTTAAAAGATGAACGGTGTTTAAGACAAAAGAAGATGGCGATTGACGTCGCATATAAACTTTTGTAGATTGTAGTTTTCAGGGAAGCAAGTAAACGGAAGAGAGTTCCACTGT
This sequence comes from Acanthosepion lycidas, assembly GCA_963932145.1. Taxonomy (NCBI): domain Eukaryota; kingdom Metazoa; phylum Mollusca; class Cephalopoda; order Sepiida; family Sepiidae; genus Acanthosepion; species Acanthosepion lycidas. Next base: position 48,980,462 of record OZ010604.1, read on the forward strand.
CGGGAAGTGCGAGGAAAATGTTGGCGTAGAAACAACGGTCACATTTAACTATTTCAATAGTAAAAGTGTGGGACTTAGATGCCAGATAGTAGCACGCTTAAATTCATGTCATCGGGGTACCAGGGAAAAAAAGCTCATCAGAGCAGTTGCTATGAAAATATTTGTAGAAAAGACAGAGGGAAGCCCCATCATGTCTGTGAGAAAGTAACTGAAGTCGTTATGCCAGGTTAGGATCGAGCACATTGCAGATCCTTTTTGGGATTTTGTCAAGAACCTTGAGAGGAGTAGCAGAAGCAGCAGACCAGATGTAACAACAGTATTCAATGCACGAAGGAATGGTAGATTCGTAGATGTGCAAGATGGACTATGACGAGAAAAACCTTCTTGCACGATACAATGAACCAGCAGTAGGTGCAGCTATTGATTCAATGTAGCCGTTCCCCTTAAACTCAGCAGAAACCGTGAAGCCAAGAAGGAGCATTGATACGCTCTCCTGGAGTCGAGCATCAGCCATGCTGATGGCGGGCAGGGAAGTTTCAAGCCATTTCCTGCCCCAGTTAACCACTGGTTGGAGGTCATTTTCAAGAGTAACGGCCGGGTTGTCAGATCTGACGGATTTGCTATTGAGACAGGTGTAAATGGTAGTCATCTGCATAAATGCCTAGTTGAGAACTGATGTTATAAGATCCTTGATGAAGATCAGAAACAGCATATGGCCTAGGATAGAGCCTTGGGGAACACCCGCGTTCATGTGAAAGGATCTGGAAGCGAGTCCGTTCAGAACGATCTTCATTTCACAATTTGATGGGAATGACTGGGTTAAATCAAACAATCCTCCTGTAATACTGTAGCCCTAAAGCTTACGTAGAAGACTAGCATGCCAGACCCTGTCAAACGGCTTTGAGACATCTAGAGCCACAGCACATGCTTCGCCGTTATTATCCAGAACGTGATATACATATTCAGTGATGGCTGCAAACACGTCACCGGTAAACCAGGCAAATCGGAATCTATATGGTTCGTCGAAGAGTAGGCCGTCAGAGGTAAGATGCTTGATCACTTCAGCATTGAAAATTTTACCGAAAACCGGTAGGAGACTAATAGAACGATAGTTAGAGCGGTCAGTAGGTTCTTCATAGTTCTTAAAAACAAGAACTACAATGGAGTACTTCCAACAAGCTGGAATGCAGGAAGCAATAGTTGCAGAATTTGGAGATAACTGGAGCCAGTTTGAGAGCACATTTCTTTAGGATGACGGCTGGTATCCCGTCACCTCAACTTGCCTTATGTAGAAATGGTGTTATAGATCTTGTTATTGACGGGTAATCAATTCTTTGCAGATAATGAAATCCACGAAAAACTTGAATAAGTGAGCCTCTCACTCTAATACTTTACTTCTTCAAGTGGCTATATTGGGTCTTGTACAGGGTGAACATTGTATAAAAAGAAATAAAAGTTCATTCGGTAACCGAAAGGATGCTGCTACAACTCCCCTATTACTAAGAGTCTTTATTTACGCGGCAAACCAACTTTCAGTGGTGAATTAAGCAAACGAGGAAATATTCGGTCCCGCCACAAGACATTTTTTTTTTAAATTTAGTAATTGTTTTAATCTGGCGTCAAATATGAAGAGGAAGTATAATTTTACAAAACTCAGTACAGACACTAAGATATATTTTACATACTACCTATTACTACAGGGAAGTAAAATTTGCAGTTTTGGATAAAAAAAAATGAAGCAAACAACAAAATGAGGTGGAGAACTGTTATTTGGGATTTGTTCAGCGACTTTAATCGATTAAATATACATAATTACTGTACCTGGTTTAAGAGAGATAAACTGAAAAAATATGGACAGAAGAAAAATTAAAGTGAATGTGCCTGGAACCATCTCATACAATAAAAGAATAAAAATTAAGATATGAACAATTTCAGACCACTGAACAGACTCGAAGTCCGAAAAGCAGACGTCATGTATTTTATCCTTAATCAGAAGAAACAAGTCAGAGAAGAGTTAATTCAGAGCAGTAGAGACAAGGATAGCTTTTTTAAAATTGGTTTTAATCATTGAAATTTATCTCATGCGATATCCGCTTCTCAAATGGCGGAAACGCTAGAGAACGGACTCTTAGCAAACTTTCGTTTGTAGTTGAAGAAACCATACTAACTGTACAAGAGCTCTCCAGGTATCTAGCGTTCAGAAAAGTCATTTTAGTTTTTTTCTAGAAGCCATTTTACGCCCCCACCAGAAAGTTATCGAACAGAATTTAATTTATTTACAAGATATGAATACATTTTCAAAAATTAAAAAACAAAACAAAATAACTAATCAGTAAAGTGAGGATTTAAGGAAGCGTCTCGGCGTAGGCAGAAAGTAAGCTAGATTTTCCAATGATTTAGTAATACGGTTGAAACTCTCTTATATCCGGGTTACACTGTAGTTGCAGAATTTGGAGATAACTGGAGCCAGTTCGAGAGCACATTTCTTTAGGATGACGGCTGGTATCCCGTCACCTCAACTTATGTAGAAATGATGGGGATATACGCATATCACTCAGTAGAGCTTCAGTTCTAGGGGGGGGGGAATCAGGTGTGGGTACTCCAAATGAGTCGAGTGCAAAGAATTCAACCTTATCTGATGTAGATGTTAGGAGTTCGAATTGGTTGAATAGAGGAAGAATTGAGAATTTGCAGAACCGACGATAATCTCTAGAACCGGAAGATGCGATTCTTGTGGGCTATAGCGGTCGAGCATGCAGATGAGAACCAAGGAGATAAACGCAGTTTAACTTGGTATTTCCTTGATGAAATGAAAACATCGATGCCGGCTTTCACCCAGGAGGAGAGCTGAGACGCACATTTTTGAACAGGATGATTAAAAACTTAATTCCAAGGAAGGCCACCGAGGAAATCACAGAACGAGTCCCAATCTGCCCATTGATAACAGAAAGATAATCTGTTGGTCGGATGCTCTTGGCTGTTGGGGAAGACGCAAGATGTTTACAGATACTATCGCGTAATCAAAATTGCCAAGAGGGCAGAGCTACGTAGTACGACAAGAGTCAAGAGTAAAGTTAAAAAAGATATCGAGAAAAGAAGCGTGTAGTTTTTTTTTTTTTTTTTTTAAGCATTTCTCCCCAAGCAAGGTGGGGAGCCACTAGGACGCAAGGGGTTACAGAAAATTTAGAGCAAGGTCAGATAGGAGTGATAGAAGAAAGGATGAGGGTAGTGGATAGATCAAGGCAACTGGAGATGTCGATTGACATTGCACTTGAATAGCTGGAGATTATAGCTCACAGGGAAACAGTAATAAGGAAGGGAGTTCCACAGGCGAGAGGTGCGAGACATGAAGCTATTAGAGTAGAAGAGACGGCTACATTTAGGAGTTTCGACAGTGAAGGAGTGAGAGCGGGATGCCAGTCTCGTATGGCGCTTGAACTCATGACGTCTGGGAACCAGCGAATACAGCTCCTCGGAGCAATTTTTATGGAAGTATTTGTAGAACAGACAGAGGGAGGCGACGGCACGTCTGTGAGAAAGTGACTGTAGACGAGACGCCAGGGCAGGGCCAACTACATTGCATATCCGCCTCTGGAGCCTATCAAGAACCCCGAGGCAAACAGAAGGGGCAGCAGAACATATATGGCAGCAATACTCCATGCAGGGGCGAATTGTTGTTTTGTAGATCTGGAGGATCGACTCCGGGGAGAAAAACTTCCTGGCGCGACTCAGGGAGCCAACTTTCCTTGTAGTGGACGAGGCAATTGACTCAATGTATTTATTCCATCTCAGGTCAGCAGTCAACGTGAGACCGAGAAGCCGCAGAGAGTTGCTCTCAAGAAGTTGAGCGTCAGACATTCTAATGGAGGGAAGGGAAGGACCTCTGTGGTGATTAATAGAGAGCAGTTTTGTCTTAGAAGCGTTGAAGTTGACCAGCCAATTCATGCCCCAGTTCACAATCGATTGGAGGTCCTTTTCGAGACGCACGGTCAGGCGAGTTTTGTCAGCGAGACTAGATTTGTTTTTGAGGTAGGAATAAATTGTGGTGTCATCCGTGTATATGCCAACTTGGGAAGTAATTGCGTCAGGGAGGTCATTTATGTAGATAAGGAATAGAGTGGGGCCTAGGATGGAGCCTTGAGGAACACCTGCGTTTGTGGGATAGGTACTGGAGGAGAATCCATTGAGAACGACCTTCAATTTACGGTTTGACAGGAATGATCGTATTAGGTTATATAATCGACCCGTAATGCCATAACCCTGGAGCTTGCGAAGAAGACCGGCATGCCAAACCCTATCAAATGCTTTGGAGATGTCTAGTGCCACGGCTCGGGCTTCCCCGTTAGACAAAGATGCATGTACGAATGGTCTGGAGATTCAAGAGAGAGTTCCCCAGCCAGCGGGTGATGTTCGCGGACATAAACTTCTAGTCCATGAATGTGGACATTTGAGGCCTTTCTAAGGAGAGGAAGGTAGCCAGGAATCGTGAAATCGAGAAATCAGAGGACGGGATTGAAGAGTGAAGATTAGTTTCGCAAAGAGCTAGGATATCCGGAGACTTTTCAAAGAGGGACGATTCCCCACTGCAAAGGTTGGTACGGATACCACGAATGTCGGAGAAAAAAGGTTAAGGGGTTTAGATGTTTTTTGTTGAACTGGTTTAGGTTTATAATTTTGGTTCTTTATAGTCATGATGTGTTACTTTGGTAAGGAAAGGCTTGTAGTAGCAGTCGGCCATCTAATGTAACGTGTGCAGTAAGGGAACTGGCGCAGACTGCAACATAGTGTATCCTCGGGGTTACCCACCAGAAGTGCTTGCATGGACACCCTTCCATGGGCGACATGACACTGCAAGAACCTCGATATTATTCAACTGTTGATCAAAACAGCCTCTCAAGACTTTACGCATAAATTCGGGTTCCTAACTACCAGTCGGGAACAGCAACCAGAAAACTGCCAAAACCAAAAACTGCCTCAGTATGAAGAGACGTTACCCCCATCCACGCATATGACAAAAAAAAAAAAAAAAATCATAACAGCACCACTATTAAAGCCTGAGAAGAAGAAAAGGAATCAGAAACCTCAACTCGTGTTCAAGAGAAGAGTGAGGAGTTTGAACTTGGTGATAGGAGAGCCTATCTACTACTGTTAAAAAAAACAAAACAAAACAAAACAGAAAACATTCCCGGTTTTGACTTCCAGATCAATTATTTCATAGAATGAGCTTTCAGATAATTTATTTGGAGTGTTGAGTTGCGTCACACAGATGCCCCCCAGCACAATCATGTGCGACGTGGGGGCATGGGTAAACAAATAAAAATAGAATAAAATAATTTGCGTCTGCAAATCCCGTGTCAGTAAACATCAAAACAAAAATATTCATTAAATGCTACCACTTCAACCAATTAACATGTATATATATATATATATATATACAAATACAAATATATATATTTCTGTAGTTTACTTCTACTAGCAAGCAGAAATATTTCTCCTCCCGATGATGGCCATTTTGGTCGAAACTAGTCGAGGAATCTAAATGAAATAATAATAAAAAAAAAACGAAAGAATATTAATCTACAACCCAGTGTGTCTAAAGATTTTAATTTTTTAATATTTTTTTTATTGTTCAATATATATATATATATATATATATATATGGCCTGACGATTGCGTCTAGCATAAAACAGCTTGTCGCCTCTAAGTGTTGACTTCAATGTTCACTTTTATATTTACACACGCTCTATCTCTGATATTGAGCACTTTATCCCACAAATATAGCACACCTTAAGAGTATATTTCTTCATATATATATATATATATATATATACGTTCAAGCAAAGGTAGAATGACACCGTAGATAATCAAGAGAAAGAGAGGTGAACAGTCTAACGGTGTGTCTTTCGCGTTGCTGCGAGGCGGTCTCTCCGTCAGTCCTCATTTTTCGGCTGGTCGTGACCACTGTCTTACAGAGTGCATTGTTCTTTGTCTTGTCATCTTTGTCTAAAAATTAATGTATTTTAATTCAGTGACCCTCTTTGTGAGTGTCGTTTGCCATAGTCCTTGTGAGGGTCACTTAGATGTTAATCATCAGGGCAAATAAATGTCTGAAACAAATGTTTTCATTTAGCGAGATATCAGCCCACACTGATATGGCTACATGTACTTGCTTGATTTAGTTGTCTACAAATCAGTGATCACATGTTGGGCTCATCCTGTTGCTAGCGATCGTACATTTCGTAGAGTTTCTTCTGCTTTTTTGTTTGTATCTGAGATCAACACATATCATAATAAATCCTGATAGGACTTCTAGTTCTCTAAGAGTCACCACGTTTTTTGTTTTGTTTTTTAAATGTAGTCTATCTCTCTCTCTCTCTCTCTCTCTCTCTCTCTCAAAAAGAAAACAATATATATGAAAAACACCAAAGGTTTAATTCCTTGTCCGGTTGATAAAAATGACAAATCCATTAAAAAATCAACATGTTTGTTGAACTATATTTTTCTATAACTCTTAACTGAAGACTGTGTTGAGTAAAAAGACGGGAATCATTATATATATATATATATATATATATATATATATATATATATATATATATATATATATAAGTAGCACGTCCCTTTCAGTGCCACGGATAATTCTGAAACCTCCTTGTGAATTGGTTTGTATGATTCATTCCTTTGGAAACGGGAAGCTGCAGGGGAGGGTGAGTCTGAAAAACCGGGGCAGAAATTGACTCCCCCGCCTGCAGACTGATGTTTCGTGTCTATTTCCGGTTTCACACTTTGACGCGTTTCCGGTACGCCATCAGTGGTTATTCGGTACTGGGGGCAGACGGCCGAAACAGATCAATTTTTTTTATCTCTCTCTCTCTCTCTTTTTCTCTCTCTCAAATAAATGATGAATGTGAGCGAATCTGGAGAAATTAAGGTTCAAGAAGGTACATGACGAATAAAACAAAATAGACGAATAAAAAAGCAAAGTAAACCAGGAATAAATATAAAAGTGTCAGGAATCATAAAAGATCAGGAAGTTTTTTTTTCTGATTGGTCATCTAAGGTTGAAAATATTTAGGTTTTTTTTTTAAATATTTTTATTGGCGTATCATTGAGAAGCAGTACATTCTTCAGATGGGTTTAGTCATCTTTAAATTGATTGTAGTTTGTGGCATGGAGTATCCATCATATGCACGGCATTTCTTTGGACTTGTCAATGTGATTAACTTCGTTTTGTTTTTTCTTTTCTGTTCTTTTTTGTTTTCTTCCTTCTTTTTTGTTTGGAACGTTCGTACTTTTTTTTCTTTGTCTCGCTTTTCTAAATTCATTTTTTTTATCAAGTTGTAATTAACCTTTCTTTTTTTTTGTCCTTTCTCAAATATTTTATTAAACTTTCCTTCCTTCATTTGATCTTTAATGTGTTTTAATTAACCTCTAATTTTTCTCTAGATTTTTTCTCGCTTGTTTTATTAACCTTTCTTTCTTTCTTTATCGTGTTGTAATTAACCCTTTTTTCTGTCTTTTTTTAGTTTTTTTCTCGTTTGTTTTTTTTTAAATTTTCTTTTTTTTATTACTTTCTTCCTTTGATTTTTAATGTGTTTTAATTAACCTTTTTCTTTTCTCGCATGATTTTAATCACCTTTCTTCTAGTTTTTTTTCCTTAACATTTTTTCTTTCTCATTTTCTTTTTTCTTTTTTTCATGAGTATTTTTCTTAATCGTTCTTTCATTTTTGTCTTTCTTTTTTGGTATTCTTTTATCACCACTCTTTCTTTCTTTCTTTTTTCTTTCTTTCTTTTTTCTTTCTTTCTTTCGTATTTTTATTAACCGTTCCCTCAATTTTGTCTTTCTTTTTTCTAGAAGTCTTTTATTACCACTTTTTCTTTGTTTGTTTGTTTCTTTCTTTTGTATTTTTATTAATCATTTTCTCGTTTCTATCTTTCTTTTTTTCTAGTAGTTTTTATTACCCACTCTTTCTTTCTTTCTTTCTTTCTAATCATTTTTTCCTTCACGTCACTAATTTTTTTTAACCAATCAATGTCAAAAGGATCCAAACTGTTACTAGCGAAGATGTAATCGACTTTCAACAAAAAACTCACCGCATCAGTGACTTATCTAAGGGAAGAATGGTGCAATAAAAGCACCATCGGCTGCACCTATCGCCATTTTTGTGTTCTGTTTCCATTAATTTCATAGTGTAACAATAAACCCGTCATTTTGCAAAGAAAATCTTGTCGTTTCAAGCAATTTACAACAGATTCGAAAAAGGTTTATTTTTATTACTTATGAGAAAAAATTTGTTATGTTCATTGGATGATGTTAAAAATTTTACATGATCAGTTTATACTTTGCTCAATCAGAGCGGCCTAAAACCACGCACGGCTAAACGGTGAATTACCCCCAACAAGTTCGAGTTTGCCGGTATCCTGTAAAAGATAGTGGATAATCCAAAACAAAACTGCTTTCATTTAACCACCACAGAGAACCTTTTCTGCCTGCCATCAGCTTGGCTGAATGCTAGACTCCAGGAGAGCGATACACTGTGCCTTTTTGCCCTCACGTTTTCCACTGACTTGAAGTGGCGCGATACATCGAATCAATCTACTGCAAGGTCACGGTGTCGTACCAGACAATTCTTTCTCGCCAGAATACATCTTGCACATTTATAAATCTGTCATTCGTCCGTGCATTGAAGACTGTTACCATATCTGGTCTGGTGCTCCTGCTGTACATCTCGCGATCCTTGATAAAATCCAAAGAAGGATTTACAATGTAATCGATCCTCAACTTCAGTCACTTTCTTAACGACCTGATGTGGCTTCCCTCTGTCTTTTTTTTTTTTAGAAATATTTTCGTTGCAATTACTCTGACGAGCTTTTTTTTTACCTGGTGCCCCGATGACATGAATTTAAGCGTGCTACTAGATTGGAAACTAGGTCCCACACTTTTACTATTCAAATAGCTAAATGCAACCGTCAATTCTACTTCAACAGTTTCTTTTCTCGCACTTCCAACCTGTGTAACTCCCTTCAGTTTACTTGTTTCCTTCAAAAATTTAAATGCAACGTCAACCGCCATCTTCCGTTTTGAACCCCGTTCATATTTTGTCCTTTCTTCAATCCTCCCTATTCTCAGTGTTCTCTTTCACTTTCACTCCCTGTAACCCCTTGCGTACTAGTGGCATTACCGTATTGATTGGGGTGAAATGATTAAAAAAGAATAAATACATAGATATATACACTCGCGCGAATGCGCTGATGCAAACACACACACACACACACACACATACATGCATACATTCATACATACATACATACATACATATAGATAATAAATGCGAATGTCAGTGTGTCACACTTTTTCAACTTTACTCCTAGAGGCCTTAGCCCAACATATCATACCATTTTGGAATCAGGACGACTCTTTGAGCAAATTAAAAACATTCCGGGCCGGATCCGGAATCGCAATCCTGAAATTTTGGTCTCCCAAGCTTTCATTACTGCGATTGTTTTCGGATTCCGCCATTTTGACTTCTACTGAAAAAAACAAAACAAAAAAAACAAACAATTTAAGGGACACAATTATTTAACTTTCAATAGCTCATGTTCAAATAAAAAAAATTACTGCCCTCAAATTACAAATTCAAAATAAAATTTCAACTTTACTCCTAGTAACATATCATATAATTTTGGAATCAGAGCAAATTAAAAACATTCTGGGTTGGATCCGGGCCAGCAATCCTGAAAGTTTAGATTCCCAAACTTCATTATTGCGATTGTTCTCAGCGATTTTTACGTGATTTTTGCGATTAATTATTTTGTACGATAACAATTTTTATAATTTGAAAATGAATTTGTGAATAATCGAAATTAATTGTGAAATCCAGTGAAAGTCACCCATGAAATAAAAACAATTGTTTGTACGGAAAGTAAGGACCTACGTACATCAGATTGTCTTTAAATTAAAAGAAGAATTATCGTTGAAGTTGAGCTTAAATATTAATGCAATACTTAAATGCAGCGATCACTTTTGAGCTCTTCTGTAGTTTATTGTTGCCTATCGCATTTTTCGTTGAGACAATACCTGAACATACTTTAGAGATTTTGCTTTTTTATGTATTGTATGCGTACAAGTATCATTCCTGGAGTTTAAAAAATATCGAATACACCCTATGCAAGGTAGAAAAGCCACTAAGACACAATAGGTGTGACAGAATTAGAAAATAGAAGCATTATTCAGGTGCGAGAACAATAGAAATGTAATCAGGAAGAC
>OZ010604.1:48998229-49038229 GCA_963932145.1 Acanthosepion lycidas
GAAAATATATACCGGGTGTAACATCAAAATTGTCCAAATCGTGTAACAGCAAAATTGTCCAATTTTTAGATTACGCTTAGAACCGTTGTACCTTAGAAATGATTAAAGATATCTTACTGGAATTCTCCGAGGTTTTTATAAACACTGTTGGACTCTACTTTGAGCAATAAGAATGTATAATTACTCTCCAAGCTTAACAGAAGAATTTTGAGGAAATCGATCTAAAACGAAAACGACATGTTCATCATTAATTAATCATAGCTAAGGATCGGAAGCTCATGAAGCATTGATATAAAGTTCAAATAGTTTTGGTTCATCTGACCCAGCGGATAAAAACGTTGGTTAAATCGAGTGACTAGATCCAAAGAGGTTGTGAGTTCAATACCAGGCTTTTTGAACCAAAAACTTGGGGAGTTGAGTTAAAGGGAGATAACTGAGACATCAGAAAGAGGCATGACACGTGGAACTAGAAAAATATAACCCGGTAGACGAAATAAAGGGTTCGGTTTGAAATTCCAACCACCTGAAGAAGGCTGGAGCGTACAACGGCCGAAACGTTGTGATTATGGCAATGAAGATGGGATAACAGTCCGAATGTAAATAATACTAGCCTTGTTTCTTTCTTGGTAAACTAACCTGTGACTGTTCAAAGAAGTCTTTAAAATTAACAATTAGCGACTTCTCTTGAAAATTTGGCATAGTGATATTATCAAGTACTCGCAGAAAACGGGTTTAGCCCCAAGGACATTCATGCTGATATTGTTGCTAAATTAGATGATGACTCTCCAGCTTCATCAGCTGCCCACTTTAGGAGGGAAAGGGAGAGTCTTAAAGATGACCCAAGGTCTGGACGTCCTGCAGCTGCCAACACCGAGAAAATCATTGATCGTGTTCATCACTTGGTACTGAATGACAGGCTATTGAAAATATACTGAACTTGACATGACTGTTTCTGCTCGGTGGGTGCCACGTCTTCTGACACCTGATCAAAAGCGCACCAGGCTGATCATGTCACGGGAAAAATCTGATATTGTTTGAGGCGGATCCAGATGGTTTTCTTGAACGCTTCCTAACTCGGGTTGAATGTTGAGTCAGAGACAAAGGGACATTCCGTGAGTGGGAACACCCCTTCTAACCTGCTCCAAAGACGGCTAAAATCGTTTAATCTGCAGGGAATGTTATGGTCTCAGATTTTTTGGGATGCAAAAGGCATTGTATTTATTAATTATCTTCAAAATGGTCACGCCGCCAATGGAGAGTACTATGCCAACTTGCTAAATTAGCTACGAAAGGCTATCAAGAACAAACGTTCAGGAAAATTGACGAAACGGATCTTGTTTCACCAGGAAAATGCTTCAACATACAAATCTTTGGTTTCAGTTGCTGCTCTGAGTGATTGATGCTTTGATTGGTTTCTGTATTCTCCTGATTTGAATATTATCTGCTCCCCAACATGAAAAAATACTTGACTGGAAACAGGTTTCACAGTGATGATGACGTCATATAGGCTGTTGATGACTTTTTTGATCAACAGGTTGAACGGTTTTCATTGAACAGTCAAATATCAATTTATCTTTGAGAAAAAAAAACAATGCAGTTATTAATAAGAAGAGTTGAAATGAATGCATACATGGTTTCATGATTCTAGTATCATTCCTTCATTGTCAGTCTATAACATTTTCAGCCTTCTCTCGTACATTTGAAGCCTTCTTTGAACAGTCAGATATCAGTTTATATGGAAAGCAACAATACAGTTATTAATAAGATGAGTCGAAATGAATGTATGCAAGATTCCACAGCTCTCTCATTACTCCTTCATAGTCAGCCTATGACATTTTCAACCTTCTCTCGTACATTTGAAGCCTTCTTTGAACAGTCAGATATCAGTTTATATGGAAAGCAACAACAGAGTTATTAATAAGATGAGTTGAAATGAATGTATGCAAGATTCCACAGCTCTCTCATTACTCCTTCATAGTCAGCCTGACATTTTCAGCCTTCTCTCGTACATTTGAAGCCTTCTTTGAACAGTCAGATGTCTGTTTACCTGGAAAGAGACAATGCAGTTATTAATAAGAAGAGTTGAAATGTATGCATGCATGATTTCACGGCTCTAGCATCACTCCTTCATATCAGCTTATGAACGTTTCAGCCCACCCTCGTAGCTTTGAAGCCTTCTTTAAAGAGTCACATAGCAGTTTACCTGGAAAGAGACAATCCAGATATTAATAAAAAGAGTTCAAATAGATGCATGCATGTTTACACAGCTCGAGCATCTCTTCTCCATAGCCTTTGAACTTTTCAGCCACCCCCTAAGTTCTGGACGGTTTCTGCAGCCGATTTTATAAACAAATCCTGATTTGCGTTTATCCTTAGGATGTACTTTCTGCGGTCTTATATTGTGCATTGTTTTGGCAATCTAAATATCGACTGGTCTGAGAATACATACATATATACATATATATGTATATATATATATATATATATATATATATATATATATATATATATATATATATGCGACTCAGCAGGAATAGAGACTGAATAATATGTACAAATTAGCTAAAAGTATAAATGGTGAATTCTAATTCGTACGTAAATATTTATGTACATGAGTAATAATACCCTTGAAGCTAATCAACGCAATCGGCTACAAGATGAAAGCGTTCACAGTCGGTAGGGGCTATAATTATTTTTCCATCTGCTGGTTTAATATTGTTACCATTCTTGATTTTCGGCACAATTCCGTATCGTTCTTGATTTATTGTCAAAATAATACCAGAGCACAGGTGGAGACGACGCTTGGCTGGATAAACACTCTATGGCGGTTGCCATAATAATAGAATTCTGGCCACTAACATGAACACACAGACGCGCAGGCGTGCGCGCACCCACACAGAGACTCGCACGCGCGCATACACATAAACATGCACACAGAGACAGATAAACTAAACGAAAAAAAATGAGAGAAAATGAACTGCGAGAGATAGATAGATAAACAAAACGAAAAAACTCAAAGAGAGAAATTGAACTGAATGGGATATATATATATATATATATATATATATATATATATATATGAAAAAATATAGTCTTAAGGTGTGCTATATTTATGGGATACAGTGCTCAATATCAGAGATAGAGCGTGTGTAAATATAAAAGTGAACATAGAAGTCAACACTTAGAGGCGACCGTCTGTTTCATGCTATATGCAATCGTCAGGCCATAGCATGAAACAGACTATCGCCTCTAAGTGTTGACTTCTATGTTCACTTTTATATATATATATATATATATATATATATATATATATATATATATATATGTATATTTATGTATATATAAAGATAGATAAAGAAAACAAAAAAAATTCAAATAGTGAGAATATGTACTGAGAATGATAGTTAAGTAGATATATAAATAAACAAAGCAAAAATGATTGAACGAAAGAAATTGAATTGTCTGGGATATATATATATATATATATATATATATATATATATATATATATACATATATATATATATGTTTGTGTGTGTGTGCGTATACAGAGATAGAGAAAGAGAGAGAGAGTAAGGGAGAGGGAGAGAGCGGGAGAGAGAGAGAGGGATGGAGAGAGAGAGGGAGAGAGAAATAAAACGAAAAAGACAGAAAGAGATAAGCTGAGCTGAGATTGATATGAACAAATTGTATTAGATAGATGAACAAAACGAAAAAGATTGAAATAGAGAACATGAACTAATATATATATATATATATATATATATATATATATATATATATATATATATACATACACCAGACACACACACACACACACACATACACACACACACACACACATCTATATATATATATATATATATATATATATATATGAGAACGTTTGGATTTTTATATTGGGCACTTTTTAGTGTTTATACATTTTAGGCGCGGCTGTTTTCAGCCTCCCATTACAGTATATTATTTTATATTATATATTATATATTACACACACACACACACACACACACACACACACAGATATATATATATATATATATATATAAGCAAAACAAAAAAGAATGAAATAGTGAGTAAATGAACTGATAGATAGACAATTAATTTTTTAAATTGAGATAGATAGTGTTGAGGGGTCCACCCCTTTTTATACAAATGGACTCACCCAGTGTATACTTATACTACTGACAGTGAATACCCGGGGACAGAGCCGAGTCCAGAGTGACAGAGTAAAAGGTTGTAGGTAACTGGAAGAGTGAGGGTGAGGTAACAGCGTTGTAGAAGTCACAGTGAGCGAGCACGGAGACTCAGTAAGAAGTCATACAGCGATACTTCAATACCAAAGACTGTATATATATTTTGCTACTAACCCGTATTCCTGGAACTACTAACCTGCTTTACCAGTTTGTATTATTACGTTAATACATTATTTTCCTATATTCATTCCTGGCGTTTGTTATTTATTGGTACCGGATTTCAACCCGGAATCCACAACAGATAGATAGGCTGGCAAACGAATGACAAAGAGAATATATTCTGTGTAACGTCTTTCATTCTCTAGAAGGATTTCATGAGACTAAAATAACGTTTTTGCTAATGGAATTTCATATGTTTAGTGGCGTCGTTTACAATTTTGTACCCAGAGGGAACGCTGAGGATATGTGAAAGTTGAAATTTGAAACTTTTAAATTTAACTTTTTTGCAGGCGAGTCTGGACGCACACCCCAGCCGGTCACCTTTAGTTTTCACTTGCTTTCATATAATATCCTCAACAAACATTATTTTAGTCAAATTAAGTTCTAGAGAAGAAAACACATTGCACAGTATTTTTTCCACTTCGTCAATCAAATTTGGCGCAGCATTATTATGATATTTAAAAATATCCTCTCATATCCTCTCGTAGATAAATAGATAAACAAACCTAAAAGGATTGAATAGATAGATAATGAACAGACTGTGATACATAGATATTAATGGTAAGATATATAGGCAAATTGACATAGATAATGAACAGTGTGACATATAGATAGATAGATAGATAGATAGATAGGAACATAATGAGATAGATAGATAGATAGATAGATAGATAGATAGGAACAGAATGAGATAGATAGATAGATAGATAGATAGATAGACAAATAGATAGATAAACAGATTAGATTATATAGATATGAACAAGTTGAGACAGATAGATGATGAATAGACTGAGATAGATAGATAGATAGATAGATAGATAGATAGATAGATAGATAGATAGATAGATAGACTGAGATAAAGAGATAGAGTTAGACATGAACAGACTGAGACAGATAATGAATAGACAGAGATAGATAAATAGATAGATAGACTTAGATATACTTAGTTATACTTAGATAGATTGATATGAACAGATTGAAACATAGATAATGAATAGACTGAGATAGATAGATAGACAGACTGAGATAAAGAGATAGAGTTAGACATGAACAGACTGAGACAGATAATGAATAGACAGAGATAGATAAATAGATAGACTTAGATATACTTAGATAGTAATACTTAGATAGATAGATATGAACAGAGACAGATGATGAATAGACTGAGATAGATAGGTAGATAGATAATAGACTCAGATAAAGAGATAAATAGAGTTAGATATGAACAAAATGAGAAAGATAATGAATAGACAGAGATAGACAAATAGATAGACTTAGATATACTTATATTTACATAGATATATAAATAGATAGATAGATAATGAGCAGACTGAGATTGACGTCAAGATTGACGTGAAGACAAATACATAACTGTCGGCTCTTTAGATGAGTATAAACATCGTTGACAATTTCCTCTTCTACGAGACTGATTGTCGATCATGGCTCAAGAGTTCAGTCGGTTCTACTATTTAATCCATAGCAGGGCGAAAGAAATGGCTCCATACCTTTCTTTCAGGTGCCCCTGCTATATACCTTGAGCTCCTTGATAAAATCCAAAGAAAGAATCAGCAATATTATTGGTCCTGATCTGGCTGCTCGGCTTCAGTTACTTTCCTATTGCCATAATGTTGCCTCCCTGTGCCTTTTCTATAAATACTTCCATGGTAATTGTTCGGATGGGCTTTCCATTATGGTACTTAGACTTTTTGATTTTAAGCGCTGTACTAGACTGGCGTCGAGATCATATCAGTTTACAGTTGAGCTGGCGAGATGTTGCCGTAAGTTCTATGCTAACAGTTTCTTTTCTCGCACTTCTTGCTTTCCAGCCGAATTTAACCCGCAAAAAATGAAATGCAATGTCAATCGCTATCTAATATCCTTCTGATTATTCTTTTCGCTTCCCGCTCATTATTAATGTTTCTGTTCCTAATTCTTTCACACCCACTAAACCCTTGTGCCTTAGTGGCTTTACTGCCTTGCATGGGATGATATCGATTAAAAAATGTCTGTGAATGTATCTAGTAATCAACTCCTAAACAATCGTTCTCATATCTCTTCATTTGTGAAGCCACGCGTGTAAAACGAAATCAAAGCAAAAAAAAAAAAAGCTTACATAGAGATTTTAATATGTCTGCATTTAATCCTATCTCCCCGACACACACACACTTCACAGCGGCGCCCGTTGGAGTGAAATCTTAAATGTTCCCATTGAAAATTGGTTTCTTCCTGGGTGAAAGCTGGCATCAATGCCAGCACAGAAATAGTAAGTGAGACCGCAAGCCTCTCTTTGGTTCACTCCTGCTTATTCAGCCGCTATAGCCCACAGGAATCACTTCTTTCGCCTATACCAACGCCGTAGCGTAGCTTCCTATGTAACTTCCCTGTATCTTTTCTATAAATACTTTCATGGTAATTGTTCTGATGAACTTTCCTCTTTTTAAATGTTGTCATTTTCTTCCCTACCTCCACGGACAAATTTTATAGATTGGAATTAGTTAGAACTTCATAGAGACTTTGAGGTATTATGGTAACTGTAGCGAGAATGGCAAGTAATAATGTGTTGTAAGGGTGTAAAAGACACTGAGATATGTGTGGGTCAGTAATCGTGGCTAGGTCAGTTTAAGATAAGACAGATTGAAGACCAGCATTCCTCTATCCCTCCTTTTAGCCTTGTGCCACATTTTTTATTAAAATAAATATTACTTTCCATTATGGCTCCTCGACTTTATGAATTTAAGGACAGTACTGGAATGGCGGTTAGGGTCTCATCAATTTACAGTTGGAATGGCAAGATGCAACCGTAGTTTCTATGCTAACAATTTTTTCAATCGCACTTTTTAGTTGTGGAACTCTCTTCCGGCTTCTTGCTTCCCAGTCAACATTGACCTTCAAGAATTTAAACGCAATGTCAATCGTTATTTTCTGACATTTTAATTCCTGTTCTTTTATCGTCCAATCAACTTGATCATATTCGCTAAAACACAGTAACCTCTTGCGTCCTCGTGGCTTTATTAAAGAGAACATAATTCAGATCATAACAGTGTCCTCTTTGTAACCGCTCCTAATAATTGTAAGCACGACTCCAACGAGGTTAAGTCACTGTCTCATTATTATTATTCTCATTATTACTGACAGCCCTGGAAGAACGTGTTAAACAAAGTATAGCCTCAGTGATTTATTTATGTGCTAGTTGGGATGCTTTTATTATATATATATATATATATATATATATATATATATATATATATATATATATTAATGCAAGTTTCATTAAATAATACAGACAAGTTTTGTCTATTTATTTTAAGCAAATTCCTTTCACATCGTCTGATAAGCTTAATAACATTATCACTGAAAGACGAAAGAAAATCACCATATTGATACATGTTTTTTAATCCTATCTAAGCTTTCGGCTTACATAAGCCATCATCAGAGATGACAATAACATTGCAATATATTAAACAATACACGGACATAGCAATAATAACAGTCTGTATTGTTTGCATGGAAGATTTCCAAGCAACGACAAACTCGTGCATACGAGATGCTGGAAGAAAAAATCGCACCGCGGCTCATGACAACGAGAAGTGTTAAGTATAGGAAACCGGTGGTATAACCAATGGCTTCTGTTTATTTTTTTCAGGTTAGGTTTCAACTGTTGAATATACATAGCTCCAAGAATTTTATATATATATATATATATATATATATATATATATATATAAATAAAAAGAAAGAACAGTAAGATATATAATCCGGTGTTCTTATAGATATTTTTATTTTTACAAAATAGTGCTCAATGTAAATTTACAGAGCATTAATAAAAAAAAAATTGATACCTAATAATATACATACTTATAGTTGATGTGAAAATAACTCTACATACTGTAAGGGATTCTAATACATTTAATTTTTCTTAAAAGAAATATAGTATAATAAAAATTAATAGTGAAAATGTTTTTAAATTGTAGTTAAATAAAACGTATTCTAACCTGAACACCCCCTTCCCCAAAATCTTTAAATATACAAATAGAAAAAATTCTGTAAGAATTTTTGCCGTTAATAATATAAAATAAATAAAAAAAATCCAGACGACATGAATTTAACGGATGTCAGATTTAATTGAAGAATACATCCCTACCCCCTAACAAAACGTAGCTAATAACTTGATACATCAAAATATAGACATATAGAACACGCAAACACCCCTGTCTAGTAGAAGTAAATTAATCTGAAACCTTGGAACCGTCAATTATGATTTTAGCTGTGTCTTTAAAACCCAGTAATTTTAAAAGTTACTCCAAAATTCGCTTGAGGATGAAATGGAACTAATGTCTTTAATTTAATTACAAAATTAAATTCGGACCTTCCATTTTTGAAACATGGTTAGAACTGTGTAGCGGAAAAACCATATTTTAAATCAATTAATTTATAATATATATATATATATATATAAATATATAATGTTATCCAAAAACAAACTGTTTCGCTGTACCACGTTCATCAGTGTGGGTAGACACCCGATTGCCTCAAGCCAGGATCAAGACCCAACCGATCTGGCATCAGTCGGAGATTTTCCCTAAGCTATCAGCTCCCGGCAGAGGGGTAGGCGAAATTTTACGTATTTATTTTTGAATAAACACTCCAGTGACTCAGAGTGCTGAATTCATAGATGAGCTTTGCATCAGCAGTCGCAGTCACTGTTTACAAATTCGCGCTTTCTCTCTAAAGTGCTCGACCGACTTTTTAAAAAAATTTCAGGGGCGTATACGTATATATATATATATGTATATATATATATGTATATTATACATACATATATATCTTTATATATGTATATATGAAGTTATATATATATATATATATATATATATATATATATATATATATATATATATACATATATATATATATATATATATAACTTCAAACTTTATGTAGTTGATACCCCTGTTTGCACTTTCGAGAAATCTCAGTAACGCGGGCGTCTATTTCAAATACGAGTATCCACTATAATAACGATTGAAGTAATAAAAATATCGGATCAAAAACAACTCCATTAATTCTTGAGAATTATGTGTTAATAAACGTAATGGCAAGATACAATTCTATTATGCCGACTTTATTAAGAAAAGAAGTTTATTTATTTAAAAAGCTGTATTTACACACATCGAAAACGCAAAAAGAACTTTGCGATACAATAGTTATATGTTCAACTTTGACTTAGACAGCGCTCCAAAATATTCGATACTTTCTTGACGTTGAGGAAAGAAAAACTATGGAGGACGCTAAGTGATGTAAATTTTTGGCATGTTCTTACTGATTTTTAAATATATGCACACATTATATATTCATATATGTAAAATATGAGATATTATTTTATGTATTTTTCTATATTTATATATTATACATTTTTATGCACATTATAATATACTAATAAATTTTGTTTTCTTTCATACTTTTTTCTTACTTTTTTTTCTCTTGAAATTAAACAGCATCTCCGATATGTCTTTTTCGTCTTTCTCTGCGATCAAAACGGATTAGTCCATTATTTATGAGGTATTGGGAGGGCGAAACCTACATACGTGCTAAGGAACTAAGGGAGGGGCAAACAGAATTATAATAAAGTATTCCATATTATATATAGTATATACTTAATATAAATTATATATATATATATATATATATATATATATATATATATATATATATGAAATTTCAATATATAGTGTTCAGTTTGTGTCATCTATATTGACTGCATAATTAAGTGCATTGACAAGGAATAAATTTATGTTAACAAATGAATTTTTTTGTATAAAACAAATTTATTTTTCTATCATTAGCCTGCAGACTTATCGGCGTACTTACGTCCACCCTCCCTCTCGCACCTCCATATATATATATATATATATATATATATATATATATATATATATATATATATGTATATATATATATATATATATATATATATATATTCAGTTGTATAGATATGAGTTTGTGACTCTGGGTTTCACGCTTTAGCGATCATCAGACAAAGTTTGTCTGATGATTGCAAAAGCGTGAAAGCCAGGGTCACATACTCATATCCATACAACTGAATATGTTAACTACATCACTGATATTGGGAACTTTCCATTAAGTACCGCGCATATATATATATATATATATATATATATATATATATATAATTTATGCGAAAATTATAACATAGATATGTTATAAAATCACAAATTATTTTCGAATAAATTATATTTGCTCTACTCTGTATTGAGCACTCTTTTAATAATAGTATTTTTTTGTTATTGGAATTTATTCCGTATACACCAATCCTATTCTTGGGTATATATATATATATATATATATATATATATATATATATATATATTCGGCCTGAAGATTGCGTCTAGCATGAAATAGGATGTCGCCTTGGAATGTTGACTTTTATATTTATATTTACATACGCTCTAACTCTGATATTGAGCACTTATAAATATACCAGTCCCATAAATATAGCACACCTTAAAACTATATCTCTTGATGTATATATATATATATATATATATATATATATATATATATATATATATATAAATGTATGTATCTATAAATGTATGTATATATATATACATACATATATATATATATATATATATATATATATATATATATATATATATATATATAGAGAGAGAGAGAGAGAGAGAGAGAGAGCGATAAAGGAAGAAAGAAAGGTAGATAGATAGATAGATAGATAGAGAGAGAGAGAGAGAGATTTCCATAGGGTAATTTATTTCTGAGATCGACAAATGGCAATGCTTACAAAACCTGATTTTTTTTCATTATCTCTTTTTCCTGTTCGTTTTTTTAAAGAATAAAATCATAATGTTGTATTTCTTGTATTTCCGAAGAATCAATGTTAAATATGCCACGACGACCCCGATGCCAAAAGCCTACGCACTGCTTTCATTCCGTTCCTCCCTTTAATCATGACTAACTCCATAATTTTTGCGATGTTCGCCAAGGTACATGCTTTTGCACTTATATGATCAACGCGCCATTTTCTTTTTACTTTTGTATTCATTTATTTATTTTTTGCCATGCTATGCTCATTTTGGTCGATCCATCGAAAGATGACTCGCTAACATCGCCAGTCAACCAAACATCTGTTGTCCTTTTCCGTTGGAGTTTTTTTTTTTTGCTCTCCCCACCTTTGTGACACGGCCTCTAGCATTCACTCTATGACCATCAACTTCGTCATTATAATCGCGCCACCCACGCTATGATAGTAGCTTCATGTCCGTCTATGCAGCAGCACAAATAATGATGTATCACCACGGCTTGTTATTTATGAAAATCTTCATCTCCCCTCAAAAATAACAAGCACAGCCATTTTTTTTCCTTGCCCACTCCTGGATATTTTGTACTGACAGTTGATATTAAAATGCTAGGTTACGCCATTAATGCTAGTATTTCACTAATAATAATCGTAAGCTGCACTGCGTCGATTATCCTTCCTTCGACAATTTAAATCAAACACTGTATTTTAAACAACCGTCCTTTTAGATACTTCTTAAATTTGTTATGAAAACAAAGGGTCGTCTATTTACATCATTCGGACTATTGTCCTCATCTTTGTCGCCATATTTATCTCAACATTTCGGCCGTTGTACGCTCCGGCCTTCTTCAGGTGGTTGGAATGTCGAACTGAACCATTTATTCCCTTCACTGGGGTAAACTGTTCTAGTTCCACGTGCCATGTCTAATGGATGTCAGTTATCAGTTATCTCCTGCTTAATTCCCCTCTCCAAGTTCTCCACCGCCTTAACCAGGTATTGAACTCACAACTCTTTGGGTCCTGTCACTGGATCTAACTAACGTCTTTATCCACTGTGCCATGTGTCCTTGAGGACACATGACACAGTGGATAATGTAAATAGTGTGCATAATACCTCATCTCAGAAATATAGACAGATACTTCTTAAGTTTGTTCTGAAAACAGAGGGGCGTCTATTTACATTATTCGGACTATTGTACTCATGTTTGTTGCCATATTTATCTCAACATTTCGGCCGTTTTATGCTCCGGCCTTTTTCAGGTGGTTGGAATGTCGAACTGAACCCTTTATTTCGCTCACTGGAATAGACTGTTCTAGTTCCACGTGCCATGTCTAATGGATATCAGTTATCAGTTATCTCCTGTTAATTCCCCTTTCCAAGTTCTCCACCGCCTTAACCAGGTATTGAACTCACAACTCTTTGGGTCCTGTCATTGGATTTAACTAATGCCTTTATCCACTGTGCCATGTCGGCTTGAAGAAGGCCGGAGTGTACAACGGCCGAAATGTGATAAATATGGCAACAAAGATGAGTACAATAGTCCAAATAATGTAAATAGTGTACATAATGCCTCATCTCAGAAATATAAACAGATAGAGAGGGGCATCTGTTGAGGGTCAAACTCGCGATATTAGGGAGTGACTCACTTGTTAATCATGACCCCACGGCAGGCTCCTAATATTTGGTAGCTGGTTGGTGTGTGTATTTAACGTTATATCAATCTTATTCAATATCGAAATCTGCTTTTTCATATTATTTTTTAATCTAAATGTAGGTTGTTCTTATTCTTGAGTTTATACGTAAGCCATCTTTATATAGGGATAAATAGGACGTGTTCATACTTGAGGCATTTGGCAGCGTTCATACTTGTGATTATAGTCAGAAAAAGAATGTTTATAGTGCCTATATGTAGAAAAGGGTCGTATTTATACTTAAACCCATAGCTAGGGAGTGTTTATATTTGAGTCTATAGGTAGATATAGGTTGGATTTTTACTTGAGTCTATAGGTATACATATGTACTGTTTATACTTGGGTCTATAGGTATACATATGTGCAGTTTATACATGAGACTATAGGCATACGTAGGCGCTGTTTATACTTGAGTCTATAGGTATACATAGGTGCTGTTTATACTTGAGTCTGTAGGTAGACATGGGTGCTGTTTATACTTGAGTCTATAGGTATACATAGTTGCTGTTTATACTTGAGTCCATATGTAGGTTGTTTTATACTATAGGTAGAAATAGGTCATCTATATATTTGTGTCAGTAGGTTGATGTAGGGTTTGTTCTTTATACCCGAGATTATGTGTTCATAACCGAGACTATAGTTAAACATAGGCTGAGTTTAGACTTGAGCTTATAAGTTGGTCGTATATAATTGATCTCAAAGTCCAAAATAATCTAAGTGATTATGTTGCGAGTAACCAAAGAGGAAAAGGCAGTAGCAATGCCCTCAGTGAAGCAAGAACCAATCCCTTTTATATTTATTTAGGAAGTTCTTGAATAAACAGGGCGTTGGTCTCGATCTTGTGTCCGTTACAGAGATGCAGAGAAAAACGATCAATCCTTGAACCAATTGGCATTCGTCCAGCTTCGTAAATTTTGTTCTTTGGGGAATCCTAGGTGGAAGGGTGTTTTCAAATATGCCGCATTTACCATATTTTAGTAAGGGAGGTGGGAGCTGGTGAAAAAGATTTCTTCTTTTTCTTTATGTATATAAACTAATGTCCAAAGAACATTATCTCTTAGCTGAAGCAGAATTACTTTGAACAAGACTATCTATCTATCTATCTATCTATCTATCTATCTATCTATCTATCTATCTATCTATCACATTTTGTTGATTATCTATCTATCTATCTATCTATCTATCTATCTATCTATCTATCTATCTATCTATCTATTTCCCTCATCTCTCTCTATCTATTCCCATCTATCTTCCTATACAATCGCGTTAATATTTATCTATCTATCTTTATATGCAATCACGTCCCTATCTATCTATCTATCTATCTATCTATCTATCTATCATTTATCTCATCTCTCTCTATCTATTCGATTCTATTCCCATCTATATTCCTATACTATCACGTTCATATCTATCTATCTATCTATCTATGTCAGTCTGCTCATATCTATCTATCTATCTATCTATCTTATTTCTATCATCTCTCTCTGTCTTTCGGTTTCTATCTATCTATCTATCTATCTATCTATCTATCTATCTCAGTCTGTTCATATCTATCTATCTATCTATCTTAGTTCATCTCACTCTCTTTCTCGCATCTCTTTCTTTCTATCTATCTATCTATCTATCTATCTATCTATCTATCTGTCTCAGTCAGATCATCTCTCTCTCTCTCTCTCTATCTTATACCGAGTTTATCTATCTATCTATCTATCTATCTATCTATCTATCTATCTTATTTCACTCATCTCTCTCTATCTATTCGATTCTATTTCCATCTATCTTCTATATTGTCGCGTTCATATCTATCTATCTATCTATCTATCTATCTATCTATCTATCTATCTATTGGGTGCAGCTGGACAACAATTTTTAATTTACACAAGTTTGGTTAATGGCCAACGAATGTTCTCTGATAAGGTTTTTTTTAATGATAATTTTCTATATTTTAGATCATTTTCCCTTTTTGCGCTACATATTTAAATATAAATTGTCCAATACCTGAATAATTTGGTCTTTCATAAGCCATAACGTAAAGCGTTTCTTTTTGTGTTGCGTCAGAATCATAATTTTCATTTTCAAATATCGCATCTTCATGTCTTCAAGCGAGGATTTCAGTCATCCTATTATTATTTATTTATGAAATATATTTAGTAAATTTTATAAAATTTTGTTGATGTTGGGTTTTGTCTGTTTTTTTTTTATGCGAAATACTTCGTGTATTTGTAGCCGTTTTTGATATTTTGTGTTTATATCATTGGTAAGGGTTTTTTGTTCTCTCTTGGTTGATGAAATACAATTCATTTGAAATATTATCAGATAAATGGCACGTTAATCGGTGCGATAACATCGTGGTTGTGTAACCAATTTTTGCGTTGTTTGAATTATTATTATTATTATTATTATTAGAGAGTTATTTTCCAAGTGAGCAATTCATAGACAAAATTGGTTTGTTGAAGTTCTGATTTTATCTGCTATTGTTAGTGGTGGTCATGTTAGAGATTTTTATTTATTTTTTTGTGATAATGAAAAGATAACACTCTCACATGAACACGCGAAGATGCGATATTTGAAAAAGACGAAATTGACATAGCACAAAAAAAACAAAACAAAACCCTTTGACAATGGCTTATGGCGATCGAAAGTACTCAGATATTGGACAATTAATATTTAAATATGTACAGGAAACCAGGAAAATGATGTAAACGTACAACACCCTCCCCGATCGTTCAAGACTTCCGCGTCTGATCGATGAAGATCACTTTGATCTCAGACCTGATCTACCCCACGTTGTGTTTTAAGGTTGATCATAAGGCAGCTAAGATCGAATCGTCGCAGGTATTTTCGTGTTGGGCTGGACGTGCAGAGAAAAAATAACGCTCGAATAAATTGAACAAAAGTAAATGCTGTTTTTATATCAGTCCTTTGTACAATAATTGGTTTATATCAGAGTTCGCATGCAGTTAATTATCAGCCCAATCCGCATCTAAATCGGAAGTGATATTATTGTTGGATTGGTAAAATTTGTTTTGCTGTTGTTGGTAAGGTTAGGCAGAAGGCTGAAATCGGAGGCTTTCGTTAGCAGATAATCACGTGGGCCTCTCTCCTGTTTCTGCTCTCGTCTCCGTCTCTTCTGCTTATCTTCTCTGTTCCATTTAGAAAACGCTGTTATATAATTCTTCCAGTTTCTAAGGGCATTTTGTTTTGTTATTATTAGTTATTTTGTTTTAATAAATCCATTTTCGTTTTTCCACATTGATCGCTCCGATCGACATAAAAGAATTTCGATTTCATTTTCGTATCTGTACTAGATTCAGTCTTGACGAGATCTAAGGTGTCAAAATTTTGAGAGGGTAAGTCTTGTATTTCAAGAGAACAGTTCTGAACGAGACTAGCAGGGGCGAGATCTCGGAGTGATACTGTGGTTTCTTTGTCGTTTTGGGGGACGTATGTGTGCATAGCGTGGATTGGCTACTATAAGTTCCGCCTCCTCTACAATAGGGTCGTACTTCGATTGTCTAACATAGCTGTTGCATGCATAAATTTAGTCTTCAGACCATGTGTGTCGTGTTTTGGCTCGACTATGTATATATGTTGGTCAATAGTGCATTATGGGTAGAAAGTCTATTGTATTATCATAACGGCTATTGGCTGGATAGTAACAGTAATGTTTCGAATTATTCAAAAGGCTAGAAATAATTGTGAATTCGAATACAGTTATTTATTTCGATTTGATAATGTTCTTTATTAACAGTTTTACTCGTTAATTATTATTGATTAATTAATTATGTGTTGTCGATTATTATGATTGCATTTACTTGGATTTATGTGTGTATAATGAAAGACACGGAACAGAGTAACCCAAATTAGGCTTTATTCCACACGGTATTTACTCTGTTCCCTCCCACTTAGACGAGATGTAACACAAGGTCTATTTTTAGGTGGGGACCCGAGCGGGTACAACCCGGGACAGGAAGAAAAATTCCCCTCAGCCCCCGCAACCGTCGGTGCAATGGGAGAGCGTGGCCTCGGGCAGGTGTTCCACAGGGCTAGGCACCTCTCAGTATAATTTTCTCAGTTGCCGCTCTGTCCTTTGAACCCTGAGCGCACTCTGTCCAAAGGCAGAGACGCAACTGAGAGATGATGAGAAAACGTGAACTTACTCAAAAAGAGTAAGTTACACGCTAGGCTTTATTCCACACAATAGAATAATTACAGTGTAACCCGGCTATAAGAGACCCTGCTATAAGAGAAACCTGGATATAAGAGAGATTTTCTCTGGTCCCAAATTAGAGCCTGTTTTAATGCATATATAATAGACCAAACCTGGATATAAGAGAAACCCGGATATAAGTAGTATTGTCTTTAGTATTGGTAGTATTGTCTTTAGTATTGGCAAAAATTTCAGCTATGATATTGGGTTGGTGCATAATTATCAGGCGTTTTTCAACAATATTTATTATGAAAAAAAGAAACATAATTCAACAATAACATTTTTAAATGATTATCGACACTCATTTTTATAACCTGAAAATAAAATAATTTTTTTATTAAAAAAATTAAACAAAACAGCAATTTTTATAGAATATTAGGTTGGTGCAATAATAATGACGTAATAATGTCGTTTTTTAACGTTAAAAAATACGTCAAAAAACGACATTATTACGTCATTATTATTGCACCAACCTAATAACTCGCCCAGAAAAACACCTGATAATTATGCACCAACCCAATACTACGGAGAGAGAGGATGATTCGATCCAATCGACGTAGCAATACGGGTTTTTACTGTAAAAGTCTTAACTTGTGGAATTGAAGAATGCTGTTTTGGTCTTCTTGAACTTGATTTAGGCGTTTTTAAACAATATTTATAAAGAAAAAAAAACATAATTCAACAATAAGTTTTAAATGATTATTACGGAGCGTATGATTATCGACAATCATTTTTATAACCTGAAAATAAAATAATATTTTTATTAAAAAATGTAAACAAAACAGCAATTTTTATTAACTCGCTTACAAAAATTATGCTATATCTACAAACGATTAAATCCCTTAAAAATACATAAGTTTTGTCCAATTACGCCATTAGCAATGATCCATAAAGAGTTGATATGATGTTAAACAAACAGGCAAATACAAATATGATTAAAACATAAACAAAATTAAACTAAATTAAATTGGCTAGACTATATACCTGTCCCTGAGAATGACGATAAACTACGTCCAGCAGCAAAGAGTTTTTGAGGAGGCTGAAACCGCTTGTTAGGGTCCCAGCTATAGGCAAATAGTTAACGCTCAAACTAGAGTACAAACAATATAAAAGTGTAAAAATAGATATTTATAGTAAAAATATCAGCAATACATTTTTGAAAAAAAAAAAAAAAAAAAAATTACAAAACATTTTTGAACAAAGAAAAAATATTACGGTCAATGGATTTGACTCTCGATGAAAACCGTCCTTACAAAAATATGTCAGTGAAAAATTTTTTACAAAGAATACATATTCTATTCATACGAACCTAGCCTAAAAATCTTGTCGGCATTAAATGACCCATTGGGGTTGATATGCCGTAAAACAAAATAAAACAAATCAAATTTTTAAAAAAAAGAATGCATATTCTTTTCATACGAACCTATCCTAAAAATCTTGTCGTCATTAAATAACCCATTGAGGTTGATATACTGTAAAAGAAAATAGACCAAACCAAACGAAATTAAAGAATATATATTCCATTCACACGAACCTATCCTAAAAATCTTGTCAGTATTAAATAAAACATTGAGGTTGATATGTCGTAAAAGAAAATAAAACCAAACCAAATTAGAAAAAAAGTATACTTATTCTATTCGTACGAACCTATCCTAAAAATCTTGTCGGCATTAAATGACCCATTGGTGTTGATATGCCGTAAAACAAAATAAATCAAATCAAATTTAAAAAAAAAAGAACGCATATTCTATTCATACGAACCTATCCTAAAAATCTTGTCGTCATTAAATAACCCATTGAGGTTGATATACTGTAAAAGAAAATAGACCAAACAAAACGAAATTAAAGAATACATATTCCATTCATACGAACCTATCCTAAAAATCTTGTCAGTATTAAATAAAACATTGAGGTTGATATGTCGTAAAAGAAAATAAAACCAAACCAAATTAGAAAAAAAGTATACATATTCTATTCGTACGAACCTATCCTAAAAATCTAGTCGGCATTAAATAACACATTGCGGTTGATATGCCGTAAAAGAAACCAAACTAGATTATATACTCAAACACATACTGAAAAAAAAAAATTAAATTTAAATGTTTAAAGTATCCAGCATCCTCTTCCGTTCGTGTGCATGTGCAGTTGCATCAACATAAACATCACTTTAGTCCGATGAAGTCCTAATGGAATCCAAATAAAATTGTCTAATTTGTCATTAGTTTTCCTAAGAAACTATATGTTTTTTTAAATATATATGATATTAGGTTGGTGCAAAAATAATGACGTAATAATGTCGTTTTTTGACGTATTTTTTAACGTCAAAAAACGACATTATTACGTCATTATTTTTGCACCAACCTAATAAAAATATAGTTTGAAGGTATGCTATATTTATTGGCAAAAGTGCTCAATATTAGAGCTAGAGCATAGGCAAATATAAAAGTGTGTTGTACTTTGCCAAAGGATAGGATATTGTGGAGAGCCATATTATCTCTCATGTCCTGAAGGGACACGACACATAGAAGAACTATTATGGCCAAGCTTGGACATTGCCGGGACACGCAAATTATCGGTTGTAACAAACTAGAAAATGGAAACAAAAAAGGCCTCTTATATTAGCATAACAATAGTACAGGCCACATCATGAGGAAAAATGGTTTGGAAGATTTGATACTCACAGGACAGGTTGAGGGGGTTAGAGGGAAATAGCGCTTGACCTACCTAACATGCTTGTGTAAATGGTTAGGCAAAACAGAGATAATAAAAAGACAAACCTTAATAAGAGATATAAATGACAGGAAATTGTGGAGATGCCTGTAGATGAAGGAACTTAGCACATAGAAGAAGAACGAGCTCTATGTAAATGTTTTATTTTTATTTTATTTTAGCACGAAATCTCTATTGTTGTACCAAAATAACGCGCCGTCTGGAATAGTCATAATGGCGGGAAATTTTTTAACTTATAAAATACGCTTTCTTTCTTTCTTTCTTTCTTTCTTTCTTTCTTTCTTTCTTTCTAATCCTGTTTTCGCTGTTTTTAATAATATTTCTTTATTTCTTTCCGGAAAATTGAAGGTAATCGCGCTGGCATTTGTATTTGGTAGATAAGGGTAAAAAAAAAAAAAAATGAAAGGAATATATATCCAGTCATTTTATTAAGAAGGAGCAAAAATGTCCCGTAATCTTAATAAGAACAGAAAGATATCCAGTAATTTTGATAAGAATTAAAAAAAAAAATATCCGGTAATTTTAAGAAGAAACTAGACTACTGTTGGGTCACTGACAGTTCAGGTTATAAAACAGTGAAGTTGATTTCAGCATACCATTGAAATGAAAGTTGATTTTATTATGATTCAGTTAAATATTTCAATTCTTTCGTGTCATCATTGGTTTGGTTTAACTTTTTACTGATTGTTTACAGCATTTAATCGAAACAGAACTTCCGGGATAAACTTGAACTTTAAACCAGATTAACTTAAAAAATATTTTCTTAATATAACAAAAATATTTTAAAACCATATTCACTTGAAAATAATTTTTAAATATGCCAAAAAATAATTTTAAATATTTAAAATTTCTTGAAAAAAAAAAGCTAAAATATAAATAATTACTGTACAAACAACTGACGAAACAGCAAATCGGCATCTCTTTGTGTCTGTCTTTAACATAAAAAATATTAAATTAAAAAAATTGTCTGTTTGAATAAAGTCAAAATAAAAATACTTACTGTATAAACAACTCGTAAATCATTATGCGCGGAACGGACGCACCACACAAGCACGCAAACACGCACGCAATCATAGACTTTTAGTATTTTATAGATAGATAGATAAAATATATAATTCAGAAATTTCAATGAGAAATAAAATTTGTACGGTAATTTTAATAAGAAATAAAGGTATTCGTTAATTTTAATAATAATAAAAAAGATACGCGTTAATTTTAATAAGAAATAAAAGATAGCCGTTAATTTTAATAAAGAATAAATGATACCTATTA
This sequence comes from Acanthosepion lycidas, assembly GCA_963932145.1. Lineage (NCBI taxonomy): Eukaryota > Metazoa > Mollusca > Cephalopoda > Sepiida > Sepiidae > Acanthosepion > Acanthosepion lycidas. Next base: position 49,019,390 of record OZ010604.1, read on the forward strand.
ATTTTAATAAGAAATAAAAGATAGCCGTTAATTTTAATAAGAAATAATTGATACGCGTTTATTTTAATAAGAAATAAATGATACCCATTAATTTTAATAAGAAATAAAAGATAGCCGTTAATTTTAATAAAGAATAAATGATACCTATTAATTTTAATAAGAAATAAATGATACCCGTTTATTTTAATAAGAAATAAATGATACCCGTTAATTTTAATACGAATTAAAAGATAGCCATTAATTTTGATAAGAAATAAATTTTATCCTGCAATTTTAATAAGAAATAAAATGTACTCGTTAATTTTAATAAGAGATAAAAAAATATTCGGACCTTGAAAATCTTTCAATACGAAATTTGGTAAATAATTAAATAAGTAAACATTTGATTGGAATTAGAGTAGGATGTGACGTTTTAAATATGTTTTAAAAAAAATATATATGCGTCCCCCCCCCCCCGCCTTATTTTGATGCTCAGGAATGTATCCGAGCAGTTCGTCATCACGACTGCACCGTTTGCCCTTTTTGTAAAGAACGCAATAATTATCAATATTATGTGTCGCTTTGCCGGTGGGGACAATTTTTTTTTTTTTTGTTGAGAAAACAGTAAGTTCACCAGGTTCGTTTCCAAGTTTTTTTTTTTTGCTAAATATTTAAGTAAGGGGGGGGGGCGATATCGACGCCAAAGCTTCTAATTTGTTGTTTGTTTACTAACCAACTATTTCATTGCACCAAATGCTGGCAATGCATACAAAAAGCAAAAATTGAAGATGTCACTCAGACGGACGCTGACATTATAGCAATAGCCATAAAAAGTCTTGCAAGTCATTGTTAGTTATTTTTTTTTTCCTTACAAGACAATTCTGTAGGATTTGCGTGAATGAACGAATGGTAAATATCCAAGTGGCTTACTTCCGTAGGGCAACTAGAATGTTGGATAGTTGAACAGATTTGCCCTCACTCTGTACTCAGGTTCAATCAGCTGACATGTAATGCAAACCTGCAATAGGATTATGACAATTATCCACTTGAACCGGTTAAACTGAATTGGATTTGATCATGCTAACAATTGATATCAGTTCAGGTACTGTCCTGAAAAATAAAAATCATAAAATATTTTGGGATTCCGATACCCAAACCAACCCCACTATCCAAGTAAGAAGATCAGATATAATAACTGAGAATTATAAAAAATTAAAAAAAAAAAAAAAGAATTCATGTTGCTGCGGACCTCAGAGCGAAATTGAAAGAGAGTGGAAAATTAAAGAAATACCAAGAACTTATCCGTGAGCTGAGAAAAAACATGGAATATGAAAGGCTTGATTCGCCCTCATAATAGTAGGTGCAATTGGGATCGTGCCAACCCCCGCCAAAAAACAAAAAACAACCCCCCGCACACACACACACACACACACACACTGTAATCAAGATTGAATTAGTTGGGAATCAAAACCGCGTGAAAAACTGGCGGAGTTTAGGAGGTTTTCAAGATAGTGAGTAAGGTGTTAGATGTTTGCTCGGAACTGTCACTCAGTTATCAGCGTTGACCGACAAACATCTGCTGTGAAGATGCAAACGCATGAATAATAACAACAACAACTAGAAATTACCAAGTAAACATATGCAAAAATTGTGTTAAGCCGAAATGTAGATTTTGCGATGAATATCCAGAAATAATTCTATCAAGTTTCACGTTATTAGCATCCACTGAATATAAAACACGGCATGACAGGATGGGACAATATCTTCACTTGAAAATATGCAACATTTACGGGAAGGAAACTTCAATAAACTGGCATGAACATCACTTAGATCAACTTGCAGACATAATACCTGTAACAATTCCATGGAATTTTATACAATGACAGAACAGACTATTGTCCTCATCTTTGCCGCCTTTCAGTATCTGTCTATATTTCTGAGATGAGGTATTATGTACACTATTTACATTATTCGAACTATTGTCCTCATCTTTGTCGCCATATTTATTACAACGTTTCGGCCTTTCAGTATCCCTCTATATTTCTGAGATGAGGTATTATGTACACTATTTACATTATTCGAACTATTGTCCTCATCTTTGTCGCCATATTTATTACAACGTTTCGGCCTTTCAGTATCCCTCTATATTTCTGAGATGAGGTATTATGTACACTATTTACATTATTCGGACTATTGTCCTCATCTTTGTCGCCATATTTATTACAACGTTTCGGCCTTTCAGTAGCTGTCTATATTTCTGAGATGAGGTATTATGTACACTATTTACATTATTCGGACTATTGTCTCATCTTTGTCGCCATATTTATGACAACGTTTCGGTCTTTCAGTATCTGTCTATATTTCTGAGATGAGGTATTATGTACATTATTTACATTATTCGGACTATTGTCCTCATCTTTGTCGCCATATTTATTATAACGTTTCGGCCTTTCAATATTTGTCTATATTTCTGAGATGAGGTATTATGTACACTATTTACATTATTCGGACTATTGTCCTCAACTTTGTCGCCATATTTATTACAACGTTTTGGCCTTTCAGTATCTGTCTATATTTCTGAGATGAGGTATTATGTACACTATTTACATTATTCGGACTATTGTCCTCATCTTTGTCGCCATATTTATTACAACCTTTCGGTCTTTCAGTATCTCTATATTTCGGACATGAGGTATTATGTACACTATTTACATTATTCGGACAATTGTCCTCATGTTTGTCGCCATATTTGTTACAACGTTTCGGCCTTTCAGTATCTGTCTATATTTCTGAGATCAGGTATTATCTACATTATTTTCATTATTCGGACTATTGTCCTCATCTTTGTCGCCATATTTATTACAACGTTTAGGTCTTTCAGTATCTGTCTATATTTCTGAGATCAGGTATTATGTACATTATTCGGACTATTGTCCTCATCTTTGTCGCCATATTTATTACAACGTTTCGGCCTTTCAGTATCTGTCTATATTTCTGAGATGAGGTATTATGTACATTATTTACATTATTCGGACTATTGTCCTCATCTTTGTCGCCATATTTATTACAACGTTTTGGCCTTTCAGTATCTGTCTATATTTCTGAGATAAGGTATTATGTACATTATTTACATTATTCGGACTATTGTCCTCATCTTTGTCGCCATATTTATTACAACGTTTCGGCCTTTCAATATTTGTCTATATTTCTGAGATGAGGTATTATGTACATTATTTACATTATTCGGACTATTGTCCTCATCTTTGTCGCCATATTTATTACAACGTTTCGGCCTTTCAGTATCTGTCTATATTTCTGAGATGAGGTATTATGTACATTATTTACATTATTCTGACTACTGTCCTCATCTTTGTCGCCATATTTATTACAACCTTTCGGCTTTTCAGTATCTGTGTATATTTCTGAGATAAGGTATTATGTACATTATTTACATTATTCGGACTATTGCCCTCATCTTTGTCGCCATATTTATTCCAACGTTTCGGCCGTTGTACACTCCGGCCTTCTTCAGGTCGTTGGAATGTCGAATTGAACCCTTTATTTCGTTCACTGGGGTAGACTGTTCTAGTTCCACGTGCCATCTTTTAATGGATGTCAGTTATCTCCTGTTAATTTTCCTCTCCAAGTTCTCCACTGCCTTAACCGGGTATTGAACTCACACTCTTTGGGTCCTGTTAACAGGAGATAACTGATAACTGATAACTGATACCCCGCTACTCCTCTTCAAAAGACAAGGGAAGAGTGTGAAACGAACGATAGGCGAACCTATCTACTCGTATTGAGTAGAAAAAAAATAGTAAATAAAATTTCACACTTTAGGCACAGACATTAGAAATATAAAGCAGACTTTAGAAAGAATTGGTAATCCATATTTAAACAGGAAGCAAGGGATAAACCTCTACTCTTGTTCAAAATACTGGTGAAGAGTCTGAACTGGGCGATAGGCGAACCTATATACTCCTATTATATGCTTAAGCTTTCTTTCACGTAATCTACACAAATCATTAAGATGGCGTATAAGGTCCATTGAAGATGAAATATATGCCCCAGTTTGTGAATGGCATCGTCGGACATTTAAATTGATATACAATCATAGAGGAGAACATTGCTTTCGCTAATTTCATAGCTATTCTATTTAGATAATGGCTCAGGCCGACTTTGACAGTCGCCAAGCTAATTTATTTCGTATTCAATTTCGCCATCTTTACGGGGAACCCTGACATTATCTTGTCGCTGTACGACGACCCAGTTACTTCCGGGAATCAGAGGGTTCTCCTTCCATCTGGTTAGAATTCTTCGTTTTTAATTGGTTCTACAAGTGTCTAATGGAATTTGCAGTATTGGTCTGCATCTCCTATTTCTGCCGCTTCTGTTTTGCTTCCACCGCGTCTATGACTACCATTTAGCGCATTTCTGTTTCTTCCATTGAAATGTTGTTTGCTTATGACGTGTTATATTTTCTCGGTTTTATTTTATTTATTGAAATTCTTTCTTCTTTTTCTTCTTTCTTTCTTTCTTTCTTTCTTTCTTTCTTTCTTTCTTTCTTTGCAGTACTTTGGTTTTTCTTTCATTATGTATTCCCTTTCTTTCTTTCTTTCTTTCTTTCTTTTCCACTTCTTTCTTTCTTTCTTTCTTTCTTTCTTTCTTTCTTTCTTTCTTTCTTTCTTTCTTTCTTTCTTTCTTTCTTTTCCACTTCATTCTTTCTTTCTTTCTTTCTTTCTTTCTTTTCCACTTCATTCTTTCTTTCTTTCTTTCTTTCTTTTTTTCTTCTTTCTTTCTTTCTTTCTTTCTTTCTTTCTTTCTTTCTTTCTTTCTTTCTTTCTTTCTTTGCAGTACTTTGTTTTTTCTTTCATTATGTATTCCCTTTCTTTTATGTCTTGTTTCTTTCTTTCTTTCTTTTCCACTTCTTTCTTTCTTTCTTTCTTTCTTTCTTTCTTTCTTTCTTTCTTTCTTATCCTCTTCTTTCTTTCTTTCTTTCTTTCTTTCTTTCTTTCTTTGCATTACTTTTTTCTTTCCTTATGTATTCCTTTTCTCTTTCTTTTATGTCTTCTTTCTTTCTTTCTTTCTTTCTTTCTTTCTTAGCAGTACTTTGGTTTTTCTTTCATTATGTATTCCCTTTCCCTTTCTTTTATGTCTTCTTTCTTTCTTTCTTTCTTTCTTTCTTTCTTTCTTTCTTTCTTTCTTTCGTTTCCTTTCCCATTTTCTTCCTTTCATTCGGTTCATTCGGTTCATTTTCTCCTTCTTAAAAATATTTTAATTTCCTTCATTTTAATTTCTTTACTTTTTCTTTCTTGTTTCTGTTTTTTTTTTTTAAATATTTTCTGTTGAAATTTTCTTTTCATTACGGGGGGAAGAGATTAACAAGCTCATCGCTCAGATCATTAGGACTATTGAGACTTCAATCCTCACCAGGGACCCCACATTTGTAAAGCAGACGCTAAAATAAGCCGGGTTAAATAAATACTAATTCTTTTCATCGCATTACCATTTTTTTTCTTTTTAATTTTCTTATTTTATTTTTTATTCTCATTTATTTTCTATTGTTTGATCAATTTTCTATTTTTTTCATTATTTTTTTTCCTATTCCGATTTCTTTCTATATTTCTTTCTTTCTTTCCTTCTTTCTAATTTTCTCTTTCTCTTTCTTATATCTATTCATATTTCTTTCTTCATATTTTTCTTTTCCAAAATTCCTTCATATTTCTTTGTTTTCATCCTTTCGTCTTTTTTTTTTATTTTTCTTTTTCTCCTTCCCATATTCATTGATATTTTTCTTTCTATTTTCAATCTTTCTTTCTTTTCCCCTACATTTTCGCCTGTTCTTTCTTTCTTTCTCTCTTTCTTTCTTTCTTTCTTTCTTTCTTTCTTTCTTTCTTTCTTTCTAAAATTCCTTCATATTTCTTTCTTTTCAACCTTTCATCTTTCTTTATATTTTCCTTTTTCTCATTCCTATATTCATTGATATTTTCTTTCTTTCTTTCTTTCTTTCTTTCTTTCTTTCTTTCTTTACTCCATACTCTATCCTAAAAACTGCTTGTAGGTCTAACGCTGCTAAAAACAACAAGCCTCGTTTTGGTGACCGACTTTATATCCTCCGCCTACCACTCCTTTACGTGATTGAATATAATTAGGAATATTATTCAAATCAGACAGCTCGCGTCTTTTTACTTTTTTCTTTTCTTTTGATGAGATCGAGGCAACTTTTTATTTGTTTATTCAGATATTTATTTATTGCTTTTATATTTCTATTTAAAAAAAAAATCTTATCTCGATTTTGATTGGGGCATTAATTTCCAGTAATTGGAACGCGAAGTCATTCTATTATGCAGTATATTATTATCAGACCCTTAGAAGTTTTATTAAATACTCCATGAAAATACTTCATGATGATTCTAGGATATGATACAATAATATAATTTACCATAACAAGTTTTATATGATTAAGTTACAGTCGCTTTAGGTTTAAAATACAATAAGATATTTTGTGGGTTTGCTTGATGGTTCAAAACCAGCTTAAAACTCGAATTTCGAATACTAATTCTGAAAAACATATCTTGCCTTTCAGACTTTTTTTTTACAATAATGCTTATCCTGTACAAGTCCTAAGAGCCACGCGAGGTAGAGTGTTACAAAGTAAGAGGAATCACCCCAAGCAAAATGACAATGCCACCAAGACGCAATGGACCACCAGAATTGAAAGAGAAAAAAAATTCTTTAAGAAGAAACCAGAATCCTAATAAGGGAATAAAGAATAAACTTCTACTCCTGTTCAAAAGACCGGGGAGGAGTGTAAACCGGGCGATAGGCGAATATATCCTATTAAGGAAACAAAATAAATAAATAGTAAATAAAATTTCAGCGTTTTAGGCTGAGACGTCAGATGTATAGAGTTGAAGTAGACTTTAAACTGAACTGAAAAGCCAGTCCTAAACAGAAAACAAAGGATAAACCTCTACTCCTGTTCAAAAGAACGAGGAGGTGTGTGACCCGGACATTAGATAAACCTTTCTAATCCTATTGAGAGAAAAATATATATGAAAAATAAATAGTAAATAAAATTTTATACTTTTGGCGGAAACGTTAGGAGTATAGAGTTGGAGTAGACTTTAGAAGGAACCGGAAACCCAATCCTAAGCTGAAAACAACGGATAAACCTCTACTCCTGTTCGAAAGACCGGGGATCAGTGTGGACCGGACGATAGACGGACCTATATACTCGTATTGAGTCAAAGGAAGTAAATAAATAGTAAATCAAGTTCCAAAAGTAAAAACACACAAAAGAATTTGAAAACGTTGCTAAGATAAGCATTTTAATCAATTCAGTCCAAGCAAGGCGATAATGTCACTTAAGACGCAAGGGGGGTTACTGAGAATGAAAAGACTTTAGAAGGAACCGGAAACTGAATCCTAAACAGGAAACAAGGTGAAAACTTCTACTGTTATTCAGAACACCTGGGAGGAGTGTGAACCAAGCGATAGGCGAACCTATCTACTCCTATTGAAGAAAAAATGTAAATAAAGAGTAAATAAAATTTCAGTGTTTTAGGCGGAGACGTTAGGTGCATAGAGTTGAGGTAGACTTTAAAGGAAACCGGAAACCCAATCCTAAATAGAAAACAAGGGATGAACCTCTACTCCTGTTCAAAAGATCGGGGAGGAGTGTGAAACGAACGATAGGCGAACCTATCTACCCCTGTTGAGGAAAATAAATAAATAAATAGTAAATAAAATTTTAGAGATTTAGGCGCAGATGTTAGAAGCGTATGACAGTCTTGTTTCTTTTTTTGTCTCATATGTCCTTGCTGTTCGCTAAATTTGGATATAAAAGAAGAAGATGTATAAAGGAAGAAAACTTCACAGTTCATAATTTGTACAGTGAATTAGATCCTCACAACGTGTTTCCCTTGTGCCATACGAAGAGCTAAAACATGGAGATAGTTTATAACAAAGATTATTTTTCTGCTAATAAAATTAACAGGCTGTAAAAAGTACATCAGGCACATGCAGCACAGCCAAATCTGAGCGCTGTGCTGACAATTTTTGATTAGTTTTTGGCTTGGTTTGTTTTATGACATATCAGCACTTCAATGGGTTATTTAATGACGACAATTTTCTTTGCTGGTAATATTTTTCTTCATAAATGCATTGCTGGTAATTTTTTTTTTCAAAAATGTTTATCGTAATGCCCAGAATGGAGAACTGAAATTTTCTTTGGTTTGGTTTGGTTTATTTTACAGAATATAAACACCACAATGGGTTATTTAACGCTGACAAGATATTTATTGATGGTAATTTTTTTTTCCTCAAAAATCTATTTCTGGTAATATTTTTCCTTCAAAAATATATTGCTGGTAATAAAGTATTGCTGGTAATATTTTTTTCTTCAAAAATTTATTGCCGGCAATAATTTTTTATAAAGTATTTCTGGTTTGATTGGTTTGGTTTGGTTTGTTTTGTTTCACGGTGTATCAACCACAATGGGTTATTTAATGCCGACAATTTTCATTTATTTTTCTTCATAAATGTATTGCTGGTAATTTTTTTTTCCAAAAATGTTTATCGTCATGCCCAGAATAGAGAACTGAAACTTGATTTTAGTTTGTTTTACGGTATATCAACCTCTATGGGTTATTTCATGCCGACATTGCTGGTAATATTTTTGTCCAAAAAAGTATTGTTGGTAATATTTTTCCAAAAATGTACTGCTGGTAATAATTAAAAGAAAAATGTACTGCTGGTAATAATTAAAAGAAAAATGTACTGCTGGTAATAATTTCTCCAAAAACGTATTGCTGTTTTTAAAACTTATCTTTATACTTTCATAATGTTTTGACACCTTTTGGGAGGTTAACTACTTTGGGACCCTAACAGATGCTACCATTCCGGGTCAGGGTGGACCCGGGAATACCAGCAATTACGAGGTGGTTCCACGCTCCCCCTTCTGATCAGAGGCCTTGCTGTTGGATGTAGTTTATTGTCTTACCCAGGTCTTACTGCCAAGTCACCTTCATTGTCTCATCCTTGAAACTTGAAAAAGTGTACCTCCTGACAGCCAACCATTGTACTCCCTACTACTCCCGCTCATGAACAGAAAAGCACAGCATGTTAGCCACCTCGGGGACATGCCCAACTGGATAAAGTAAGGCAACTGACAAACAAATTTTATTCCTCTTTCTTTCTTTCTTTCTTTCTTTCTTTCTTTCTTTCTTTCTTTCTTTCTTTCTTCACTCCCACTTTTCTTTCTTTCTTTCTTCACTCCCACTTTTCTTTCTTTCTTTCTTTCTTTCTTTCTTTCTTTCTTTCTTTCTTTCTTTCTACACTTATTTTTCATTTTTTTATTTTCTCATCCTGCATTTTGTTCTTCTCTCCGGTTTTGTTTGTTCCGGCTTTTAATAACATACAAAAGGTTGATAAGCCGTAAAAAAACAAATCGATCATTCAACCAATAGTCTTTTTAACTGTTTCGACCAACTTGTTCACTTTTTCACACTTATTCTTTGCGTTTTTTTCTTCTCATGTGAAGATTAACATTATGGAATAATAATAATAATAATAATAATAATAATAATAATAATAATAATAATAATATAGAAGATGAAGAACACAGAGGGAGAAAAAAGAAGCGACAACGGGACGGACGAAGAAGAATTAATATAAAAAAGTAAGAGAAAGTGAAAAAATAAAAAAGAAACTGACAGTAAAGGAGGAGAATGAGGAAGCGAAGAAAGAGGAGAAAGAAACATTAAAAAAGAAGACGTGTAAGAAGAATGATTGAAAAGAAGATGAAGGATAAAGTGAAGCAAGAAGAAGAAGAAGAAGAAGAAGAAGAAGAAGAAGAAGGAGTTGAAAGAAGAAGGCGATACAGGAAGAAGAGGACAAATATGGAAGATGTTGAACATGGAGGGCTAAAAAAGAAGCACGAATGAGGAGCAGGAGGAGGTGAACATGAAAGTAAAGAAGAAGCGACAAAAGAGACAGACGAAGAAGAAAAAGAAGAAGAAGGAGGAGGTGGAGGAGGATGAGGATGCGTACATGGAAAGGATGGGATCGTATCTCTTTCTTTTTTACTATCTCTTTCTCCTCTTTCTTCACTTCCTCATTCTCCTTCTTTACTGTCACTTTCTTCTTTTTCTTCACTTTCTCCTTCTTTACATTCATTTTTCCTAGTCTTCTGCTTTACCGCTTCTTTCTTCGCCTTTTCCTACTTTGCACGCATTCTTCTTCTTCTTCTTCTTCTTCTTCTTCTTCTTCTTCTTCTTCTTCTACTTCTCTATTTCTTCTCATAAACTCTTTATTTCTTCTTCTTCTTCTTCTTCTTCTTCTTCTTCTTCTTCTTCTTCTTCTTCTTCTTCTTCTTCTTTAATGTCCCCTTCTTCTCCAAGTTGTTCTTTTTCTACATCTTTCTCTTTTTCGACAATGATTATTTTCACAATCTTTTGTTATTTTTCTCGTTTAATTGCAACTATTATTTCTGTCGTCCTTCCTGATGTATCGATTTTTTTTATATTCCTATCGTTATCATAATTTTTATTTTATCGCCTTCGCAATTAATTCGATTACTATTTCTATTATTATTATTATTATTATTATTATTATTACTGCTGATATTGTTGTTTTTGTAATTATTGTTATATACAATCAAATTAGATATTAGAAAACATTGCATATCTACTCTAAATCGCATTTGATTCATCGTAATGTTATTAAGAGTGTCAGCATGTGTCTCGATGTGCGAGATGAGGCATCGCAATGATTCAACAATTCATTGTTAGCAAATTCCTCCTCTCTCTGTTTCTCAAGATGCTTTCATTCGACTGATACACTCTTTTGGCTTCCTCACCCTTCTTTTTATTCACTTGTTTGAACAACAAAACATTTGCTACAGCTTGTGATCTTTGGCTAATGGCCTTCTCCGTGTCGAGTTAGGATGCAGAAAATACGGCTCGTTTGGGTTACGGTTGAGAGACCTCGTTTCAATCGGGCGTATTATGCAGAACGAAGAGAAAAGGGAGGTCGGACAAAGGACGAAGGCCTTTCTTTAGCCAAACAATGCAGCTATTTTATCTGACCATTTCTGGCCACGGGGTGGGGGGGTTTATAAAGGGAAAAAAAGCAGCCGTCTGAGCGGAAGTAATATTTTTTTTGAGTTTCTAGTGCTCAAAGCCTGAACTACTGAAAGACGAAAGCATACTTGCTTTAGAGTGATTGTATTTGTGCATTTAAAACGATCTTAGATTATTCTAGGATGTAGGCAATCATGACCCTCCACATCTTCTTGTCTCTTGTAATTCTTAATAAGTTTTGTCTTTTGTATCTATTTCCTAAACCCTGTTCCGCCATCCATTTTACTCCTCATCAAGCTTCTTACGTGCTGCTTTCCTCTGTCCCTCTTTCCCTCAATCTGCCATGTGAGTATCAATTTTTCCAAGCCCTCCTTTCTCATTACGTGGTCCAGAAAATCCAACTGCGCCTTCCTGATGATAAGTTTCCTTTTGTTTTTATTTTCTCTAAAGCCTCGTTGTTGCTCAAATGCTCGGTCCATTGTATCCTCATCATCCTTCTGTAGAGCCACATTTCTGTTGCCTCAAGTCTATTCTTCATCTTTGAGGAGATTGCCCAGTATTCACTGCCATATAAGACCAATAAAAATATAAAATAGTATTCACACACACACAGACACACACATATATATATATATAGGTAACTACACTCGTCTGGGAAAAGCTTCGGTTTATTGATTTGCTAATGGTCAAATCAATCTCGAAGGAAAAAAAGGTTTTAAAAAAAGAAAGAGCTATGAACATGAACGTCTGTCGAAAATAATTGTACAGCATACAGGTCCAAAGCCCAAAGAAAAAACACCCGATACTAGTAATCAACTAACTTAAAAGTGCTCAATACAAAAGTAGAGCAGAGCTAGTCAGACCTAGAGAGCCAGACAAACCTACCAAGATTTCACCTAAGCAGATCGTCAGGTAAAGCCATCTTTCCCTGACGGATCGGTGAAACCTTGGTAGGTTTGTCTGGCTCTCTAGGTCTGACTACATATATATATATATATATATATATATATATATATATATATATATATATATATATGGAATCCAGTGAATCCTATTAATATAATATAAAATATTAAAGCTTATTCACAGAGAGAGAGAGAGAGAGAGAGAGAGAGAGAGAGAGAGAGAGAGAGAGAGAGAGAGAGAGAGATCAATGTTTTATCCAAGCAGAGCATATAAATTACAAACAATAGGAACTAGGATTGCTCCATAATATTGATGATCATCATTTTCACCTTGTAAATTTAAATTAAAGGGATTTTCAAATCCATCTGTTCAACACGAAAAATCAAAGAAAAAAAAATCACATGTATGATGCGACCCCCTTAAAATTAGCTTCAAAATTAGGTCTTCAAAAGGCGCATGACACGCAATTATATATACAGTATATATAAAAATTCTCTTGGGTCATAAGAAAGATATAAACTCACAAAAGAAACAAGACACTGTAAAGTTATTGAACGAAGAGAATGTAACATTAGAAGTTACACAACTTTAATCATTTCGCCCCAAGCAAGGCGATAATGCCACTAAGACGCAAGGGGTTATTGAGAAAGAAAGAGGATGAAAAGAATTTAAAAGGAACCGGAAACCCAATCCTAAACAGGAAACAAGGGACAAAAATCTGTCCAAAAGACCGGAGAGGAGTATGAACCGGGCGACGGGCGAACCTATCTATTCCTATTGCGGTAAAAATATGAATAAAATGTTAATGTTTTTTAGCGGAGGCGTTAGAAATATAGAGTTGAAGTAGACTTCAGAAGGAACCGGAAACCCACTCCTAAACCGGAAACAACGGACAAAACTCTGTCCAAAAGTCTGGAGAAGAGTGTGAACCGGGCGACAGGCGAACCTATCTACTCCGGTTGTGGAAAAAATATGAATAAAATTTTAATGTTTTTTAACGGAGGCATTAGAAATATAGAGTTGAAGCAGACAGCGAATCCTAAACGGAGAACAAAGGAAAAAACTCCACTCCTGTTCCAAAGACTGGGGAGGAACGTGAACCGGGCGATAGATGAACCTACCTACTTCTATTGAGGAGGCAAAAAATAATTAGTAAATAAAATTTCAGAATTGAGGCTGAGGAGTCAGAAATGTAGAGTTGAAGTAGACTTTACAAGGAACAGAAAACCCTGTCCTAAACAGGAAACAAGGAATAAACCTCTAGTCCTGTTCAAAAGACCGGAAACCAGGGAGGTGTGTGAACCGGGCGATAGACAAACCTATCTACTCCTATGAATCAGGTAAAATACCACAAAAACGTATCTGAAATCAATTAGAAGGCTAATTATTAAGCGTGGATTGCCCAGCAAGAAAATATTTGTACAAGCTGGTGTTTCGAGTGTAAACAAAAATAAATTGCAGACGATGAAAGACGTTAGCTAAAGACAGTTAAACTGATACCTTTAAGTAAACTTCACAAAGTGTGTTATATGTATATAATTCCAGAAGCAAGTCACTGTTTTTACAGTAACATTGATATTAACCCATTAGCTGCCATGAACCCTATTTGGGGATCTGTTAAAAACTCACTACATGTTATTCCTTGTATTTACATTGGATTGCTTACATACATTGCATTTGCAGAGGTATATTTTACAACACCTTTAAAGTTTTTATTATTAGCCGCAAGAAGACACTTTCTGCCGTAATTTTATATTTCACGAGTAGAAAAATAATGACTATTTTGAAAAGTATATTTTTATTATTTCTAATAAATATTATTTTTTGATGTTTTATACACATATATATTTGATGTTCTAGTTTCTATAAAAACGACAATGGTAACTACTGAAATTAAACATAAGGAATAAATAAACTCCTAAGACACCTGTCTGGGTCAAAAATGCGCATTAAAAAAATTTAGCAGTTAATGGGTTAACCAACCGACGTTGTTAAAATCTTGTGTATATGTAAAATAAACTTTTTATTTTATTATTTTTAAATTTTTGTCTGAATTTCCGGGATGAGGAGTTATCATTATTTATACAGTATTTTTATTCGGACTATTATCCTCATCTTTGTTGTTATTACAATTTACTCAGGGTAACGATATGGGTAACCTACAGAGAATTATGAACTGAACCCTTTATTTAATTTACGAGGTTAGACTGTTCTCGTTCCATGGTTCAGATCATCACTATACACAGGTAATTTGTTTTTGAAGTGGTTAAAAATCATGCATATTCGATGAACGGTTGCACTATACACAGGTAAATATTTCCTGCATTTTCGGTGACGATATTCAGTCACCCCCCCCCACGAGGGTGTCATGTGGCACAAGGCCTTTTTAACGTGGGTATTCCGAGCCCGTGGGCTCGGCCAAAAAATAGCCCATTGAACCCGCATAAACGGGTTCAGGGCCGGTCTACCTCCCCGAAGGAGACTCCGCCCTCCGGCGTAGCCTCCTTTGGGTTCCTCCCGTCCGTAGGAAGAGAGTACAACCGTACAGTCGGTGGTGAACTACGGACTGACTGCATTTTCGGTGACCGTAACCTACCTGGTAGGCCTACATTTTTATGGTACTTTTGGCTAACCATAACGGTACTCTTTTAGTTTGTCGCTCGTAGCCTAGATTCTTTCCTTTTGTTAGTATTAGGTTGGTGCAAAAATAATGACGTAATAATGTCGTTTTTTGACGTATTTTGTAACGTCAAAAAACGACATTATTACGTCATTATTTTTGCACCAACCTAATAAATGAACAGCAGAAATTAATTTACTATGTGTGCCACTTAAAATCTACAAATACCCGATATAAAGGAAAAATTAACAATGTATTTTTCCCTTTCTCCAATTTGTCTTCGCACATATTTACATCGTTGAGGCATTCCTTTTCCAACGGCAGTCCTTTTGTTTGATACATATCTATACCTGTTGTGACTAACTGGTTAAGAAATAACAGGTTTGCAAATATATCGTATATTAAACACTAAGTCCACCAGAAGAGTATTACGCGACTAGTAAGAGTGTATCGAATGAACGAGCGCTCAGTCTATTCACTGTTATATTTAACAGCCCCTCCCCCACCAGGAGGGATGTATGTGGCACAAGGCTGAGTTTACCGTGGGTTCTCCGAGCCCGTAGGCTCGGCCAAAAATATTCCCTTAGAATCCGTATAAACGGGTTCATGGTCTGTCTACCTCCCCGGACGAAACTTTGCCCTTCGGCAAAGCCTCGTTCGGGTTCCTCTCTGCCCAAAGGTGGAGAGTAAAACAACAGCTGCGAAAAGTCACAGCCTCCGTAGAACAATATATTCACTGTTATATTTAACAGTGAATACCCACCCACCCACGAGGGATATATTTGGCACAAGGGCTAGTTTACCGTGGGTTCTCTGAGACCGTAGGGTCGGCCAAAAATATTCACTTAGAACCCACATAAACGGGTTCAGGGTCTGTCTACCTCATCAGACGAAACTTTGCTCTTCGGCAAAGCCTCGCCCGCGTTTCTCTCTGCTCAAGGCAGAGAGTTCGACAGTTCATTGTTCCTTCTCTCCTACAAAATTTATAGTAGGCGGAAGAGTCTAACATAGACTTTTAGAGGGAGGACGCCACAGCAATAACATATATGTTTCAGTTGTGTTCCTTATCCTTTCGTTCTCTGTTTATTTTAAACCATTGACGATTTTAACTACGGAAGTTCATACGTATAAACGTCTTTTGCCATTGATTTACAATAGTACAAGTTTTTGTACGAAAAAAATACGGGGTCGCACTATACAGATTCTATACACAGGTAATTGTTTTTGGAGTGGTTAAAAATCATGCATATTCGATGAACGGTTGCACTATACACAGGTAAATATTTTCTGGAGGTGTTAAATTTGATGCATTTTCGGTGACCGTAACCTGTCAGATAGACCTACATTCTCGCAGTACCTTTGGTTAATAATTACGGTAAAGTTAAGCCGCTCTAGCCTGCCTCCCGTAGAAGAGATTCTTTTTTTCTCTTGCTGCATGAACAGCAGAAACGTTGTTCACTATGTGTGCCGCTTAAAATCTACGAATACTTTTATATCAGTGGTTCTCAAACTTTTTTGAAATCGGGGCGCCCTTGAAATCCTACCAATAATTGTAGGCACTCTCTATACAAATTTAGGAAAAATATGTTATAATGAAACAAACTTAAATGTTATTCTTTCTTGTGCACCTGGACATCTTCCAGGGCGAACCAGTGCGCCAAGGCGAACAATTTGACAACCACTGCTTTATATAAATGAAGAAACAGCAATGTTTTTTCATTTCTTCAAATTGCGTTCATCTTCGTTCACACGTGTTTATGTCGCTGATATATTTATTTCCCAAAGGGACTCATTTTATCTGATATATATATATATCATGATATATACATGCATGCTGACAGAAACACACGAAAATGGAAACAGATCTAAGAACACACAGGGGTTATTAAAAATATGAAAAGATAAAAAGCCGATAAGTAATTCATCGTTTCTCTTGGACCAACCGTAATTGTTTTATGACCCTTCGCGTAGAACTCTTCAATGTCAATTCAAGAAAGACATTCGGATTACTAACACAAAAACAGAGAATGTCTCATATCGAGAATATTTAACATTGAAAAACATAAGGAAAAAAATTAATTATTTTTAATAATATGAGGAAATCTCCACTCTTTACCTGTAGACGGTCACGAGACCAGAAACACGTGTAGTAAAATTATGGAAAATAAAGCATAATATATATTTTTTTAAAATCCACATTACAACCAAAAACCTCTCTTCTTTTCTTTTTAATATACACACTTTTCTCTCGTTGGAACCACTATAACCTCTTTCTTATATATATATATATATCTGTTTGGATAAGTTTTGTTCTTATGTCCATCGTCTTTGTCATGTTGAATTGATAATGTTAATTATATTTTATGAATATGTCCTGAAGATGGTTTATTAGACCGAAACGTCCGACGTTGACATTATATTAACATTAAAACAGCATAATTGCATATAAGGATTTTTGTTTGTTTTTTCCGTATATTTTTCTTCATATATATATATATATATATATATATATATATAGGGGTAAAATCTCCGACTGACGCCAATTCAGGTGGGTTTCGATCCTAGCTAGAAGCAACCGGACGTCTAGCCACATTGATGAGCTGTGATACAGCGAAACAGTCTGTCTATGGATGACAATATATATATATATATATATATATATATATATATATATATATATATATATATATTAAAAGTATCATTCCATTGCATCATAAGAGTTCTCATGTTTCAAAAACAGAAGCTAAAAAAACAGCAAAATTAATTATTATGGAAACGACCATTTTGATAAGGAGTATACGAGTTAGTTTGTATCAAGATATCAGTCACGTTCGGGATGAGTTCAAAAGAAAGTCGTTTCCATAGTAATTCATTTTCCGAATGAACATGCTTATAAAGATGCGTAAATTTCAAGATTGGTTATTCTTAAATTTTCGTTTGAGGATGAAACAGGGTTTGATATTTTAACTCGATTTAATTTTAATAATTATATTGAGGTTTTCGGCTCCCTTTTTTGAAACATGAGATCTCTTATGTAGCGAAGGAATCATACTTTTAAAAAATAATTATAATATATATATATATATATATATATATGCTAAAAGTTTAAGGCCACTTACAAAATTAAGTTTCAATTTTATAAATATAGATAGTTTTGGGGTAAAATTACATGAATTAACATATTGCACAAGGTGCGGGTACATTCGATATGAAAATAGCATTCCTTTTATTGCAGTACCTCGTTTACCCGGCACTCTGAGTGTGAGGAGGCTGACTCTAAATTGTCTATTTTGCAACAACTGGGTCCAGAGTCACTATTGGCACTCTTTATGTGTTGTCAGATGAGGAAATAACACTATATATATATATATATATATATATATGTCTCTTAATTGGTATTATGACTTTCAGGCTCAATTATTAAAAAATATTAACCCTAGAACACTAACCATCTATTAAAGTTACACCACTACTAACCATGGGTATATCGTACCCGATTTTGAAAAAATTAAAAAAAATATTAAATATAAATCTTTATTTGAAATATTTTACATGCGGGCACTTCAAAATTTGTACTTTGATTTAACATTAATAAGAACTGAAAAACATATTTAGATAAGAAAATCAGGTACTGAAAATTGTAATTAAAAATAGGAAAATTTGCGCTGGGTACTATATACCCATGGTTAGTGTTCTAGGGTTAATAATAATATCAATTTTGCAGATTCAATCTTAATATGGGGAAGAAATGTAATTTATCACCTGAGAAAAGGCAAACCATCGACACATTACGCTGCGAAGGCTATAGTTTCCAAGATATAGCCCCTAAAGTTAGTTTCAGACAATGCAGTTAGCTCCGCTATTGTGAGAAATGTGGATACAAGCGAAAATAACGATAGACAGCGATCAGGACGGCCAAAATCCACTTCCAAATCACAAGTTCATCAGAATCTTTTTTTCGTTTTATGTGTCGTGCCCTTTCAGGACGTAGGCGATCATGTCTCTCCACTTCTCCCTATCCCTTGTAACTCTCAATACGTTTCGTCCCTCTGTCACCTCCTCCAGATCACGTTTTGTCATCCACTTGCTTAAGCCTGTCGGGTATGTCATGCGTTGTTTTCCCTTCTCTCTCTTTCCCTCTATTCGACCTGTGAGTATCAGATTCTCCAGGCCCCACTTCCTAATTATGTGTCCCAGAAACTTCAACTGCCTCTTCCTGATGTGAAGTATAAGTCTTCTTCTTGTTTGTCT
>OZ010604.1:49043229-49128229 GCA_963932145.1 Acanthosepion lycidas
ATCATGGTGACGATATACAAGTTGTGCTCCTATTAGACGTCATTCATTTAAGCTTCCATTTCCTTCTTATTGCCGACTTTGCTTCACTGTTTATTTGATGGATGCTTCATTAGCTACTAAAAGTTTATCAGCGGCTCAGAATTGGGTTGGGTGGGGTTTGTGAGTAGAGGGCATCAGTTGCGTATATATTTCAGCTCTCCACTGAGCCCACGATTAGATTCAATTTGAACTACAAATACTAACGTTGCCGTCTATTCATAATGCAAAGATTTCACATGGGATAAGATTAATGAAGCGTGCTTATTCTTTTAGAAACATACGGAGTCCTTTGATCCAAGGCTAAGATTATCTCAAATGATTCCGTATGACTCAGGAATGACACTGGATGATTCATTTTGATTAAGACGTGTATCACTTCTGATGCTTGGAACTGGAATCCAGAATCATCTTCAGGTGGAATGTTGCGGATATATGCGATGAGGAATTACGAGACACTGTGGAAAAGCTAATTGTATATTCGTCCCGAAGGGCATTTTACGTTCCTTGTGTATAAATTCATTTGCAATTCTTCGATTTACTCATAAACAATGATAACTGGCTGAGACGTCGCACGATTATAATCACACGCATATGCACACACAGGCACATACATACATAGAAACATGCGCATACACGCATACACAAACATGTATGTAAGCACACATGAGCGCGCACATACCTAAGCATGGATGCACACATGTACACACACACGCTCGCACATGCGCGCATGCAGACGTGCGCTCGCACGCATACGAATACGCCCGCATACAAACACAAATACGCGCACATACGCCTTAGCACACTCACGCACACACATATTCACGCATACGGACATGAGCATACTTATGCACACGCACATACATACACATGATCTGTGCGCATCAAATACACACACACGCGCGCACGCATACGCAGGGATACGCATACAGACGAGCGCTCACACGCCTACGAATAGGTACACATGAAAACACACGTACATTGCATTCATCCGCGTGTGCACACATACATGGATATATACGCATACCCTTACACACGCACATACATATGCACGATTATTGCGCATAAACACACTCCCGGCCATGCGCACATCTACGCGACGTAAGTAGAAGATTCTTCTCGTAGCATTCTTTTGTCCAATGCACGCCAAAGGCTGCCACGAGGTAAGCAAGGACGCGGGTTATATTTCGAAGTGACCTTTCCCGAGATAGGCTGCTTTGCAAGGTTCAGGAGCACCTATTTGCAGATCAAGTTTTGTCTCCAGGCCGAATTCAGAGTTTTCCTTATCCTAGACCAGATGACACCCATGGCTATAGAACCCAGCTTTTACCTTGCTATTTTTTGTCTTGCTATTTACCCATAGCTGTTGGTATGTGTGTGGGGGGAGGGATAAGATGGGCGTGAGAGAATCAGAAAACAAAATCATTATTCGGGAGCAAGAGCAATAAAATATGACCAGGAAGACAGCTGATCAGTTAATTACTTATATGCCATACGTGATACACGCTTAGGCAATCATGTATTTTTCGAGGCAGTTTATTTTTTTCCCGCGGTAGGTTGCCATTCCTTTCTGCGGTAAACTAGTTACCATCCAAGGCTATAGAACCCGGTGTGTCCTGCTATTTATCCATAGCTGGTGGGGGAGAAGACGAGAATTCATACCTTTCCCAAGGGTATCAGCACGTAAGTGAAGGTAATGGATTCGACTGGAAGATAAATTTATGCCTTTCCCAAGGCCATAAGTGTGAAATCAATACAAATAAGGGATCAGTTATCTGTCACGCGTGATACATGCTTAGGCGATCATGTATCTTTCGATATTTGACTGACGTGAGAGATTTTTTCCCGCAGTAGGTTGCCATTTCTTTCTGCGGTAGACCAGTTGCAATCAAAGGTTATAGAACCTGGTCTGTCCTGCTATTTACTCATAGCTGGGGGGAGAAGAGGAGGATTCATACCTTTCCCAAGGGTATTAGTCCGTAAGTGAATGTAATGGATTCGACTGGAAGATAAATTTATGCCATTGTGAAATGAATACAAATAAGGGATCAGTCAGTTATGTGCTATGCGTGATACACGCTTAGGCAATCATGTATCTTTCGCTATATGACTGACGAGGCAGATTTTTTCCCGCAGTAGGTTGCAACTTCTTTCTGCGGTAGACCAGTTGCCATCCAAGGCTACAGAACCTGGTCTGTTCTGCTATTTTATCCATACTCCTGGGAGGAGAAGAAGTGGATTCATATTTTATCCAAGGGTATTAGCACGTAAGTGAAAGTAATGGATCCGACTGGAATTCGAACTCGGCTCTCCGATTTTGACATGGTGTTTTTCACTGACAATTATTTGTTAAGTTTGCCGCTAAGAAAATATGGTTCACTGTGTGATGCTAGACAATTTTCTCTGACCAGAATCTATCTCACATATTTATGAGTCCTTGCTTTACAAATCAACAGTCTGCTTACCATTCTATGGTGAGTACGATAAAATCCAAAGAAGAATCAGCAATATTATTGGTCCTGACCTGGCATCTCGGCTTCAGTCACTTTCCTACCGCCGTAACGTAGATTCTCTGTGCCTCTTCTATATGATGGTTATTGCGTGAGATTGTAAGGGAAAGGTGCTCCTGTTATATATTTAGAGATTCTTGATAAAATCCAAAGAAGAATCGGCAATATTATTGGTCCTGACCTGGCATCTTGGCTTCAGTCACTTTCCTACCGCCGTAACGTAGCTTTTCTGTGCCTCTTCTAGCGCGCATTATCGAGAGTGATTAGTTTCTTGACCAAGGTCAACACGTTCAAAAGCTCGGTCACGGTGACTTGTCACTTCATGTTAGCACAACCATCGACGGATTCCGACCGCTTTACGCACGCATAAAAAAACGCACACGCACGCAAGCGTACACGCATACGCATACGCATAGGCATACACATATATACATATACATGCACGTACGCAAAAGCTCAAATGAGTAAATAAATATGTAAGTAACACGCAAAGTCATATTTCATAGTTTCAGAAATTACCCTATTTCCCAATGTATAATACGCCTTCACCTATAATACGCACCCCTAAAATTGTGCTGAAAGTGTTGGAAAAGGCTTTTACCCATGCATAATGCGCACCTCTTGTTTGGTAATCAAACCCTATAAACTGTACATCTCCATGTTCATTACATCCAGTGTTCGCTACTCTTATTAAAAAATGTCTTTAAACATAGAATAATATTATTCGAATTTAGTTTTATAATAATTCTTATTTTATTTTACACTTGTAAGTATTTTTAGGTACACACACATATATATATATATATATATATATATATATATATATATATATATATATATATATATATAATTATAAATAATAATATTTGACATCCTTATGGGGCCGCAATCGCCGAATGTTAGTGTCAAATTGTAAGTAGATATTTCGCAACTGAAAACGACCTATGAAACGGCAATTTTTTAAAGTTTTTTTTGTAGCTGTGCATAATACGCACCCATAATTTTGCTTATTATTTTTTTTTTTTTTTTTTAGAAAAAAATGCGTATTATACATGGGGAATTACGGTACTTTCGAATGGTTTAAATAAAATTTTAAAATGTAATTTACGTCAATACAATCTTAAAATTATAATTTCCAATTCAATTTTAATATCAATATATTTCCCAAAACGACGAAGTATCAAAGTTTCCGTGGCCGAAATGGTTCATATGACGTCCACGAAAAGTAGTCTGCTGATGTGTGAGTTTTAGTGTCGGTAGAGGTTGCGTTACTTATATTTTTTTTTAATTTTTCCTACTTTGTGTATTTTGTTATTTTAGTCGACCCAGAATGTAAGGATGGAGAAAAAAAAAAAAAATAAATAAAAAATAAAATTCAAAAAACCCCAACCCCCCAAAAAAAACAACCAAGACAAGTCACAATAATAATATGGAGCTGACATGAAAGTCTGGGAAAAGCTTCTACCCATGCATAATGCGCACCCCTTGTTTGATAATCAAATTCTATAAATTGTACCTCTCCAATTTCACTACGGTCAGTGATTCCTACTCTAACAATAGATTGTATTATTTAAAGTCTATGTTTTCACAATATGTTTGGTATCAACTAAAATTTTGTGGAAAAGTTTGAAGATATATTTACCTTAAATATGAAAATAGGTTTCGACTGAACATTAAATAGGGAATCGCTCTTTTTACGTTATTAAACTATATACTAACCTAACAGAATTACTAAACTATTTTAAAAATCACTTCACCCTAAGCAAGACAATAAAACCACTAAGATGCAAGGAGTTACTGAGTGTTAAAGAATATTCGAAATAAAAAAAACCCCAATCAAACAAGAGAATGAACACTAAATGAAAAAGTATTAAGAAGACATAAGATAACGATTGGCATTTCATTTAATTTTTTGAAGATCAAAGTTGATTGGGAAGTAAGAAGCCGGAAGAGAGTGACCTTCTTTACAAGTACACATACCATAATTTCAAAGCTTCAAACCAGGGGGACTTTCTTTTTTTTTTTATCATTTTACCTTAAGTAAGACAAGAGAGCCATTAAGATTCAAGAAGTTACTAAGTGTTACAGGATATAAGAAAATAATAATAAAAAAAACACTATTAAGGAGAGAAAATAATTAAATGAAAAAAGGATTAAGAAGACAGAAGATAACGACTGACATTGCATCTAAATTTTTGAAGATCAAATTTGGCTGGGAAGTAAGAAGCCAGAAGAGATTTTCACAATTTTCTTCCATGTACTGTGTTCTGTGGGTAATCATGGCTCTCCACAACATCCTATCCCTTGTAGCTCTTAATAACGTTTATCCCTTTGCCAAGCTCCCCACATTCTGCCATCCATTCGCACAAGATCACCAGCTAAGGAATTCAGAAGACAGAAGATAATGATTGACATTGCATTTATTTTGAATAAACTTTTGAATATCAAAGTAGAAAAAAGTTCCACAGGTAAGAGAAGGAACTGTCAACTTAAAACTTACGGTTACAGCGAGCCATTTCAACTGTAAATTGATGAGACCTTGTCGCCAATCTAATATAGCATTTTTTCTCTGTTAGTAATGCTTTTTTTTTTCGTTTATTTTTTAAATCATTTCACCCCAAACAAGGCAATAATGCCACTAAGACGCAAGGAGTTTCTGAGAGTGAACGACAATGAGAAGACTTTATTGTGAAGAAAAGACAATAAAAACAAGTTTCAGGAAGACAGAAAATGGTGATTGACATTGCATTTAAATTTTTGAAAAACATAGGTAGCATCCAAGCAAGAAACCAGAAGGCAGTTCCACAGGCAAGAAGTACAAGAAGAAAAACTATTTGAAGAGAACATCTAGCTAGTTCAAGAGTAAAACGGTGAGACTTAAAATTCATAGTTGAGGTATCAAGGCGAAAAGCTCATTAGAACAATTGCCACGAAAATGTTCGTAGAAAAGACAGAGGGAAGCCACGACACGTCGGTGAGAAAGAGACTGAACTTGAGGTGCCTGATCAGGATTGAGTACATTACAGAACGTTCTTTGGATTTTGTCAAGGATCGCGAGATGTACAGCGGGAACACCAGACCAGATATGGCAACAGTCTTCAATGCACGGACGAATGGTAGATTTATAAATGTGCAAGATGGATTCTGATGAGAAAATTTTCTGGCATGGCACAGTGACCCAAGTTTCCTTGCAGTGGATGCAGCTATTGATCTGAAGTAGTCACTCTACTTCATGTAAGTGGAAAACGTGAGGCCAAGAAATGTCACTCTTCTGGAATCTAGTGTCAATCATGTTGATGGCAGGCAGAAAGGTTCTCTATGGTGAGTAAATGAAAGGAGTTATTTTTTCTTGGAAACATCAAAATTTACAAGCCTCCCTTGCCCCAGTTAACCACTGATTTGGAGATCCTTTTCAAGAGCAGTAAATTAATTTTTTTTTTTTTCAAAGCAGGCGACAATGCCACTAAAACACAAAAGGGTACTGAGAGTGAAAGAGAAAGACTTTAGAAAGTGACTAAACTCGAGATGCTTGATCAGCATCGATTACATTACAGATCCTTTTTTTCCTTCTTTGGATTTTCACAAGGATCGTGGAATGTAAAGCAGGAGGACCAGACCAGATATGACAGTAATCTTCAATGCACGGACGTATTGCAGATTTATAAATGTGCATAAATTTATAAATGTGGATTCTGATGAGAAAAATTTTCTTAGTACTATTCCCAAACTGAGAGTGAACAATAAAAGAACAGAAATTAATAACAGAAGATAACGATTGGTATTTCATTTAATTTTTTGAGATCAAACTTGACTGGAAAACAAAAGCCGGAAGAGAGTTCCACAAACGAAAAGTGCAATAGAAGAAACTTTTAGCATAGAACTTAGTTATATCTCGCCATTTCAAATGCAAAATGATGAGACCTAGTTGCTAATCGAGTACTGCATTCATAAAGTCGAGGTACCATAGCGCAAAGTTCATCAGAAGAAATACAATGAAAGTGTGTAAATTGCTCTCTCGAGTAGTTTGTAACACATTTCTTTATCATCTCTCAGTTGCGTCTCTGTCTTTGGGCAGAGTGCACTCAGGATCAACTCTGTCAAAGGACAGAGTCGCAACTGAAGAAAATTAAACTGGGAGGTGCCCAACCCTTAGGAACAGCTGCGCGAGGCCGTGACCTCTCATTGTATCACTGAGAGGGATTGGTGCTCGCATCGAGGCCAGCGCAACCGACGGTTGCGGGAGCTACGGGCGATTTTTGTTCCTAGCGCGGGTGTACGCGCTTGACTTCACCATATTAAACTGACCCTGTGTCACAACCTGACCTCGTGGGGAGGGGGGTAGTAAATACAAATACAATGGAAGTACAGGGAAGCTAAGTTACGATTGCGAGAAAGTAACTGAAACCGTGATGCAAGGTCATGACCAATAACATTGCAGATTCTTTAGATTTTATTAAGAATCGTTAAATATATAGCAGGAGCACCAAACCAAATATGGCAGCAATATTCTAAGCATGTATGAATGGTAGACTTATAATATATATATATGCGTGAAATTGCGTAGACGGAACTTTTGGGGTCCGTCGATAGCTGTGCTAGCACGAAGCCACAAGTCATCGTGGCCGAGGGCTTGTCCGTGCTGAGCTTGTTCATATTGGTAATCACGCTAGATAACAGGATATCTCCCAGAAACTGTAACTAAAGTCTGCCCAGCATATATTATATATATATATATATATATATATATATATATATATATATATATATATATATATATATATATATATGCGTGAAATTGCGTAGACGGAACTCTTGGGGTCTATCGATAGCTGTGCTAGCACGAAGTCACAAGTCATCGTGGCCGAGGGCTTGTGCGTGCTGAGCTGAGCTTGTTCAAATTGGTAATCACGCTAGATAACACGCTCTCTCCAAGAAACTGTAACTAAGGTCTGCTCATCATAGTTGCAGTATAAACCACAGGTGGGCTCTGTGGGTGTTGAATAAACACAAAATGTGCCTGAGCAAGCGTCTGCAATAGGGATTGTCTAGCCGCCCTAGTAGACAGGTATCCTCGAATACGAGTGGCTAGCTATTATTATGTATTTTATTCAATTTGTCTTCTCCACAGATTTATTCTGAGAACTTTAAAACACACACACGTACACAGAAAAACACTCGCACACAGACACACATATAGAGACAGATATTTTATTATTGTTTCTGGTCATGTAATTATTAGTTGAGCTAATTATAATATCTTTCTATTGATGGAATTATATTGTGCCTGTTTCTATTTTTCTCTATTATTTTATTAAGTGTGTTTCGCTTACAATTTACAACATATGTCTATACAACGAATTTATTATATTTTTCATTTCAATGAATAATTATATCTTCAGTTCAAGGTTTGATCTAATGTCTATTGTAATGAAGATTGCCTGTCATGTAATCTTTTCATATATATTTAACATATTTGTAACTCTATAAGCAATTTTGTATTGCGACGAGTAAATATTACAGGGGACTCTACATTTTCGGAAATTTGGGGTGACTAGCGCAGGACCAAAGAGAAAGATCTTATAAATTTCGACCCACTGTAATTTTAACAGTTCGGTAATGAATACAGAAGGTTTCTTGTATGGAAACGGCTATTCTCACCATTAAACTTGTAAATGATTTTATTGTAAAATGCATTGTACTAGAATTTAATTTCTTGAAAAAACACTTTAAAGAGAAAGATCTTATAAATTTCGACCCACTGTAATTTTAACAGTTCGGTAATGAATACAGAAGGTTTCTTGTATGGAAACGGCTATTCTCACCATTAAACTTGTAAATGATTTTATTGTAAAATGCATTGTACTAGAATTTAATTTCTTGAAAAAACACTTTAAAGAGAAAGATCTTATAAATTCTACGCCACTCTAAGGTTAACTGTTCAATCAATGAATGTAGAATTTTTGTTCTATGGAAACGGCTATACCCACCATATTACATTTTTAATTAATTGTATAATTGTAATGGATCTTACCCATAATAATAATAATGGCTATTCCATACTTAAGAAATACTGCGCCTCATGAGTAGGCAGGGGGTCAGTCGCTCAACTCTTGACCGGCTGTTCGGTTGAACTCTCAGCCTTCGGGCGGGGAGGAACCCGAACGAGGCTACGCCGAAGGGCGGATTCTCTTTCGGGGAGGTAAACCGGCCCTGAACCCGTTTATACGGGTTCAATGGGCATGCTTTTGGGCCGAGCACACGGGCTCGGAGATCCCACATTAAATAACCGGCCTTGTGCCACATGATGCCCCAGTGGTGGGGGGTGACTGAATATCGTCAGTCGTTCAAGTCGATCTCGGTCGACCGGCTGATCGGGTGAACTCTCTGCCTTTGGGCGGGGAGGAACCGGAAGGAGGCTACGCCGAAGGGCGGGTAGGAACCGGAAGGAGGCTACGCCGAAGGGCGGGGAGGAACCGGAAGGAGGCTACGCCGAAGGGCGGAATCTCTTTCGGGGAGGTAAAGAGGTTTATACGGGTTCAATGAGCATATTTTTTGGCCGAGCCCACGGCCTCGGAGATTCCACGTTAAACCGGCTTTGTGCCACATGATGCCCACTTGGGGGGGGGGTGTGACTAAATATAGTTAGTAGTTCAAGTCGAGTCAAGTGTCGAGTCAGAGGCTGTCCGAAACAGAGTGGCGTTCAGACAATTACTGCAAGACATTGGAATAGTGATACTGGTCGAGACTACATTGTTCTCTCTACTAAACCTGATTGTTCGTACTAACACTTTCTACTTCTCTGTATATATTCCTGTTTGTAATATATCTGTGTTATTCCATATCCGTATTCGAGTTCTTCTTTATTGGTTCTACCATGGACTATCACCGTGATACAAGGAACCGGACCATAATAATTATAAAAATGCATTGTATTAGAATTTAATTTCTTGAAAAACACTTTAAAGGGAAAGTTCTTATAGATTTCAACCGATATTAACACTAAGTGATTGGTCAATGAATGTCGAAAGTTCCCTATATGGAGACAGCTCATCTGATCCTTATCATTGGTATGCCTTTATCCAGATTTATTCTATGAATGGTAATGGTCATCATCATTACTATTCGTCTCAATGTGAGCGTGAATTGATTTTTAGAGGAATAAGTAGTTGCACAAGTCCAGACCCCACACTCCCGAAACACTCTCCAGAATACATCGGTATGGTGTAGGCCAGAACGACTGGTGCAGTTAATGGCCGGAGCAAGCTTCAAAGATTTAAAAGAAATTCCTTTGTTGTGCTTCGTGGCACCCCCGGTATGAAGTCCAAATTTTTGCCCCACTCAATGCAATAGAGCCCACTCTGCCCAGCTATTTAACCCACAGCTAGAGGTAAGGGACAATATATTGATTCCTGCCTTTCCCAAGGGTAGTAGTGCGACGTTAACGCATTAGACTACGTTGGAATTCGAACGCTACCCGCTGATTTCATATTCCGCGCCAGTAGTCGTTACGCTACCGTCACATCGAATAAAACAATTTTTTTCTTTTTGCTTGTTTTATTTGTTTTATTTGGCGTGGAATCAGACAAGAAAATGAAAAAAAAAAAAAAAAAAAAGATTTAGCTATCCGCGTGACCTGAACGCTCATCCCATATGCCTGGATTTCATTTTAGAATGGTAGACAAAACCCTCCTCCTCTGCTAGGATACGCGTATAATTAGCTGTTGAAATGACCGACAATTCTTCGGAAAATCATGCGAGAGAAACGGGGGCGACTACACACATAAACCCCCAAGTATTATTCGTAAAAAATAGAAGTCTATTCCTGGCGTGACTATTGAAACGCTTAAACAAATAAATAAAAAATAAAAAAAAGAATGTTGAAAAATAAAGAAATAAAGAATGAAGAAAAAAAATAAAAATAAATAAAAATAAAAATAAAAAAAATAAACAAAAAAGAGAGATGTCTTCTAATTTATTCTGTGTACTTGTTCTCTCTTTTCAATCTCCTTCGTCAAATTCTTTTCCGCCATCTTTCTTGACATTTACCGCGTTCAACTCGGAGAGGAGCATGGATCTAGGAATAAACACGTCACACCAATTTTCCAAATGGCGAGAGTTTGCTTGCCAGCTTTGAAAGCCCGCGTTCAATATCCGAGCTTTGATTTGGACTCGAACCTGTCATCGGTGGGAAATATAATACTGCTTCTACCATGAGGCAGGCTATATTCCCTTTTCCTTGCTTATTTTTTTTTGTTTCTTTCTTTTCGTGATTTCATACTTACTTTTCTGATCTTACACCGACACAGTAAATTCGCACAGATTAATTTTACTACAAATACTAATACTTCTATTAATTGGTTGTTCGAAAATAATTTCCGTTTTTAGAACAAACCTTTCAATTGTGTTCTAATATATAAGACATATGTTCAGAAAATAATGTCCAATGTTAGAATAAACCGTTTGTATTCTAATATTTTCGGTTCGGAAAAATATGTCCAACTTTAGAATCAATCGTTTGTATTTAATATATTAGGCTGTCCGAAAAATAATGTCTGATTTTAAAATAAACATTTTAATTGTATTCTAACAAATTAAGTTGTTCAGAAAATAATGTCCGATTTTAGAATAAACCGTTTGTGTTCTAGAATATTATTATTCTTAAAATAATATATTATTTATTCTTAGAATAAAGCTTTTAATTGTGTTTTAATATATTAGACATATATTCGGAAAATAATGTCTGATTTTAGAATAAACCTTTATTGTTCTAACAGATAAGGTTGTTCGGAAAATAATGTCCGAATTTAAAATAAATCTTTTGTCTTCTAATATATTATTAGATTGTTCAGAAAATAATGTCCGAATTTAAAATAAATCTTTTGTCTTCTAATATATTAGATTGTTCAGAAAATGATGTCCGAATTTAAAATAAATCTTTTGTCTTCTAATATATTAGATTGTTCAGAAAATGATGTCCGAATTTAAAATAAATCTTTTGTCTTCTAATATATTAGATTGTTCAGAAAATAATGTCCGAGTTTAAAATAAACATTTTAATTGTTATTATGGTGGTCTACTTGTAAAAAACAGGGAAAAAAATTTCTGGAAATAATTTTTGTAGATTAGCATTACTTAGATTCAATGTTCGACATTTGTTAGAAATGAAAAAAATTGATTAGTTATCATTTTGGAAGGGTTATTGTTTATAATATTTGATAAAGGATAAAATCGATCCTTGAATTTTTTTTGGTTTTTACATTGTTACGTTGCGTAAGAAAACAGGTTTATTTTTACAAGAAAATTCCTTTTAAATAAAGAAAAAACTGAGATGTGAGATGTACACTTTTAATTAATAAACAGAATTTAGATAAGGTATTAAAAGCATATATACATTTATTTCTCATTTAGAATAAACAATAATTGCCCAATATTTGTGAATATGCTTTCAATAAAACTGCTCACAAACAGTTGTTTTTAAAGTTAAAAAATGTTTGAAAAAATTAAGACAATTTTTAAAAAAATGTCGATATCAATGATGAAAGCGGAGCTTCAAATTTGACATTTGTAAATAACAGTTAAGTCCAATAACTCTGTAAAAATCAGGGATTTTTTTCGACTGTAAAAAATAATAATATTTTTCGATTCTGACAAAGGAACATTTAAAGAATATTAATCTATATAAAATTTCCGCAAAATATTAGCAAAATGATAGCAAATATTAGCAAAATATAAGCACATATTAGCAAAATATTAGCAAAATATTAGCAAATATTAGCGAAATATTAGCAAAATATTAGCAAATTATTAGCACATATTAGGAAAATAATAAAACAGTAAATAAAGCAAGCAATCATTTATACTTCCAAACCAGGTAAATTGCGGAGCCACTCGTATCCGAGGATGCAGGTCTACTAGGGTGACTGGCTAATCCCCGTTGCAGATGCCTGCACAGGTAAAATTGTGCTTGTTCAACATCTACAGGTTTATACTACAACTATTATGAGCAGACCGTAGTTACAGTTTCTGGAAGAGTGCGCGTTATCAACAAGGCTAGCACACTCAAACTCTCGGTCACGATGACTTGTGACTTCACGCCAGCACAACCACCCATGGCTCCCAATTGTTCCGTCTACCTAATTTCATCCACAAGGCTTGGGATGGTTTTCAGGCACTTTTCAAAGGTACCGCATGCTGGGATCGACTTCTCCGAACCGATAAATCGACGATGATGAGATTCGAAACCCGGGTTTCATGGTCAGAAAGCGAACGAACCAACAACTCAGACACGTACAATACAAAGGCACCCCACCCAAAGAAACCCCTAAAACTAAAAAAAAAAAATGGATACTTACTATTCTAAATGGGTAAATATGCAGTTATATATAAGAACGGAGCAAGACCGTATCACTTTTCTACGGTGAGGTTGCTCTCAGCAGCTAAATAAGACCAATGCCGGACTATGGAAGTTACCAGACTATGAGAGTTACCGGACTGATGGAGTTGCCGGACCACTTATCTATAGCAACGACTTTACCATCTTATTTAAAAACATTCTTCTGCAGTCTATTACTGCGGAAAGTTGTAAAGAACGTGTGGCGATGTCCTCAACGATTGAATAAAAAAAGTGCCGGACTATCGGAGTTGCCGGAACACGTCTTTATAAGAACGATTTTACCATTTTTAACACTCTTCTGCTGTCTGTTGCTGCTGAGAGTTGTAAAGAACGCCTTGCAATGTCTTCAACAACTGAATGATTATCGTCGTTACCGGACTATCAGAGTTACCAGACTATCGGAGTTACCGGACTATCGGATTCGCCGGACCATGTCTCTATAGCAACAACTTTACCATCATTTTTTTAACACTCTTCTGCTGCATATTGCTGTGGAGGGTTGTAACTAATGTGTGGCGATGTCCTCAAAAACTGTATAAAAAAGTGCTGGACTATGGGAGTTACCGGACTATGGGAGTTACCGGACTATGGGAGTTACCGGACTATGGGAGTTGCCGGACCACGTCTATATAGGAACGACATTACCATCTTTTTTTTAACACACTTCTGCTGTCTATTGCTGAGGAAAGTTGTCAAGAACGTGTGACAATGCCTTCAAAGACTGAATTAAAAAAGTGCCGAACTATGGGAGTCGCTGGACGGCGTCTCTATAGCAAGTACCATCAATTTTGGGGGGAGATATTAAATATTAGGTTGGTGCAAAAATAATGCCGTTTTCTCACTCATGTTACTATGTGAGAAAACGACATTATTTTTGCACCAACCTAATATAATCATTTTTAGGTTATTCTTTAATAAAACACTTGTCTTGTCTGTTCCGGATGCACAGATAATATTGCGTGCTGGAAATGGGGATTTCCTCTGGCGGGTCCTTTCTTTCTTCTTTCTTACTAAAATCATATATATATTTTTTTTAAATTCTCCATTGTATGTCCTTGATAATTTATTTCAGTTAATTCTTTTTTTAAATCTTACCTTTTGTTATTATTATTATTATTATTATTTTTTTTACCTGCAGACAACAATGGAAGATGAAGCCCGGGTAGAAAAAAAGAACAAAATATATTCTAAAATCAGAATCGGGGTAAAATAAGGCCCTTATTCTGAACTTACCATGGTCTTTTTCAAAAAAGGATCGATCATCTAAAATGAGACAAGCCCAAAGACGTGTCACGTGCGAAATATCGTGTCGACGAGAGACGTTAATATCCGGTATAGAGATCAGGAATTTTCTATAACTCACCGTCCATATCCTTTTTGCACTCTTTCTCCTACCACCACTATTCTCTACCTCTTCCTCCTCCTACTACTACTAAGCCAGCCTCTTCGTCGTCCTTTATTGCTTTCTAATTTTCCCTCTCTTCTTTGTCTCTCTTGTTCCTATTCACATTTCCTCCTCTCTCGTTTGTTCTCCATTTTCTTTTCTCTACCCCTCCTTTGTCATATTTCCTCCTCCTTCCTCTCCTCATTTTCTCAGTTTCTTGCTAGTCATTAATTTCCACTCCTTTATTTTTCCTCCTCTTCCTTCTGCTTGCCACCCGCTTTCTATACAGCCTCCTCCTATTCGATTCATTCTCCTTTTATTCGTTTTGCCCTCTTTTTTTCTTTCCTCTCCTTTTTATTCTTCTTCTATTCCTTTTTTCTTCCTGAATTTCTCTCTTTTTCTCCTCCTCTTCTTTTTATTATTATACTCTCATTTATTAAAGAATTACCCTAATAATGATTACATTTAATTTGTCCGCTCAAAATGATGGTAAAGTCTTTGCTATAGAGACAAGGTCCGGCAACTCTCATAGTCCGGCACTTTTTTTTATTCGGTCGCCGAGGGCAGCGCCACGTTTTTTTTCAACTTTCCGCCGCAGCAGACAACAGAAGAGTGTTAAAAAAAGATGAAAAAGTCGTTGCTATTCCACTCATTCCTCATCTGTTTTTCCTTCGGCTCTTTCTCTTCTTTTTAGTTTTCTTCTCGTCATTTCCCCCTTTCTTTCTCTTATTTTCTTTCCTTTCATTTCCTTTATTCACCTCCTTATTTTTTCCTATTTTTCACTTACTCTCTTTCTCTGTTTTTTATTCGCCTCCCTTTTATTTCCCTTCCTTCTTTTTCTCCTGTTTTTCCTTCCGTTTCTTTCTTTTTATTGACCTCCACATTTTTTTCTCTTTTTTCCTTCCTCTCTTTCTCTACTTTTTATTCGCCTCCCCTTCATTTCCCCTCCTCCTTCTTTTTCTCCGGTTTTTCCTTTCGTTTCTTTCTTTTTATTGACCTCCCCATTTTTTCTCTTTTTTCCTTCCTCTCTTTCTCTACTTTTTATTCGTCTCCCCTTCATTTTCCCTCCTCCTTCTTTTTCTCCTGATTTCCTTTCGTTTCTTTCTTTTTATTCACCTCCTCATTTTTCTCTTTTTTCTTTCCTATCTTTCTCTACTTTTTTATTTGTTTCCCCTTCATTTCCCCCCTCCTTCTTTTTCTCCTGTTTTTCCTTTCGTTTCTTTCTTTTTATTCACCTCCTCATTTTTCTCTTTTTTCCTTCCTATCTTTCTCTACTTTTTTATTTGTTTCCCCTTCATTTCCCCCCCCTCCTTCTTTTTCTCCTGTTTTTCCTTTCGTTTCTTTCTTTTTATTTACCTCCTCATTTTTCTCTTTTTTCCTTCCTCTCTTTCTCTACTTTTTATTCGCCTCCCCTTCATTTCCCCTCCTCCTTCTTTTTCTCCTGTTTCTCCTTTCGTTTCTTTCGTTTTATTCGCCTCTTCATTTTGTGTTCTTTCCTTCTGTTTTTCCTTCCTCTCCTTCGCTTTTTTAAAAAACTTTTTCTCCCCTTCATTTTCGCCCTTCCTTTTATTCTTCTGTCTTGTTTTTTCCTCCTCCTCTTCTCTTTATTCTTCTCATTTTTTAATTTCCCCTACTTTCTCGTTTTTTTTTTGTTTTTCTTTCCGCTCTTCCTCATCGTTTCTTCTTCATTTCCCCCTCCTTCCTTTTTTCCACTTGTTTTCCGTCCTTTTTATTTCCATTTCTTTTCTTTTCTCTTCGCTTCATTCACCTCTTCATTTTCCTCTTTTCTTTTTTCCTCCTGTTTTTACCTTCTCTTTCTCTTTTCTTTATCCCCCTCTTCTTGATTTTCTTTACTTTCTCTTTCGCCTCCTTTTCATTCGCCCTCTTTCTCTTTTCGTTGTTCCTCTCTTTCTTTCTCCCCATCTTCTCCCTTTCTCCCGCTTTTCATTTGCCCTTTTTTTTATATTGCCTTTATTCACCACATCAGCATTCGCCCATTTTCAATTACTTTTCTTCTTACGCTTTACATTGTCTCTTTTTTTCTCTCACCCTCCAACTCCCTCTAGTTCTTTTTTCCTCTCTTTCTTTATTCTTCTCCACCTCCCCCCGTATCCATTCTTCATTTCTTTTTTTGTACCCTCACCTACTTCTTTGTTCAATTTCATTTCAATTCTTCTTCAATAATAAGATCCAATATAAATGACATCGCAGACTCAACCTTGTCCAATCCTATTTTTCTTTTTACTCTTTTCTTTTGGCAGCCACAAATGACAACTTCATAATGGATATAATTTCTTATAAGAAAATACGAAAAACGAGAAGAAGAGACGTGATATTAAGCGTTACACTGTCAATTTCTTATCCCCAGAAATTAAAAAACAAACAAACAAAACACTGGGAACTACTTAAAAAGTGTGGTCCACTTCTAAAAATAAGGAAACTGTTTTCGGGGAATATTTTTTTAGATTAGCATTCCTTAGACAATCACCTAGAAAATTTCCATGAAATTTGCTAGAATCGCAAAACATTGATATCTTTTATCGATTTAAAAGGGCGAGGTTCTGTTCATAATATCTATACAGTATAAAATCGATCCCTGATTTTTTACAAGGGTATTAGACTTTAAATCTTAAATCTATCTCCCTCAGTCTGTTCATATCTATCTATCTATCTATCTATCTATCTATCTATCTATCTATCTATCTATCTATCTCAGTCTGTTCATATCTATCTATCTATCTATCTATCTATCTATCTATCTATCTATCTATCTATCTATCTATCTCAGTCTGTTCATATCTATCTATCTATCTATCTATCTATCTATCTATCTATCTAATGCACCTTGTATCAAGTATACATTTGAATGCAGGATTTTCTAAGAGTGCAGATACACGTCGCAGTCATTAGTTCCGATCTATAGTAAATAATCCCTTAATTTTTTATGGGTACTCTCCTCATATATATATATATATATATATATATATATATATGATTACACTATAGGCCAAAATGTTGGGCTATCTTCTGGATTTAATAATTAGTAAGTTTTATCCCCTTTTTGTTTTTAGTCCTACAAATCTAGGATGCTGAAACTTTTTAAGGAAATGGTATTTCCCACTTATTTTTTTTTTTTTAGAGAAGGGTTACTTAAAATTTTAAATCCACCAACCGTAAGATTTCGATTAGTTAGCAAGATAGATTAATAAAAAGTGCTAAAATGTTAACGAAAATTGATGCAGTAAATTGTTATTATTGTTATTATTATTTTATTTCCTTTGATTTCTGGTATGTACACATTTCTTTCCGGGTCCCGCGTCAGGGACCTAAGGTTAGAGATGGCATCATGACATTTTTCACATACACATATTTTACATAGATAAAGCCCTTCTTAAGGTGTGGGCTCTACTCGTGAGAACATTTTTTTTGTAATTTCTTTAAGGCATGGGCTTCCAGGAATCCTTCAACGAGTCTATTGGAATCTTTTCCAACCAATCCGAGGGCTCCAACTACAACAGGGATTGTTGATGTTCCCATCTGCCACATTTTTGAGATTTCTATTTCAGTGTTCTTGTATTTTAATAGGTTTTTGAAGATCTTCAAAGATACATTGCAGTTTGCAGGGACTGCCATATCAATAAGGAGGCACTTTTTTGTTTGCGGTCTCTAATAACATATAGGATACAAATCTTATATCATTCAAACAAATAACTGAAAAACACAAAGTAGATTTGCACACCGGCAAAATCGGATCAAAACGACTAAAAACAGATTTCGCAATAAGGTGTGAAATTAATTTTCTGACCAATGAAAGGAAGCGATTTGCTAAACTAAAAAAAAAAAAGATAATGATCCAGTGTGTAAAAAAAGTTAGCTATAAATAGAGAGACTCAAGTCAATCACCAGTCAGAAGGGCGCAGAGATCATAGAGGACAGAAGACTGACAGGTCCGTCACTGACTCAACCCGACACTAAGAGCAGAAAGTTGGGTAGGAAAGGAAAACAACAACAGAAAATTTACAACTGACTCCAAAACAATTCAAACCGATAAGTACATTTTCCTCTTATCTTTTATTTCTCATTCACACTCTCTTTTTCAACTTAAATTGAACGCCCCTTTTTCCTTTCCACCTACTCGGCGGATACACAAAAACAAAAGAAACAGACATTACTCTACTACTCTGTTGAAAGACAGCGAACACATAGATATTTTTTTTGTTCAAATCACATTTGCTTAAACGAACTAAAGCATTAATCTTTTTTACTCTATTCAACAAGATATAAAAATATACAAATTTGTTTATTCTGCATGAATCACATTAAATATACAATGTTCTATTTTCTACAAACGTTCCTTATCGTGTTGTTTCTTCTTGAAATTTGCATCGTATTTTGTGGGCAGGATATCCCGTATTAAATTTTCCTTTTAATCCGTGTACACTGTACCCATAAACATTTTCTGGACGATTAGCTTTGATTGTTCTGTCTGTGTAGTCCAATAAAAGTCCTATCTCTGTATCCGGGTCTTGGTGGTGTTCATACCATTTTCTTTCAGTTTCCTTCCCGTAGAAGTTGTAGATTTTCCATTGCAGATATTAGCCAACTGCGTCATGCCTGGTTTTATATTCAGTGGATGCCAATACCGTGCAACCTGATACAAGATGATCAATTTTCAATATTTATCACAGAATCTGTATTTTGGACTAACACAACATTTTAGTATGTGTACTTGATAATTTTTAGTTAACAAGCATTGGTCCTGTGCAATAAGGATAAAACCTTCAGTTTCAGCTTTTAACCCTGCACTACGTAGCCACTGATAGGTACGGGGTTTGTCTACGTCAGCTTGTTTGGTACGGGCAGAGTATTGGCCATGAAGCGGTTTGACACCGTTTCTGTATCTGGTCGGTTGCATTTGCTTTTGCTTTCTTTTTTAAGTATTTTGCAGCTTCAGTTGGTGTATTGTGGTTTATTTGTATTTCTGCAGCCGTTTGAAACTCCATTTTGAACTTGTTGGTTTCCCTTATTACGGAATAAAGACGCTTATTACTTTCATATTCTTTGACACATATCATCATCCAGTCTTCTGTAGTTTCCAGATATCATTGAAGGCCAATTGTTGTAGTTTTGTTGGACAGTTCTAGTTGAACTAATCCTCTGTCTCCTTCGGATCTGGGCACATGCAGACGACCAACATCAGCTTTGGGATGATTCATGCGGTAGCAAGTGAGAAGCTTTCTCGGTTTGGCGTCCATTCGCTTAATGTCAGCTATGGTCCAGTTAAGGATGTTAAAGTTGTATTGCACCACCGGGACAGCCAAGGTGTTTATGGCTGATATTCTGTTTTTTGGATTCAGTTCGGTGTTCAGTACGAGACGTACACGCCTGTAGTACTCCTTTCTCACCTTCTCCTTCATTTGGGAGGGTTGTTGTAGAGTAGTTTTCACAGTGGAGGCTTGTATTTCAATAAGTCGTCCTAAATTAGGTTCGACGTACAAAACGTTAGGAACTTGAAAATAAGAGTTAATGACGCAGCAATCTAGTTGTGATGGTTGGTACTTCAATGTCCGATATCGACTGACTCGCTCAACACCACTGAGCCGAACTGGCGACTGCTGCTACTACTTATTATCTGTGGGAGAGTCTATTACAATAGAATCGGTACTATGGCATAACAGTTGTATAACATCTCCTTCGCTAATTTCTAGGTACTTATAGGCTTCATCTTGTTCCAGTTCTCTAATCTTTGTGACAAAATCTAAATCTATTAAGGGTGTTTCTGTAATTCTCCCTTTCTTGAATGTTACTTTTGCACATTTATCTAATCCGAAGTCCATACCTATTTCGTCACTGAAACCTTTTACAATATTGAGGAAGCCCTTCAACTCAATGTCGTCTTTAGCAAAGAGTTTGAGATCATCCATGTAGAGTAGGTGATTGAATATTTTTGTTTAGTTTGTAACCATAGCTACTGTTGTTTAATTCATGCGTAAGAGTGATTAAGGAAAAACAAAACAAAAGGGGTGACTGGGAATCTCCTTGAAAGATTCCACGTCGGATATTCAGACGGTTGGAGATGGCAGTGCCTTTAGTGTGATTTAGGTATAACATCGTATTCCACATTCCCATGCTGTGCTTAAGGAAATTTACTACCACAGGGAGACTTTGTGTTGTGGATTCCGCGTTGAAATTCGGTACCAATAAATAACAACGCCAGGAATAGGAAAATAATGTATTAACGTAATAATATAAACTGGTAAAGCAGGTTAGTAGTTCCAGGAATACGGGTTAGTAGCAAAATATAGATACAGTCTTTGGTATTGAAGTATCGCTGTATGACTTCTTACTGAGTCTACGTGCTCGCTCACTGTGACTTTCACAAGGCTGTTACCTCATCCTCACTCTTCTGGTTACCTACAACCTTTTACTCTGTCTTGCTCTCTCTTACTCTCGTCTCGCTCTTGCAGTTGTATATGTATATACTGGGTGAGTTCATTTGTATAAAAAGGGGTGGACCCCTCAACACTTTGTACATTTCCAAAGTCTTAAGGATCCAAGAGTGTGACATTCTATCAAAGGCTTTACGATATTCAATCCATGCTGCGCTAAAATTTCTATATCTTCTTCAATTTTCCAGGATCATTTTGTTTATCAGCAGTTGATATTTGCAACTATATGAACCTCTCCTGCATCCCTTCTGTCCGACTGGAAGAATGTTGTTTGCTTCAAAAAAAAAAAAAAAGACAAAAAAAAAAAAAGAAAGAAAAGTAAGTACGGTTCGTCAGGAGAGACGTGATCAAATAGGTGGTGAGCAGACATGTTATAGGCCTATAATTTTTCGGATCATCTGTTGTACTCGTTTTTGGCAAGAAATATATAATACCTTCAGTGATCCATTCCGGGATTTCATTGGGATTATTTACAGGCGTTGATAGAGGTTTTGAAAGGGTTTGATGGATTGATGAGAGATGATAAAACCAGAAATTGGGCACCTCGTCATTTAATGCGGATTTCCATTTTTGGGATTTCGTTCGATCTTGCCTAACATTGTGTTTATATTTTCCTCCTCTTGCAGAGGTTTATCCAGCATTCGTTCTTCTTTACGTTGTATCCACTCTGCATTTGGGTTATATTCCAAATATTCCCCGAAAATGTCTACACATTGTCAGTAGATGGTGACTTTTCGACATGTATAGGTGCTTTTCGAATTTCCCTTTAAAATTTTTTAAGGTTCGTTCGGAATATTTTATTTTAGCGATAGAACCTACTACGTTTTTTTTCTATCGTCTTGTTCTCTGTGCCTTCAACTGAAGTTTCTGTTTCAGCATTCCTTGACTAATGGAATTTAAATTAGGGATTTCATTTTATATTTCCGCTTGATCTTGCATTTGCGTGTAGAGATATTTCTAGTGTGCTCATCTAATATAGAAAGTTCACATCTGATTTCCTATATTTCTCGCAGCAGTTTTGCCTTCATAGCTGGCTCTCTATGTCTGTTAATTTTTTTAATTGTCTTAACCCCAAGCTGCTAAAGCTGTTGCGTATATAACGTTGTTAATTTCTGTGACGTTTACCGGTGAATTATCCGTTAACAGTGTTTCCAGTGCAGCGTTGCATATTTGCATAATGTGCTTATTGGACTTTGTCATATTAATTTTTGAAAGCTGGTCTTTGTCTGATATTTGTGTGAGAGTTACTCTGCTGATAATTGGATGACATGGATTTTCGCTTCGGTGATTTCAGCTCTGTGGTTTTCAAGGAATTCTACCTGAATGTAGTTGGAGTCATCTTCACTGACATCGTCTGGATAACCTGCAGGTTATGTCACAGGTAGATTCTCTGGTTTTATTTCCTGGCAGATTATTATTTCGTATTTAATTGGTTTTAGTTTTTACCCCATCCTCTGTCATATTACTTATTTCTACTCTCATCTCTTTACTGTTTAAGTGATGGGTTATAGTATTTTGTCTTTTATCTAATTTTATCTTACCTATTTCAGCATTTGAGAGTCTTTTGTTTCGCACGATATCCCTGCGGACATTGGCAACATGAGGTCCTATATCACTTTCTACCATAGTTCTCCATATTTGGTATGTCTGATTTGTGGTGTTTGCGGGATTTTCGAGTGTAGTGAAGAATGATGTCATGACATGTTCATACTCTTCGCGAGACCATTTCGTTCGTTTTTTTTATTAGTTGATTTGGCATTGAAACACATGGTCCAAGTTTGGGAATAGTCCGGGTTTGGTGACCTAGTGTCTCTTCGTTTTTGGAAGAGTTTGTTCCAGTGACAGATTTTTCGGACACAGAGTGGTTCCTCTCTACGAGGATTATTTCAAACCGTCCCTTAACGGGTTTCGTCAGCTCTTAACGGATGGTCTGAAATAGTCTATTCCGATGTTGAGGTAATTTTTTTTGCTGTAATACATACA
Source organism: Acanthosepion lycidas (assembly GCA_963932145.1). Taxonomy (NCBI): domain Eukaryota; kingdom Metazoa; phylum Mollusca; class Cephalopoda; order Sepiida; family Sepiidae; genus Acanthosepion; species Acanthosepion lycidas. The sequence continues at coordinate 49,065,985 of OZ010604.1, forward strand.
TATATATATATATATATATATATATATATATATATATATATATATATATATATATAATAGTCTATTCCGATGTTGAGGTAATTTTTTTTTGCTGTAATATATATATATATATATATATATATATATGTATGTATTACAGCAAAAAACAAAAACAAAAATTACCTCAACATCGGAATAGACTATTATATATATATATATATATATATATATATATATATATATATATATATAATACATATATATATATACATATAATATATATATATATATATATATATATATGTATGTATGTATATATATATATATTTGTTTTTTTGGTGTAATATATATATACATATATATATATATATATTACATTACAGAAATGTTTATATATATTACAGCAGAAATTTTTTTTATACATATTACAGCCTATACGGCCTACTTATTTAAACAATTTTTTGAAATTTAAATTAAAAATGTCCACGTCTCGTTAAAAAATAACCTATTAATTTGATGAATTGTGAACCAGATTAAACCAAAATAACTTAAAAAAAAAAGCAGTGAAAAACAACTTATTTGCAAGGGCGTGGTTCTCATTTTCTTACGCAGCGGTTGAAGTAACAAGTAGCTTTGACAGACACATATGTAAATTTTGACTCCCCATCAATCAGATGAGGTCGACTGGAACTCATTTCAATAATTTTTTCGTAAAGACAAAATAATATCTTTCATTATATATTCCTCACAAGATTACAGTCGACTTCCTTCATTTTTCCCTTTCCACTGAGTTCTGCTAAGGTAAGTGCACGAAGTATATATATATATATATATATATATATAGTTGCAGAGTGGATAAATGAAACGGGCAAACATAAGTAGGCGGGTACACGTGTGCTGGTGTGCATGCGCAGGCAAGAAAATAAATAATCGTTGAATTTATGCATGAAGTGTAAACGTAATAGTGCTCAATGCGGTTAGACAGGTATGTATTCATTAGTAGATTTACGCGTACGTACGTTTTTTGGCATACGACTATAGTTTCGCTGAGTGGTGTTCCCGGGTCGTCAGGAACGTGGTCTATGTTGCCGGAAGTACGCACCCCCCAAAAAAAAACACCCCCCCCAAAAAAAAACAACATAGTCGCACGACAAAAACGAAGGTACGCGTATATGTACTAATATATATATATATATATATATATATATATATATATATATATATATATATATATATATATGTTACATGAATCATTTATACAAAAAACAGATTAGTGAAGTTAATTTGTATGAATGATTCATGTAATATAAATTGAACTGCACCACATATTATATATATATATATATATATATATATATATGTAATAAGAAGGAAAATAATATATAAATTTTAACGTTCACAGCATTGATTCAAAAGAGTGCTCAATACCGATAGTAGAGCAATAATTATTTATTATCATTTTTTCATATAGACAAAAACAATTTATTCACTACAAAGATGAAATTTTGTTTCGTTGCATTTGATTGCCACTCGAAGTGCAATTAAATGCACCGAAACGAAGTTGCATCTTTGTAGTGTGTAAATTGTTTTTGTCTATATGAAAAAATTATAACGCCCCATATATATATATATATATATATATATATATATATATATATATATATATATATCGGAAAAAAGATGTTTTGTGATAACATCGTAAAATATTCTTGTTTTTCTTCAGTCATTGATTTTCTGAACAGAAAAACAAAGTAATGATTAGAATCTTTTGAAAATCGTTATTTGCTATATATTGGGTTACAGAGGTAAATTCTACAAACTGAAAAAATGTGTAGTACTATGCCAGAATTATTTAGAATAGTGTGAAGATGATATAGTGCCAAAGTACCAAAAGTGGGAGTAATTGAAAATATCTGAAAATCGGTTCCTTATCATTCCCGGGTGTTTGAAGCAAATTCTACCGTATACAGTGGGGTTGAATAAGTGATCGTACAGCAAGCTTGTTAACCTCACTTATAGCGAATGAAAAACTCGAATAACAATGTTTATATGTATTTTGGGGCACAGAATCAGAATCTGTAATTTAAAATTAGAAATTCATCGATAAGTGATAGTTATGCAAATTTTTATATTCCGAATAGTGGAAAAAGTGTTCGTACGTATCAATTTTTGCATTATAATACGGTAGATTTTCATTGTACTTCAAAGTAGAAGATTCTAAACTGTTCTAGAATATTCTCAGTAACTCTATTGCAACATTCAGTTCAAAATTAGATCATTCTGCAATCACTGTTCACTGATAACGGTCCTAATAATGGCTAGATGTAAAGAAATGACTTGTGCTCAAAAAGAGCTAATTATTAAGCTATAGAACAATGGAAAAAGTTACAGAAACATCTCCAGTGACACGAACATACCTTTTTCAACAATTGGTTCATTTATTGCAAGATTTAAAAAACTTAATACCGTTGAGAACAAAGGCAGACCCGGTGCTCCCAGGAAGATCTCTCCCAAATTACGAAGAAAGTTGATACGACAGGTCCAAAATAACCCAATGGCCATTAGACAAGATCTTCAGAATGATCTGAGTTTGTCAGGAGTTAATGTAACTAAGCAAACGATTAGTAATGAACAATGCAGAGATGGTATAAATTTGCGCTCCCCAAGAAAGACCCACTCCTTCTGAAACGGCATAGAGATGCCAGGTTGAAATTTGCGGCAGAGCATAAATATAAGGAAAATTCTTATTGGGAAAGAGTTCTTTGGACAGATGAGAGTAAAATTGAGTTGTTCGGTCGCAATTCCCTGAATCGTGTATGGAGGAAAGACAGTGAAGTATATGCACCCAAGAACACCATACCAACTGTCAAATTTGGTGGGGGTAGTATCATGGTTTGGGGCTGCTTTTCAATGCGAGGTGTTGGCAAACCAGCAATTATAGACAGTAGAATGAATGCGGAAAAATATCAACAAATCCTAAGCGAAAATTTATCTGGCATCTCGTCTACAGCTGCTCTTTCACAGACGTGTCATCGCCTCCCTCTATCTTTTTTACAAATACTTTCACGGTAACTGCTCCGATGAGCTGCTTTCGCTGGTTTCCAGACTTCATGAATTTAAGCGTCCAACTAGGCTGGCATCTCGTTCTCACCGGTTCACTGTCGAAACTGTTAAATGTAGCTATTTCTTCAACTCTAATAGTTTCATGTCTCGCACTTCTTGCCTGTGGAACTCCCTCTCCATTTCTTGTTTTCCTGATAGCTATAATCCCCAACTATTCAAATGTAACGTCAATCGATGTCTCCAGATGCCTTGATATATCCCCTATTATTCTCTTCATCCTTTCCTCTGTCACTCCTCTTTGTTCTCGCTCCAAATCTCTGTAACCCCTTTTGTGCTAGTGGCTTCCCGCCTTGCTTGGGATTGAATGCTTAAAAAAATCCTCCTTTTTGACAGTGAATGCTGGACAATTTCCTCACCGATGAAGAGGTGACTAAGAATAACAGTGAATGAAGAGCAATGAGGAAGTTTTAAGGATAATGGACGCAAGAAGGACGCCTATATTTACAATCAGAAAGAGACAGCTGAAATTTCGAGGAACCATGATAAGGAAAGCGGGCTTAGAGACACTCACAGAACATATTAAAGGATTGTACCTAATTAGGATTAAAATTATTAGGTTGGTGCAAAAATAATGACGTAATAATGTCGTTTTTTGACGTTAAAAAATACGTCAAAAAACGACATTATTACGTCATTATTTTTGCACCAACCTAATAATTCAGTCTGCTCTGTACTTAAAATGTCCAATTTAAATATTGAAAAAAAAACAAACCCCAAAGACTGAAGAGTCTCCTGTAAGTTAAATCGTATGCTCGGCCGCTATAGCCCACAGGAATCACTTCTTCCATCTGTATTAGAGCGACACGTCTGATTGCAACAGACGTCGCTTTGTCACTGCTCGTAATGAGTGCAAGCAGGTCCTCAAAGAAGCGAAGTTACTGTTTGCTGATAGAATAAAACAACGTTTCAGCAACAGTATCTCGCAAGTTCGTTTCTAGAGATTATTAGAGGCTCTTCAAGAGTGTTTTGAACAACAGCAAATTATCACCCCCCTCTCTATTCAAGCAATTCGAAGTCCTAACATCTACAGCAGATATGGTTGAATTCTTTGCTTGGAAATTCTCTTCCAACTCAACACTCGACTCATCTGGAGTACCAACACCTGATTCCACCCCCTCTCCTTGAACTGAGTCTCTACTGAGTGATATGTGCATAACCCAGTCACTGGTCTCAGACATAATTTCTAAATTAAACTCCCATAAGCCAAGTGGAGGTGATAAGATCTGAGCCGTCGTCCTAGAGAAATGTGCTCCCAAGCTGGCTCCAGTTCTCTTCAAACTCTGTTCCGATTTACTAAGAAGTCTGGAGAACCTTCTGACCCCTCTAACTATCGCCGTATTAGTCTCCTAGAGCTTTTCGGGTTTTAATCAATGCTGAAGTGGTTAAGCATCTTATCTCTCACGAATTACTTCCTGGCAAACAATATGGCTTCAGTTTTGCCAGGTCTACTGCTGATGCAGTAACGGCCATCACTGAATATGCACATCAAACTTTTAATAATAACGACGAAGATCGAAGTGTGGCTCTAGATATTTCGAAGACGTTTAACAGAGTTTGGAACGCTGGTCTCCTACGTAAGCTCCAAGGCTACGGTATTACGGTAGGTTTCTATCAAATCGTGAAATGAATTTCGTTTTGAACGGGCTTGTTTCCAGATCCTTTCATACGAACGCAGGTGTCCCCAAGGTTTTATCCTGGATCCTTTGCTGTTCCTGATCTTCATCAATGATCTTCATTAATGATCTTACAGTTCTCAAGTAGGCATTTATGCTGATGACACTATCATTTACTCCTGTCTCAATAGTAAATCCGTCAGAAAGTTAATCTGGCCGCTGCTCTTGAAAAGGACCTCCAATCAGTGGTTAACTGGGGCAAGAAATGGCTCGTAAATTTGAATGTCTCCAAAACAAAACTTCTCTCATTTAACCACTATAGAGAAACTTTCATCAGCATGACTGATGCTAGACTCATGGAGAGAAATACATTGCACCTTCTTGGCCTCACGTTTTTAACTGGCTTGAAATGGATCGACCCCATCGAATCAATAGCTGCATCTATTGCAAGGAAAGTTGGGTCACTGTGCACGACCCAGAAGGTTTTTTTTCTCGTCAGATTTCATCTTGCACATTTACAAACCTACCATTCGTCCGTGCATTGAATACTGCTGCCATATCTGGTCTGGTGCTCCTGCTATTCGTCTCGAATTTCTTGGCAAAATCCAAAGAAGGACCTGTAATGTAATCGATCCGTACTTGGCATTTCGACTTCAGTCACGTTTTCGCCAACGTGGCGTGGCTTCCCTCTGTTTTTTCTACAAATATTTTCATGGAAAGTGCTCTGACGAGCTTTTTTTCTCTCGTGCCCGGACTACGCGAATTTAAGCGTGCTACTAGATTGGCGTCTAGGTTCCACCCTTTTACTGCTGAAACAGTTAAATGTAACCGCCACTTCTACTCCGTCAGTTTCTTTTCTCGCACTTCCCGCCTGTGGAACTCCCCTCCGTTTACTTACTTCACTGAAAAGTAAAATCTTCAAAAATCTAAATGCAACGTAAATGCATCTTCTATCTTCTTGAACTCCGTTCATCTTTTATTCTCTCCTCAATGCTCCATACATTCAGTCGTTTCTCACACTTTCACTTCCTGTAACTCTTAGTGGCATTTCCGCCTTTTTGGGGGTGAAAGAATTAAAAAAAAAGACAAAGAGGGATGGAAGGAAATAGCGAATAGCCTACATCTTGTGTAAATAGATGGCGGAACAGAGTGTATATGGAATAATTACAAAGAAACACAAAAGATAGGAAGTAGTGGAGAGCCATAATTGTTCGCAATCTGAAGGGGCACGAAAAAAAGATTATGTAACTCCCAGTCCTTAAAAGTAAGGGAGAGCAGAGCTGTATGAAAAGTGCTGGTTAAATTTTCTGAAATTCGAACAGCTACTTTTCTTGGTTTCATTTTTTTGCTTCCATAAAACAAAACAAAACAAAACAAAAAAAAAAAAACAACAAAAAAAAAACGTTTGTCACGAAAAACTTTAATCTTATATTATAAAAATAGAAATCTGAATCAGAAAACTGTCGTTCTGAAAGATAATACTGTCGAAACTCCTAAATGTAGCCGTCTCTTCTACTCTAATAGCTTCATGTCTCGCACCTCTTGCTTGTGGAACTCCCTTCCCTATTCTAGTTATAGAGAGCGATAATCTTCAGCTATTCAAGTGTAATGTCAATCGACATCTCCAGTTGCCTTGATCTATCGACTACCCTTCTCCTCATACTCTCTTCTATCACTCCTATCTGATATCGCTCTATATTTTCTGTAACCCCTTGCATACTAGTGGCTTCCCGCCTTGCTTGGGGTGAAATGCTTAAATAAAAAAAAATAACTTGCAGAAACGACAGAACAACAAAATAATTAGCCATCAATTAGTTCAAAATTTCCGATTAAGAAAAACGATTTCGGCGGCAACCTTTAGCCCCTTACCTATTATTTATAGTCAAACGGGGTGAAAGGAAATGTGCATCCCAGTTCCATCTGACACTCCCCTCTATGCCTCCATAATTTGTTCATTTCTGGGTTAAGAGGAATTATCTTGAATTAAGACAAGGATCATTTTTTTTATGTAGGAAGGCAATACTGAGTTCACTCCCTTGAATATTTTTCTGTATAATATAGTATATAGCAACGGGTTAAATTAACGCTAAGGAGATTATGCTACAACAATATTCAAAGTGGGTGAAACCTGCCTGTCTGTTAAGATAATCAGTATTCAAAAACGTTTTTCTTTCTTTTTTTTTCTTTTAATTATAAATCCAGAGGTCAGAGACCGATTTTTAAAAATAATGACATCTTCCTTCAGGGCATAGCCAAACATAATTGCGGCTAAACGAGGCAAAAAAACAGTTTCTAGATTTTAAATAGGTTTCTCCAAAGAAAAGCGGTACCTAAGTTTTAATATCAATTTTTAAAAATGAAAAATCTTTCCCGAAACTTTTATTTTAGTCTTAATTTCAAGCAAGTGGATTAAACGTAATATTTCTAATCAACAAAATATTTTGCCGTATTTCAAAAAGAATTTAAATTGATAGTTTAATTTAAGTCGCTAAAAATGGCTGATTTTAGTCATATTTAAAAATCTGTCAACAAAACATAATTCTCTTTATTAAAAAAAAAAATCTTTCGAAAATAAAATATACTTTTCTGAAACTTGATTTGTAGAAGATTAGCTGATTTAAAGTTTAATTAATCTTATTTGAAACAAATATTACTTTCAGTTTAAAATATTACAGAAAAGCATTTTATCATGGTGATTTTATGAGATTTTGACAACTATCTCTCGAGATTGATGCTTTGAAATTTTTTTCACAGGGGACATATCAGTAAAAGTTATTGAAGGAATGTAATGTGAGCGTCTTATATAAATAATTTTTAACTGCCCAATAATCTTAAAAATTTAGGAAAATATTCTAAGTGATCTAATATTTGTTGACTTTTAGGTAATTTGACTTTAAATTTACTATAGTTATCGTTCTTGTTTTCTGACAATACGGAAGTCCGATTTTACAAAAGGCTGCACGTTTATACACACACACACACACACACACACACACACACACACACACACACACACACACACACAAATGGTTTTTAAAATGCTAGGGTTCGATGAATTGTAGTAAGCTTTTCCAATTATGACGAGTAAATATAGTTCTTAATAACAATATCACATAACCACTACAAATTAATACAGAATTTTAAAAGATTTAAAACTTTATAAATTATTCTAATTAAAATTAAAAAAAATGAAAACAATTCTTATAAAAATTCATTATTTATCGAAAATGTTTTCTTAAGACAATAGTGTATCTTATTCATAAAAAGAATTAAAAGCTTTTCTAATTAAATCATATCTTAGCTTTATCGCATTTTTCATTTTATGATTCAGAACAGATTTTCTGTACCAAAAAAAATTGATGATTCTTTACATTTTCCAAGGACGTGTGCTTATAACTAATATAAACATTATACTCTTGAAATTTCATAAAATTAAATAAGTGTTGGGTAAAAATGTAAAAAAATAGTTTTACCAAGATTTTCAGAAAAAAGGTACATTTTAAAATAATTTAATTCATTTGTGAATAAGTCCTGAAAGTTTCATTAAAATCCGACGATTATTTGATTTTTGAAAGAATTTCCAAACCAATGTGTTTTTCATGACAAAAAGACACTCAAATTTCTTATACTAATTTATGGTCACCCGCTGACGTAAAAAAAAGACCAAAATTTTGACGCTTCTAAAAAGGATTAAAAAATATAATTTAATAATGACACAATTCTTTGCTCTTTCCTCTTAATAATAACAGAAATATTTTGACGATAAAACTTTGTTTTTATTAAATTTTGGACAATTTTTCATCATGAATGTTCAATTCTTAACGAATTTTAAAAAAATCCGCGACGTGTTTTTTTTTGGTCATCGTATAGTTAATTTTTTTAGCAAATCTTGAAACGTACCGAATTTTAAGTAATACAAACTTTTTTTTAATGTCATGACCTTTCAGAACGTAGACAATCATGACTCTCCACACCTTCCTTTTCTTTACTATATGAGAATTACCATGCATTTTTGTGAAAGATAGTAGAGTGATTTTATTTGGAATTCAGAGTTTTCCTTGTCTTAGACTGGTTGCCAACCAAGGCTAAAAAGTCTCTACTACCCTGCTTGTATTATGTATAATTACTAATTATTTTCGTATCCGAGTATGCCTGATTGTTACTGCGGCTAGGCAATCCCTGTTCCAGACGCTTGCTCTGACACATTTGTATTTTTTCGACACCCACACAACCTACCTGTAGATTATACGTTAGCAGCTCAGATTGAGTAAATCGGAGAGCCGAGTTCGAATTCCAGTGGAATCCATTACATTCATTTACGTGCTAATGTCCTTGGGTAAGGTATAAATCCTCTTCTTCTCTCTCCAGCTATGGGTAAATAGCAGGACAGACCGGGTTCTGTAGTCTTGGGTGGCTACTGGTCTACCGCAGAAAGAAATGGCAACCTACTGCGGGAAAAAATCTCCCTCGTCAGTCATGGATCGAAAGATCACGTATGACACATAACTGACTGACTGATATTAAGCGGAACTTAGTTACAGTTTCTGGGAAAGAGCGCATTATCTGGCATAATCAACAGCCTGAACTAGGCCGGTATATCCAAACACTCGGTCACGATGACTTGTGACTTCGTGCTAGCACAACCACTGACGAACAGTACCCTCTGTTTAGTTTCACTTTGGTCAATCCGTGGTATGATTTTCAGGTACTTTCAAAAGGTGCCACGCGGGGATTCCCCCTCCCCAAGATGCTAACATCAAGAAGTTACCTTCCTGACACAACGCCCACAGTGAGATTCGAAACAGGGTTTCACTGTCGGATAGCGATTATTCTAACCACGCGCTCATAATCTACCCCGGCTATGAATTAATTGGCAAAGGGAAGCGATTATTTCATACTTTTCCTTAGTGCATTTGTGCGGAAGAATGAAACAGGCTTTCTCTGAATTTGAACTCCACTCGCCAATTCCTCTATTTACATTGATATTACGTGCACCACCTGCACATCCCACGTCTTCTTTTTTTCAGTCATTTCACCCTAAGGTGCAATGCAAGGGTTTAGTGAGTGTGAGAGAATATGCGATAAATTAAATATTATCAAGGAGAGAGAACAATAAAAGGAGAGAAATTAAGAGGCCGGAAGATAACGGTTGACATTGCATTTTAATTTTGGAAAGTGAGAAACCGGAAGTGAGTTCCATAAGCGAGAAGTGAGAGAGAAGAAACTCTCAGCATAGAACTTAACGTACTATTCAAATTACTATTGAACCTAATATTTAACATACTATTCAACCTAATATTCAAACCTACTATTAGGTTGGTGCAAAAATAATGTCGTTTTTTCACATAGTAACATATGTGAGAAAACGACCTTATTTTTGCACCAACCTAATATTAAACCTATTATTCAACGTAATATTGAACCTAATATTTACCATACTATTCAACCTAATATTCAACCTACTATTAGGTTGGTGCAAAAATAATGTCGTTTTCTCACATAGTAACATATGTGAGAAAACGACCTTATTTTTGCACCAACCTAATATTAAACCTATTATTCAACCTAATATTTAACATACTATTCAACCTAATATTCCACCTACTATTAGGTTGGTGCAAAAATAATGTCGTTTTCTCACATAGTAACATATGTGAGAAAACGACCTTATTTTTGCACCAACCTAATATTAAACCTATTATTCAACCTAATATTGAACCTAATATTTTACATACTATTCAACCTAATATTTAAGATACCATTCAACCTACTATTTAACCTCATATTCAACCTAATATCCAACCTAGTATTCAACCTAGTATTCAACCTACTATTCAACCTAATATTTAACCTATTATTCAACCTAATTGCGCCTAATATTGAACCTACTTTTCCACCTCCTATTCAACCTCCTATTCATCCTACTACTTAACACATAGCTAGGGGGAAAGAGATGGATTCATATTTTTCCCATGGGTATTGGCGCTTAAATGAATATAATGAATTCGACTTGAATTCGAACTCGGTTATCATTCCAAGACGCTATCCATTTATCCACCCGCACATCCACACTCTTTTAGGAATTTATTCACCAATTCAGTTTATGTACAGAATATTATCCCGCTCTTGTTTCCTACGATTTCTGGAACAAAAAAGATCCCACAAAACAAGGTTTTCCTACTTTGTATTTTCATTTCTGGTTAATCCCGAAACAAAAACATAGCACACCCACACAAAAAAAAAAAAACAAAAAAAACAAAAAAACAAAAAAACAAAAAAAAAAAAACAAAACAAAATGTCTGCTGGTATTTTGCTTTCATGTGGTTAATTAAATACGAAAGAAAATCTGGCTTTTCATTTGACATTATTTGTGATATGCTTTTGTCTTTCCCCTTTATTTTTTGGGGGGTGGGATCTTTTTTTTTCAGTTTGTTATTCGTTTTTGTTTTCTTCTTCTTCCCATCTCTTGTTCATTACAGATTGCTCTCGTAGCTTGAGACAAAAAAGATACGCCATGATGGTCAATTTCACCGCGAAGTATTTTTTTTTTATGTCCCTTGGAACGATATGTAATATTCTGTAGAGTCATGGACGGTATCGGAGGACGTTTGAATTTACGTTACTTGCAATTGCGAAGCTGGTATGCAACTTGGATATAAACACGAAAATTTATGCTATTGATTTAAAAAAAAAAGAAGAAGCAAAACAAAAACTAATTCAATTTCTCCTGATTCTTGCTTAAAAAAAATAAAAAAGATAGGAAAAAAATCGATGTATTTTATTCACTGTTTCTATTTGTTATTTTTAATGGAACTCGCATTAAAAAGAAATATTTGTTTTGAGCGCATTCAACGAAAGGGAAAAAAAGTCAATTCATAAACGACGCTGTGCTTCGCCTTCATTAATTTTTCGCCGCTCATTGACGCCCTCGACTGCAAATATTTTCCTATTCATTTCTTGGTTCCTTTCGCTCCAATAGAAATCGTTGTTTCGTTATTTAAATCAATGGATATCCTCTTCCGCACCCATCCACCATTTACGGACACAGTCCTCTTTGTTCCATCATCTCCTTCCATTATTTTGGTTTCGTTTCCATGTTTCTTTTTCTTTCTTTCTCTATCTCCTTAGTTGGACATAGTTGGTAGAGCAGTAATTAAGCGTCGAAAGTGCACTTGGTGAGACGAGTTCGAATTCCGACTTTTTGTCCAATTTGCATTAATGCTCCCAGGAAAAGGCGCAAATCCATCTCTGTTACCCCTAACTATAGGCTAAATAGAAATACAAACAGTGCTCTCAGCATCTATTTGGTAGCCAGTTTTAGAGAAGAACATCACTGAATGTAATGTGTTTGTTTAGCTGCATATCAACTCCTTACATGTTATTCAATGCCGAAATTTAATTTTCTTGGGAGCTGTAGTAATTTTTTTTACAAAAATGTATTGCTGGTAATATTTTTTTCTTACAGAAAATAAATTTATTTATTTAATTTTACTTTTTTACAAAAATGTATTATTGGAAAATTTTTTTACCATATAAGTGTTTTTCTGATATTTTTTACTATAGAGTTTTTTTTCGTAGTGTCTTGACCTCAGTTTTGGGGTTAACTATTTGCCCATTGCTGGGACGCTAACAAGTGCTACCACTCCGGGTCAGGGTTGACTTGGGAACCTCAGCAATTAAGAGGTGGTTCCATGCTTCTCAAAACCGCCTGATCAGAGGCCTTGCTGCCGGATGCAGTTTATCGTCATACCCAGGACGAACGGAATTTAAAACCGTGGAGAAGGCAATGAAAAAAGACGCCACCACTACTACTACTACTACTACTACTACTACACACACACACACGCACACACATACACGGTATTTAACAGTTCCCTACGAGGAATGTATGTGGCACAAGGCCGAGTTTAACGTGGGTTTCTCCGAGCTCGTAGGCTCGGCCAAAAATATACCGCCTAGGTGTCTACCTCCCCGCACGAAACTTTGCCCATTCGGAAAAGCTTCGTCCGGGTTCCTCTCTGCCAAAGCAGAGAGCTCAACAGAAGTCAGACACAGAAGACGTATACGCAGCCAACTCGTCCACACACACACACACACACACACACACACACACACACACACACACACACACACACAGAGGCTGAAAAAGAAGCTATGTAGAGCCGTGATCGTTTACGTCCTGAAGGGACATATCATTTGCAATTAGATAAGGATTATTATATTTGCTTCTTTCATTCGTGTTTTTTTTTTTTTTAATTTTCTTTTATGTTTAGGTCATCTCGAATTTTCTTTTTTCTTTCGTTCTTTCTTTCTCTTTTTTTTTAAATCTCTTTTTCTCTCTATTCTATTCACGTCAAACCGAAGAGATCACTTCTCATTTATTTTCCTTTTATCTTTCTTTCTTTATCTATTTTTCCTTATATCTTTCTTTCTCTTTTCCTCTCTATTCTACTCACGTTAGAACTCAGATATCCCTGAGGTATTTTCCGGCTTTTGTAAAGTAATTGCAGAGCAGGGAGAGGGAGGGATGTTGAGGGGAAACATTGCTTAGAGTGATAGGTAACAGTGGAGAGTCATGGTCGCCAAGGTACGGAAGACGGATGATATATTTGCGTACCCTGTATATATGTATACTATATGTTTTATTATTATTATACGTACGTACCCTGTATATATGTATATTATGTTTTATTATTATTATATCTGCGTACCCTGTATATATGTATACTATATGTTTTATTATTATTATACGTACGTACCCTGTATATATGTATATTAAGTTTTATTATTATTATACCTGCGTACCCTGTATATATGTATACTATATGTTTTATTATTATTATACGTACGTACCCTGTATGTATGTATATTATGTTTTATTATTATTATATCTACGTACCCTGTATATATGTATACTATATGTTTTATTATTATTATACGTACGTACCCTGTATATATGTATATTATGTTTTATTATTATTATACCTGCGTACCCTGTATATATGTATACTATATGTTTTATTATTATTATACGTACGTACCCTGTATATATGTATATTATGTTTTTTTATTATTATACCTGCGTACCCTGTATATATGTATACTACATGTTTTATTATTATTATACGTACGTACCCTGTATATATGTATATTATGTTTTATTATTATTATACCTGCGTACCCTGTATATATGTATACTATATGTTTTATTATTATTATACGTACGTACCCTGTATATATGTATATTATGTTTTATTATTATTATACCTGCGTACCCTGTATATATGTATACTATATGTTTTATTATTATTATACGCACGTACCCTGTATATATGTATATTATGTTTTATTATTATTATACCTGCGTACCCTGTATATATGTATACTATATGTTTTATTATTATTATACATACGTACCCTGTATATTTGTATATTATGTTTTATTATCATTATACATGCGTACCCTGTATATATGTATACTATATGTTTTATTATTATTATACGTACGTACCCTGTATATATGTATATTATGTTTTATTATCATTATACATGCGTACCCTGTATATATGTATACTATATGTTTTATTATTATTATACGTACGTACCCTGTATATATATATATTATGTTTTATTATCATTATACATGCGTACCCTGTATATATGTATACTATATGTTTTATTATTATTATACGTACGTACCCTGTATATATGTATATTATGTTTTATTATACTTATACCTGCGTACCCTGTATATATGTATACTATATGTTTTATTATTATTATACGTACGTACCCTGTATATCTGTATATTATGTTTTATTATTATTATACCTGCGTACCCTGTATATATGTATACTATATGTTTTATTATTATTATACGTACGTACCCTGTATGTATGTATATTATGTTTTATTATTATTATATCTACGTACCCTGTATATATGTATACTATATGTTTTACTATTATTATACGTACGTACCCTGTATATATGTATATTATGTTTTATTATTCTTATACCTGCGTACCCTGTATATATGTATACTATATGTTTTATTATTATTATACGTACGTACCCTGTATATATGTATATTATGTTTTATTGTTATTATACCTGCGTACCCTGTATATATGTATACTATATGTTTTATTATTATTATACGTACGTACCCTGTATATATGTATATTATGTTTTATTGTTATTATACCTGCGTACCCTGTATATTTGTATACTATATGTTTTATTATTATTATACGTACGTACCCTGTATATATGTATATTATGTTTTATTATTATTATACCTGCGTACCCTGTATATATGTATACTATATCTTTTATTATTATTATACGTACGTACCCTGTATATATGTATATTATGTTTTATTATTATTATACCTGCGTACCCTGTATATATGTATACTATATGTTTTATTATTATTATACGTACGTACCCTGTATATATGTATATTATGTTTTATTATTATTATACCTGCGTACCCTGTATATTTGTATACTATATGTTTTATTATTATTATACGTACGTACCCTGTATATATGTATATTATGTTTTATTGTTATTATACCTGCGTACCCTGTATATTTGTATACTATATGTTTTATTATTATTATTATTATTATAAACGTTATATCTAATGGATACATATGTTTAAGTAGAGTCCCTGAATTTTTATTTAAACAGTGTGATTGACGTCTCCTGACGTGGGAATTCGAGAGTTTTGAATAAAGATTTTGAGGGGGTTCGAACCTGAGCCTTCTTATATTTGGGAAACAAGCTCTTAGCTAGGTATGCTTTAGACCGCTCAGCCACGAAAGACCACGCAGCAAAAGCAAGGCTCAGTTACTCGGTATAAGAAATTTACGTCTTATCGTTATGACCCCTCTAGACCCATATCAAACTTTATTTTCATAAACAAAATAATTTTCGAAGGCGTTAATGAATTTTTTATAATCTGAAATTTTAATTGTTGAAGGTTCTTAAGTGATACTGTTTCTGTTATTTGGTACAGTTCTTTAATCTGTAGAGTGAGTACATCAGGTTCAAAGATGGACGCTCCTTAAAGAAAATATGGGTTATCTTCCCTTAGTTACATTGACTCCCAAAAGGGCTCATTTTGGAAGAGTCCGCGAAAGATCACAATAATGAGTATGATCCAACTTTATAATTTGAGAAATAGGCGCCAATCGAGGAGACAGCCAAGAGCTTCCGAACAGAGAAGATGTCTTCAGCCACATCTTCAAATGACTTTACGAAACAGGGAGACAAAGACTACAGCTTCTGAACAGACAATCATATATGATTTCTACGATGCTGACCTCAAGAAAATCGTCTCCATAAGAATCAACTCGTAGCAAGGCAGACCAGACCAGAAATACGTCTAAGGTAAGATATGAATCCTATTTCTAAGCTTGTTCTTTCAGTCAGTTATCCGCCGTGCGTGATCTGATTGGAATTCGAACTCGGCTCTCCGATTTCTCAATCCATTACACCACCGTGCTTCCTCTTGATATTACTACATAGATAATTACTTCTTTTAATCTTTTTTTGTTTCTGTAGCCACATAAAGTCATAACTGGGAGTCCGGTTTAACTACAT
This sequence comes from Acanthosepion lycidas, assembly GCA_963932145.1. Classification (NCBI taxonomy): domain Eukaryota; kingdom Metazoa; phylum Mollusca; class Cephalopoda; order Sepiida; family Sepiidae; genus Acanthosepion; species Acanthosepion lycidas. The sequence goes on from OZ010604.1 coordinate 49,082,314, forward strand.
ATAAAGAAACCTTTTCTAAAGTCAGTCAGTTATGTGCCATGCGTGATATACGTTTAGGCGATCATGTATCTTTCCATACATGACTGACGAGGCAGATTTTATTTCCCCGCAGGAGGTTGTCATTTCTTTCTATAGTAGACCAGTTGCCATCCAAGGCTATAGAACCCGGTCTATCCTGCTATTTACCCATAGCTGGAGGGAGAAGAAGAGGATGCATACCATTCCGAAGGCTATTATCACGTAAATGAATATAATGGATCTGACTGGAATTCGAACTCGACTCTCCGATTTTTCAATCCATTACACCACCGTGCCTCCTCTTGATATTACTACATAGATAATTACTTCTTTTAATCTTTTTTTGTTTCTGTATCAACATAAAGTCATAACTGGGAGTTCAGTTTAACTACATATAAAGAAACCTTTCCTGAAGTCAGTCAATCAGTTATGTGACGAGGCAGATTTTTTTCCCGCAGTAGCTTGCCATTTCTTTCTGAGGTAGACCAGTTGCCATCCAAGGCTATAGAACCCGGTCTGTCCTGCTACTTACTCATAGCTGGCCGCGGGGGGGGGGGGAGAAGAAGATAATTCATACCTTTCCCAAGGGTAATAGTACGTAAGTGAAGTTAATGGATTCGACTGGAAGATAAATATATGCCTTTCCCAAGGCCATAAGTGTGAAATCAATACAAATAAGGGATCAATCAGTTACGTGCCATGCGTGATACACGCTTAGGCGATCATGTATCTTTAGATACATGACTGACGAGGCAGATTTTTTTTCAAGCAGTAGGTTGCCATTTCTTTCTGAGGTAGACCAATTGCCATCCAAGGCTAAAGAACCCAGTCTGTCCTGCTATTTACCCATAGCTGGAGGGAGAAGAAGAGGATTCATTTCCCAAGGGTATTAGCACGTAAATCTGTCTATATCTGTCCTAGTTCATGTATATATGTACATAAACTTGTGATTGATCGATCCATTTATCTTGCTGCGATGATTTTTCCTCTGTCTTTTTCAGATCAAATGGGTGGTCTATAAAATTCCTTATATTCTCGCTTCCGCCTTCATTCGCACGTAGACATTTTTAATCATTGATCATAGAAAGTGGTTGTATACAGCTGACAGTTTTGATATTTCTGAACGAGTCCGGCGTCATGCATGGCATCCATTTGAAAGTCTCGATCTAATGCGGATGTTTAAGAAGATATCTCGAGCTTTTTGGTTAATCATTTGGTTTAGTAGCAAGAGGCGGTTTGGGGTGAAACTATCAGTAAATGATCAATTTTCTCATCTGCTATACTTATCACATGATATAAATGATCCATCTACCGAGATATTTGTTACGTGTTTATTATTTACTAATTTCTCATCTTCAATCTTTTTTTAAACATGGATTCATCGTACGTGCCATCGTCGCCATACTTACACTCAGATAACAAATGACTTCATTTGAATAACTAAACAATTTTAAAAGAACTAATTCCAACGGATAATTTAGTGTTAAAAATATTCCGGAATATATCTTTTTGAAATCCTTGATCACTCTTGAGAAAGAAATGTATATCACTGACTAAGCTACATTGTATACGTTATAAATTAAAATTACCAAAAAAAAAAAAAAAAAAAAAAATTGATCGGTTTGAGTTCGCGTGACATGCGTAAGCTGAAAGCGCGAGAATTGCTTAAAGAAAGAGAGAATTTTTTTTTCCGTTAATTTGCATTTATTAGGTTGGTGCAAAAATAATATCGTTTTTTGACGTATTTTTTAACGTAAAAAAAAACGATATTATTTTTGCACCAACCTAATATAAGCGTTTTTACAATTAAACTAAGCAATTTAGTTATGAAAACCGTTGAAAAGAAGAAAAGCTTATCTATAAAGTTCACAAACAGCCATATTGGACAAAATAACAGCATTTATTTTCTGAAAAGTCGAATATGCAAATTAGTTCTTTCCATTAAGTCAGAATTGTTAACTTTGGGAAATACATAAACCCGACGCTGACAGAATAATAGATATAAACGACATTTTAGTTCAGCGTTTCAAATGATTGCACACAAACTTTGAGCTTCATATATTAAAGAATGAAGATTCATCATAACGCTCAATGGTTGATTATAAAATCTAAGTGGAAGTGAACGCCATCTTTGCTGCATGAACTCTTTGAATTTTAGAACGTCTTTGCTTTCTCCTTTGGAGAGGAACTTCAAAGTCGTTTTATCACAGTATCAAACATTCCAATAAGAGAATCGTAGCATAAAATTTGAGATATCGATTATTATTTTTCCTAACCTGCTTATAATGATAAAGGATATTTCCCCTGAGTATTGTCTGCGTGTGTATTTATGCGTGTCTGTATGCAGCAGATCTATAGATAGGAATAAACTGAGATAGAGAGATAGATATAAAGAGACATCGATAGTTAGATAGATAGATATGAACATTCTGAGATAAGAAAAATAGATATAAAGATATGAAAAGATTGATAGATGTGAACAAAGATATATATATATATATATATATATATATATATAGATATATAGATATATAGATATGAAGAGAACGAGATAGACATAGATATGAACAAATCAAAAGATACATCAATAGAGATATGAATAGAGCGGCACACACACATATACGCACGCATATATCTATATCTATATCTATCATTCCCTCTCTCTCTCTATATATATATATATAAATATATATATTTGATATTTCAGATTGACCTCAACCTTTCTTCAGAAATAATCTGAAGAAAGATTGAGGTCAATCTGAAATAACAAATATATATAAATAAATAAATACTTTCATAAAAGACATTATTATTTTTTTAATTTGCAACTTTTTTTATTTACACATATTAAGAATGTATACGTGGCTTCTCATTATGCTATAAAAATATAGATATAGGAACCGAGACTGATATATATATATATATATATATATATGTATAAATATAGATATAGGAACCGAGACAGATAGATAGATATAAACAAACTGAGATAGTTAGATAGATAGATAGATAGATAGATAGATAGATAGTGAACACACTGTGGTAGATAGATCGATAGCTAGACAGACGTTTAAAAAAAGAACAGACACAGGGTAAATTAATCAGTAAAAAATCTAAATTGTTTCTTATCTTACACTACTAAAAAAAATATTGCAACGTCCTTTCCTGATGTGAACGATCATTGCTTTCCAGCGAGTGAGACTCCCGATCTCTTCATATCTATCTATCTATCTATCTATCTATCTATCTATCTATCTATCTATCTATCTATCTATCTATCTATCTATCTCAGCCTATTCCTTATCTATCTATCTATCTATCTATCTATCTATCTATCTATCTATCTATCTAGCCTTGTCAATGAAAGCGTTGGTTCATGAATATAGGGAAATAGTTACTGTGAGTTCAATCCCTAAATCGGACCTAGATTCAGAAGAAACAAGGTGAGCAATAATTGAATAAATAGCAAGATGGAAATCCAGACAGGTATTGTTTTTTTGAAGGCTCACATGGAGACAGCGTTCAAGAAGAAGCCTCGTACTTTGGAGAAAAAACCTGTATTTTATGCTTGAAAATAGCCCATCAAATTCTGAGAAGAATCCCAATGAATATATGAATACAATGTGTTTGAAGACACTCGCTTAAATTAAATGACGGTGTTGTCTACAGAACCATCATCCGACCGTAAACTTATCGAGCATTCTGCAGAGGAAGGTTTACATTGGCAGAGAGTAACTTACCAGAAAAGATGAACTTTGAAATGGTATCATTATAATGTACATATAAAATGGGGCTCAATTCTGTAATACAATCAATATATACACTGATCCCTCACTTTGATGCCAAGGTAGTTTCTCTACTTTTATATGTCAGCGAATTTAAATAAATCTAAATGACATGCCCGTAGAGCTAAACGGTATTTGTTTTTCTACGGCTTATCAACCCTTTGCAGGTTGCTTAAAACCAGACAATATTTTTAGATTGCAGGATATATTTTTTAGATAATAATGGTTTAGTGTTACAAGTTTTACTAATTAACCCATATTTGGGGGAGAAGAGGTGGATCGAAAAGCAAGTGAATATAACGAACCCGATTGGAGCTCGATTCTCTGATTAACAATTTCGAGCCATTATCCATTACACCGCCAATACATCCAAGCCCACAGTACCAAACGGCTACCCATCTAGGTATCGACCAGGCCCGACGTTGCTTAACTTCGTTGATCGTACCGTAATGTGGCCGTAAGCGCTTTCGTCAGTTAGTAAGTTAGCACGTGCGTTACGCTCTGTAATAACTTGCTTGCCCCTTGCCTGTAAATTCTTGGTGTAGCAGCAAAAAAAGTAAATCGCTAAGCTTTTTGTTTACCGTTTTTCGCTGCTTATATTAGGTTGGTGTAAAAATAATATCGTTTTTTGACGTTAAAAAATACGTCAAAAAACGATATTATTTTTGCACCAACCTAATAAATTGCTCCGACGAATTAGACGCCCACCACCCACAAAGGTTTTTCCTATATAGTCTTCCACCACTATCCACACTTCTACCCACTAAAAAGCATATTTCAGCATGGAAACCTGACTAATCATGGTACATTCATCACCGACTGAGAAGAAGGACCAATTTCGTGGTAACTATTTAGAATGTAATAAATAGAATAGAGATGTTAGAGTGTATAATACCAATTGACACGTGACCTTATTGCAGAGTGGAAGCCTCACTAATCGTGACGAATTCAACATAAACAAAGAATACTGGAGAATCTCTTTACAGACGAAGAAGAGACAAATCAACAGAAATATGGTTTTAGAGAAAGATGATGAGGATAACGGTGACCGAATATGTGAACAAAGAAGAAACATACTTAACATCATGAGAAGACAGTTGAAATTTCTACAGAAGGATGCTGAGGATACCACGGACCGAACATGACGAGGTTTTAGAGAAAATGGAATCAAAAAGGGAACTGATACTGAAAATTAATATTAGTAACAACATTTGGGTGCAACTGAGGCACATTCCCAAATGGGGTGGTTAACAATTTGAATTGGGGTGGGGGGCCCTGAAAAGGGCCGTTTTTGCGTTCTCTATCTTGCAAGGAAGGATCCTCAGCCATGGGCCGTCATAATAATAATAATAATAATATACGAGAATTTTTATTTATAATATAACTTTTTTTTATAATTCTAATAATCTTTTGCGTAAGATTTCAACTCTCTAAATTGATTGTACGACGTTTTTTTACAGACATTAAATTGTACCTTTGATTTTTACGCAAAGTGTAAAAAATCTTTTTTTTTTATTTTTCACATTCGAGGTTGTAATTTTTTCCAGCCAATTTGGACTCAAAACCGGCACTGAAAAATTATCTATTAAAAAAAATTAATCGAAATCGGATGAAAACTGGAAACGCATAAACAACATCCGATCACACACACACACACACATACACACAGAGTGACACACATAGATACATACACACATTTTGAGAATTATAGATATAGATAATATTATTGTAATAATTTAATATATTTAATTTTGTTAAAGTTTTTATGAAATATATATATATATCCAAGAGCAGATTGTAAATATTAAGTTGGTGCAAAAAAGAATGTCGACATTATTTTTGCACCAACCTAATAGAAAAACGTTGCTAAGAGTTATAATGGTCAGGAAGTAGTGGAGAGCCATTGTCGCCAACAATTTGTACTCAAAACCGGCTCTAAAGAATTACTATAAAAAAAAAAATTAATTGAAATCGGATGAAAACTGTGGAAACGCATAAACAACATCTGATCACACACACGCACGCACGCACACACACATACATAGATACATACATACATACACACACATACATACATAGATACATACATATACACATACATATATAGATACATACATACACACACATACATACATAGATACATACATACACACATGTATACATAGATACATACATACACACACATGCATACATAGATACATACATACACACACATGCATACATAGATACATACATACACACATACATACATAGATACATACATACACACATATGCATACATAGATACATACATACACACACATACATACATAGATACATGCATACACACACATGCATACATAGATACATACATACACACACATACATACATAGATACATACATACACACACATGCATACATAGATACATACATACACACACATACATACATACACACATACATACATACATGCACACACATACATAGATACATACATACACACACATGCATACATAGATACATACATACACACATACATACATAGATACATACATACACACACATACATACATACATACATACACACACATACATACATAGATACATACATACACATACATGCATACATAGATACATACATACACACATACATACATAGATACATACATACACACACATACATACATACATACATACACACACATTCTGAGATTTATAGATATAGATTTCTGTGAAATTCTCTAATCTGGTTAATGATGTGAAACTTGGAAAATCCGGTTAAATATTTGCCGTATAATCAGGTTATCATATAGCTTACTGCATGTACGTTCCCATCATCAGTCCCATGATAGGGTATGGTCATAGGGTCGCAGCGCAGCTGACCACCTGACCACCTGACCAGTTTCCTTGATATATCTATGTTGAAGGTTAGAGCGATATACGCTCATAAGTTTTTAAAAGAGATATAACAAAAAGAAAAAAAAATATTAAGGGCTACAAAGGAGAGTAAAATCGTGGAGAGCCATGATCGTCAGTATCCTGAAGGAACATGGTACATAGAAGAATAAGAAATAATTAAATATAATTATATGTTCATATAATGAGGAAAGAGAGCTTGGAAAATTTGATACCCACAGGACAGATTGAAAGCAAGAGGTGCAGAGGAAAATAACGTGTAACCTTCCTCGAGAGTTTGATTAAATGGATTAAAGAACAGCGTTCAGGAGAGATAACAAAAAGAGAAAAGTTATCGAGAGCTACAAAGGACAGGGAATTGCGGAGAAAGATTATCGCCAGCAACCCGATGAAACATGGACGTAGAAAATGGCCAACACAATGTCACTATTACTCATCTTAGCAACTGTTCTTGAAAATAGGCTAAATTTGGCATCGTAATGTTACCTGCAGAAAAAAGGGTTTATCTCCCCAAGGACATTCATGCAATTTCATAGTAAAATCATTAGAAATACATTTTTATAGTAAAATCATTTGCAACGTATTTTTTATAGTAAACATTTGAAATGCTTTTTCATAGTCAAATAATTTGCAATGTATTTTTAATCTATATATAAAATTCTGTAACTTCCGTTAGCCCGTCCGTCAAAACTCCTAAAATAGCCATACATTCACCCATCCATACCAAATTTTGTGGAGATGTGCAAACAGGTAAGAGGGTACAAAGTACAATTGGTTTTACTAGGACGCGAAGCTTAGTACAATAAATTTTCATGAATTTTTTTGGAAAAATTAAAAATATTATTATTTAACATACAAAATACCTCCGCTATTTTATTAACAATTTAATGATTAATATAGCAAATACTTATTTAATAAAAATTCAATATTGTTTTTTGTACATATTTCCTTTAAGTTTTTATATACAAGAATCCAGTTTCCAGTTTTCCCTGCGTTTGCGAAAATTATAAACAAATCACCAGGCCAAATGCTTCAAAAGTTAGAACTTGCTTCCAGAAAGAAATATTTACGCATAGCCAGTTGTATGTTGCATGATCAAGAATAAGAAATCCAAAAGATTTATTATTCGCTGTTTAAAAGGAAAAAGATAAATTTTCTTAAAAAATTATTGTTTACCATGAAGTCCTATAAAATTAAATTAAATTAACGATATTATTAAATCGCAAAGGTTTTTGTCAAACTATTTTTTCCAAACAAATCAGTTTATTCAATTTTATCGACTGGTTGGCGAAATTGAACGAAATCTAGAGTTTGTAAATCTTGACAAAAACTGTTAGCAATAACTTCAACAATACTAAATACTGTGAGGATTTCAAGAGCGTGTGGCAAAAAATTCTAGTAGTAAAACATTTGAAATGGCTTTTCATCGTAGAATCTTTGACAATGCATTTTCAAAGTAAAATCATGAACAAAGCATTTTTTATAATGTTGTAGCATACCTACGGACGTTAATGGGCATGTGATCATGCACATAAACACAGTAGTCAATACTGTAAGTTGGTCTGCAGTCGGAGATTCGTCTCCAGCTGCGCTGGTCAAACTCTCTGTCTCCGAGCAGAGAGGATCCCCAGACGAAGCTATGTCGAAGGGCAGAGTCACGTCTCGGGAAACAGCTACCCGACCCCGTTTTATACGGGGTCTACGGGATATTTGTGGCCTAGCTTACGGGCTCGGATACTCCATATTAAATTCGGCCTTGTGCCACATCTGACCGCGTGAGGTGGTTGGTAGATTCATTGTGGAATTCACTTAACTCACTTCTAGCAGTTGACTACTTCTTTTACGCGCCGCTGGCGAATCTTATATGTATTGTTCTTGTCCTAAGTATTATTGTTCATTAGCAACCTTCACGTGATTATTCTATTCAGTAATCTTCCCTACGTTACAACATTTGCAATGCATTTTTATAGTTAAATAATCTGCAGTACTTTTGTAAAGTAAATTCGTTTGCACTGCATTTTTATAGTCAACTAATTTGCTAAGCATTGGTAAGGTAAAACGTTTGCTATATATTTTAAAGTAAAATCATTTGCAATGTGAGTTCTATAGCAAAATCATGTTTATTGCAAATTAATTTACAATGCAGTTTATGGCAAAATCTGTAAAACACGCACGCTCATGAGGAAGACAAAATTCGGGGAGATGCAAAAAACTGTAAATAAAATAAAATAATTTTCATAAAATAAAATAAAAGTTTTCATAAAAGAAAAAGAAAGATATATATATATATATATCACAAAAGAAAAAGTATATGTCAGAAGGAAAATTTAATTGCCGAAAAATGTTCCTTATTATCGATTCAATTTTGAAAATTCGTGAATATCGTCTTTTCTGTAAGAAAAATCCTATTACCACGTGATCACAAGACAATGCTTTTCCTGAGCATGCCACGAAAAAGGTGCCCATGGCGTATAACGGACAGCAATTATTTTATATATTAAATAAGAGAAATCTAAATTATACAATGCGAAATATTGTAGATATCTTTAAGTTTAATCTCGCACATGAACGAATAGTGGGGAATGAGCGTAGGAAGATTGTGATGCGCCACTCATCTGAATGGAGTGCGTTTAATGCTCAGAAGCATTTGAAATCAAAACGAGCCATCATAAAATTATGTACCAAGAGACATCAATAAATACGTAACTTGATGATTTATCTTGGGTGGTTTTGTTTAGCGGAAAATCAAAATCTTTATGGGTTATTTAATACCGAAATGTAAATATTTTGAACGCAAATGCATAACTTGTTGGTCATTTTACTATAAATAGGTATTGTTGGTAATTTTTTTTATAGAAAAATATACTACTGGTATTTTTATACTTTTATAGTGTTTTTTTTTAGGGGGGGGGGTCACTATTTGTCCATAACTGGGACCCTAGCAGGTGCTACCACTCTGATTATGTGTGTGTGTGCGTTTGTAAGTATTCACTCTATCTCTTTCTTTCTCTTGCTTCCGATTCAAGTTGCATAACCCAACATTTAAAGGAATATTCCTGTTCATATTTACAATAGAGAGAAATATTAATTGGCAATACAAGTATACTCCACCATGAAAATAAAAACGAAAACTTCAAAATTCTTGAATCCTTCTATTTAAGAAAATTATAAGCAACACTAAATAAGATTAATTATGAATATAGCAACAATGTTTTAAAATGCCGATAACAGCAAGGTTTTTAAATATTTAATACTTAAAAATATAAATATGAATTAACTTACTTCCCTTGAAGTAAGTTTTTTTAGAAGAAGTGAGTGAGTGTTTAATGTAACTCTTACATTTGAAATCATGAAATGAAATAAAAATAAAAAATATTAGAAATGCAAACATTGAATGTTTTTAGAACAAGCCATAGAAATAATAAGTGAATGTCACTTAAGTCCCCACATAAGTGTTGTGACCTGTTAGGGGCCAGAAAGAAAGACACGGAAGAAGAAGAAGGTAGGTTGAACAAGTGTATTGAAATAACAGAACATATATACAAAATAAGAGTGTTATTAGTCAGCAGATAGAAGTGTCCGTTCGAACTGTCAGGTTAGACTGCGTCCCGACTGCTGATATTTAACAGGCCCCCTCACGCGGGATGTATGTGGTACAAGGCCGAGTTTACCGTGGGTTCTCCGATCCCTTATCTGCACAGAATCCGAATAAATAGGTTTGGGTCTGTCTACCTCCCCGGACGATACTCTGCCCTTCGGCATAGCTTCGTCTGGGTTCCTCTCTGCCAAAGCAGAGAGTTCGACAGAAGTCGCACACATTCAGAGACTGCGTTACGACTGCCGATATTTAACAGTCCCCCCACGAGGAATGTATGTGGCACAAGGCCAAGTTTAACGTGGGTTTCTCCGAGCCCATAGTCTCGGCCAAAAAATATTCCCTTAGAACCCGCATAAGCGGGTTCGGGATCTGTCTACCTCCCCGGACGAAAGTTTGCCCTTCGACAAAGCTTCGTCCGGGTTCCTCTCTGCCAAAGCAGAGAGTTCGAGAGAAGTCGCACACAGTCAGAGACTACGTCCCGACTGCCTACTCAGGAAGTCTCGCAGGTTAGTATTTATGAAGGAGGAAGTGTTCAGTCTAATGTAGATAGGTCACCATAACAATAAGTATTAGAAAGGCTTTGTATACACATTTTTTTTATCCATGAAAACATTTTAAGTGAAAACAACTTCAACATGTTGGATCACTGCTGTTTTCTACTCTCTCCCAACGCCCACCAATACACCAATAGGCTTTTGCAATCAAAGATCTTTTAACAGGAGGATACATCAGCAATACTATTCACGTGTCATTAGAGAGATTTTGCATAGAAAATTACCAAAAATGATAACTTTGGAGAGCAAACTCACCAATATGTGCAGTAAAGTGCCCCAGATATCATATTCAAGGATTAGGGTCAGTGTTACAAACGATATTAAGTAGAGGGCTATTTACAATAGGCAACACGAAGGAGTTTAGAATTTAAACATTTTCATTAATGAAGACAGAGTCCATTACGCCTGGAATGTATCAAAGTGCTGGTTTATTCCCTATTACACACACACACACACACACACACACACACACACACACACACACACACATATATATATATGCATTTATATATATGTATATATATATACATATATATATATGTATATATATACATATATATATATGTATATATATACATGTATATATGCATTTATATATATGTATATTGTGTGTATTTAGGCAGCGTCTTTTCATTGATACACGTTTCATTAAATATTATAGACAAGTGTTTATTTATTTTATGTAAAATTTTTTCGTAACATCTGATAAGTTTAATAACACTATCGCTGAACGAAGAAAGAAATTCACAATATTGATCCATATTTTTTTTTATTTTAATACAATCTAAGCTTTCGGCTTACTTAAGCCATTATCAAAGATGTCAATTACAACATATTAAACAATATACGGACACGACAGTGATGATAGTCTCTCATTGTTTACATAGATGATTTCTAAGCAACGATAAATACGTGCATAAAGACGCTAGAAGCGAAAATCGCATCGCATCTCATGACGTCACACATGACCACACGAGAGTGAATTGAGAAGTATAAAGTATGGTAAGCCATTGGTATAAACCAATGGCTTCTGTTACCAATTATAGACATTTAAGAATATTTGTAGAGATGCCATAATTGATTTTGTTTAGGTTGGGTTTCAACTGTTTGATGTATAATGCGTCAAGGATTTTTAGTTTTTGTCTATTATTTTCATGTCGAAGTATAATTGTGTTTTCGACAAGTATTTTACGGAATTGTGTGTTTCAGGCAAGACGCAATCGTCAGGCCACCTAACAATTGCGTCTAGGATGAAACAGAATGTCGCCTCTGAGTGTTGACTTTAATGTTCACTTGTATATATATATATATATATATATATATATATATATATATATATATATATATATATTCACTATGTCTTTTTCTTCACTTGCCTTCTCTCAATATATATATACTTTAAAAAGAATCATACCATTAGGAATGAATATCTTATTGAGATTGTGTGGGGTGAGAAATGAAGTGAAAAATAAGGATTTTGGAAGCAACAAACTATTTTTTTGATTATCGTTCACCAATTTATCCAACTTTTTTGACTTCCCTATTTGCTTTAAATGGCGAACGACTGTTGAGTGGTCGACCTCGAGTTAAACAGCAACTTCTCGTGTGGTTTTGCGAGGATCGGCTTCAATTAAGGCTTTCAAATGTTCGTTATCAACCGCAGTCGGCCGGCCGCGACCGTCTTCATCCTCGAGGCTCTCGTCGCCATTGCGAAATTTCTTGAACCACCGTTGTGCCACACGTTCGTTAGTGGTTCTTGGGCCAAACGCATCATTGATATAACGAGCTGGTCTCGGCAGCTTTTCGGCCTAGTTTGAACTGGAACAAGAAAATCGTGCGGATTGGAATTTTGTCCATGCTGTCGAAAAGCCTGCAAAAAAAAAAATGAATGAAGAGATTGAGAACGGTAACGAATAACACGATTCGATAGAGCGAAAAACGCGCTTCAAAATGATATATAACATGGCTATATATATATCAATGAATTAATTCAGAAATCATATATAAAAGTAACATATGTTAGAAAACGACATTATTTTTGCACCAAACTAATATATATATATATATATATATATATATATATATATATATATATATATATATATTTGTAAAGGTCGGCTATGGCGCATCATCAGTCTTGTAATACCAATGATTCGTTGAAGGCAGCCATCTCAAATTGTGATGGTCAGCATGAATAAGAAACAACTGATCCGTGAATGCAGTCTCTTCAGAGGTCGACTCGAGACTTTCCACGGCGATGAAAACGTTTTATTGAATAACATTTTTATGTGTGTGCGTGTGTGTGTGTGTGTGTGTATTTGATTTTGTCTGATTTTTCGTCGTGAGGCAGTCCAAACGGCGTTCTTGCTATAGTAAGGATTCTTTGAAGACCGCTATCGAAATTGTGATGCTCAGCATGAACGAAAAACAACTGATCCGGAAAATGCAGTCTATTCAGATGTCGTATCAACACTTTCCACGAAGCTGGTAGCAGTCTTATTGAATAATCTTTTTCTCTTTGTCTATTTGATTATATCTGTTACTTCGTCGTGAGGGAGACCAAACAACTGCCTTACCATATTGGGGATTCGTTGAAGGTCGCTATCAAAATGCTGAACGAGAAACATCTGAATCGGGAATGCAGTGTCTCCAGAGGTCGGATCGAGATTTTCTTCAAAGTTGAAAACAGTTTTATTGAATAATATTCTTTTGTTTGCCTATTTGATTAGACGTCGTGACTCGCCCTGAATCAGACTAAACAGCAGAACTGCTATATTAAGGATTCACTGATGGGCGCTATCGAAATCGTGATGCTCATCATAAGCGAGAAACACCTGATCCAGGAATGCAGTCTCTTTAGAAGTCGCCTCAAGACATTCCACGAGGCTGAAGGCAGTTCTATTGAATACTATTTTTCTGTTTGTCTGTTTGATTATGTCTTATGCTTCGTCGTGAGGGAGTCCAGACAGCGCTCTTGCTATAGTAAGGATCCATTGAAGGCCGTTGTCAAAATAGTGATGGTCAACCTGAACGAGAAACAATTGATCAGGAAACGCAGTCTCTTCAGAGGTCGCACTGAGACTTTCCTGAAAGCTGAAGGCAGTTTTATTGAATGATATTTTTCTTTGGTTCTTACTTGGCTTTGTATGGTGCATTGTCGAGATCCTGACCAAAAATCCGCCCTGCCTCATCAATGGTTCTTTGAAGGCCGCTATCTTAATGCTGATGGTCTAGATGCACAAAAACCGCCAGCTCGAGATACTCATTGTGATCATCCTCAACTCTTATCGCGGTTTTTATTGAATAATCATTTTCAGTTCTTCTAGCTTAAACACCTGTACAGTTTTCGAAGTGATTTTCGTTTATAATGGCCCTGATGGCTGTGAAGAACCTGTCGTATGCTCCATACTGCTTAAATTCTTTCCGTAATGCCCCATCGGTGGTCAATATTTAGATGGGCATTGTATGTACTTGCAGGACTCTGCTCCTACCTGCATGACCCAGAACTGGATAGGCGAAGATTTTCAAAATTCTAAAAAAGGTGAAAACATATAACAATTATACTCGAATTTGCAAACTATACCAATATGAGAAATTTGCAATTATGGCATTTTCGGATCCAAAAAATCTTTTAAACCAAATATCCGAAATTTTGAGCCCTTGCCCGCACATAAAAAATATATAAAAAAATATTAAGTGAAAAGGAAACCGGTTAAAAAAATCTAATTCAAACCCCCACTGTCACTCATTAGATACACTAGCCTCCCCACCCGCCATAACAAGTTAAATATTTGCTTTCCCTTTTTACTGTATATATCTACAATATAATTGCATTCCCGTTCATTTCCATTTTTTTCTTTTTTCAACCATCCTTTTCCTCTTCATTTCCATTACATTCTATGTCCTGCCTTTCAATCATCATGAGCCTGTTATTTTTATGATAATTCCTGTAGCGCTCTTTGTCGTTTTTTTAAATAAAGCGTTAAAGTGGTCATTTTAAAAGTATCGCCCGAAGAGACCGTCAGATCGAAACCATGGTCCAGTATAAGTGTATTGAGCATTTTTTAATACTACTGTTTCCTGGTCTGATTCAATTCTGACCATTAACCTTTACATATATATATACATATATATATATATATATATATATATATATAAACTGTTACATAGGAACATAGGAACATGCAAGTTATCACGATAAAAATGCATATTTGTTTCGATGTCTAATTTAGACATCACATCAGTTGGTTTGCGTTAACCACTTGATGAGATGTATAAATTCGACATCGAAACAAATATGCATTTTTGTCGTGGTAACTTGCAAGTTCCAGTGTAACTGTTTATAATAAATATTTATTTTTCTGCAATTGTGTTGAGCTCATTTTAAAAATGTTATGAACGTTTATATATATATAATAGTAATAATCTTATAAGTATAAGAAATGATACTCGTCTGGAAAACCTTCGGTGTCTTGATTTGCAAATAAACAAGCCAATACCAAAGGGGAAAAAAGATATAAAAAAGAAAGAACCAAGAACATGTACGTTAGCCGACAATAATCGTCCAGCATACGAGTTAGGGCCCAAAGAAAAAAAAACCCGATGCGAGTACCTAAAACAACTAAGTAAGGGCTCGATACAGTAAGTAGAGCAGACTTAGGTAAACCCAAAGAGCCAGGCAAACCTACCAAGCAGACGATCCGCTTAGGTGAAACCTTAGTAGGTGAAACCTTAGTAGGTGTGTCTGGCTCTCTAGATTTAACTATATATATATATATATATATAGTCTTAAGGTGTGCTATATTTATGGAATAAAGTGCTCAATATCAGGGATATATGCTATATGGCATATAGCATATATAAATATATGCTATATGGCATATAGCGTGAAACAGACTAAGTGTTGACTTCTATGTTCACTTTTATATATATATATATATATATATATATATATATATGATGAATTCTCCCGTCGAGTTCAACGTATGAGGTTCCGACGACCACGAACTAATTATCTGCATGCCTATGATGGGCATGACTTTTCAGACCGGCTCAAGAATTGCACAAAAGTCTACAAAAAGTGTGGAACTAATTAGATGTGGTTGTACGAAAACCAACACAATGATTTATTTCAAGTGATGAAATATATATATATACATATATATATATATATATATATATATAAAGAAATATAGTCTTAAGGTGTGCTATATTTATGGAATAAAGTGCTCAATAGCAGAGATAGAGCGTGTGTAAATATAAAAGTGAACATAGAAGTCAACACTTAGAGGAGACAGTCTATTTCATGCTATATGCAATCGTCAGGCCACATATGCTATATTTCACCATATATATATATATATATATATATATATATATATATATATATATGATAAAATATAGTTTTAAGAGATACTGTATTTATGGGTTAATGTCCTCAATCTCAGGGATAGAGCGTGATAAAAGTGGATATTGATATCAACACGAATAGGCAACAGCTTGTTTCATGCTAGATGCAATCGTCAGGCGAAATATTACTTCCAACTTTACTATAGTGGATGGTTCGTATTTGAAATAGACGTCTCTCCAATATTTGAAGTAATCAAAATGCCGGATTAAAAATGTATCAGTTAATTCTTTAGAAACAATAAACACTGTGTAATAGAAAAATAAAAATGTCTTGTCTATTTCAAATCCGAAGCATCATCTATAATATCTTTTAAAGTAATATATATATATATATATATATATATATATATATATATATATATATATATATATATATGAGAGTATTGAGGGTTGGCGAGAGAAAGAAAGAGAAAGTGAGACTGTCTATTGGTTCCTCTCAAATCCTTATTTTTCAACATATACCTCGCCCCAGACATTTGCAATCATCACCACGTCCAAACGTTCCTCTTCTTCCTCCCGTCCCAACCTGTACGTCTGGAAAATTTTGTCGGAAGGTGTTAGTGGGGTCTGGCCGATTGGGAGGATCGTGGTTTTTCCATCAAGGCTACAGGCTTATGACTCATGCGTCGTCTTCGTCAGGAAGCTATGCCCAAACCCTAACAACCATCCGCGCGTCACCGAGACTTTCCTACCTGACACTTGAGCGCATGCGTACGGAATGCTGCCTACGCGTTCAACATCGCATTAGTTCTTTCTTCGAAAAGCTAAGGACTTGCTCAACCAACTGAAGATAACACAATGATACTATCCATCACAAGCGTTTGGGTTGGATAGTGCCGTGCGAGGTGGTCAGGTTTAGACGATAGGGATATAGGTTTGAAGGTAGGGGTTCGCGTTTGGTATTCGAAGGTAGAAAATAGCGTAGAGAAAGAAGAGAGATGGGAGGCGATCAGAGGAAAATTTAGTGATAATTCTGCAATATTATAAAATAAAACAACGTCTGGCATATTCCAGACATTAGAGACGCATGTTTTATATCATTATCATATTACTAAAACGTACGCATGTCTGTGTGTACAGGAAGCATGGAAAAAAGCAATACAGATGCGGAGAGACAAACGAACAGGAAGGGAAAGAAAGGGGAAGAATAATGCGAATTGGAAGAAAGAGGAAATAATGATGATGAAAAAAAAAAAAAAAAAGGCGGGAAAGAATTCAAAGTAAACAGAAGCATAGAGAGAAGTTGAATAAAAGAAAAGAACATTTTAGGAATGAAGCGCTTAAAGAAACTATAGGCGTAGGTTAAAGTAAGAAGGAGAGAAATGGAGAGAGAAAGAGAGACTGTCAGCATAAGCAAGTAAGAAAGAGAAAGAAAGAAAGAAAGAAAGAAAGAAAGAAAAAAGAAAGCGAGAAAGAAGAAAGGAAACAAGTAGGCAACCAAGAAAGAGAGAAAGAAAGAAAGAAAGAAGGAAGGAAAAAGAAGAAGTAAATAAAGAAAGCAAGAAAGAAAAAAGAAAGAAAGGGAAACAATGAAGAAAGAGAGAAAAATAAAAAAGAAGAAAGAAAAGAAAAATCATGAAAAGAAAGAAAGAAAGCAAAAAAGAAAGAGAAAAGAAAGCAAGCTAGAAAGAAAAAAAGAAAGAACGAAAGAGAGAAAGGAGAAAGCAAGCAAACAAGAAAGAAAGAAAGCAAACAAGTTGACAAGCACACAAGCAAGAAAACATGATAGAAACAATAAAATAAATCAGAAAGCAAGAAAGAGAGAAAGAAGGAATGAAAGGAAGAAGAAAGCAAGAAAGAAAGCAAAGAAGAATCAAGGAAACAAGAAAGAAAGAAAGAAAGAAAGAAAGAAAGAAAGAGAAAAGAAAGCAAGCCAGAAAGAAAAAAGAAAGGAAAAAGAAAGGAAAAAGCAAATATGCAAGCAAGAAAGAAAGAAGGAAAGCAAAAAGTAAGAAAAAAAGAAAGAAAATGAGAGATTTACAGAGAAGTAAAATATGTGACTTAAAGGAGGTCGTAAAGAAGAATGGGGAGTGGAATGGATTTAATATGGTTGAAAGAGAGCGTAGCCAGAGAGAGAGAGAGAGAGAGAGAGAAAGAAAGAAAGATAGAAAGAAAGAAAGCGAGAGAGAGAGAGAGAGAGAGAGAGAGAAAGAAAGAAAGAAAGCGAGAGAGAGAGAGAGAGAGAATTAAAAAATAGAAAGTCAATGAGAGAGGATGAGATAAGGAAAATAAGATAAGGATAGAGAGAAGGAAAATATCCGACAAAAGAGTATTGATGGTTGGAGGGGGGTTCTGGAAGGAAGAATGGGCGAAAAAGCAGATTTTTTTTTAATCTTTTTACCTCTTTTCACGATAATTCCGAATATAATCTCCCACCTAGCCAAGATTGTACCATCCAGTAGTTTTTCACCTTCATTTTGCCCATGTCCGCTTTTCACTATATTTTCAAGAAATAATCTCCCACCTTTCCAAGATTGTTTAAACCAGTATTACCCCCACCCACTCATTTTCTCGATGCACGCTTTTCGACGTATTTTAGAATACAGTTCCTCACTTTTCATATTGTTTAACTCAACAGGTGTAGTTTGCCGAAAGACCTGTATTCCAAAAGTTTGAATATGCCAATCTATAGCCTGAATTAACGATAAAACCCTAAAATTACCTGCCAGATTTGTAAATATAGAGGACAGAGTGAGAAATAGGGATTGAGTTAAAACAAAAAAAAAGGGGTCAGAGGAGTTGAGAGATAAACGCATAGGGAGAGTAAGATAGACAGAGAGGAAGGAAATTGGTGAGAGAGTGGTGTATAAGATAAGAGGGAGTAAGGGATACTAATGACAGAAAGAGAAGGAGAGGCATTTAAATAAGGAAGTGGTGGAAAGAGGGAGGCAAGTGAGAGTCTTGCATTCTCTTCCCGATGATAAACTAAATACAAAGCGACGAATCGAGAAAAAAACAAACAAAAAAAACAAAACAAAAAACTCAACCGAATGCCATCAAAACAGACCGACTTCGTTAAAAATCTTGCTCTCAAAAATTCCCGTTTGAAGGAAGAGAAAAATACAAGAATAAATGATGTTAATACGATAAATAAAGAAGAAGAAGAAAAAAATGTTGGGAGTATTGCGGAGGCACTGTAATAATAAAGCGGTTTCTCCCCTCACTCCATGTTGTTTAACGTATGCGCAACCTCTGGCAAGTGAGCCAGTGATAAAATGCTTTAATAATATACACAACTAAAGCAATAATTCGTATTAAAAAAATAAGTAGTAAAAAGAAAATAGATTTGATACGGACAAAATAGAATACATAATTAAAAACAAAAACAAAAAAAAAAATAATCTTAGACAAAAAAAAAAAAAAAAATAGTGGGAAATAAACAATAAGAATATTAAATCGAAGAATTTTGCAAAATTAAAAAAAAAAAACTAAAAAATGTTGAAGACCAAAAGCGAAGGCGAAGAATTAAATGTTAACATAGGAAGAAATAAATTACAAAAAACCCCGTAAAACACGTAAAAATAAAACAAACAACAGGTACATGGAACTCTTAGAAATAATAATAATAATGGTAATAATAATAATAATAATAATAATGGTAATAACAACAACAACAATAATAATAATAATAATAATCGTAATGATAATAATGATAATAATAATGGTAATGATAATAATAATAATAATAATAATGGTAATAAAAACAACAACAATAATAATAATAATGGTAATAACAACAGCAATAATAATAATAATAATAATAATAATAATAATAATAATGGTAATAATAATAATAATGGTAATGACAACAATAATAATAATAATAATAATAATAATAATAATAATAATAATAATGGTAATAATAATGGTAATAACAACAAGAACAATAATAATAATAATAATATTAATAATAACGGTAATAACAATAATAAAAAAAACAATTATAATAACGCCACCAATAATAGCAACTACACAAAGCAAAGGGCAAAAAAATAATAACAGAAATCACGACAGCAATAACAATAATGACAATGATAATAATAATATTAATAACAATAAGTACAAAAGGAAAAGATAAACAAATAATATTAATAATGGTAACATCGAAACTAATAATAACAATAGCAACAGCCATACTACTACTACTACTATTACTACTACTACTATTACGACTACTACTGTTACTACTACTACTATTACTACTACTACTATTACGACTACTACTATTACTAACTCCAATTATTACAACGGAAGTAAAGCCGAAGAGAATCAAAACAGTAATAACAATAAAAGTAAAGATAACAACATTAACAATAACAACTGCAATAATAGCAACAACGTTAGCAATAACGAATAAAACAACAATAATTATGATAATAATATAAATAACACCAATAACTACGAAAGGAAAAGCGGAAATAATATAATAATAATAGTAATAACATCGACAATAATAATAAGAATAACCATAATGATAACAGCAACAATAATTACTATAAAAGCAATAATAACAAAAACAATAATAACAATTGCAACAATAACAATAATAGGAAAACAATTAAAATTAACAACAAAAATAAAAATAAGAATAACAACAAAATGGAAAAGCAAAGGAATAATAATAATATTAATAATAATGATAATATCATCAATAATCGCATTAACTGCCATAATAACAACAATAATTACACAAAAACAAAAAAATAATAAAAATAATAAAAACAACAATAACAATAACAGTTAAACAATGAACAATAATAACAACAACAATAATACTAATAAGAAGAACAACAATAATAATAATAGCAATAAGAATAATAACTACAAAAAGGAAAGGATTAATAATATTAATAATAATAATGATAATAACATTGACAATAATAACATCTATCGCTATAATAACAACAATTACACAAAAGCAAAAAAGAATAAAAATAATAATAACAACAACAATAACAATAACAGTAAAACAATGAAAATAACAACATAACAACAATAATAATACTACTACTAATAAGAAGAACAACGACAATAATAGCAATAAGAATAATAACTACAAAAAGGAAAAGATTAATAATATTAATAATGATAATAACATTGACAATAATAACATCAACCGCTATGATAATAACAAAAATTACACAAGCAAAGAAGAGAAAAGAATAAAAAGTATAAGTAATAAAAATAACAACCTCAATAATAATAATAATAATAATAATAATAATAATAATAATAATAATAATAATAATAATATCTAGAAAAGGAAAAAAGAAATAAAATTAGAATGAATAGTAAGACTTGATGCATAGAAATCTTCGCCCCGGCACTGAAATCGGAAACAAGGAATCAACAATAAAATGCATTAAAAAAATTTGGTAGGAAACAATTTTGCATTGGGAGAAAACGGTTGGAAAGGCGATGAAACATAATCACAATTCGTTGGATGCAATTGACAGATTCAAGAAAGAAGAAAATGTTCGGTCTTTGTGGTATGCCATTATTATATTATTTTTCCATATTCGGATTGGTGAGGTTCTTTGCTATTTCGAAGAATTTTTTTTTTGTAGTCGTGGCGGTGGTGGTAGGAAAGAAGACTTGTAAGTGTCTATTATAGTAAAAAAAAGTGGGAAGAGGGGCAGAAAGGAAGGAATAAAAAAAAGAAATGGTGAGAACAGTGAATTGAGGGAGATGAGGGAAAAGAGAGAAAGAGAGAGTGTGTGCGTATGTAGAAAGGAGAGAGATGGGGAGAAGCGAAGAGAAAGATGGAAGGGGGAAAAGTCAACCATTTCTCCATATCTTGGTTTCTTCCGCACCTCTCTCTCTCTCTCTCGATATTTCTCCCCCCGCCCTCCTCTGTATTTCTCTCGCTCTGGATATCTTTTCCCTTTCTCCAGATCTCGATCTATTCCCCTCATCTCTCTCTCTCTGTCTCTCTCGATAGTTCTCGCCACCTCCTTTGTATTTCTCTCGCTTTGGATATCTTTTCCCTTTCTCCAGATCTCGATCTATTCCCCCCCCTCTCTCTCTCTCGATAATTCTCCTCCCACCCTCCTCTGTATATCTCTCGCTCTGGATATCTTTTCCCTTTTTCCATATCTCGGTCTATTCCCCTCCCCTCTCTCTCTCTGTCTCTCTCGATATTTCTCCTCCCACCCTCCTCTGTATTTCTCTCGCTCTGGATATATTTTCCCTTTCTCCAGATCTCGATCTATTCCCCTCCTCTCTCTCTCTCTGTCTCTGTCGATATTTCTCCTCCCACCTCCTCTGTATTTCTCTCACTCTGGATATTTTTTCCCTTTCTCCATATCTAGGTCTATTCCCCTTCTCTCTCTCCCTCTGTCTCTATCGATATTTCTCCTCCCCCGTCCTCTGTATTTCTCTCGCTCTGGATATCTTTTCCCTTTCTCCCTATCTCGGTCTCTTTTCCTCCTCTTTCTCTCTCTCTCTCTCGATATTTCTCCTCTCTCCTCTTCTGTATTTCTCTCGCTCTGGGTATCTATTGCACCAACCTAATATTTTCTTTTCCCCTTCTCTCTCTCTCTCGTTCTCAGTTTCTCTCTCCCTTCTGTTCGTTCTCCAAGATAGAGCCGTAGAGAGGGAGATAATGAAGAACAGTGATCTACAGCGAGAGAAATGTAAAGAGAGAGGGGAAAGGAAAGGAAAGGGAGGAGAAATATCGAAACAGAAAAAGAGAACGGAAGAGATCGAGATACGGATAGAAAGAATAAAGTAGAGGAGGAGAAGAGAGAGAGAGAGAGAGAGAGAGATAGAGAGATAGAGAGAAGACGAGATGATAAGATGGAGAAGAAAGGAGAGAGTGCTCGAGGTAGGGAGAGACAAAGAGAGAGAATGTCTATATTTCTGAGATGAGGTATTATGTACATTATTTACATTATTTGGACTATTGTCCTCATCTTTTTCGCCATATTTATGACAACGTTTCGGCCGTTGTACGCTCCGGCCTTCTTCAGGTGGTTGGAATTTGCAACTGAACCCTTTATTTCGCTCACTGGGGTAGACTGTTCTAGTTCCACGTGCCATGTTTGATGATTGGGTCCTGTCACAATCTAGCCAACGCCTTTATCCACTGTGGATAAAGGCGTTGGTTAGATCCAGTGATCCAAAGAGTGTGAGTTCAATACCCGGTTAAGGCAGTGGAGAACTTTCAGAGGGAAATTAGCAGGAGATAACTGATAACTGACATCCATCAAGGGGGAGCGGAGAAGTGAAAGATATGCAGGAGTAACCCCATGAGGAAGGGAGAGACGGAGGTAAGGAGAAATGACGAGAGACAGAGAGTAAAGAGGAGGGAGGTAGAAAACTATAGAAAGGAAGTGAATTGAGAGTGTGGGAGAGGGAGGAGATAAAGGAGGAGGATAAAGGAAAGAGAGAGTAATACGGATTGAGAAAGAGGGGAGCAATACAGAAATGAGGAGAGTAGCGGAGAGGAAGAAAAAGAAAGGAAAAAAGAAATGAGAGAGTGGGAGAGAGAGAGAGGATAGAGATGGCAGACAAAGGGAACGAGTTTGAGACAGACTGAGAAAGAGGGGAGGAAGGCAGAAATAAGGAGTGTAGGGGAGAGGAAGAAAAAGAAAGGAAAAAAGAAGAGAAATGAGAGAGTGGGAGAGAGAGAGGATAGAGATGGCAGACAAAGGGAACGAGTGCGAGACAGACTGAGAAAGAGGGGAGGAAGGCAGAAATAAGGAGTGTAGGGGAGAGGAAGAAAAAGAAAGGAAAAAAGAAGAGAAATGTGAGAGTGGGAGAGAGAGGATAGAGATGGCAGACAAAGGGAACGAGTGCGAGACAGACTGAGAAAGAGGGGAGGAAGGCAAAAATAAGGAGTGTAGGGGAGAGGAAGAAAAAGAAAGGAAAAAAGAAGAGAAATGAGAGAGTGGGAGAGAGTGAGGATAGAGATTGCAGACAAAGGGAACGAGTGCGAGACAGACTGAGAAAGAGGGGAGGAAGGCAGAAATAAGGAGTGTAGGGGAGAGGAAGAAAAAGAAAGGAAAAAAGAAGAGAAATGAGAGAGTGGGAGAGAGAGAGGATAGAGATTGCAGACAAAGGGAACGAGTGCGAGACAGACTGAGAAAGAGAGGAGGAAGGCAGAAATAAGGAGTGTAGGGGAGAGGAAGAAAAAGAAAGGAAAAAAGAAGAGAAATGTGAGAATGGGAGAGAGAGAGGATAGAGATTGCAGACAAAGGGAACGAGTGCGAGACAGACTGAGAAAGAGGGGAGGAAGGCAGAAATAAGGAGTGTAGGGGAGAGGAAGAAAAAGAAAGGAAAAAAGAAAAGAAATGAGAGAGTGGGAGAGAGTGAGGATAGAGATTGCAGACAAAGGGAACGAGTGCGAGACAGACTGAGAAAGAGGGGAGGAAGGCAGAAATAAGGAGTGTAGGGGAGAGGAAGAAAAAGAAAGGAAAAAAGAAGAGAAATGAGAGAGTGGGAGAGAGTGAGGATAGAGATTGCAGACAAAGGGAACGAGTGCGAGACAGACTGAGAAAGAGGGGAGGAAGGCAGAAATAAGAAGTGTAGGGGAGAGGAAGAAAAAGAAAGGAAAAAAGAAGAGAAATGAGAGAGTGGGAGAGAGTGAGGATAGAGATTGCAGACAAAGGGAACGAGTGCGAGACTGAGAAAGAGGGGAGGAAGGCGGAAATAAGGAGTGTAGGGGAGAGGGAGTGAAAACGCGTTATTATCCAAGTTTATTATCATTGGTCAGACTAATAAGATCATTTGACTAAATCTCTCACAAATGAATGTATTGTTTATTTAACTCCAGACGTTTTAAATTAATATCGCCTTTCCTTTTTTGTTGTTGTTGTTGTTATTGGTGGTTGGAGGCTCCAAACGTGGGTTGCTCTTGCGAGACGCTTTACCTCGTCTCTTTCTTGTGGAGCCCTTACATTTCTGCTGGTCATTCGGGTTATCCCATGTGTGCGCGTCGTAAACTCAGCTGGGTCGACCAGCTGTCCACACGTCGTGGACAGTCACTGGCATTAAATGAATGCGTGAGTCTGCACCTAGTGGCTAAGAGATCATCTTCCAGCTGGTGTCATTCTAAGAACAAAGTCTGTTTTGTTCTCACTTAGTGTGAGCTCAGTACATATAGGGCTTATCCCGGATTAACTTCTCTGAGAACAAAGGTTTCTTCATGACATCAAATTTGAATCGGGTCATCCGGTATTTATCGCCATAAATCATATATTTTTTTTTCATGTTAATTTTCATCCAATAAAATGTCTAAAAATAAAGCGTTACTATATGGTGTTAAGCGTAAAAGAAGATAAGAAGTGAAGTAGATAGGGTTTTGTAGGAAAGATAACGGTTACACTTAGACTTGAAGAGTTTAAGATTATAGTAATCGGGAAAACATCCTGTCACGAGTCTAATCTCTAACTGTAAAGATTGTTGCTTGGCTTATAAACGTTATCTTCTAAAAAGATCGTTTTTAGTTATTTTCAAGCAAAGACAAACTCGTTCCTGCGTCTCGTATGCACGTATTTTGTCGTTCCTTGGAAATCTTCCATGCAAACAAAAACAGACTTTAATTATTACCATGTCCGTATATTGTTTAATATATTGTAATGTTATTGTCATCTTTGATGATGGCTTATGTAAGCCGAAAGCTTAGAAATTAAAAAAATACGTATCAATATGGCGATTTTCTTTCGTCTTTCAATAAGAATATTATGCTTATCTGACGATATGAAAGCAATTTGCATAAAATAAATAGACAAAACTTGTCTATATTATTTAATGAAATATGCATCAATATATATATATATATATATATATATATATATATATATATATATATATATATATATATAGTCAAACCTAGAGAGCCAGACAAACCTACCAACGTTTCACCTAAGCGGATCGTCAAGGAAAGATGGCTTTACCTGACGATCCGCTTAGGTGAAACCTTCGTAGGTTTGTCTGGCTCTCTAGGTCTGACTAGGTCTGTTCTACTTTTGTATTGAGCACTTTTAAGTTAGTTGATTACTCGTATCATGTTTTTTTTCTTTGGGTTGTGGACCTGCATGCTGTACGATTATTTTCGACAGACGTTCATGTTCATAGCTCTTTCTTTTTTTTAAAACCTTTTTTTCCTTCGAGATTGATTTGACCATTAGCAAATCAAGAAACCGAAGGTTTTCCGAGACGAGTGTAGTTACCTATATATATATATATATATATATATATATATATATATATATATATATATATATATAAATATGTAATGAAAAACAAATCACTTTAATGTACCATTACGATAATTTATTTCATCTAAATCCTTTTTTAAGGATTCAGGATCATCAGGTAAATCTTCCAACAACGAAATGAGAAAAAAAAAAAAAAAAAAAAAAAATTATCGTAATGGTACATTAAAGTGATTTGTTTTTCATTACATATTAGCTCTGTCCTAACATTGAGCTCTCAGGATTTCATCCTCTTTGGATTTACCAATTCGGTTTACCAAGTTCCTTATAACTTAACTATTTATATATATATATATATATATGGATGATGAAGGGGATAGATAGATAGATAGATAGATAGATAGATAGATAGATAGATGAAGAGATTAGGGTGGGTAGATAGATAGATAATGAAGAGATTGGGATAGATATAGATCGATAATGAAGAGATTGGGATAGATAGATCGATAGATAGTTAGATAATGAAGAGATTGGGATAGATAGATAGATAATGAATAGATTGGGATAGATTGATAGATAGATAGATAGATAGATAGATAGATAGATAGATAGATCAGGTAATTCAGTCGAGTGTTGCTGATACCATGTAACCCAGTATTACCTGCCTCATGGTCTAGTGATCAGTGACTAAACCAACTCCACTAGGATGTTTACCTGGTAAGTAGCTATGTCTCTAGGGAGAGGGCACTCTGATAATCTGCAGCAGTTCTTGGGGTGAAGCTGTACGAGTGGAACTTACTTCTTACTAATGGAATCCGAAGAGAATGAGGATGATTCCCACTTTTGTACGCGGCATGATGGGTCCCAACTGCAAAGGAAATAGCGACAGAGCAGCGAGAGGCTTGCGATATTTTGTCTGTCGGAAAAGGGGTTGTAGAGGGGAAAATAATTAATCACCCCCAAAGGCTCGACGATGCTTTTGGTATCTAGACAGGCAAGTGAGGACTGGGTAGCTCCCGGTCAGATGTGGCAGCGATAGTGCAGTTTTGGTCTGGTCTGGCTCTTGGTTTGGTTTGGTTTGGTTTATTTTATTTAATGGCATATCAGCCTCAATGGCTTATTTAATGCCGACAACATTTTAAAGATAGATTCGTATAAATAGAATATGTATTCTTTGGTTTAGATTGGTTTGGTTTATTTTGTTTTACGGTATATCAACCTCAACTGGTTAGTTAATACTGACAAAATTTTTTATTGCTGGTAATATCTTGTTTTGTCAAAAATCTGTTTCTGGTACTATTTTTCCTTCAAAATTGTATTGTTGTTAATTTTTTATCAAAAAATTATTGCTGGTAATAGTTAACTATTTGCCCATAGCTGGGACCCTAACAGGTGTTACCACCCCGAGTCAGGGTTGACCTGGGAACACCAGCAATTAAGAGGTGGTTCTACGCTCCTCAAAACCTCCTGATCAGAGGCCTTGGTGCTGGATGTAGTTTAACGTCTTACCCAGGATGCGAATGTATTTTAACGTTTTACCCAGGACGCGGATGTAGTTTAATGTCTTACACAGGACTATCTGGCTTTTGGAGTATACTCTACAAAGAAGGGTAGAGAGAAGAAAAAGTTATTATTTTTCTTTTTGTCTTCATTGTTTTTGTTTGTTTCATATTTACTTTTTTTTTTTTTTTAAATCGAGTTCACCCCAAGTAAGGCAGTAAAGCCACTAAGACATAAAGGGTTACTGGGTGGGGAAGAATTAATAAGCAGAAACATTACTAAGGAGCGAGGACAAAAGAAGAGCAATCAGGAGGACAGTTGATAGCGATTGAAATTTCATTTAAACTTTTGAATTTAAAAGTTGACTAGCAATCATTGATTCGGAAGGGAGTTCCACAAGCGAGAAGTGCGTGAAAAGAAACTGTTAGCATAAAACCTGCGGTTGAATATGGCCAGCTGAACTGTAATGTGCTTAAATTGACTCAAGTCTATGTACCATATCGAAGAGCTCATCCGAACAATTACCATGAAAGTATTTATAGAAAAAGCACAGAGAGCCAATTTTACGGCGGTGGGAAATTGACTGAAGCCGAGATGCCAGATCAGGACTATTAGTATTTCTGATTGTTTGGATTTTATCAAGTAATTCTCTCTCTCTCTCTCACTCTCTCTCTCTTTATATATATATATTGTGTACAGTTAGGCAGCAATTTTTCATTGATGCATGTTTCATTAAATAATATAGACAAGTTTTGTCTATTTATTTTAAGTAAGTTCTTTTCATATCGTCTGATAAGCTTAATAACATTATCATTGAAAGACGAAAGGAAATCACCATATTGATACATGTTTAAATCCAATCTAAGCTTTCAGCTTACATAAGCCATTATCAAAGATGACAATTACTTTTCAATATATCAACCAATACACGGACGGAACAATAATGATAGTCTGTTTTTGTTGCATGAAAAATTTCAAACCAACGACAAATTCGTGTATACGAGACGCGGAAACAAAAATAGCATCGCAGCTCGTGACGTCACACATGACCACACGAGAGTGAAAACGAGGAGTATTAAGTATGGAAAGCCGTTGGTATAGACCAATGGCTTCAGTTATAAATTATAGGCATTTAAGAATATTTGTGGAGATTTCGTAGTTTATTTTGTTCAGGTTAGGTTTCAATTGTTTTATGTATATAGCATCGAGAATTTTTAGTTTTTGTTTATTGTTTTCATGTTTAAGAATAGTTGTATTTTCAACGAGGATTTTCCGGAATTATGTCAATATATACCAGGAGCACAGGACCGTATGTGGCAGCAATATTCTAAGCATGGACGAATGGTAGACTTATAGATATGTAAGATAGATTCTGGAGAGAAAAAATGTCTAGCACGACACAGTGAACTATCTTTCCTAATAGGTGACTTAGCAATGGATTCAATAGAGTCTTTCCATTTCATATCAGTCGAGAACGTTATCCTGAGAATGGACAACAAGTCACTCTCCTGGTGGCTGCATCAGCCATATTGGAGAGTAAGGAGGCACATAGAATACTGTGTTACGTCAATTTTCAAAGTGACATTCCACCTTGAAATGCAACATGAAAATCCCCTTTTCTCCCAAAAATGAATTCCCACTCCACAACCCCCGTTTCCCACAGATAAACCGACACAAGCTTCTCGCTTCTATATCGTTATTTCCAGTGTTCCGACGAACTAACGTGTGTTCCAATAACTTGGACCGATTTTAAATGTGAATTAAGTTTAAGCGTCAAATGATTTTTTTCCTTTTCTTTCAGATTTGGCAGACATTTGGGCGATATTATTTTTTACACATAATTGCCATGATTTAAATAACATGATCCAATAGAGAAATAAGTAAATTTTCATTAATAACACTGATTTATTTACTGTTGACTTTGATCCGTCTTAATGAAACACCATTATATATAATCCGTCTTAATGAAACACTTTCTACCAGTTCTAACCTTCACGGCTAAGACCCAAAATGAAACGCGAACTAGCCTAATACTTTTCGTATTACATAGTTGAGATGTAAGTTGCACTCATTAAGTTTTTTAATTATTGTGGAACCGACTTCCAAAAAAATGCTTCTCCGATCACAACAATCTTAACCTGTTCAAATCTCGTGTTAACCGCTATCCTCTTCTCCCAGTACTCCTGGGTATGGCGATAAACTACATCCGGCAGCAAGGTCTCTGATTGGGAGATTGGAAGTTGTTGAGGAGCGTGGAACCGCCTCTTAATTGCTGTTGTTTCCAAATCCACCCTGACCCTGGGTGGTAGCACCTGTTAGGGTCCCAGCTAAAATTACAAACAATATATTTTATGGCAAAATGTCCAACAATAGATTTTATCTATAGTTGGAGGCATACAATTGCATTCAAAATATATCTAGTTGAAGCCATAAAATAGTGTTCGAAATATTTAGATTTCGGCATTAAATGACCCATACAGGTTTTGATATGCCGCTAAATAAAATCATCCAACCAAGCAACCAACATGTAGTCACGTCTAAAAATGTTGCTATAAAAATGTTGCTATAAAATTTTATGTAAAGGTTAATGCATGTAGTCACGTCTAAAAATGTTGCTATAAAAATGTTGCTATAAAATTTGAGCTAAAGGTTAATGCATGTAGTCACGTCTAAAAATGTTCCTATAAAAATGTTGCTATAAAATCTTATGTAAAGGTTAATGCATGTAGTCCCGTCTAAAAATGTTGCTATAAAATTTGATCTAAAGTTTAATGCATGTAGTCACGTCTAAAAACGTTGCTATAAAAATGTTGCAATAAAAATGTATCTACAAATTTTGCTACAAAAATGTTTCTATGAATATGTATAGAAAAATGTTGCTATAAAATCTGATCTAAGGGTTAATGCACGTGGTCACGTCTAAAAATGTTCCTACAAAATGTTGCTATAAAATGTATTGAAAATGTTGCTATAAAATCTGATCTAAGGGTTAATACATGTGGTCACTTCTAAAAATGTTGCTATAAAAATGTTACTATGAAAAACTTCAGAAAAAATTTGGCGCAAAAAAAGTTATGCTATAAAGATCTATAGAAAAATGTTGCTATAAAATTTGATGTAAGGGTTAATACCTGTGGTCACGTCTAAAAATGTTGCTGTAAAAATGTAGAGAAAATGTTGCTGAAAATATTGCAAGAAAAATGTTGTTATAAAATCTTTTCTAACCATAAATGCATGTGCTCACGTCTAAAAATGTATAGGAAAACGTTGCGAAAAATGTTTGTTTAAAAATGTATAGAAAAATGTGGTTAATCAAATCTGATCTAAGGATTAATGCATGTAGTTACGTCTAAAAAATGTTGCTGTAAAAATCTACAGAAAATGTTGCTATAAAATGTTTCAATAAAAATATATCGAAAAATGTTGCTATGAAATCTGATCTAAGAGTTATACGTGGTCACGTCTAAAAATGTATAGAAATATATAGCTAGAAATATGTTGCTATATAAAATGTTGCTATAAAAATGTATAAACACATCTGTGGTGAAGGCTAAACATCAAAGATGCCATATATTCATTCATTATATTTTATGCGACATTTATTTAACAACTACTGCAAAAGAGACCCCAACATGTCACAGCAGCACAAGACAATGTAAGACCCAAGCAACACTAAAAAGCCACATCACCTCTGCTCATATGTCAGGATAGATTAAGCAATGAACCCTGACATCTGATTGAGTTTTGCCTTCATTGTTGCATGTATGTAGGACCTGCATCACTTACCGGAAATATATGAAAAGTCTGTAACGATTCCACCAACATCTCTGCTGTATATTGGGTATCTGGTCACACATGTACGTGTGTAGCGTGTATATCCTCTCGAACGCAATCAGTCTAACAGTACAGAGTTGCTGTCACTTCATCTCCGGTTACCATGTATTGGTTATGTGGACGATCCGATTCTTAAGCAATTTCTATACGGTGAATTTGGTGAAGGCAAAAAAGACCAGCGGACAAATCGATATTAAAGTAGAAAGATTGCATCAAGAATAGACCGAAGAAGTTGTCGGAAAAAAACTAGATCTACGGTGAATTTGCTGAAGGCAAAAAAGACCAGCGGACAAATCGATATTAAAGTAGAAAGATTGCATCAAGAATAGACCGAAGAAGTTGTCGGAAAAAAACTAGCTCTACGGTGAATTTGCTGAAGGCAAAAAAGACCAGCGGACAAATCGATATTAAAGTAAGAAGATTGCATCAAGAATAGACCGAAGAAGTTGTCGGAAAAAAAACTAGCTCTACGGTGAATTTGCTGAAGGCAAAAAAGACCAGCGGACAAATCGATATTAAAGTAGAAAGATTGCATCAAGAATAGACCGAAGAAGTTGTCGGAAAAAAACTAGCTCTACGGTGAATTTGCTGAAGGCAAAAAAGACCAGCGGACAAATCGATATTAAAGTAGAAAGATTGCATCAAGAATAGACCGAAGAAGTTAATCGTGGTCGGAAAAAAACTAGCTCTACGGTGAATTTGCTGAAGGCAAAAAAGACCAGCGGACAAATCGATGTTAAAGTAGAAAGATTGCATCAAGAATAGACCGAAGAAGTCAAACATGACCGGCAAAAACCTAGCTCTAGGTCATTCAACCTGGACTAAAATAGTTCACAGTGGTTTTGAACAGAGTTGTGTCGAGGACGAAGAAGTCAAGAGTTCAATCCAGAGGATGATTCCCCTATCACTACAATCTTTACCTGTTTAAGTTTAGCGTCAAACGTTATCTACCCCTCCATTCCATATAAACTACGCTTTATCGTAACGCTCAGCCTCGAGTAACCCTCGGCCTTTGTACAGGTTGACCCTTATTGTAAAGAAAAATATGTTCATAAGGGCCTTGTTAATCTCCTTAAGAATGTTTGACCCCACGTGTAGTGGATGTAGCTGTATCTGTCTAATTCTGTCACAAAAGACGCCATACGGACACATAGAGAAAACATTCACTACTCGCAATACATACTGCGTGTGCGAAAAACAATGTGCCTCAGTTGGAGGACTAAAACGTCATATGAAAGTTAAAAATATTGGGTTGGTCGAAAAGTTCGTTTGATTGATTAAGTAAATTTCTTACTTAATGTAGGAAATTTACTTAATAAATCGAACAGATTTCTTGACTAAGCCATTATGAACGCAACAACTAGTGCAAGAGGTTCCCGGCGTTGCAATATCTGCTCAAGAGAATGTAAGTCGGTAGCAGGACTGAAAATGGCACATCTCCGCTTCATAGACTCAGTTCACAAAAAAGAAAAAAATGTCAGGCCACAGGAAGTGTAAAACAATGGTTCTCAAACTTTTATTTGCTAAATACATTCTTTTTACCGTAATGTCATCCCACCTTTCCAAGATTGTCCGACTCAAAAAAGTGCATTTCAAATAATATGCATATATTATTAAAAATCTTCATTCTTTTCCATATTAGTGCATAGATACTTGTGCAAATTAACTGGAATAATTTACGTTTGCGTTACGATAAGGCGTAGTTTATATGGAAAGGAGGGGTAGATAACGTTTGACTCTAAACTTAAACAGGTTAATAAGTTATTTATTTACGTTTTTTCTCGTATTTTTCCAATGAAACATGGCTCAGTACTTCGTATGTCCATTGAACGAAGTCATTCCTTGCAGATTGACCACAGATTTTCGATTGGATTTAAATCAGCAGAGTTTCCGGGCCAGTCTATAGTATTTTTATTTGCTCACTGATGAGGTTTGCCAGTGTGTCCGTGCACCCTTACGATTTTCGTACGCTTCCTTGGAGTAAGGTCTATCGCAGACAGTGGTCGCAGGACAACTAATCGACAGTCGTCACAATAGTGTCTGGGTGTGATAAAAATCAGATGCAATCACGGATGACGCAATATTTTGAAGGCCAAACAACTTTCATACCCCCACCCGCGAAAATGACTTACCGGAGGGATAAATAGAAATCAATTACAACCTGTCGCTCCAGTGGGCCTAAAACTGACCGTATGATGAAAAAAAGGAAACTAAAGCGATTGTTTCAATTAATTTGCACAAGTGTGTATACATTGCAAATATGCATAGTATATACATATACATAGTATATACATATACATAGTATGCATACACATATACATATATTTAGAATATACATATACAGTGACATACACATATAGATACACACACACATATATATATATATATACATAGCAAACATACACATATACATATACAAAGTATATACCTATACGTATACATTGACATATACATAGTAGACAAACACATATAGATATACATTGAAATATACATATACATAGTATACATACCCATATACATATTATATATATACATAGCATACATACACATATACATATACAAAGTATATACATATACGTATACATTGACATATACATAGTATACATACACATATAGATATACATTGAAATATAAATACACATTGGAGACATGCCCATATACATATACATAGTATATACATATACAGTGATATACACATTTAGATAGTATACATACACATATACATAGTATATACATATACATATACGCATATACATAGTATATACATATATACATAGTATATGCATATACATTGACACATACATATAGATATATACATATATATATACATATACATTGACATATACATATACATAACATACATACACAAATACATATACATAGTATATACATATACATTGACATATACATATACAAAGTATATACATATACATTGACATATACATATATATAGTATACATACACATATACATTGATATTAGGTTGATGCAAAAATAATGACGTAATAATGTCGTTTTTGACGTATTTTTTAACGTCAAAAACGACATTATTACGTCATTATTTTTGCACCAGTCTAATATATACATATATATATATATATATATATATATATATATATATATATAGTATACATACACGTAGTATATACATATACAGTGACATACACATATAGATAGTATACATATACATATATATAGTATATACATATACACAGTAAACATACACATATACATAGCATATACATATGCTTTGACACATACATATAGATAGTATTCATAAAAATACATATGCATTGACATATACATATACATATACATAGTATACATATACATAGTAGATACATATACAGTGACATACACATTTAGATAGTATACATACAGATATACATAGTATATACATATTCATATACATAGTCTACATACGCATATACTTAGTGATTGACATATCTATACATAGTATATACATATAGAGTGACATACACATTTAGATAGTATACATACAGATATACATAGTATATACATATTCATATACATAGTATACATGCGCATATACTTAGTGATTGACATATATATATATACATAGTATGCATATATTAGGTTGGTGCAAAAATAATGACGTAATAATGTCGTTTTTTGACGTAAAAAATACGTTGAAAAACGACATTATTATGTCATTATTTTTGCACCAACCTACTACATGTACATAGTATATGTATATGTATATACATACATATGCATTGACATGAATTATTTTTATAGATTTTTATAAATTCAAAAGCAATAGAAAATTTGATGGAATTTTATTCTTGAATACTTGTAAAATAATTTAATTCATTTTTAATTTTGAGAGACATTTCCTGGCGTTCCCCCCCCCACCAAAAGGTTTTGTCCTTATATTGAGGATGAACCTTTTGCAGATGTTGCTTCGATTTGACAAAGCTTTGCAACAAAATACAAACTGAGGTCTTTCTTCTCCACTGGTGATGATGGACGAGGATCCATATTGAATATAATATTCATCATACCGTCTTTTTTATTCTACACTCATGAAGGGCTCCAAATACTCTAAATAATAAAAAAAAAAATAAAAGACTATTTCCATCCCTCCTGAAACCCAAAAATCTCCTGGGGGGACCCCTCTTTACTTGAGAACGCCTGGACTAATGTATTATCCAAAAGCGCTCAGGACAATGAACACAATGAACATTTCCTGCACACATTCAGTCTCAAAAAGAGAAATATATTAAGAGCACAAGAAAAATTGAGTAAAAAAACTTAAAAACTATTCCTTGTCCATCATATTTAACGATATATATATATATATATATATATATATATATATATATATATATATATATATATGTATGTGTGTGTGTGTGTGAGTGGGGGTGTGTGGGGGTGTAATTGCTGCACAGGTATAAAACATGGCGTCTTTTTTCCCGTTATGGTAATGTTCTATTCTGCAGGGAAAGGAATTTTCGGTATGCTTTGAATAGCATTGTCGCCCTGTCTGTTGTGAAGCAATTATTTGAACTCTGACAGGAAATTGTCCATTGTACCCTTTCGTAAAATATAACTTGTATTTCTGACATGATTATTGCAGACAATGACTGATCGCACTTCTTAGGCAATTCTTCCAGCTGGACATTGTCTGCAAGAACCACTCTTTCTTCGCGCGCGCACGGACGCACACACAATCTCTCTCTTTACACATACAGACATACACATATACATATATTGCTAATGATTGATAATAATAATGCAATTTAAGTATACATGAATTTATGAAGAATTAACAATTTTTTTTAGGTCAGAAGAACTGTCTAAAAAGTGTTCAATAGGTAACTTGAACCCTAATAGTATCGGGGAAAGGGCGTTTAAAATTATAGACAGTGTGGAACATAGCAATCAACACTGCAAGGTGAATGTCGTTTTCACGTTTTAAATCTTAGCTGATTCTTACATCCACATGATCTATCTATCTATCTATCTATCTATCTATCTATGTCTATCATTTTTGTCTTTTTTAATCTCTCCCAAACCCTGTTCTGCCTATCATTTTTGTCTTTTTAATCTCTCCGAAACCCTGTTCTGCCTATCATTTTTGTCTTTTTTAATCTCTCGCAAACCCTGTTCTGCCTATCATTTTTGTCTTTTTTTAATCTCTCCCAAACCCTGTTCTGCCTATCATTTTTGTCTTTTTTAATCTCTCCCAAACCCTGTTCTGCCTATCATTTTTGTCTTTTTAATCTCTCCCAAACCCTGTTCTGCCTATAATTTTTGTCTTTTTAATCTCTCGCAAACCCTGTTCTGCTTATCATTTTTGTCTTTTTTAATCTCTCCCAAACCCTGTTCTGCCTATCATTTTTGTCTTTTTAATCTCTCGCAAACCCTGTTCTGCCTATCATTTTTGTCTTTTTTAATCTCTCCCAAACCCTGTTCTGCCTATCATTTTTGTCTTTTTTAATCTCTCCCAAACCCTGTTCTGCCTATCATTTTTGTCTTTTTAATCTCTCGCAAACCCTGTTCTGCCTATCATTTTTGTCTTTTTTAATCTCTCCCAAACACTGTTCTACCTAT
This sequence comes from Acanthosepion lycidas, assembly GCA_963932145.1. Classification (NCBI taxonomy): domain Eukaryota; kingdom Metazoa; phylum Mollusca; class Cephalopoda; order Sepiida; family Sepiidae; genus Acanthosepion; species Acanthosepion lycidas. The sequence continues at coordinate 49,119,647 of OZ010604.1, forward strand.
CATTTTTGTCTTTTTAATCTCTCGCAAACCCTGTTCTGCCTATCATTTTTGTCTTTTTTAATCTCTCCCAAACCCTGTTCTGCCTATAATTTTTGTCTTTTTAATCTCTCGCAAACCCTGTTCTGCCTATCATTTTTGTCTTTTTAATCTCTCGCAAACCCTTTTCTGCCTATCATTTTTGTCTTTTTAACCTCTCCCAAACCCTGTTCTGCCTATCATTTTTGTCTTTTTTAATCTCTCGCAAACCCTGTTCTGCCTATAATTTTTGTCATTTTAATCTCTCGCAAACCCTATTCTGCCTATCATTTTTGTCTTTTTTAATCTCTCGCAAACCCTGTTCTGCCTATCACTTTTGTCTTTTTAATCTCTCCCAAACCCTGTTCTGCCTATCATTTTTGTCTTTTTTAATCTCTCCCAAACCCTGTTCTGCCTATAATTTTTGTCTTTTTAATCTCTCGCAAACCCTGTTCTGCCTATCATTTTTGTCTTTTTTAATCTCTCGCAAACCCTGTTCTGCCTATCATTTTTGTCTTTTTAATCTCTCCCAAACCCTGTTCTGCCTATCATTTTTGTCTTTTTTAATCTCTCCCAAACCCTGTTCTGCCTATAATTTGTGTCTTTTTAATCTCTCGCAAACCCTGTTCTGCCTATCATTTTTGTCTTTTTTAATCTCTCCCAAACCCTGTTCTGCCTATCATTTTTGTCTTTTTAATCTCTCGCAAACCCTGTTCTGCCTATCATTTTTGTCTTTTTTTAATCTCTCCCAAACCCTGTTCTGCCTATCATTTTTGTCTTTTTTAATTTCTCCCAAACCCTGTTCTGCCTATCATTTTTGTCTTTTTAATCTCTCCGAAACCCTGTTCTGCCTATCATTTTTGTCTTTTTTAATCTCTCCCAAACCCTGTTCTGCCTATCATTTTTGTCTTTTTAATCTCTCGCAAACCCTGTTCTGCCTATCATTTTTGTCTTTTTTTAATCTCTCGCAAACCCTGTTCTGCCTATCATTTTTGTCTTTTTAATCTCTCGCAAACCCTGTTCTGCCTATCATTTTTGTCTTTTTTTAATCTCTCCCAAAACCTGTTCTGCCTATCATTTTTGTCTTTTGAATCTCTCGCAAACCCTGTTCTGCCTATCATTTTTGTCTTTTTTTAATCTCTCCCAAACCCTGTTCTGCCTATCATTTTTGTCTTTTTAATCTCTCGCAAACCCTGTTCTGCCTATCATTTTTGTCTTTTTTTAATCTCTCCCAAACCCTGTTCTGCCTATCATTTTTGTCTTTTTAATCTCTCCCAAACCCTGTTCTGCCAATCATTTTTGTCTTTTTTTAATCTCTCGCAAACCCTGTTCTGCCTATCATTTTTGTCTTTTTAATCTCTCGCAAACACTGTTCTGCCTATCATTTTTGTCTTTTTTTAATCTCTCCCAAACCCTGTTCTGCCTATAATTTTTGTCTTTTTTAATCTCTCGCAAACCCTGTTCTGACTATCATTTTTGTCTTTTTAATCTCTCGCAAACCCTGTTCTGCCTATCATTTTTGTCTTTTTTTAATCTCTCCCAAACCCTGTTCTGCCTATCATTTTTGTCTTTTTAATCTCTCCCAAACCCTGTTCTGCCTATCATTTTTGTCTTTTTTTAATCTCTCGCAAACCCTGTTCTGCCTATCATTTTTGTCTTTTTAATCTCTCGCAAACCCTGTTCTGCCTATCATTTTTGTCTTTTTTTAATCTCTCCCAAACCCTGTTCTGCCTATCATTTGTGTCTTTTTTAATCTCTCCCAAACCCTGTTCTGCCTATCATTTTTGTCTTTTTAATCTCTCACAAACCCTGTTCTGCCTATCATTTTTGTCTTTTTAATCTCTCCCAAACCCTGTTCTGCCTATCATTTTTGTCTTTTTAATCTCTCGCAAACCCTGTTCTGCCTATCATTTTTGTCTTTTTTTAATCTCTCGCAAACCTTGTTCTGCCTATCATTTTTGTCTTTTTAATCTCTCGCAAACCCTGTTCTGCCTATCATTTTTGTCTTTTTTTAATCTCTCCCAAACCCTGTTCTGCCTATCATTTTTGTCTTTTTAATCTCTCGCAAACCCTGTTCTGCCTATCATTTTTGTCTTTTTTTAATCTCTCCCAAACCCTGTTCTGCCTATCATTTTTGTCTTTTTTAATCTCTCCCAAACCCTGTTCTGCCTATCATTTTTGTCTTTTTAATCTCTCGCAAACCCTGTTCTGCCTATCATTTTTGTCTTTTTTAATCTCTCCCAAACCCTGTTCTGCCTATCATTTTTGTCTTTTTTAATTTCTCCCAAACCCTGTTCTGCCTATCATTTTTGTCTTTTTAATCTCTCCGAAACCCTGTTCTGCCTATCATTTTTGTCTTTTTTAATCTCTCCCAAACCCTGTTCTGCCTATCATTTTTGTCTTTTTAATCTCTCGCAAACCCTGTTCTGCCTATCATTTTTGTCTTTTTTTAATCTCTCGCAAACCCTGTTCTGCCTATCATTTTTGTCTTTTTAATCTCTCGCAAACCCTGTTCTGCCTATCATTTTTGTCTTTTTTTAATCTCTCCCAAAACCTGTTCTGCCTATCATTTTTGTCTTTTTAATCTCTCGCAAACCCTGTTCTGCCTATCATTTTTGTCTTTTTTTAATCTCTCCCAAACCCTGTTCTGCCTATCATTTTTGTCTTTTTAATCTCTCGCAAACCCTGTTCTGCCTATCATTTTTGTCTTTTTTTAATCTCTCGCAAACCCTGTTCTGCCTATCATTTTTGTCTTTTTTTAATCTCTCCCAAACCCTGTTCTGCCTATCATTTTTGTCTTTTTAATCTCTCCCAAACCCTGTTCTGCCAATCATTTTTGTCTTTTTTTAATCTCTCGCAAACCCTGTTCTGCCTATCATTTTTGTCTTTTTAATCTCTCGCAAACCCTGTTCTGCCTATCATTTTTGTCTTTTTTTAATCTCTCCCAAACCCTGTTCTGCCTATAATTTTTGTCTTTTTTAATCTCTCGCAAACCCTGTTCTGCCTATCATTTTTGTCTTTTTAATCTCTCGCAAACCCTGTTCTGCCTATCATTTTTGTCTTTTTTTAATCTGTCGCAAACCCTGTTCTGCCTATCATTTTTGTCTTTTTTTAATCTCTCCCAAACCCTGTTCTGTCTATCATTTGTGTCTTTTTTAATCTCTCCCAAACCCTGTTCTGCCTATCATTTTTGTCTTTTTAATCTCTCACAAACCCTGTTCTGCCTATCATTTTTGTCTTTTTAATCTCTCCCAAACCCTGTTCTGCCTATCATTTTTGTCTTTTTAATCTCTCGCAAACCCTGTTCTGCCTATCATTTTTGTCTTTTTTTAATCTCTCGCAAACCCTGTTCTGCCTATCATTTTTGTCTTTTTAATCTCTCGCAAACCCTGTTCTGCCTATCATTTTTGTCTTTTTTTAATCTCTCCGAAACCCTGTTCTGCCTATCATTTTTGTCATTTTAATCTCTCGCAAACCCTGTTCTGCCTATCATTTTTGTCTTTTTTTAATCTCTCGCAAACCCTGTTCTGCCTATCATTTTTGTCTTTTTAATCTCTCGCAAACCCTGTTCTGCCTATCATTTTTGTCTTTTTTTAATCTCTCCCAAACCCTGTTCTGTCTATCATTTTTGTCTTTTTTAATCTCTCCCAAACCCTGTTCTGCCTATCATTTTTGTCTTTTTAATCTCTCGCAAACCCTGTTCTGCCTATCATTTTTGTCTTTTTTTAATCTCTCCCAAACCCTGTTCTGCCTATCATTTTTGTCTTTTTAATCTCTCGCAAACCCTGTTCTGCCTATCATTTTTGTCTTTTTTTAATCTCTCGCAAACCCTGTTCTGCCTATCATTTTTGTCTTTTTAATCTCTCGCAAACCCTGTTCTGCCTATCATTTTTGTCTTTTTTTAATCTGTCGCAAACCCTGTTCTGCCTTTCATTTTTGTCTTTTTTTAATCTCTCGTAAACCCTGTTCTGCCTATCATTTTTGTCTTTTTTAATCTCTCGCAAACCCTGTTCTGCCTATCATTTTTGTCTTTTTTTAATCTCTCGCAAACCCTGTCCTGCCTATCATTTTTGTCTTTTTTAATCTCTCGCAAACCCTGTTCTGCCTATCATTTTTGTCTTTTTTTAATCTTTCGTAAACCCTGTTCTGCCTATCATTTTTGTCTTTTTTTAATCTCTCGCAAACCCTGTTCTGCCTATCATTTTTGTCTTTTTTTAATCTCTCCCAAACCCTGTTCTGCCTATAATTTTTGTCTTTTTTAATCTCTCGCAAACCCTGTTCTGCCTATCATTTTTGTCTTTTTAATCTCTCGCAAACCCTGTTCTGCCTATCATTTTTGTCTTTTTTTAATCTCTCGCAAACCCTGTTCTGCCTATCATTTTTGTCTTTTTAATCTCTCCCAAACCCTGTTCTGCCTATCATTTTTGTCTTTTTTTAATCTCTCGCAAACCCTGTTCTGCCTATCATTTTTGTCTTTTTAATCTCTCGCAAACCCTGTTCTGCCTATCATTTTTGTCTTTTTTTAATCTCTCCCAAACCCTGTTCTGTCTATCATTTGTGTCTTTTTTAATCTCTCCCAAACCCTGTTCTGCCTATCATTTTTGTCTTTTTAATCTCTCACAAACCCTGTTCTGCCTATCATTTTTGTCTTTTTAATCTCTCCCAAACCCTGTTCTGCCTATCATTTTTGTCTTTTTAATCTCTCGCAAACCCTGTTCTGCCTATCATTTTTGTCTTTTTTTAATCTCTCGCAAACCCTGTTCTGCCTATCATTTTTGTCTTTTTAATCTCTCGCAAACCCTGTTCTGCCTATCATTTTTGTCTTTTTTTAATCTCTCCGAAACCCTGTTCTGCCTATCATTTTTGTCATTTTAATCTCTCGCAAACCCTGTTCTGCCTATCATTTTTGTCTTTTTTTAATCTCTCGCAAACCCTGTTCTGCCTATCATTTTTGTCTTTTTAATCTCTCGCAAACCCTGTTCTGCCTATCATTTTTGTCTTTTTTTAATCTCTCCCAAACCCTGTTCTGCCTATCATTTTTGTCTTTTTTAATCTCTCCCAAACCCTGTTCTGCCTATCATTTTTGTCTTTTTAATCTCTCGCAAACCCTGTTCTGCCTATCATTTTTGTCTTTTTTTAATCTCTCCCAAACCCTGTTCTGCCTATCATTTTTGTCTTTTTAATCTCTCGCAAACCCTGTTCTGCCTATCATTTTTGTCTTTTTTTAATCTCTCGCAAACCCTGTTCTGCCTATCATTTTTGTCTTTTTAATCTCTCGCAAACCCTGTTCTGCCTATCATTTTTGTCTTTTTTTAATCTGTCGCAAACCCTGTTCTGCCTTTCATTTTTGTCTTTTTTTAATCTCTCGTAAACCCTGTTCTGCCTATCATTTTTGTCTTTTTTAATCTCTCGCAAACCCTGTTCTGCCTATCATTTTTGTCTTTTTTTAATCTCTCGCAAACCCTGTCCTGCCTATCATTTTTGTCTTTTTTAATCTCTCGCAAACCCTGTTCTGCCTATCATTTTTGTCTTTTTTTAATCTCTCGTAAACCCTGTTCTGCCTATCATTTTTGTCTTTTTTTAATCTCTCGTAAACCCTGTTCTGCCTATCATTTTTGTCTTTTTTAATCTCTCCCAAACCCTGTTCTGCCTATAATTTTTGTCTTTTTAATCTCTCGCAAACCCTGTTCTGCCTATCATTTTTGTCTTTTTTAATCTCTCCCAAACCCTGTTCTGCCTATCATTTTTGTCTTTTTAATCTCTCGCAAACCCTGTTCTGCCTATCATTTTTGTCTTTTTTAATCTCTCCCAAACCCTGTTCTGCCTATCATTTTTGTCTTTTTAATCTCTCCCAAACCCTGTTCTGCCTATAATTTGTCTTTTTTAATCTCTCCCAAACCCTGTTCTGCCTATCATTTTTGTCTTTTTAATCTCTCGCAAACCCTGTTCTGCCTATCATTTTTGTCTTTTTTAATCTCTCCCAAACCCTGTTCTGCCTATCATTTTTGTCTTTTTAATCTCTCGCAAACCCTGTTCTGCCTATCATTTTTGTCTTTTTTTAATCTCTCGCAAACCCTGTTCTGCCTATCATTTTTGTCTTTTTAATCTCTCGCAAACCCTGTTCTGCCTATCATTTTTGTCTTTTTTTAATCTCTCCCAAACCCTGTTCTGCCTATCATTTTTGTCTTTTTTAATCTCTCCCAAACCCTGTTCTGCCTATCATTTTTGTCTTTTTAATCTCTCGCAAACCCTGTTCTGCCTATCATTTTTGTCTTTTTTTAATCTCTCCCAAACCCTGTTCTGTCTATCATTTTTGTCTTTTTAATCTCTCGCAAACCCTGTTCTGCCTATCATTTTTGTCTTTTTTTAATCTCTCGCAAACCCTGTTCTGCCTATCATTTTTGTCTTTTTTAATCTCTCGCAAACCCAGCTCTGACTATCATTTTTGTCTTTTTTAATCTCTCGCAAACCCTGTTCTGCCTATCATTTTTGTCTTTTTAATCTCTCGCAAACCCTGTTCTGCCTATCATTTTTGTCTTTTTTTAATCTCTCGCAAACCCTGTTCTGCCTATCATTTTTGTCTTTTTTTAATCTCTCGTAAACCCTGTTCTGCCTATCATTTTTGTCTTTTTTAATCTCTCGCAAACCCAGCTCTGCCTATCATTTTTGTCTTTTTCATCTCTCGCAAACCCTGTCCTGCCTATCATTTTTGTCTTTTTTAATCTCTCGCAAACCCTGTTCTGCCTATCATTTTTGTCCTTTTTTAATCTCTCGTAAACCCTGTTCTGCCTATCATTTTTGTCTTTTTTTAATCTCTCGCAAACCCTGTCCTGCCTATCACTTTTGCCTTTTTTTAATCTCTCGCAAACCCTGTCCTGCCTATCAATTACAAATTTCGCTAGATAGTTTATACACTGTTTTCACGTTGTCTCTCTTTTCCTCAATCTGTCCTGTGAGTATCAAATTTTCCAAGTCTTCTTTCCTCATTATTTGCCCTAGAATTTCCAATTGTTTCTTTCTGATGTTAAGTATAAATCTCCTTTTTATTTCTATTTTATTTAAAACATTGCTCCCATGTCCAGTCCATGGTATTCTTCGCACCCTTTCTGTGGAGCCACCTTTTAACATTCTTCATCTCTCTGGAGATTGTCCAGTATTCACTGCCATTTTAGGAGTGCCAATCTTACGTAACAGTTCATTACTATTTTTCTTTCTTTTTAATGAAATTTTCCTGTTTCTTAATATTCTGCTTAGTTTTTGGAAGACATCTTTCATTATTCAGTATCACCCTTTATGTCCTCTGTTAAAAAAATTCGCAGATATTTAAAGTTTATTTGTCTGATTTCGGGTCTCTTTTTTTATAATTTGCATGTTAGGCGGTTTCTTAGCCATAAAAAAAACCTTTTCAGGAGGTGAGTGATCAAGGCAGGTAACCCGCCACTTTCCTCTGTCTCTTTTGTCTTCTGTATGTCTCGTGAGAGTCAGATTCGCCAAGCGTTTTTTTCTCGTTATGTGTCCAAGAAATTTCAACTGAGTCTGGTTTTACGCTCAAGCGTCCTATTTATTTCCATTTCCCTTAAGACGTCCTCGTTGCTCATATGTTCAGGCCAATGTATTCTCAGCATCCTCCTGTAGAACCACTTTTCTGTTGCCTCAAATCTCATTCACTGCCATTCCGGAGGATAATTCTTTCCTTTGTTTCGAACGAAATTTTCACATTTCAATAGTTTGCTTAGTTTCGAGAAAGCACCTTTCCAATGCATCTTCACCGTTCTCTATTCCATTTTCTCTCGTTCCCTGATAATGACATTTTCCTGCTTCCTTTACTTTGATATCTCCAATTTGTAGCTGCCATCTTCGGCTGCCCCTGTTGCTAATGAGCATATATTGTGTCTTATTGCAATTGGTGTTTGGTTCTTGCTTAGCTTTACTTCTTTATCTAAAAGTACCTGCAATTTTCTTTTGCTACCTGCCAACAACATGGTGTTATCTGCATATCATATTGTTCAGATTGTGTTTAACAATAATAAATACTGGCTGAAACTGCATCTCTCGTAATATCGTCTCGCTGTAAAGATAAGGTTAGAAATATATTCGCCATAGCTTACTGTATGGATTCTGAAAAGATATTACTGTAAAATTATTTGCAATGCTTTCTTATAATAAAACATTAGTAATGAATACACATCACATATATAATAGCCTTAATCTGTCAGCAATGCATAACAGATGCGGAAAGGAAACAAACAAAAGCCTCAACAGAAGGTAAGGAAGGAAAGCGAGAAGAAAGGACTAAGTATAAATAACAAGAAGTCAGAATGCATGATTGTTAGCAAAAAGGACAGCCTAAAATTCAAATTAAAAATCGAGGATACTAAAATCAAACAAGGGTTAAAATTTAAATATCTGGGAAGTTTTCTAACAGAAAACGACAAACGAACACAAAAATGCGACACTGAGTTCCGAAGACGCATTGGGATGGCCAAAGATGTATTCGAAATGCTAAGCAAAGTATTAAGAGACAGAGAGAGAAAAAAAACTTTCTTAGAAACAAAGAAAAGAGTACTG
>OZ010604.1:49133229-49180729 GCA_963932145.1 Acanthosepion lycidas
CAAAGTTACCCGCGAACAAAGTTTTATTCATCCAATAAAACTTTGTTCGCGGGTAACTTTGTCTTGTTTTTTTTTTCAAAAGATCGTACCCACCTACAGATTTATCGAATTTTCTGATGTTGATGTTCTTTGCACTTAATTCAAAACATCGCCCATGTTACGAGCTTTATGTAGAGTGCTTGATAGTTTTCCTACGACATTGGCTTCACACAAAAGATTGCAAAAAACTGTGAAAAAAAAATTGGATTTTTCGTACTACTTAAAATAAAAACTTGAATAACTTCCTCATCTTTTATCCGATTGTCTTCAAACATATCGCAAAAAATTGCCATCAGGCGAGAAATAAGATAGTGTGTTTTTAGTCCTGCTCGTTTCCCCGCGTATAACGAAAAACCATGAAAAACTGTTACAAAGCCCGTTTTTTTGGCCCTAACTCCCTGGTTTTTCATCCAACGTTTTCTAAATTTGCCATGTAAATTACATATGACGCACAAATTTTATTGCGTGAATGTTTGGTTTAGATTATTTCAGTTCAGAGGACGAAATCTGCAACAAACTAGATCCAAAATAGCCAGTAGTTTCTTAATATGATTCCATCCTAAATTGGCATTCGAAGAACCTTTGATGCACAGTTTATTTGAGAAGGATTATTAAAGCGTTAAAAGGGAAAAATTCCCGAACAACCTCTTATTAACCCCAGCTTTACAGTAAACGTGCGAAGAAGGAGAGTGGGCGTTCATGCGATTTTGCACTTGCAGTTGAATCAAGCTCGGACGCTTTATCCCTGTTTTTGCTTGATTATTAGATATAAAGTTATTACGGCCATAGGAAATTTACTGAATATCTAAAACATTGAAACAATTTAACCCCGAGCAACGACAACACAAGAAGATTTTATGGATGGAATTCCTTTATTAAGAACAATCAAATATTTGCGAAGAACATAGCGTAAAAAAGATGAGTGGGGGAGTAGCTTAGTATACCAACGGATGATGTATGCAAGCCGGGACGTAGACAGACATTTTTAGACAGAAGGTGCGGGTATTCAGGGGGTGTGTTTATACAATTGCAGCCATGTACATCCGGGTACCTCGTATATATATATATATATATATATATATATATATATATATATATATATATATATGAAATATAGTCTTAAGATGTGCTATATTTATGGAATAAAGCGCTCAATATCAGAGAAAGAGCGTGCGCAAATATAAAAGTGAACATAGAAGTCAACACTTAGAGGCGACTGTCTGTTTCATGCTAGATGCAATCGTCAGGCTACAAGTGCTGTTATAATAGTGCATATGCACCACTGACCCATATATATATATAAATAGCCGAGAAAAACAACAGCACTCGTGGCCTGACGATTGCATATAGCATGAAACACACTGTCGCCTCTAAGTGTTGACTTCTATGTTCACTTTTATATATATATATATATATATATATATGTCAGAATCCAGGAAAACATTTGTATATGGGAGAATGTGATATATACATTTCTGTTAATATATATATATATATATATATATATATATATATATATATTGAATCAGGTAAACATAAATATCCGAGCATATTCTGACAGCTTCCAACTACTCCGAATCAGTGATGTAGACAAACTGGTCAATCGTGGTCGACCAGTAGAGGAAGTTTTACGTGATCGTGTTGGCGGAAAATTAGTGACAGGAATCTGTAGCAACAGACTGATATAAAACATTTGTTGTTAAGCTCTGTAAAAGTGTCCATGTGATGTCAAGCCTATTATTAAAATGGCTGATCTTGAATAGGCCATGAAGAAATGATTTTACCGCAATAAAATAGGATAGCGTATATATTATTCTTTCATTATTAAGTATAGACATTTAAATTTTCGTTTAAAATAATCACATTACGGCTTTTTTTTGCTTTTTTTTTATTGTTGGCATATTTAAATTGGCATTATCACTACTGCTGCACTCTGGGGCCATTACTAAATAAACAATAACAATTATTTTGGGGTCTGGGAACGCTCAAACATTTTCTTCATATAAATTAATAGTGATTTTTTTTCGATTTACTTCATATTTGTTTACGGTAGTTTCCAGGGGTGAAGTCTGCATTTGTAATATTTCATGATTAAAGGTTACCTCAATATAATAAGATAAAGAACAATCTAACATGTTTCACTTTTATTAAAGCTTTGTCAGAGAATGAAATCTGGAGAAAAAGAAGAAAGAAATTCTGCTATTTTTACGTTTGTGTTTCATTGACCAATCTTGTTTCGTGCTCATTCGACTCTTTAAACCAACATTAGTATAATTCGTGACGTTCCGAATTCAAGGAAAGACGACGCGTCCATCCGATGGTTCAAGAAATTAAAGCCTAAACGAGAAATCGTAAATAGTTCTGTATGGATGTAGATATATAACATTTCTAGTTTGTTTATGTGCGCATCAGATGTTAATGTATATTCGTAAGTCTATGCGCATGCGTACATTACTAGTAAACATTATGTTTCTTGATTTTTTTGCATGTTGATTTGGGATTGTTTTTACATACATACCGTTTTTTTTTTGGGGGGGCACCTCGGCGTGGTGTAATGGTTAGCAAGCTTGTCTTGCTAGATCAGTTACTAGTTCGATCCTCACTGGATGCCCTATACTTTCGGCCTTGTGCCACATCTAAGCTACGCTTGGAAAATCTCTACATACCGTTTGTTTTATATAAACATACGTTAAATTCTTTAAGAATGGGTTCAATAAAAGTTGGCGGCGTGCGTTTATAGTTGGTAATATTGCTATTATTAGTCTCTCGATGTATTGGGTTGGTGCATAATTATCAGGCATTTTTGTAGGCGAGTTATTTGTTAATAAAAATTGCTGTTTTGTTTACTTTTTTTAAAATAAAAATATTTTATTTTCAGGTTATAAAAATGCGTGTCGATAATCATGCTCATTTAAAAATGTTGTTCTTGAATTATATTTTTTTTGATGATTATTTAAAAACGCCTGATAATTACGCACCAATCCAATACTTCGTAAAGAATCATTTTATTAAATTAGGGTAGTATTAGTAAAATCGAATAAAAAATAATAAATAAATGTCTAATTATATATTCGGTTTCGAACAGCGGATACTTTTTGTAATGGAGGAATGAGAGTGATTCAACCATGTGGACGTAACAAGACGGGTCTTAGTTGTAAAGTCTGGATTAGTGAAAAGAGAAGGTGAGAGGAACTGAAAATTATAATTCGTGACGTTCCGAATTCAAGGAAAGACGACGCGTCCATCCGAAAAAAATTAAAGCCTAACCAAGAAACCGTAAATATTGCTGTATGTATGTAAATATATAACAATTCTAGCTTGTCTATGTGCGCATTAGATGTTAATGTATATTTGTAAGTGTATGGGTACATATCTAGTAGACATTATGTTTGTTGGGTTCTCGCATGCTGATTTGGGATCTTTTTTTGCGTACATACCATTTATTTTAGATAAACATACATTAAATTCTTTAAGAATAGATTCAATAAAGGTTGATGTAATATAATGTTTTCGACGTGTTTATATAGTTAGTAATATTGTTATTAGTAGTACTTCCAAATACTTTCTCTGTATTATTCATTAATTAGGGTGACATTAATAAAATCAAAGTTATAGGCAATTTTTTTCCTGTGTGTTACAAAAGAGTTAGTATCAAATTTAGATATCAGAGGTAATTTTCATATCAAATTACTTTGTTAGCTGTAATTATTGTGAATGTGATTTTAGAAATACATTTTAAATGACATTCTTCTTCCATTGTATTATCAATATGAGACTTTTCATGTCGCCTTTATCCTTTTTTTTTAATAATAGAGACCTAACACAACATATCGTAAAATCTTGTAAAATGCATCAATTTGTAATACATGCTATAAAGTTTGCCTTTTTAAATTCTTGTTAGAAATTTTTTTTTCTTTTAAATCTCAATTCTTTCTTTTTTTTTTCCCGTTACATAATCGATTCTTTGAAATGTACGCAAATAATCTGTCTGGATTCTTTGTCGACTGCCTCATTCATTTTCTGTAGTTTAATCTCCCGCCTAAATCATATCGTCAACGCCATCTTTTTTGTTTCTTTTCTGTTATTCTTTTTTTTTTCCCCGCTTTCATTCCAATCGACATTCCATCACCTTCGTTATTCATTCTAGTTTTTTTTTTTTGATTTTTTTGTATAACGCCACATTTGCTGATTAACTAAGATTAATGTCGCTATCCATTCTACTGTTACGCAGCTATGCGATAATACAAATTATGTTGTAAGGTATAAAATGGCTCTTAAACAGGTTCAGGAATGATTGCGGTCAGCCTTATATGTTAGTTAAATAAAGATTATACTAAGGTCGGTATGGTCAACCCTGAACATTTAATTGGGGAGGGGGTGGCACGTCCGCACGTGCATAGAAAAGGGATCAAGTGCACAAAAAATAGGAACAATCGTACGGCAATGGCGCCACTTCTCACCAGACTTATTTAACCTTTACACCGAGATGATCTTAAGAAAGAGATGGAGGTTCAGCCAGAATTTATTATTAAGCGCAACATGATGTTGCGTTTTTTCTTTTTGTTTTTACTAATGTTCACCGAATACAAGGCCCAAGAGCCACTCAAGGTAGAGGGTTACTGTGTGAAGTTGTGTAAGCTTAGCGTAAGAAAGGACAAGCATTAGGAATACACAGATGAAACAGACTTTAGAAGGACCCGGAAATCCAGTCCTAAATTGGAAACAAGGGATATACCCCTACAGCTTTTCGAAAGACCGGAGAGGAGTGTGAACCAGACGATAGGCGAACGTATCTACTCCTATTGTTGGAGGAGTGAAAAGAACATATAGTAAAATAAAATAAATAATTAATGAAGAAAAATGTCAGAGTTCAGGCAAAGCTAAGCAAAGTATTAAGGAACAGGAAAATTTCGTTAGAAACAGAGTACTGAATTTTTACGTAATAGCAGTCCTTGTCTGTGGAAGTCAATATGGAATACTCTCCTCGTAGATGAAGAAGAAACTAAAGCAACAGAAATGTGGTTCTACAGAAAGATGCTGAGACTACCACGGATCGATCATATGAACAACGACAAAACTGTTTAGAAATAAAGAAAAATGTCGGAATTCAGGCACAGCCATTACGAGTCCAAAGATGAAACAGACTTTAGAAGAAAACGGAAAACCAATCCTCAAAATGAAACAAGGGATAAACCTCTACTCCTGTTCAAAGGATCGGACAGGCGTTTGAACCAAACGATAGGCGAACCTATCTACTCGTATGGGAATCTGTTGGCAGACAAAAAATAAAATTTCAGAGTAGTAAAGGAAGTCAAGAAGAAAGGACTAAGCATCAATTGCAAGAAGAAAGAATGCACAGTCAATAGCAAAAGATGGCGGTACAAGATGGGAGCTACGAATTTGTGACATCAAAGTAAAGAAAGTAGGGAGATGTAATTATCAAGGAACTGCTATAACAGACGATTATATTAATTAATGAAGAAAATGTTTGAGTTCAAGCAAAGCTAAGCAAAGTATCAAGGAACAGAAAAATTTCGTTAGAAACAAAGAAAAGAGTACTGCACTTTTACGTAATAGCAGTCCTTGTCTATGGAATTCAATACAGAACACTCTTCTCGTAGATGAAGAAGAAACTAAAGCAACAGAAATGTGACTCTACAGAAGGATGCTGAGACTACTACGGATCGAACATATGAACAACGACAAAATTGTTTAGAAAATGGAAACCAAAAGGACACTTATAATTAACATCAGAAAGAGTCAGTTGAAATTTATAGAGCACATGCTGAGGAAAGAGGACTTGGAAAATTTGACACTCACAGGGCATATTGAAAGCAAGAGAGACAGGGGAAAAGAACGCGTAACATACCTAACGGGCTTGTGTAAATGAATCAAATTTAGAGAAGAAAGATCAGTTCCGAGCTTAGCTTTCCGCAGCGAATGCATGCAAACAACGCGAGTAATGGCGGCCGCCAACGACGCGATTGAATCCCAAATTTCACTGTCGATAACTCCAAAATGGTAGATTTTATCCAATTTATCAAGCCAGATTCGAATGGGGCATGTAGAATTACACATAAATATAGGTATTTTGGAAAGTTTTAATGCGAACTAAGTGCGGGTGTTACACTGCAAATTAACCATTAAACCCAGAAAATTTTACATTGTAAGATTTTATTTTGGATATAAAAATGATTTACTGATACATGTTCTACTAATTAACCTATAGCTGGAGGCAGAAGAGGTGGATTCCTACCTTTCCTTAGGTCATTTGCGCGCAAGTGAATGAAAACGAACCCTACTGGTATTGGAACTCAGCTGTTCGACTTTCAATTCCGAGTAATTATTCATGACACCACCGACACATTGAAGCTTATAGCACATGCCATTCCCCAGCGGTCACCCATCTAGGCTCGACGTTGCGTAAACAGCGTTTGAACGTGATATAGCGGTAAGCCTGGAGAAAACAAAAAGAATAAAATCCAAGGAAACAAACTGTACACTTAAAATTTTTCTCAAAAACCAAATAGACAATTCTGCATAAAGTTAGCGGATACATTAAGATAAACTTTAAAAAGGTTGCTCATGCTAAAACTAAAATTTACAAATGACTTTAATTGCATAACTTCCCCTTTTTGAAATTTGCGCTTTGTCTTCAATTTATCCTCCGTACAATGTTGTGACTAATGACATACTTTACAAATGAATTTAATTGCATAACTCCCCCTTTTTGAAATTTGCGCTTTGTCTTCATTTTATCCTCCGTACAATGTTGTGACTAATGACATACTTTACAAATGAATTTAATTGCATAACTCCCCCTTCTTGAAATTTGCGCTTTGTCTTCATTTTATCCTGCGTACAATGTTGTGACTAATGACATACTTTACAAATGAATTTAATTGCATAACTTCTCCTTTTTGAAATTTGCGCTTTGTCTTCATTTTATCCTCCGTACAATGTTGTGACTAATGACATACTTTACAAATGAATTTAATTGCATAACTTCCCCTTTTTGAAATTTGCGCTTTGTCTTCATTTTATCCTGCGTACAATGTTGTGACTAATGACATACTTTACAAATGAATTTAATTGCATAACTTCTCCTTTTTGAAATTTGCGCTTTGTCTTCATTTTATCCTCCGTACAATGTTGTGACTAATGACATACTTTACAAATTAATTTAATTGCATAACTCCCCCTTCTTGAAATTTGCGCTTTGTCTTCATTTTATTCTCCGTACAATGTTGTGACTAATGACATACTTTACAAATTAATTTAATTGCATAACTCCCCCTTCTTGAAATTTGCGCTTTGTCTTCATTTTATCCTCCGTACAATGTTGTGACTAATGACATACTTTACAAATGAATTTAATTGCATAACTTCCCCTTTTTGAAATTTGCGCTTTGTCTTCATTTTATCCTCCGTACAATGTTGTGACTAATGACATACTTTACAAATGACTTTAATTGCATAACTCCCCCTTCTTGAAATTTGCGCTTTGTCTTCATTTTATCCTGCGTACAATGTTGTGACTAATGACATACTTTACAAATTAATTTAATTGCATAACTTCTCCTTTTTGAAATTTGCGCTTTGTCTTCATTTTATCCTCCGTACAATGTTGTGACTAATGACATACTTTACAAATGAATTTAATTGCATAACTCCCCCTTCTTGAAATTTGCGCTTTGTCTTCATTTTATTCTCCATACAATGTTGTGACTAATGACATACTTTACAAATGACTTTAATTGCATAACTTCCCCTTTTTGAAATTTGCGCTTTGTCTTCATTTTATCCTCCGTACAATGTTGTGACTAATGACATACTTTACAAATGACTTTAATTGCATAACTTCCCCCTTTTGAAATTAGCGCTTTGTCTTCATTTTATCCTCCGTACACTGTTATGATTAATAATATACTTCAAGATAGCATTAATTAAATAACTTCACCTATTTTATCTCTTAGCGGACGCGGTTGTTGTGTCTTTGACCTATACATATCAGGAAGCAAAATGTTGTCGTGAAAGGTGTTAGGACAACTACATTCAGAAAAAAAGGTCTTTGTTACAAGTTTCGCTATGTTTTCACAATCCGCATCACCGGCTTTACTCGTAGATACAAACAAGACTGTTTCGAATCACGGACTGTTCCCAAAAGTTATTTCGTATGACAGTTTTTATGGAAAAATCCTTTTTTTGAATCAGTTCACCCCAATCAAGGCAATAAAAAGTACAAGGAAGCAAGGAGTAACTAAGAGAGAAAGAAACCGATTGACCAATTAAAGAACAAGGCTCAAGGAAAGAGGAGATGACAGCGCATTTAGATTTTTGAACATCGTAGTTTCGAGGAAAACAAGAAGACGGAAGAGAGTTCTACGAGGGAAAATGGCGGGGTACGAAACTATTATAAGACTTAGCTGTCAATCTAGTGGTACGCTTAAATTCGTGAAGTTGAGGTACCAAAAAGGAAATCTCATCAGAAACAATTGCCATGAAAAATATTTATAGAAAATGTAAAGGGGAGCTAAGTTGAGTTGGTGGGAAAGTGAATGTAGCTGAGATGCCAAGTCAGGACCGATAACATTGCTGATTCTTCGTCTGAATTTGTCAACAATCTTTAGATGCGTAACAGAAGCGCCCGACCCGGTGTCCGTTCTGGGTATGACTACATCCGATAGCAAGGCCTCTGTTCAAGAGGTTTTGAGGAGCGTTGAACCACCTCTTAATTGCTGGTGTTCGCAGGTCTATCCTGATTCAGAGTGGTAGCATCTGTTAGGGTTCCAGCTATGGGCAAATAGTTACCCACCCCAAACTGGGACCAAAACACTATGAAAGTTTAAAAATAGGTTTTAATACCAGCAATACTTTTTTTTGTAAAATATTATTACCAACAATACATTTTTGGAAAAAAATATTACCATCAATAAAAATCTTGTCTGCATTAAATAACCCATTGAGGTTGATATGCCGTAAAACTAACCAAACCAAACCAAACTAAGGCAAAACGACCAGGTGTGGCAGCAATATTCGATGCCCGTATGAATACTAGACTTATAAATGTGCATGATAGATTCTAGCAAGAAGAAATTGTCTAGCACAAGATAGTGAACTGATTTTCCTGCAGCCGAGTTAGACATTTTTTTTAAATTTTAACTTCGAAGCTTTAATCAGCTAGTCCACCATATTTTAATCTTCGTTTTCACGGACTGCACGTCATTGTCAGTGTATGAATCATGACAACAATTAACAACAAATCATTACTACCGTGAGCGTCAAAATGACAATTGTGAAGTATGTCATTAGTCACAGGAGTGTAGCGGGGGGTAAAATGAAGACAGAGAGCATATTTCAAGAAGGGAATGTTACGTAATTAATGTCAACGGCAAAAACAACTCGGTGATTGACACATCCACTGCGATTACGAGTATCAACGTCAAAAATGACTACAAAGTTCAGAACAGACGACAATTAATTACCACCTCAGTAAATGCGATGGCCATTATTGTGACCACAACCCAAAAGAAATTTCTTATCCCCCCAACCACGGAAATGAAGACCGCCACTCATCACAACAACCGCCGCCATCACCAGCAAAGACTCTGTGATTATCTTCACAAAGTCACAGCCTCTACCACCACCATCACTACCAAAGCCACCACCATCACCTCCATCACCACCACCAGCATTACCACCACCACCACCGCCACCATCACCACCACTATCAAAGCCACCACCATCACCACCATCACCATCATCATCAACACCACCAGCATTACCACTACCATCACCACCACCACCACCACCATCACAGCCTCAACCACCACCATCACCACCACTACCAAAGCCACCATCAACATCACCATCATCATCACCACCAGTATTACCACCACCACCACCATCACCACCACTACCAAAGCCATCACCACCATCACCACCGCCACCACCATCACCACCGCCACCACCATCACCTCCATCACCATCATCATCACCATCACCAGCATTACCACCACCACCACCACAACCATCACAGCCACCACCGCCACTATCACCACTACTACCAAGCCACCACCATCACCATCATCATCACCACCATCATCATCACCACCACCACCATCACCATCACAGCCACCACCGCCACCATCACCACCACTACCAAAGCCACTCCCATCACCACCATCTCCATCATCATCACCATCAACAGCACAACCACCACCGCCACCACCACCACCGCTCTTCAATGTAATTCCCGATAATCAAAATCTTCGCAATGAAGAGGGTGTGCGGGCGGTGTAATGGATAGGGTTTGGAATGAGAAATCGAAGAGCCGAGAACGAATTACAGTCGAGTTCGTAACGCTTTTTGAAAATCATTTCACCCCAAGCAAGAGAATAAAGCCTCTAGGGCGCAAAAGGTTACTGCGTGTGAAAGAAGATGAGGAAAAGAAAAAAAACACTATTAAGAAGCGGGAACAAAAAAAGAAAAAGAAAAGAAATCAAGACAACGATTAACATTGCATTTAAATGTTTTGAAGATCAAAGTTGCATGGAAAACAAGAAGCCGGAAGCGATTTCCGCAAGCGAGAAGTGCGAGGGAAGAAATTGTTAACATAGAACTTACGGTTACCTCTAGCCATTTCAACTGTATAATGTTGAATACTTGCCGCATAGTACTGGGCTTAATGTCATAAAGTCTATGTACCTTAGAGGACAGTTCATCAGAACAATTACCATGAAAGTATTTATAGAAAAGGCACAGGGAAGCTACATTACGGTGATGGGAAAGTGACCGATAACATTGTAGATTCTTTGGATTTTATCAAGAATTTCTAAATACATAGCAGAACAATAATCTTATAAATGTATAAGATAGTTTCTGTCGAGGAAAATTGTCGAGAACGACCCAGTGAAGTAATTCTTTTGGCGGTAGACCTAGCAAATGATTCAGTACAATCTTAATCATTTGATGGAAGGCAAAAACGTACTCTGAGATTATTAAAATAGAGAGTTTCACGCGAATAACGTTGGAAAGGTATGAATCCATCTTATCTCCTCCAGCTGTGGGTTAAATAGTAATGGTTGTATTTTGAAAAAAGTCATTGTTATTTAAAAAAAAAATAATTATTCTTACAATATATTTCGGCTTTAAATCAACATAATTGGGTTGATAAACCGTAAAAAACAAAATCAAGATAAAGGGCTGATAAACCGTAAAAAACAAAATCAAGATAAAGGGTTGATAAACTGTGAAAAACAAACTAACGAAGAATGAAGGTGATCAGCGTCATTACAACCAGTAACGTCGTGGTTAAATCAATCGCCATTAGTTTCCACACTAATCTAGACATTATCTTTCTCTCTAGAATGATCTAAACACCAGAACAATGCCCTGGACACCACTGCGGTCATTAGAATGACTTCATTACGAACACATTTCTCAAAATGATGTAGCCACCGCCACAGTGAACACAATCACCTCGTTAACACTATACTGCTCAAAATGACCTAAACACCAGTACAGTAATTTACAATGATCAAGACAGCGCCACTGTCACCTCAATAACCTTGACAACATCGCAGTCAGCACAATGACCCAATCAACACGAGAGTCATCACAATGACCTAGACAAGTCCACAGTTAACATAATGACTTAGACGACAGCAACAACAACAACAACGATACGGAAAACCTTTCTCTTCCTTTATTTCTTATAATCGGCATTACGATCATTATCATAATTGTTTTTACACTACAACTACAACTGAGTTCAACATCATCATCGACATTAAGGGCCTGAACACGGCCACTACCACGGCCGATGCAAAAGTCTCATTCCTCACTCCCGAATCTATGATACGGTCTCCCCGACTCTCCTACATCTCAATTTTCATAAGCTAGTATTCATATAAAATACAAATTTTATTTTAACCTAATTATGTACAATAATGGATCATATGCAATATAGGCCAACAATTCAACTAGAAAAATTGAAAATAAATACAATGTATTTAAATGCAACTTAGAGACATGTCATAATAGATCATTACATGTTAAATAAATCAACGATGTTTTTTTGGCAATTTTTAACATCAACTTGTGATTTTTCTTGAATTTTATATAGTTTTTTTGAGACAGAAAAATTCACGGACTTGGACGAAAAAAAAACGAGGCCCGGAATTATGTCAAAATCTGCGAAAATTTTCGATCCCTTGTGGTTAGTTTAATTTGTAATGTATATAAATATAGGTAGAAAAAAAAAAAAAAGGAAATGGTAAGATAGCGATGGTCGCCGAGGCCCCCAATCAGGCTTGGACCCAACGCGGTCAGTACTTTTAGGAATGAATTAGAGCACCAACATTATATAATCTTTATCCTTGACCTTCTTACGGCATCATCGTCGTTATGAACCGCTCGCAACCACTGTTAGCGCCACCTCATCTTCAACCAATCCCTCGTTGTCATCGTCGTCGTTGTCTTCCTCCTCGAAATGATGGCGTTCGTTGTCGGCGTCCCCAGAATCGTGATCACCGGAGCAATGCGAACATTAGCGTCGTAAATAGCACATTCGCTGCTCACCAGACGCGAATACCACGAAACGAAACGAAACTCTTCAGCCGACACCCGCTGATTTTCTTCCTTCTTCACCGTTGGACTTTATTAAACGTCCACAGCTACCCGCGTCGCTTCGACAAATCTGCCACCTCCTGTCCTCTCTTCACTCGCGCCTGGCAAAATGTCGTCCTCCCTCCCGACCCCCTGGCCAAGATAGAATATTAATGAAACGACAGAAGCCATGGTATAACGGGAAATTGTTAGGAAGCCATATTGGGGGCTCAAGTGATCGGGTTGGGTCACTTGGCTGGTTGGCTGGACATTAGATGAATAGGGTCGGGTGGTTGTGGGTTGTTTGGTCGGCGTCTTTTGATAAGATAAGGGTGGATAATGGGAGAGGGTTGATGAACATATGAAAGGAATGAAGTAAAGAGGGAAGGAGAAGAGGAGGAAAAAGAAGAACCATCAAAGAAAAGAAATAGAGAAAGGGTGAAAGAGAAATATAGAGAAAAGAGAGAAAAAAGAGAAAAGAGAAAGAGGAAGTAGAGAGTCTGAGAAACAGAGAATGAGAGAGTATGCAAATAGAGAATAGTTATATTACAACGGGATAGCAATGAACAGAGAGAGAGAGGGAGAGAGAGAGGGATAAAGACAGAGAGACAGTGCGACAGGGTGAGTCAGATATAGAGATAGAGAGTAAGACAGTGAGAGACAGACTGAGTAAAATAAAAATAGAGACTTATATAGATAGAAGTGGTGATACAAATATAGAGAAAGAGTGTGTGTGTGAGAGAGAGAGAGAGAGAGATAGACAGAGATATAGTGCGATACACAGAGAGTCATAGTGAGAGACAATGAGACAAAGTGAGATAGAGACAGTGTGGCACGTAGATATAGAGAAACATTGAGACAGGGAGAGAGAAAGAGAGAGAAAGAGGGAGAGGGAGAGAGAGATGGAGAGACATAATTAAACAGTGTGACGGAGAGACAATAAGATGGGGAGACAGAAAGATGGAGACAATTATTAAAATGACAAGTAAATCAGAGAACAACATATCTACTTCCTAATATATATCAATACAAATATGATATATATATATATATATATATATATATATATATATATATATATATGACGTGCCTTAAACCACTCGGCCACGTAGGACCTCATGATCAAACAAAGCCAAAATACAGCAGACATAATAATAATATTACGAGAATTGGAAAGATATGTGTTCAAAAGAACAATACGGTATATATATATATATATATATATATATATATATATATATATATATATATATATATATATGTGTGTGTGTGTGTGTGTGTGTGTGTGATATAAAAGGCACAAACACTAATATTCCATGGTTATAATTTATTACACTGGAATCGTAATCGCGATCCAAAACAAAATTTTGTTTTTTTATACCCGTCGTTATATTTTCCGATTTCTTTTAGAATTTTTATGGTTGATGAATTGGATCCAATTACGATTCCAATATAATAAATTATAGCCATGGAATATTAGTGTTTGAGCCTTTTATATTATATTCTTGCTCTGTTCTAGACATTGAGCTCTACGTGGATTCTATCCTCTTGGAAATTTATATACATATATACTGACCACTAATATTTTATATATATATATATATATATATATATATATATATATATATATATATATACAGGGCAGCGCTATCTGTTCAAGGCCATGATCAACATAGTTGGAACGATCAAAGTGAGTTTTCCAATCTGCTGTACCTTCGTAATCAACATTAGACTCACCCAACTCTTTCGGAATCCTCTGCACTGTCCTGAAATTGACACCTAAAACCTTTGAAATGTTCGTATTGGAGCTTCTAACGCGAATGCCAAGCAGTACAGTATGCCGTTTCCAAATTTCTAAGCGGGAAAATAATATATGAATCTTTTTAAATGAAGAACAATTTTAGGATAAAAAGTATAACAAAGTAGAAATGAAGTGCCTGGTATTTTAGGATTTAATTGGACGAAAATCTTGCTTGAATTGATGTAACTTTCACATGCACAGGAAGGGAATAGGACGCCGAGAATTTTAAATTAAAATTAAAAAAAATGTTTTGTGTATATAATCTATCCGATTTAATTTAGATTCCTTTTCTTTTTGTTTCCATCACTTCTGTGGTTAAATGTCTCCCATTTTAATGGCAGAAGATCTTTCAAGAATAGTGAAATATTGTAAGAACCTCGATGCAAATTTACTGTCAAAGATCTCGCAATTAAAACCCTTTCTAAAAAATTTTCGTTTTAAATAGTAAATTGTTTACATTTTTTTTTTAAATTAGAGTTGCATTTGTTATATCAAAATTCTGGTCAGTCTCATTACTATGTGTAACTTTGTGGTGAGTATGTGAGTGTTGCGGGAATCCATTCTCTTTTAGGGACTCTTTCGTAGTCTTTCTTGGTTACGTTAAATATGGAAGAATTGTCAAAAAACCTGCGGTTAATCGATTTTGGTATCTGATTATCGAAAGCGGGTGATTGGAGGATGTGTGTATGTACAGTGGCTTATCATTGGGCTTTCTGTATGGTTTATATGTAACATTTCTTAGGTTGAAGGTAACATCTAGAAAATCTACTTCATTTAGGTTAGTTTTTATATTTATGTCAAATCCGTTATTTTTAAAAATCCTTATTATTGCTTTCCTATTTTTAACTGTGTTTTGTTTGTTATAGTTTCTTAAGATTGTGAGACCATCGTCCCTGTAGAGTCCTGTATCATTTTTATCTATTATTTCACTTAGTTGATGTGATGCATGTATACCTATGAAATCGTAGAACAATATATTTTAATTCGTTGGTTTTGTCAGGACGGACCGCCTTTCTATTTTGAAATATTTTATGGGACTTTTGTTTCACATTTTCCAAAGGTTCTATACGTTGGGATCGCCTAACGAGGTCGATACGATCAAGTAGTTATCTTTTTTTTTTTGACAAATCGACCATAAGTGAGATTCGAACCCGTGTCTTATGGAAAGCGAACGTTCTAACCACTCGGCCACGCCCATATGTAACACTGAGAAGAGATGGATTCATGCAATTCTCAAGTGAATGTTTTTTTTTTTTTTTACGTCACACCACCTTTACATTCTACTTCTTGAGCTACTCTACGGATGTTCTCTTGTCTGTTAGTTTTTCATGTGTCATGATCGATATATCGGGGCCTCGTATATCTGTAACCTCAGAAGCACTTTGTTGGCTTGCTCGCCTGTCGCTCAATACCCAAAGAAAAAAACAAACCTGTCAGGATCCGTGTAATGTACGAGGATTTACACTATTTACATTATTCGGACTATCGTCCTCATCTTTGTTACCATATTTATCACAACGTTTCGGCAGTTGTAATCTCCAGCCTTCTTCAACCACCTGAAGAAGGCCGGAGCCTACAACGGCTGAAACGTTGTGATAAATATGGCAACAAAGATGAGGACGATATTCAGAACAATAGTGTACATAATACCTCATCTCAAATATAGACAGATACTGAAGGATCGGCTAAATATGACAACATAGATGAGGACAATAGTCCGAATAATGTAAACAGTGTACATAATACCTCATCTCAGAAATATAGACAGATACGAGGAGTTACTAATCAATTTTTCGTCATGCTGCACACCCTGCACTACTTTTCAACCGATGACCATTCTCAGATAATTCTAAAAAAGTGACGTAATCTCTTTTTAAAATGACTAAATATCCTCAACAGACCGTTAGGTCACGAAACTTGATTTAACCCCTCACTACAAAGAAGGGTCTTTATCTAAGATGACCCCACACAAATCCCTCTCTGTGTCACACACATTTTTTGTCTTTCTATCCCGCCTCTCTCTCTTTTTCTGTTTTATTCTCTATGTCCATCCTTCTATCTGATTTCCTCTCAGCATGTGATACCAAGCTTGGCACACATAGATGCAAGCATGTTGACATATAGATAATAATAATAATAATAATAATAATAATAATAATAATAATAACAATCCTTCATGAGCTTCCTATCCTTAGACAGGATTAATTAATGATGAAAACATCATTTTCTTTTATGATCAATTTCATCGTCATCTTTTGTTAGGCTTGGAGAATAAGTATACATTCTCCTGGCTCAAAAGTAGAGTCCAGTAGTGATATAAAACCTCAGAGAATTCCAGTAAGATATCTTTAATCATTTCTAACATACAACAGTTCAAAGCTTAATCTAACAAATAGACTATTTTGCTTTTATATGATTTGGACAATTTTACTGTTAAACCCGGTATATATATATATATATATATATATATATATATATATATATATATATATATAATTTATTCGAAAATTATAACGTAAATAAGTTATAAAATCACTACAAAAATAGCCATTTTGTTTCAACACTTCTGGTGTCTTATCAAGTGATGGTGTTGAATGTAGAATAAAGGGTTATATATATATATATATATATATATATATATATAATGTTTATATATACAAAAGAATTACTTAACGAGGTTTCGTGGTAATATGGCCACTTTTCAAGGCGTTAATCCGCATATTAAACATTCCCACATAATTTAGATATGACTTTGAAAATGAGCGGACGCATTCTTTTAAAGAATCATGTATGCATATATGCACACACACACACACACACACACACATATATATATATATGTATATACATATATATATGTATATACATATATATATATATATATATATATATATTTATTAAAGACATTTTTATGTTTTAACGTTATAGATACAAGTATTTAAGTAAATGCTCTGTTTATAATAAACAGTATTAAATAACATTTACCGGCCTGAATGTAAATGTTATTTAATACTGTTTATTATAAACAGAGCATTTACTTAAATACTTGTATCTATAGCGTTAAAACATAAAAATGTCTTTAATAAATAAAATGTCGGACTTTGTCCATTTCGTAATATATATATATATATATATATATATATATGTGTGTGTGTGTGTGTGTATGTATGTATGTATATATATATATATATATATATATATATATATATATATATATATATATATATGACTACAGTATACATCAAAGCAAATGGATAAGATTAGCCACTACTCTGATTGCTGACATTTCCAGATTGGAAAATCACTAAGAATAATGCTAAAGTAATCCCAGTAGTGATTGGGACACTCGGCTCCAACCCAGTGATGTTTTAAGAATATTTCGACCAACGTGGTGTAAAATGCACTTTGTGAACCTAATAAAAAATCTGCCTTATTGGGCAGAGCAAGAACACTTCGAAAAGTACGATGTGTCTGAGATGCTTGTTGCAACTTGACAAGCAGCATCTTGCCTGGCACTTATGTCATCTACACAACAGCTACGCCACGGTACAGTCGATATAAAATAATAATGATGATGGTGATGATGATGAAAGTGTGAGAGTGTTGTGATTTGCTGTCACTCAATCCCAGCGACAAACCCGACATCTGGCGTGAATGCCAATGTATGAAATATAATAAGAACGGGAGTAGAGCCAGTGCGTTTGCCTTCACAAATAAGAAATAAATAAACTAAAATAAAACAAAATAAAATAAATAAGTAAATAAATAAATAAATTGTTTTCCCATCTCATTTTTTTGTGTTAGTTTCTTTCGATTTGATTATTAACGTTTTTATATTTCTTATAACGTTTCTTGTTCCCGATTTATTCCGCTTCCACGGTGAAAATAAAGAGGAAAAAAAAAAAAGAAAGATGTAAAAGTATTCTAAAAATATAGTTATAAAGAAGAAAAAAAAAAAAAAACAAGAAAAAAAAAATAACGAAAAAAGTAAAAAATAAAATACTGCATTCCATTCTCATCTCTTCACACGAGCTAGCGAATTTTTACAGGAAGCGAAATGTACTGGACAAATCATCGCAAAACGAAATCTCTCTTCCTCGCCGCATTCGTCCTTGGGATTGCGTTTCGAGCGTTTCAATAGATTGTCGTCAGTAATGATATTGATCATTTGTGAGAAGGCAGAAATGTTTATTGTCGTTCCCTGGCCTTACTCATTTGCTGTCAGGCTTTCAATAACCTCGGCAGATAAACTCCCACATTCCTTTGGGCTGAGTGTTTTTAGCCGCCATTTTTATCGCCTTATTTTGGCAATAAAGTCGCGGAAGGGGAGATTAATAATTTAAACGTAAGGCAAGAATATCGAGAGCTGACGCGATAGAATGTATGGCCCCGTCGGCAAGAGGAACAGCCCAAGGTGCGAGCTACGAACTGGAGACACCAGGATTAAACATCGACGGGAACATAAGGACATGGCTACTATTTTAAAAGCTGACAGCGAATATGGTACCGAAATCCGAAGATCCCTTCCAAAAGTTGATCATTACAATCCCTTTTCCACAGACGAAACGTTGTTAGTCTATTGCTAGTCTATTGCTATTTTATCTCTGAGAATAGTGATTTTCCAAACGTAGCTTAGATATGGCACACGACCGAGTGTAGGGGGCACCCCGTGAGGATCGAACTCACTAAGTCGTAATTGTTCTAGCGAGACAAGTTTGTTAACCATTACACCGCCACAAGATGCCCTTTTATCTCTGAGAATAATCCCATTCTTTAGTTCATGTAATCCAGACAGTCAGAGCTAAGACCTACCAAACCACGTCCACAGATATGATTCGTCCTTATTCTCACCGTCTTCCATTGGTAAAGAAGAAGTCCCACTCATATATATATATATATATATATATATATATATATATATATATATATATATATGAAATGGACAAAGTTCGACAATTATTTTAAGATATTTTTATGTTTATACATTCTTTTTTTACAGATACAAATATTTAAGTAAATGATCTGTTTATAATAAACAGTATTAACAACACTTACAGGTCTGAATGTCCGAGAAATTTTCATAGAAAATATGCGTCCTCCGACAGGAATAGAACCTGTATCCTATATGGAACCGTCATGTAGCCTAACGTGCTTTTACCGATTGAGCCACAGAGTAGCGTTTCGTTTAGCAAGGTCGATTTTACTGTATTTAAACTACAATTCTCCATGATTTTCTCCCGTACATTCATATCTGCTCGACGCGTATCCAAATGTAAACAAATGACGTCACACATTATGAAATGGACAAAGCCCGACAATTATTTTAAGACATTTTTATAGGATACAGGTTCGATATATAGTCGTAATAAACACAACGCATATTGCTTGACGATTGCGTTTAGCATAAAACAGAGTGTCGCCTCTAGGTGTCGACTTCAATGTCTACTTATTTATTTAGATTTACATACGCTCTACGGTGTATTGAAGAATTTAAACCATCAATATAGCATTCCGTAAAACTATATTTTATCATGCTTGCATGTTTGTGTTTCATATCGCTCAAAGAAAGCGATGTGTTTTTAAATAAGAATAAAGGAAGCGATATTTATTTATCTCGTGGCTTTCCTCTGTCTTTTCTACAAATATTTTTAATAGCAACTGCCTGACCAGCTTTTTTTTCCCTGGTTCCCCGACTACATGAATTTAAGCGTGCTGTTAGTTTGACATCGTGGTTCCACTCTATTTGTCTTCTATTACTAAATATTTTACCAGTGAACTAACATGCATTAATTCTTACACGTTAATGGCAGTGTACATAGTGGATGTAAGTAAAAAGTGATTTCATGATAATGCAAGAAAAAGATTTGGAACTCGGTTAGTCTGTTCAACACTACCCTCCATATTCACCTAACCCTGCACCAACCGATTATTACGTTCTTTAGAACGCTTCTAAACGCTTTGATGAAAGTGTTTGCCAAAAACATTTTCTCCAAATGAAAACCTGTTGAATGCTTACTCGAAAGGTATCGAAGTGCTGCCTGTTAATTATCATTGCAAATAATGGGCAAAATATAACTGAATAAAATGTAATTATACGTTATTTTTTTAAAAATAAACTGGTAAAAGAAAAAGGTACATTATTTATAACTCAAGTTACTATATATATATTAGGTTGTTGCAAAAATAATGTCATTTTCTCACATAGTAACATATATGAGAAAACGACATTATTTTTGCACCAACCTAATATATATATATATATATATATATATATATATATATATATATATATATTAGGTTGGTGCAAAAATAATGTCGTTTTTTGACGATTTTTTTTATTATCGTTCACCCATTTATCCAACTTTTTTCGACTTCCCTATTTGCTTTAAATGGCGAACGACTGTTGAGTGGTCGACCTCGAGTTCAACAGCAACTTCTCGTGTGGTTTTGCGAGGATCGGCTTCAATTAAGGCTTTCAAATGTTCGTTATCAACCGCAGTCGGCCGGCCGCGACCGTCTTCATCTTCGAGGCTCTCGTCACCATTGCGAAATTTCTTGAACCACCGTTGTGCCACACGTTCGTTAGTGGTTCCTGGGCCAAACGCATCATTGATATCACGAGCTGTCTTGGCAGCTTTTCGGCCTATTTTGAACTGGAACAAGAAAATCGTGCGGATTTGAATTTTGTCCATGCTGTCGAAAAGCCTTAAAAAAAAAATGAATGAAGAGATTGAGAACGGTAACGAATAACACGATTCGATAGAGCGAAAAACGCGCTTCAAAATGATATATAACATGGCTATATATATCAATGAATTAATTCAGAAATCATATATAAAAGTAACATATGTGAGAAAACGACATTATTTTTGCACCAACCTAATATATATATATATATATATATATATATATATATTTTAAGCATTTCACCCCATGCAAGGCGGGATGCCACTAGTACGCAAAGGGTTACAGAGTGGGAGCAAAAGTAAATAAACGTGATGGAGGAAAGGATGAAGAGAAGAAGAAGGAATAGGTCAGGGCATCTGGAGATGTCGATTGACATTACATTTGAATAGTTGGAGATTGAGCTCTTAGGGAAATAAGTAAGAGGAAGGGAATTCCACAGACGGGAAGTGAGAGACATGAAGCTATTGAAGTAGAAGAGACGGCCACATTCAACTGTTTCGACAGTAAAAGGGTGGAACTGAGATGCTGGCTTAGTAGTACGCTTAAATTCAGTCTGGAACTAGCAAAAGTAGCTCGCCGGAGCAGTTACCGTAAAAGTAGAAAAGACAGAGGGAGGTGACAACACGTCTATGAGATAGCGACTGTAGACGAGATGCCAGATCAGGACCAACCACATTGCATATCCGTCTCTGGATCTTGTCGAGGACCTTAAGGCGAACAGCGGGGGAACCAGACCATATATGTTATAGATATAGATATATAAAATTGGAAAGGGAGATCAACACCGAATGGAGACAGTCTGGTTCATGCTTAAACGCAATATTTATGGTCTGAATATTGCTTTCAAGCATGAAACAGATTGTCGCCATTGAGGTGTTGACCTCATTATCCTCTTATATAATTTTATATGCACATACGCTCTATCTCTTGGGTACTCAGACGTGGTGTAATGGCTAAACAGAACAATTACGACTGAATAATGAGTTCGATCCTCTCTGGGGATCCCATATTTTCGGCCTTGTGTAACATCTAAGAATACGCCCAGTAAATCATTTTAAACTCTATCTTTGATAAATATGGCATAACTTAAAAGTATATATATATATATATATATATATATATATATATATATGATTATAATAATTTAAAAATACAACTAATACAACTTATTCGGTCATCTAGGTCTAATTTTTGGGCGATTGTTTTAGCTTCCTTATTAATATCGTGTTCTGTTGTTTGGGGTGCCTTTTTGTATGTTTTGGTTATGTTGTTCTTGAGTAATTTATTGTGTAGGAGGACTTAGTTTGTATAAATTTCTCGTTTTGTCAGCAGCGATAAATACACTTGCTGAATTGTTTATTTTAGTTATATCTGCTTTTAGTTTTTTTTTGGAATGCATCTTGTTTTTTGTAGAATTTTATGTTTCTAACTAGGTCAGTTAAATCTTTCTCGAAATCGTCTAATTCTTTTTGTTGTGGGGAGCATTTTTTGTTTTGAAGGCGTATTTTTCCTTAAGTGTGTTGTTATTGTAAAGGTCCCGGTTTAAAAAGTGGACTTTCCATCTCATTCTTTTTAGGAAACTTTCTTTTTTTTCAATTAATTTTAGTTTATATATAGGAGGGGATGGGATGGGTATGTTTTTTAGGGAGTAGTCGAGGTTAAATTTTTCCATGTCCATACTGCGTTATAAATGTAGCGAAAGTGCTCTACTGTTTACCAGGAGCTGAATATAAAGAAATATAGTCTTAAGGTGTGCTATATTTATGGAATAAAGTGCGAACCTCACCATGGTCGATTTGTCAGGAAGGTGACTTCTTGAAGTTATCGGAAGTAGGAGGTGATCACTGCGTTAGGCACCTTTGGAAGCCGGTCAAGAGTTCTCCAAGCCAGAACTGTTCGTACAGAACTTACATCTAACCATTTCAACTGTCAAATGGCGAGACTTGGCTGCCAGTCTAATACTGCACTTAAATTACTAAATGAAGGTATTTCAGAGGAAAGCGATATTTATTTCCGTATTAATACAGAAAATGTGGCACAAGGCCAAAAATGGGGATTGGGAAAAAAGGACGGTCTTCTTCTGTCTTAATATTAAACTTAGCTAGCCACAAACACAGACACAAATATATAAACAATATTCCTCACACCAAAACAACACATTCTTACTGTTATATTCCGCGTTAATAGGAACATATACTTGAAAAACACGGTGGATAAAATAAGTAGAGATTTATTGTACAAAACCAATACAATAAGAATAAAGGTAACAGTTATGCACAAGGTTGTCGCAAGTCAATCCAGTGGTGTATGCTACTATTGGAAGGTCGGTACGTCTTGCGTAAGTCTGAGTCGTACTCAACAGATCCCAGCTAGTCGGTATTTATTGCCTCCCCACAAGAAAGGATGTGGCAGAAGGCCGAGTTTAATGTGGGGCAATCCGAACCCGTAGGCTCTGCCAAAAATTCCTCGTAACACAGCACAAAAGGGTTCGGGTCTGCCTACCTCCCCGGACGAGACTCTGCCTTTCGGCATAGCCTCGTCCGGGTTCCTCTCTGCAGCAGCCAAGATCAGAATAACAGATCCCAGCTAGTCAAAATTTACTGCCACCCGCGCCACGAGGGTAGATGCGGCACAGGGCTGGGTTTAACGTGGGTCATTCGAACCCGTAGGCTCAACCAAAAATTCTCCGTAGAACCCACATAAACGGGTTCGGATCTATCTAGCATAGCCTCGTCTGTGTTCCCCTCTGCCCGAAAGCAGACAGTTCGACAGCACAGCTGGAACAGATCCCAGCTAGTCCTTTGACCTACAGATACTTATAGGCAGTTACTATAGTGTAGTCACTCATGGGGGTGACAGGTTATTCCATTACATCACTTACCTTTCTTACTACATCCACCATAATACCTCATTGTCTCTATGAAAATCTTAACTAGTCACCATATGTACAATTCATTGTCTGTGGAAGGGAGGGTAATAAAACAACAATTAAAAACTAGCCCCAATGTGTATTTACAATGCAGGGGAAAGTTCATCAGAACAGTTACGTTGAAAGTATTTATAGAAAAGGCACAAGGAAGATACATTACGTCGGAGGGAAAGTGAGTGATGCTGAGATGCCAGATCCGGACATATAACATTGCAGATTCTTCTTTAGATTTCATAAAAAATCTCTAAATATAGTGGAAGCAACAGACCAGATGTGGCAACAAGCAAAGCATGGACGAATAGTAGACTTATATGTAAGAGAGATTCTGGCGCGAAAAAGTTTCCAAATTCCCGAACAGCAGACCTATCAATTGATCAACATGAGATTTGTTTAGTCGAAAAGGAGTCATCTCATATAATTCTAAGAAGAGAACACGAAGTTCATACAGAGAAGAGATATTAATGAATCAGTTGTTTATGGCTTGGTTACGCGAACAAAGATTTAGGAGGTCATCGCTGATGGCTGACGTGTGCCTACAACAGATGTTGACCGCCCTCCTAGATCTTCATTTGTAAAAGCAAGACATGATGACTAAGGTCATATATAATTAGCCTTTAGTCATAATATAACATTAACTCAACATAAAAACAAATAAAGCACCCGCCCTCCCAATAAAAGAAAGAGATAAACTCTAAAATTATATTTAGGGGGATATATGCTTCTTTCTAGTCGGTACAAACCATGGCTAAATCGTTTGCAACATTTGCCAGTAATGAACTATTCTGGATAACTATGTAATTTGTGAAAAATTGACTACATAAAAAAAACGTAATGAAATAAATAATAAAAAAACGTGATAGCACATTTTAGAAAGAAATAAAAAGGAAAATGCAGCATCATCTTTATCTAATATATTTGCTAGCACCCAACACACGTGCAGGACTTGTGGCATGTTGCATATTACCCCTGATGCAGATATGCGTCCATTCCACAGCTTTATTTAAGGCAATAATAATAATAATAATAATAATAATAATAATAATAATAATAAATTTCTGAATATTGTTGTTCTTTTTACCTAGACCTGCCATCATCATCATCATCATCGCTATCATCATCACCATTGTCGCCACTATCATTATCACCATCGTCGTCATCATCGACATTATCATCATCACCATTATCATCATCGACATCACTTTCATCATCATCATCATCATCATCATCATCATCAACGCCATCATCATCACAATCATCATCGTCATTATCATCAAAATCTCATCACTATCACCACCATCATCATCATCATCATCATCATCATCATCATCATCGCCATTATCATCATCATCATTATCATCGTCATCGCCATCATCATCATCATCATCATCATCATCATCATCATCATCATCATCATCACCGCCATTATCATCATCATCATCATCATCATCATCATTATCATCGTTATCGCCATAATCATCATTATCATCATCACCGGCATCATCATCATCATCATCATCATCATCATCAGCAGCAGCAGCAGCAGCAGCATCATCATCAGCATCATCGTCAAAATCAGTTCGATGGCCAGGTGTTGTCATAGAGGCATTGCCCACGTAGGCAGTTCCCGTCACACGTCTGGGTTGAAAGCTGGGGAGGTATTCAGTCATGCGTAGCGTGTCTTGGGCAAGTAGATGTGGCGGTGTCCACTCAAGGGAAACCCACAGCCGACGTCCTCCAACTTGAAGACTCGCCTTGGTCACGGATACGAGACCGTTGATTCTGTCGGGGAAACACTCCGCTCAGGTCACTGACTTCAGTCTAAGAAGAGCCCCGCACCACCACAGTGATGGCACAATAACTATGGAGCCTAGTCTACCCATAGTGCCAGATAGCCGTTGACTCTGCAATAAACATTCACCCGCTCTTTTATACGTTCTGTTTTTTTTTTTTTAAATCCATCTGTGTGTCTAGCCACTTTTGTCACCGGAAAAGCCTGGTGAGGGGACCAGTTTAGTCGCCGAGGACTCTACTATACAGCAAATTGTAGTGGATTAAATGGTGCCCGTAGAACTCGAAGAGTAAGATGGCAAAGACCTTGATAAACCAAAAAAAAAAAAAAATAATTACGATTTACAAATGCGACACATTGTATTATAGAGAAGACAAGAAAGAGATGACACATATTAATTTAAATCTATTTACTAAAATAAGGCATAATCAGTCTCATATGGAAATTTCCATCTTATATCATTGGTAACTGCGTACCACTTATATTGTCCTGTTTCCCAATTCGTAATAGTACGCAGTTATCAGTGACGTAAGCAGTTTCATATTTGGGATTTGTAAATAAAAACACCGAACAAATAAACAAATAAACACCACTGTGACACAAACGGTTACTGGGTGTGGAGGAATTAGAAACAGAAAAATACTAAGGAGCAAGAACACACAATAAAAGAGAAATCAGGAGGACAGTAGACACTGCATTGAAATTTTTGCAGATTAATGTTGGCTGGAAAGCGTGGAGCCGGAAGGGAATTCCACAAGGGTGAAATGCGAGAAAAGATATTGTTAGCGTAGAACTTACCGTTACATCTGGCCAGCTTAACTGTAAATTGATGAAACCTCGTCGCCAGTCAAGTACTACGCTTAAATGCAAAGAGGCTAGGCATCCTAGTGAAGAACGATATTTATTCGTAAATATTTACAAAATATGACACAAGGCCAAAATGGAGAATAGGGAAAAAGGACGGTCTTCATCTGTCTTAACTTTAAACTTAGCTAGCCAAAAAACACTGACCCAAACATGACACAATATTTCCAACACCAAAACAACGCATTCTTACTTACCTTTCTTACTACATTCACCATAATACCTCATTGTCTCTATGAAAGTCCTAACTAGTCTCCATATGTACAATTCTTTGTTTGGTGTGTGTGTGGGGGGGAATAAAACAACAATTTTAAAAAACTAACCCCAATGAGTATTTGCAATATGAAAACAAAAGAGCGATATTTATTCTGATATATACACAGAAATGTGGCACATGGCCAAAATGGGGATTGGGAAAAAGGATAGTCTTCTTCAGTCTTAACGATAACTTAGCTAACCACAAATATTGACCCAATCATACAAGCAATATTCCTTCCACCAAGACAACGCATTCTTACTTACCTTTCTTACTACATCCATCATAATACCTCATTGTCTCTATGAAAATCCTAACTACTCCCCATATATACAATTCATTGTCTGCGAGAGAGGGGAAAGGAATAAAACAACAATTTAAAAAACTAGTCCAAATAATTCTTTACAATATAAAAACAAGAGCCCATCCGAACAATTACCATGAAAGTATTAATAGAAAAAGCACAGGGCGGCAACCTTATGGCGGTGGGAAAGAGACTGAAGCAGAGACGCCAGAACAGAACCAATAGTATTGCTGAGTCTTATTTGGATTTGATCTTTAGGCAAATAGCAGGAGCACCAGACCAAATGTGGCCGCAAGATTCTAAGCATTGGCAATTGTTAGAATTAAGATACATGAGAATGATTGTCTAGGACGACATAGTTAATCAACTTTCTTAGTAGCTGACTTAGCGATGGATTCAATATCATCTTTGCACTGCATGTCAACCGAAAACGTTAACCTGAGAAGATGCAAAGATTTACTCTCCTGGAGGTCAGCATCGGCCATTATGATGGAAGGCAGACAAGGGTCTCTCAGATCATTAATAGATAGCTGTTTAATTTCGGGGGCGTTAAATTTAACAAGCCATTATTTGCCCAAGTGGACAACATACTGAAGCTCGTTTGGGATGTCAGCTGCCATTTTGAACTTATCAAACTGATAAGAATTAATCTTGTAAATATAATATTATTCTTGAAAATATGTAATCTAAAAATTAAATAATGTATAAATCCATTTTCATATATTTGGGTTTTAAGATTTTAATCATCGCTTTTAAAAAAAAGCAATAAACATTTGGGGGGGGGTCAACAGTGTATACAATAATAGCGGTGTAAAGGGAATTACATTCTTTTGTTACATCGTTTTTTCTTTTTTTTTGCGGAGAGGAAGGTTGAATTGTAAACAATTCTTTCTTGTTTTTCTGCGAGCGGGCTTAGTGCTGATCTACTATTTAGTATCTAATCTGTCTGGTAGTTATTAGGTTGGTGCAAAAATAATGACGTAATAATGTCGTTTTTTGACGTATTTTTAACGCCAAAAAAACGACATTATTACGTCATTATTTTTGCACCAACCTAATAATAACGGATAATCTCCTTATAGATGAAGAAGAGATTAAAAGGAAAAGAAATTTATTCCTCCATAGACTAATTGCCACCTCAAGCCAAGGGAGCAAAGTAAGTCCTACTATTTAACCTATAGCAGGGGGAAAGAAGAGATGGATTTATACCTTTCCCAAGGATATTTGAAAGAAAGAGAAGCAACGCATTTATCAGTTTTACATCCTTTTCTTTGACGGCTGTACACAAGTAACGCGGGGGGGGTCAACAGTGCTGTAGGAAATAGCGCCAAAGAAAAACTAGAGATCTGAGGAATGACGAGGAGCTACATCAAAGTTCCGATCATCTTGTTGTTTGGAAGCGCGTCCATAAACATACAGCGTTGCGTTCGAGAAATAAAAGACAAGGCTAGATGCAAACCAATAACTTATATGCGTAATACAGCTGCAGTCTGTTTTCCAAGCTTCAGAATTATTCCCAAGGCTTCTAAACAAACTATTACATTTGACTAATTAAAAGAGTAAAAGCTGGTTAAACCATAACTGCACCGTAATATACCTAACGAGCCTGTGTAAATGTAATCTTATTGGTTCTAACCTGTGATCTCTGCTTCAATCCCTTCCCCGTGTCTTTTCTATAAATACTTTCATGGTAATTGTTCCGATGAACTTTCCTTTGGTATCTGTCTATATTTCTGAGATGAGGTATTATGTACACTATTTACATTATTCGGACTATTGTCCTCATCTTTGTCGCCATATTTATTACAACGTTTCGGCCTTTCAGTATCTCTCTATATTTCTGAGATGAGGTATTATGTACACTATTTACATTATTCGGACTATTGTCCTAATCTTTGTCGCCATATTTATTACAACGTTTCGGCCGAAACGTTGTAATAAATATGGCGACAAAGATTAGGACAATAGTCCGAATAATGTAAATAGTGAACTTTTCTCTATTATACATAAAATTGTATTCATTGTAAATAGTCACTGAGGTTACAATTTGAAATGTTATTATTTTTATAATTATTTTATTCACAGACAAATTGTACATATAGAAACTAGTTAGGACTTCATAGATAGAGACTTGAGGTATTATGGTGTCTGTAGTAAGAATGGAATAGCAAGAATGTGTTGTTTTGGTGTAAGAAATAGTGTGGTATGTTTGGGTCAGCAATTGTGGCTAGTAAGTTTAAGATAAAACAGATTGAAGACCACCCTTTCCCTAACTCCTCTTTTGGCCTTGTGCCACATTTTTGTGTTACTCAAAATAGATATTACTTTCATTTTTGATACATATGGGCTAGTTAGGACTTCATAGAGTCTGAAGTATGGTGGCTGTAGTAAGAATCTGTTGTTTTGATGTAAGAAACAGTGTGGTAGGTATGGGTCAGTAATCGTGGCTAGCTATATTTAAGACAGATTGAAGATCAACCTTCCCCCTATTCCCGCCTTTTGGCTTTGTATTACTCAAAACAAATATTACTTTCCTCCATTGTGCATAACATTGTAAATATTCATTGGGTTTTCATTTTTAAATGTTATTTTTATCCACCCCGTCACAGACAAAATGTATACATGGGAACTAGTTAGGATTTCATATAGACTCTGAGGTATTATGGTGACTGTAGTAAGAATGGTAAGTAAGAATGTCTTGTTTTGGTGTAAGGAATAAATGTGGTATTTTTGAGTCAGTAATTGTGGCTAGCTAACTTTATGATAAGACTGATTGAAGAACAGACCTCCTCTCCCCCTAATTTTTGGTCTTGTGCCACATTTTTTATTTTCAAAATAAATATTACTTTCCTTTGTTGTACTTAGATTATATGAATTGAAGAGCAGTACTCGATTGGCAGCTACGTCTCATCATTTTACAGTAGAAATGGCTAGATGTAACCGCAAGTCCCATGCTAGGTGTTTCTTCTATCGTACTTTCCGCTAGTAAAACTCTTTTCCCGCCTCTTGCTTCCCAGTGTACATTGATTTTCAAAAATTTAAATGCAATGTCAATTGTTGCCTTCGGGCTTCTTAAGTCTTATTCTTTTATTGTTCTCTCTCCTTAATAATAGTTGTTATCATATTCTCTAACACTGAGTCCTAGTGGCTTTAAATTCTCTAACATAGTCTCATATTGTCTAACACTTGCGTCCTAGTGGCTTTATTGCCTTGCCTGGGGTGAAATAGGTAAAAAAAAGAAAAAAAAGAAAAAGAAAAATGGCACTTTTAAGTATCCGTCTATATTTCTGAGCTGAGGTATTGTAATTATTTACATTGTCCGGACTGTTGTCGTCATCTTTATTGCCATATTCACGACGTTTCGGCCGTTGTACGCTCCGGCCTTCCTCGGGATCTTTCTATATTTCTAAGATGAGGTATTTTAATTATTTACATTATTTACATTGTTCGGACTGTTGTCCTCATCTTTATTGCCATATTCACGACGTTTCGGCCGTTGTACACGCCGGCCTTCTTTGGGATCTTTCTATATTTCTGAGATGAGCTATTGTAACTATTTACATTATTTATATTGTTCGGACTTGTCCTCATCTTTATGGCCATATTCACAATGTTTCGGCTGTTGTACGCTCCGGTCTTCTTCCGGTGATATACGTTGGAATTCTGAACGGATCTCTTTATTTCGTCCACCTGAGTAAATTGTTCTAGTTCCACATGCCATGCCTTTTCTGGATATCTCAGTTTCAGTTATTTCCCAAAGACACATTGCCTAGTGGATAAAAGCGTTTGTTGAAGTAATCCAAAAGTGAATTGATCGAAGGAGTTGTGAGTTCAATACCTAGTCATAGAAGGCGGGGGGTGGGGAACTTGGAGAATTGAATTACTAAAGGGAAATATCTGAAACTGAGATACCTAGAAAAGGCACGGCAAATTAAAAAAACAAACAACGCGCATGCACGAAATTATATATATAAAATGACGGATATTTATCCATCGCACCCTGTATGTTTCGGCTTTAACCAACACACTTGTTGTTGTTGCTTTTCTTGTTGTTGTTGTTGTTGTTCTTCTTCTTCTTCTTCTTCTTCTTCTTCTTCTTCTTCTTCTTCTTCGTCGTCGTCGTCGTCGTGCCGTGTCCCTTCAGAAGGTTGGGAATCTGGTCTTCCAATGATTTCACTCCTTTGTAGTTCTTAATAGATTTTTGCGTTTTTTTTTGTAATCTCTCCCAAACCCTGTTCTGTCTATCAATTTTGCCTTTTTGTAATCTTTCGCAAACCCTGCTCTGCCTATCATTTTTGCCTTTTTGCAATCTCTCCAGAACCCTGTTCTGCCTATCATTGTTGTCTTTTTGTAATCTCTCGCAAACCATGTGTCTGTCCTATGAGTATCAAATTTTCCAAGTCTTCTTTCCTCATTATGTGCCCTAGAAATATTTCAATTGTCCCTTTCTGATGTTAAGTATAAGTATCATTTTTATTTGTATTTTCTCTAAAACATTGCTGACATGTCCATTCTATTTTATTCTCAACATCCTTTCTGTGGGTCCATCTCTTCAGTTTCTTCACCTGTGTGGAGATTGTTCAGCAGTCACTGACATTTTAGGAGAGCCCATATTACGTAACAGTCCAGTGCTTTTTTTTCTTTGTTTCTAATGAAATTTTCCTCTTTCTTAATAGTCTGCTTAGCTTTTGGAAGGCATATTTCGCTGTTCTAATTCGTCTTCGGATTTCGGCATCGCACTTCTCGTCCCTTGTAAAAAACATTTCGCAGATCTTTAAATTGTTGTGTTTGTTTGAGTTTGGGGGTCTCCTGTTTATTATTTGCATGTTGGGCGATTACTAAGTCATAGAAAAAACAAAAAAAAAAAGCAACAACCTACAGGATTAGAGACTAAAAAAAAAACATCTTTTAACGGGCGAGCAATGTCGATCCCTTCTTGGAACAAAAAATTACGCATTAGCTTTTGATTGTGCATCAGTTTTTTGCAACAATACACAGCGAAGTTGTTTATTTTAAGCAGACCTTGATTCTCATTTGTTGTCATTATCAATACTGAAAATAGATTTTAGGTTAAATAACGCATAGCAATAGAAACAAGAAGAAGAAGACGACGGAAAGAGAGACAATGAGGACGCATCTTGATGTCGACGCGTAAAGAATTGACAGAAGAATGGAATGTGTAAAGTTAAGTCGAGGGAATTTTGTTGTTCTGCCAATGGCATACGCGGCAATACGGAAGAAACGTTCTAAAGAAAGAATGAAGTCGTCTTCTTGCTTTATTGCTTTTAAATGTCACATTCACTATTAAGGATAATAATAAAGAGATAGAAATACATGAAAGTTGACAGGGGAGATAAGGGCGGTGTTTTGTTTGTTGATAAAGAGTCGAATACAAAAGGCAGGCGCATATATATATATATATATATATATATATATATATATATATATATATATATATATATATATTTGTGTGTGTGTGTGTGCAAATATATAGAAAAATAGGAACGAACACGTTAGGCAAATAATAATTTATTAAAAAAAACAACAAAAAAACAAACAGTGCTCAATACAAAAGTAGAGGCTAAATTATAATTTAAAAAAAAAAAATATGATTCCTTCGCTACATAAGAGTTCTCATGTTTCCAAAACAGCAGCCCAAAAACTTCAATATAATTATTAAAATTAAATTGAATTAAAGTATCAAGCTCTGTCCCATTTCGCTTGAGGATGAAACAGACCTTGATACTTTAATTCAATTTAATTTTAATAATTATATTGAAGTTTTTGGCTCCTGTTTTTGAAACATGAGAACTCTTATGTAGCGAAGGAATCATATTTTTAAAAAACAATTATAATATATTTATATCTATATATATTTATATATGTATGTGTCTATGTGTGTCTATGTATATATATATATATATATATATATATATATATATATATATATATATATATATGTATATATATATATTATAAAGACGTAATCATACAACGAATTAATTAGTAATATTAATGTAATTAATGGTGAATCTCTTCGCTAACAGGCTTAATATAAGCATTAACTTACTAACAATCTATTGAATGACGCAATTGTGATGTACAATTGTTGTCAGATGGATCTGGAGTATTTTAAGAGCAGCAAGTACTTTCGAAAACTTCATGTTCCTATCGTCAGGCTGTAATTTTTTTACATTTACAAATAAAACTACAGGACGGAATAAATGTATGGTAGACCGAAACATCTTTTTTTTTTTTGAGAATGTGTTATTTATTTAGTTTTATGTATAAAAGGAAAAAAAATTACAGCTTGATGATGAAGTACTTGTTGCTCTAAAAATACACCAGATCAAATCTGACAAGAATTTTATACATAAGGATCGCGTCATTCAATGGATTGTTAGTAAGTTAATGCTTTGTTAGCGAACAGAATTTGCCATTAATTACATTAATATTACTAATTGATTCATTGTATGCTTACGTCTTTATAAAATAAAATATATGCTGCCCAATATATATATATATATATATATATATATATATATATATATATATACTATCACTATTAAAAGGCTAGCTCCTACGTAGGGCTTTTGATTGAGCCTTTGGCATGTTCAGGAGTTTGAGAGTCCCTAAGTCTTTGCATATTCCCAGCATTGGAAGCTCTCCTGGCTACCGTTTGATTTAGGTTTTCATTTACACGGAACTTTCTTTTCTTCGCTGCAGCCTTGGCTCTTTTGATTGCAATCTGGTCCTCTGTTGGCGGAGATTTCTTTTTGCGAGGCATACTGTTGCCGTATGAGATAAACTAAAGGGGAACTCAAAATTGATAGCTGCATGTAAGCATTGCATTAATATTTCAGCTTACCTTTCGGTAACATGAGCTATTGAAAGTTAGAGAGTTGTGTTCCTTTAATTGAAAAAATGTAAAACAGTGACACTGACATATATTCGCATTTATTATATAAAAAAAACAAACAACACTCAATTATATCAACTATGAACATGGACACAATATCTAGACCGCGTTTTGAAAAATGAAAACATTTTATAAAACATACATGCAACAAACTATTTCTTATTCAACAGTTAAAATATTTAATCCTTGGAAATGGCTAAATGTATAGCCGAAAGCGCTCTGAAAAAAGAACATTCGGTTAGTTTTTATATAATTTATCACTTGAAAAGAAAAAAAAATATTAGATCCCATGAGAAATTGTATAAAAAACTAAATAAATGCAACTTGTCTGTCGTATTCAATAAAATGTGCATATATATATATATATATATATATATATATATATATGAGCCATTGACTTAGGGGTAAAATCTCCGACTGATACCAAATCAGTCGGGATTTTATCCCGGCTTGAAGCAATCGGATGTCTAGCCACACTGATGAGCTGTGAAACAACGAAACAGTCTGTCTGTGGATGACTATATATATATATATATATATATATATATATATATATATATATATATATATATAGTTTTATACTGTCTCTATCTTTAAATCCACTTTATCACTGATATCAAGCAATTTACCCATAAATATGGCATACCTTAAAACTATATATTTAGTATCTATCTATCTATCTATCTATCTATCTATCTAAGTATAAAAGGGAATATTGAAGGCAACACTTAGAGGCGACAGGCTGTTTCATGCCGGACGCATTCGTCAGGCCGCCCGATTACATACGCTCTATCTCTGATATTGAGCACTTTATCTCATAAATAGAGCACACCTTAAAACTGTATATATATATATATATATATATATATATATATATATATATATATATATATATATATATTAGGTTGTTCGGAAAAGGATGTTCGATTTTAGAATCAACTTATATTCCGGAATTGATGTACTTAAAACGCATTTAAATCAGTCAGAAAAGGAATCTTGAACATCTATACATTTCTGCCATCGAGTTAGAAGACATTCACGATAAAATTCTAAAGGTCAGGATGCCAAGAAATCTTTAACTGCAATTTCGGCATCTTAATTTTTTAGCTTAAAATTGTTTATATGTAAAAGAGTAAACGAATCTCTTCTTTTTTCATGTTCAAAATGAAGCGTACATAATGTTTTACCTTAAGATCTTAAAGAGATTGATAAAAGACTAACAAAGACGTCACTTTAGTCATTAGGAACGAGTAATACATTTTTGTACAGCTATTAGACTAATTTATTAGAATTTACTAACCCTCATTTCAATTTCAACCATTTTCTTGAATTTCATTGGTTGTTAAATAAAAAATAAACCTTGCGAGACTTCTTTAACAAAACAGTCAAAATTTGTGAAAAAAATAGGATCAACCACACAAAAAAATCTTTCTCAAATTCATCCCTAATTTAAATGTTTCAAGAAATCCTATAGGCTAAAAAATAAAAAAAATA
Source organism: Acanthosepion lycidas (assembly GCA_963932145.1). NCBI lineage: Eukaryota > Metazoa > Mollusca > Cephalopoda > Sepiida > Sepiidae > Acanthosepion > Acanthosepion lycidas. The sequence goes on from OZ010604.1 coordinate 49,168,921, forward strand.
CAACATTCGCCCACGCATTTCTCAGAAAAATTCGTAACAGCTACAAAGCCTCATTGGGTCCGATTTCGTTGTTAAAAAGACTATAAATAGAAATAGCAAACGAATTTTTGTCGCAATTGAGACTCGCACACGCGAAAGATACACACGGGAATTATGTGCCGCCAAAGAAACAAACTTCCTTCATGAGAGATTAGAAAAATTTACACAACGATCTTTTTCACTCAATATCTTTCATAGAAAAATCTTTTGTCTCAGTTAAATTCAACTTTTTTTAATCAAAAGCAGATAACCTTGTTAGACATTAAACATTTCCAAAATAGAAAAGAACATTTTCTCTAAAATATACCTTTGCACACATCATTACAAAGAAATTGTAAATTGTGTATATAAAATTTAATCTGTTGTTTCAAACGTATTTTTTTTTTGTCCTGATTGAATATCGTTACCATTTGGCCATTTTTTATAATTTATGTTTGTGGATATTGCATATTTTATTTGCAGCAAAATCTTAGATATTCACGCATCCTTCTTGGATCCACTACAAGAACACAATTAAGAAATTTCTTCTAAAATCGAACATTATATTAAGAACAACCTAATAATTTAAATTAGAAAATATTTACGAAAGGTTAACCTGACCCATGGACACAAACCCAGTTTTGATGAGCCTCGTCACCAATGTCTTGGGAGTCTAGCTTGTTAATTGTCACCCATCAAGAGTTTCTTTAACAATCAAGGTAATGAATCTGAACAGTGCTCACGATGAAAATAAAATTAAAAAAAAAAGAGGTAAAAATAAAAACAATGAAGGCAAAATATTGTAAAGGAGAAAGAAGCCTAGAGTAATGATAATTAATGACGGATAATTAAGAATAAATAATTAATGGCTTTGGCAACAACAGTAATGATGAAAATGATGATAATTAATTATATTAAAAAAGGGAAAACCAATTGGGACGAAATAAAATTAATAGCAATAATAATTATATTAGAAGGGAAACGAAATGCAACAGTGAAGTGCTTGAAGATGATCATAATTGTCATAATGATGGAAAAAGGAAGGATATACATTCTAAAAGCAAATAACAATCCTAATGAATAACGACAAAGAGTTAAGGCGATGCTTACTGAAGCTTTCTTGAGCAATATTTATTCTGTTATCTACAGAAATGTGGCACAAGGCCGAAAAGGGGATTGGGGAAAGGACGGTCTTCTTCTGTCTGAACTATAACTTAGCTAGCCGCAAGCACTGACCCAATCGTACAAAACAATATTCCTCACACCAAAACAACACATTCATACGTACCTTTCTTACTACAACCACCATAATACCTCTTTGTCTCTATGAAAATACTAACTAGTCCCCATATTGCTTTCTTGAGCTACAACATGGCGCTGTGTAGACACCTTTCATAGCTACAAGTGTAGAAGAGCTACAATAGACAGGGGAAGTAACTCGAACAGATTTTATCACCACCATAATAATAACAAGCCAATTCTCCGTCTCACGAATATTCTTCTTAATGATAATTTTTAAATAATTATAATGTTCAGTCGTGTGCCATGGGTGATACACTCTTAGGCGATTATGTGCTATGCGTGAAACTTTCGACACATGACTGACGAGGCAGATTTTTTCCCGCAATAGATTGCCATTTCTTTCTGCGGTAGACCAGTTGTCATCGAAGGCTAGAAAATCCTACTATTTTACCCATAGATGAGGGGAGGATCAGACGAGGATTCCTACCTTTCCCAAGGGTATTAGCACGCACTGGAATTCGAACTCGGCTCTCCGATTCCTCAATCCGAGCCGCTATATATTACTCCACCGTTCCCCCTTAATGATAATGCTATTTTATTTATGGTAACCGGATTTTTGGCGATTGTCTTACACAGTTTCCGTCGTTCGATACTGAGTGTCTAAAAAATGGCGGATTTGCCGGGACACCATGGTTTCTTGGCTATTTGGCTCGTAAGGGGAGGTTTAAATAATTTGAAGTCCAAGCTCCAAGGGGCCTTCTCCTCAGACAGTACCTCTACTTCGGGAGGTGGCTGGAGTTTTATCCCGGCGCCTGAGGCGTCCCCAAAAGGGGGAGTGCCGTGGGGGCTTGGGTAATTTTTTCACGATATTGCCTTAAAACCCACTTTAAACCTCGATCTTGTTCACATTCGGTAGAAATGGGGGCGCACTAAAAAACATGCACCTCTCGGCTTTTTGGCCTAGAATAAAGTGTAGCATCTGTTCTAATGAGATTAATCTGATTTTCTCTCCCAACTTTTATTTTACATTCTTTCTTTCTTTCTTTCATTTTCTCACTGAAACCAAGTAGCCACATTTCCCCTTTTTCATCGCGATCAAAACAGAATAGTCCATTATTTATGAGGTATTGACAAGACCTAACGGTCATGCGAACTAACGAAGGGAGGGACAAGCACAATAATAATAATAATAATAATAATAATAATAATTTGCAAGAATATGGCATTTTAACACAACCAGCATTCCAGTAATAATTGGAGTACTAGGAATGATTATTAAAAAAATTCTGCTTCATGCGTTAAAAAAAATAGTCCCTCACTATCTGGGATGCACAAAGATTGTGTTCATGAACATCGCATAAACATCACTTTTATGTATGCTAAATTTCACAAGGCTTGAGAGTCCCCCAAGATATAGAATTTTACAGTCAAAATGATAATGATGTTTAAGGTATATGATATGGACGGGAGAAAAATAAATGAAGAACATGAGGATAAGGTGGAATGATTGACCTTTGACTGAAGTTGTCAAGACTAAATTATTCAGGGAAGCAATCAGGCGGGAGTATGTTTCAGAAGTGGGACTTTCTCCGATCACTAACTAGCCTGGTCATAACCAGCCATGGGCCCGATAGTTTCGCGCAAATGAAGCCTGTAGGTCTTAGTGAGGGACATACTTGTTAAATAATAGTTTAGCAAAGGAAGTGTATCTCGGCTCCGACTTTCGGAGGTTGATATTCGGGGTCAGATGTGAGCCATAATAGGGAAGTAAATTTTTCATTGGCTGAGAAAGATAGATAGGAGAAAGGTTTCACGGAGTTGGTTCTTACCCATCAAGCGATGTAGACGTGTTCTCTTTCATGTCCGAAACGGCTCATCAGCGAGGCTGGGGGCGACCCTCCACTGAATAATTAGATAATGTCGACATGAGTAATAAAAATTAAAAAAAAAAAAAAATTCTCTATGTTTGATGTCTTTCATTGCTGGACCAAAACAATTAGCGATCGCCGGCCGAGAGAAGACGAGATGAGATCCCTTCACTAAGGGGCTATGCAACACTTTTCTTCGACACTTGTGAACTGGCGCTATAGAATTACAAAGAAAGACCTGTACAGAAACCACATAACTTGAAGACTACCAACAGAAGCAACAATTAAAATGGATTTCACATATAATTCGAATAGAAAAAAAGGACATAATCAAGATACTGATATTCCACACTACTTCAAATAACGTTTTTAAAGCAAGCAGTCTTTGTAATTAGAACGATTAACTACTACTACTACTACTACTACTAATAATAATAATAAATAAATAAACTTCTCCGTACTTTAGAGCTTCGCAGAATTGTACCTACTCCAAGAGAACTGATGATAAAATTCTACCATCAAATCTGTGGATATTATAATATGAAACTCACATTAGAGACAAAATAAGTGAACATTTTTAGTACGAAAAGTTAGTAAGGGGATAACATTTTTAAGGCAAGCAACCTTTGTAATTAGAGACTGCGTACTACTACTACTAGTACTATTACTACTACTACTACTAATAATAATAATTAGATAGACTGCGTACTTCTACTGCTACTACTACGAACAAGTTTGCGTAGATAGATGTCACAACAAGGACTTGAAAGGTTAGTAAGGAGATAACGTTTAAAAGGCAAGCAATCTTTGTAATTAGAGAGACTGTGTACTACTACTACTACTACTACTACTACTACTAATAATAATAATAATAATAATAAACAAAATGAAAGATGTTCAATTATCTTCTATGTATTTGGAACTTCACAGAATTGTACCTACTCCAAGAGAACTGATGATAAAATTCTACCATCAAATCTGTGGATATAATAATATGAAACTCAGATTAGAGACAAAATAAATGAACGTATTTAAATTCATTATATATTCATTATATATGACGTAAGTCAAAATGAAATCAACAACCTGAAATACGCCAGTTGTCTCTTATGTGTCATGTCTTTCGTTCGTGTCTTTCCACGTGGTCTTATATTTTTGTGGCTTGAAATTGATACGCTAGATGTAGTTTCGCCCAACACTGCACATTGACACTCTAGATGTAGTTTAGCAACTGCCACACGCAGTCACATGTGGCACAAGGCCGAATTTAATGTCGGGGTTCCCGAGCCCGTAGACTCGGCCAAAATATCCCCGTAAACACCGCATAAATGCGATCGGGTCTGTCTACCTCTCCGAACGAAACTCTGCCCTTTGGCATAGCCTCGTCCGGTTCGACTAGCGCAGCTGGGAAAGATCCCAGCTCGACGCTATTTAGTAACTGCCTCACGCAGTCACATATGGCGCAAGGCCGAATTTAATGTGGGGGTTCCCGAGCCCGGAGGCTCGGCAAAAAAACAAAAAACAAAAAAACTCTTGATCCCGCATAAACGGGATCGGGTCGGTCTACCTCCCCGGACGAAACTCTGGCCTTTGGCAGAGCCTCGTCCGGGTTCCTCTCTGCCCGAAGGCAGAGAGTTCGACTAGCGCATGTGGGGAAGATCCCAGCTCGACTTTGCTGTCCGCTGTCGTCATGGATGCTTATAGGTGATTACCACCTATAGTGCCGCCACTCATGGGGGTGGCAGGTTATTCTATCATATCAGCAAGACAGTTTGAAATTATGAAGTTATTTGGTCAGATGAGACAAAAATTAAGCTTTTTGGGAGAAACATGTGTACTCAAGTATGAAAAAGAAAAAGGAGCTGAATACAACCCTTTTAAACATCCTCTCACTAGTCAAATATGGGTGATTGGTGGATGTGTAATGATTTGGGGTTGTTTTTCGTAACACGGAGGAGGAGAAATGGAAGTCATTGAAGGAATGCAGGAAAATACAAGGAAATTGTATCAACCCATCTACTAAAAAGTGCTTAACCGAGATTTTGTATTCGAACAGGACAACGATCCAAAGCACATGGCTAAAACAACTTAGCACTGGTTTAATAAAAATAGAATTGATCTTCTGGAATGGCCTAGCCAGTTACCTGATCAGAATCCAATAGAAAATTTATGGAGAAAATTAAAGTTGAGACTACAGGCAAGAGATCCCAAAATATCAAGGATCTGAGGAAAGTCTGCGAAGAAGAATGGGTGGAACTGCCAAAATCTTCATCCAAGAACCTCGTAGAAAACTACAGAAAACCACTAGAGGCTGTAAGGCAGAACAGAGGATATGCTACTAAATATTTAACAAATCATGTTAAACATAATAATTGCCAAAGTTTTTGCCATAATCACAACGTTTCGGCCGTTATACGCTCCGGTCTTCTTCGGGATCTTTCTATATTTCTGTGATGAGCTATTGTAATTATTTACATTATTTATATTGTTCGGACTGTTGTCCTCATCTTTATTGCCATATTCACGACATTTTGGCCGTTGTACACGCCGGCCTTGTTTGGGATCTTTCTATATTTATGAGATGAGTTATTGTAACTATTTACATTGTCCAGACTGCTGTCCTCATCTCTTTTGTCATATTCACGATGTTTCGGCCGTTGTACGCTCCGGTCTTCTTCGGGATCTTTCTATATTTCTGTGATGAGCTATTGTAATTATTTACATTGTTCGGACTGTTGTCCTCATCTTTATTTCCCTATTCACGACGTTTCGGCTTTTGTACGCCTCGGCCTTCTTCGGGATTTTTCTATATTTCTGTGATGAGCCATTGTAATTATCTACATTGTTCAGACTCCCGTCCTTATCTTTTTTTTGCCATATTCACGATGTTTCGGCCGTTGTACGCTCCGGGCTTCTTCGGGATTTTTCTATATTTTTGAGATGAGGTATTTCAATTATTTACATTATTTACATTGTTCAGATTGTTGTCCCTGTCTTTATTGCCATATTCATGACGTTTGTACGTTCCGGGGCGTACAACGACCGAAACGTCGTGAATATGACAATAAAGACTAGGACAACTGCCTTCTTCACGGTTTTGAATTCTAGGTAATCCTTTTAAGTCGATTGCCAGTCAAGCCTAGAGAACATGTCTTCACTCTTGTTTAAATGGGAAGGAAGAGAAATGATGGATTCTTATCTTTACCGAGGGTCATAGTGCAAAGTGAATGCAACCGAATTGTTTGGAATTTGAACTCATTTTTTTTTATTTCATTTTCCTCGACAAGATCCGTTATTCTGTATTAAGAGGGGTGAGCTGCTTTCACTTATTAACTTCTAAATAGTCATCATCCAGCAAATAAAGATTTTTTTTTTAATTAGAACTGATTGAATTTAATTTTGAAACTCTTGTCCAACTCTCTCCCTCCCTAAACTTCCCTATCTCTCTCTTCCCTTCATCATTATTTTTTCTTGTATCTGATTCCTTTCTTTAACTAAAGGAAAAGGAAGTATTCTTCTTTTGTAAATCGTGAACAATTTCCTTCTTTCTTAAAACATTTCTTCGATAAAACGAAATTCTTGTACTAGTAAACCATTTCTTTAAAAAAAAAAAAAAAAAAAATCTTCGTGTTTTTTCCTTTATTTTTTTAAAAATTTGTTTTGATTTTTATTTGTACATATTGCGTCTTTTTTTTTGTTTAGGTCTCTTTCTATTTAAAAAAAAATGCCAGGGATCCAAAATGCAACATGCTACATTTTAAAAGTACCTGACGCACCAAATCTTTCGAAAAAGTTCTTTAATAAGAAACTCTACTCCAACCTTTCCTTCTCACTCACTCTCACTCTCTCTCTCTCTCTCACACACATTCTCTTTCTCACGTACACATACACACACAACGCGAACAAAATTCATTATATTGTTCTCCCACCCGCTCCCCGGCCTAGCTCCAAAATATCATCCTGCAGCCATTTTGTTTGTTCGTCTTCCATTATTTTTCCCGCCTTTCTGTTTCCCGCCGCCAGATTTGACACGTCACACACGTCGGCATCTGGTTAGGTCGTCCTCGATTCTTGTTTTCGAACAAACCTCGCTCCACTCTCTGGGAGGAAATAAGAATTTCATCGCCATCCCCTCTTTTTTTTTTCCTTTCTTTCTTTTATTCTTTTGCTTTTGTTTTTATTTTTTTATCTTTGTGTTTTGAAGTCTCATTTTTTTGTCCAAGGGAAATAAAAAAAAAGTTCAATGAAAAGAAACCATTTGTTGAAGAAGCTTGAGTAAAATTCCTTGGATGAGAAATGAGCCTACATGAAAATGGTATAGAGATGTTTGTTTCCCTTGATATGCATGCACATTTCGGGCTGAGTTCGATCCTTACCATCTCCATGATCTGATAATCGCTTAAGGCATCAGACAGTCAGTCATCATATAGTGTGGATCTCTATTTCTACAGCGTTTACACACTTATACACACACACAAACACACACATATACATATTGTTATGGGACCTTACCCATAATAACATAATGGACTGTTCCATACGTAATAAATACTACACTTCAAGAGGAAGCAGGGAGTTCAGTCCGAAGTCGGGCGACCGGCTGATCGGCTGATCGGTTGAACTCTCTGCCTACGGGCGGGGAGGAACCCGAAGGAAGCTACGCCGAAGGGCGGAGTCTCTTTCGGGGTGGTAGACCGACCCTGAACCCGTTTATACGGGTTCAAAGGGCATATTTTTGTCGGAGTCCACGGGCTCGGAAACCCCACGTTAAACCGGCCTTGTGCCACATATATATAAGGGCGGAGTCTCTTTCGAAGGGGTAAACCGATCCTGAACACGTTCATATGGGTTCAAAGGGCATATTTTTGGCCGAGCACACGGGCTCGGAGATCCCACGGACTCGCAGATCCCACGTTAAACCGGCCTTGTGCCACATGACGCCCTCGTGGTGGGGGTGACTGAATACCGTTCAGTCCAAAGTCGGGCGACCGGCTGATCGGCTGAACTCTCTGCCTTCGGGCGGGGAGGGACACGAACGAGGCTACGTAGAAGGGCGGAGTCTCGTTCGGGGAGGTAAACCGAACCTGAACCCGGTTTCAATGGGCATATTTTTGGCCGAGCCCGCGGGCTCGGGGATCCCACGGGCTCGGGGATCCCACGTTAAACCGGCCTTGTGCCGCATGATGCCCTCGTGGCTGGGGGGGGGGGGTGACTAAATACCGTTCAGTCTGAAGTCAGGCGACCGGCTGAACGGCTGATCGGTTGAACTCTCTGCCTTCGGGCGGGGAGGAACCCGAACGAGGCTACGCCGAAGGGCGGAGTCTCTTTCGCGGAGGTAAACCGACCCTGAACCCGTTTATGCGGGTTCAAAGGGCATATTTCGACATTCCAACCACCTGAAGTAGGCCGGAGCGTACAACGGCCGAAACGTTGTAATAAATTTGGCGACCAAGATGAGGACAATAGTCCGAATAATGTAAATAATGTACATAATATTCGGACTATTATATATATGTATATATATATATATATATAATGCATTTTTAATCCGGCATTATTTCTTGTTTTTAATCATTACAACCCAAGCAAGGCAATAAAGCCACTAGGACGTATGGGGATACTGAGCGTGTGAAAGTATGTGTAGAGTAATTGGCCGTGCTTAAATGTAATTTATCTAACAAACAGAAAGATTACAAAGATTGCAATGAACAATAATGAACGAAAGAAAAGAACAAGAGAAAAATGATACTAAGCCAATAATGAATGTAAGACAAAAGTAGGCAAAGCTACAGTAATGATGCTGAAAGTTCACGAACTCAGAATGGCGTGAACACACAGAAAGGGGATGCAATCAAGTGATCGCTGCTTTCTAACTTTCTAAACCACAAAGAACAGAAATATTGAGGATGGGATAGCGAAGTGGTCTATCTTATTGGCTAGTGAGAAATCCCAGCATGCATCTGTATCTGCTGTCGATAAGTTTGGGGCGGACGATGTTTTTGCAGAAATGACTGGAACCAACAATATCAGGAAAAATACAGCAGTATGTAGGAGAGAGGACATTAAAAGAACAGGAATTAAAAATGCAGAAAATAACGATTTACATTGCATTTAAATTTTTGAAGCTTAAAGTTGACTGAAAGGCAAGAAACAGGTAGAAAATTCGTCAAGAGAGAAGTGAAAGAGAAGAAACTGTTAACATAGGACTTACGGTTACAAATCCATCAATTAATCTCTGCTGGGGTGGCTAATTTGATTACTGTGTCGAGCTAAACAATTTTTTCTTGACAGATCTATACCTTACTGTTATGGTAATTAACCTATGCAAGCATGGCCTCTCACAGCTATCAATAAGAGCAGTTATTGCCTTTTACAGAGTGTAGTTTCCAGCAGTCAGCTCTGACAGTTGGAATGAACATTCTTGCTCGTTTTGTATGTTTTGTATTATTGTTTCTGTTAATATATTTGTTAAACTCAATTCCTCTCCTTGTGTATTATATATGCATTATATATACATATTATTATGCATTATATATATTTATTATTATGCATTATATATATATATATGCGGAGTGGAGCCCCGAAGGCGGATGGACGGCACTTTGTGCTACCTTCCGGCAACTCCTGTAGCCTCGCTGGTACCAAACTCTATTGGTTTATCCTCTCCTTTGGACTCTGCTAGCAAGGCCGAGAGGGGGAACTAGACGTCTGGGCAGCCCTAGTTCTCCATATATCCCGCCCAGGCTCGAGACGGACGGATTCCGTATATGCGTCCGTATGTGTGCGTGTGCGTCTGTAGACACTGTGGATACACAGATCAACACTGTATGTTGACTGTACACAGTCCGAAAGGTCCCTATTTCTGGCCCCAACAAAACTCCAACACTTACATATCTCTAAATCTACTACTCGTCTATGCTTTGAATATTGCTGCCAACTGTGGTCCGGTGCTTCTGCTATATATTTAGAGAGTCTTGATCAAGTTCAAAAAAGAACATTCTACGTTATTGGTGTTGGCATTGCATCTCGGCTTCAGTCCTTTTCTCGCCACCGTGACGTAGCGCCTCTGTGCCTTTTCTATAAATATTTTCATGGGAATTGTTCGGATGAGCTTTCCTCTATAGCCACTACGTCGGTTTCCCTACGATCCCTGGTTAGGCCATGTGTCCTTTCCTGTAAAACCTACCGCTGTGGGCTAAGGGCGTCCTTCTTCTCCGGTCTCTAGATCTTAACTGTGACGCCATTCTATCCCCTGACGTCATTCATCGACCATCAAGTGACCCTCTTGACTATCTCAACGAAAGGGAAACAATTGATGTTTGCGTCACTATCATAAAAAACTATGGGAGAGTTACTCTGCAACACCGTGTCGCTCTGGGTTGGACAGCTTTTCAACAAAGAAGTGCTGACCTCAAAATGAATAACACATCAGGCTAAGATCTTTGAAACTTACATCCTACCACTCGGCCTTTTACCCTTGCGTAAATCTTAAAATGAATTACATGTCTCAAGGAACCCCTGCGCAGATATATATATATATATATATATATATATATATATATATATATATACACCATATCTTTGTCATTTTATTTTCTTCGTAGTTCACGTGTTAAATATCATAGTATATATTTTTGAATAACTGGTTTAAGGAAAAATGAATGCTAATTTGTCAAATTTTTTCGGTAATGCTAAATAAAATACGATTGAGAAACGCTGGTCTGGATTGTATTAACTAGACGACAAAGTCACTTCAAAAACTCGCTACATTCGAGAACCATCAGACTTATGACACAAACGCCTCAGTGATCATTATATCTATCAATGAACTAGTCAACATTACCAAGCTTTAGCCATTCACATTAGTTATCAAGTCATAAGTACTTAAACTGTACAGTCATATGAAAACATTGACTCACGGCGTGAGTATATTATACCTATAAGGAAGATTAGTCAACAGCCAAAACGGTGGCTTGATAATGTCCACTTATGGACTGGACTTGACCATTACTCTTTGAACTCTTCTGTTGATGAAACATTCTGGAGAAGAATAATACAGTTTGCAACAGGCGGAGTAAGCAACTGATGATGATACGAAGGAAATATGGCGACAATAACTAAATATAAATAGTTCCATAATAACTAAATATGCATAGAAAACAAAAAAAATGATTTATTAGAAGTAAATTCAATTTAGTTATTTTAATGGATAAAAAAAGTATTCGTACAATCCAAAAAAGAATATAAATACATTATAGAATAGCCATTATTCACTTCTACAGCAACCAGCCTCTTCTTGTAGTTCCCAATTAACTTTTTGCAAATTTTAGTTGGTGTTTTGTCCCATTCTTCTTCGCATATGGTTTTCAGATCCAGGATGTTTGTTAGAACCCTCGATTAGATTTGAATTTTCAAATAACGCCATAGATTCGCGATTGGGTTTAAATCTGGGAACTGACTTGGCCATTCAGGATATATACTTTATTTTCAGCAAACCATTTCTTAGATTTTGCAGTGTGCTTAGGATCATCATCTTGTTGGAAGATTCAATCAGAAGGAAGTTCAAGATTTTCAACCGAAATCATTAAATTTGCTTCCAAAATATTTTGATATGTTGCGGAATTTATTCTACTATCTGTTACTGATAAGTTGCCAGTACATTTTGCAGAAAAAAACGTCCC